>OY728162.1:726456951-727706951 GCA_963277665.1 Viscum album | reverse complement strand
AGTCATCTCTATATGAATTTAAACTATAGCGAGCCCTATCTTCTAATAATGGGATGCCTCTTGTTCCAAATAAGAGATGGATTATGTGAAAAGCATAATATACCTCATTCCAAGATTACTATGGCATAATTTCTAGAGCATTGGAATCCATTCAAACATTACATCACTCTACCTCACGCTTTTCTTGTCCTTTATTCAGTTCTTCATTCTCATCCATGTCTGAAGGGACCCCCAATGGCTTGGTCCCATGCCGCATAGGATCACCTACCATCCTGGACCAACGCCCTTTAATACATTCAACAACACTTCGAGTTAGGTCATAGGTTTCAAACACGACTAGCAGTCAACCCTCATTCGTTTGTCACCATTTCAGCCTAACACGATATGGATGTTGTGTTTCAAACATAGTCAGCAGTTATCATTCATCGTCGCACCACCCTCATTGTGTTCTAAATGTCGGGCATGTGATTCTCACTTCTCATCTCCCTTTGTTCGGACTGATTCCAACATCCCTTGGTGTTATCCCACTTTAGAACATGCATATTGTTTTTGGCCCCAATTAAATACCCCAACCCACCAATGGGTTGGGATTCCCTCATGGCCACACATGAAGAAGAAATTATGGGATGCTTCCTTGTGTAATCCCCATTCACCATCCCTGCTCTATAGCGGCACCAGGGCAGCTTCCTTGCATAAGCCCCATTCACCATTTCCGCTCCATAGCGGCACCCATGCAGCTTCCAAGCCTAAGCCCCATGCACCATTGCTGCTCATTAATGGACCCTAGGCATGCTAACGACTATTGCTTCTCTACATAGCAACACTAATGTGGACACCCAATGGGATCACCTCTCAACAGCCTTAGTCATGATGTTGTTGATTCCTTCCTTCCCTAAAGGGTGGGAGAGTATCAGTTATGTAAGTCCTAGTGGTGGAGAGGGAACCCACATCGTCTGGGCTGTAGGATGTTAAACTGCAAATCACCTTCATCCTCGACACATGATGTTAAACTGTGACCTCACCCCATTCCTTGCACGCGGTGTGCCCCATCTCGAACATTATTTACGCACACTAGTCTCCACGGGAGTTAAATAATTCCTCACATGGAATGGAATACCCTTTATCAGAGCGGTGTGTGTCCGTGGGGAAAGTGAAACCACCCTGGTGTAAGCCCCATGCTTTCCTTGCAGGATGCAGCACCCCTGCTCCTCCTTACTTCTTGGGTGAAAAATCCATCTCCCAATGGTCTTTGTCACCACCCGGGCCTCCACCCTTGAGTAAGTCTTAATATCTATCTCCCCAGGCTACGAATCATGCGTAAGCCCCTGTTTCCTCTTTGGGCCACTAAACACGTGTGATCCCCCACTCCACTTCCCACTGATGCACCTTTCACGACATGATCGTTAGGTATTTACTATCTCTTGTTTCTCACACCGACTATGACTCATGTGGGCAAAGAGAAAGCATCAACCATGACATCCTCTCCGAGTATCCTAGAGTGTAAGCCCCACACCCATCCTAATCTATGAGGTCTTTGATCCTTACTACAGTGAGGTACGTAGGAAGCCTCCTTGAGGTTAAATCCCACCACCAATTGGCCTCGACCATCTTCACGTCAATTCACCAATCACCCAATAAACTATGAGGTCTTTGATCTTTTCTAAGACGAGGTTTGTAGGAAGCCTCCTTGAGGTTCAAACCCAAAAACCATTGGTTCCGACCCCCCTTCACATCGACTCCAACACCATCATCATCCGAACTGCATGACAATAAACTATCAAGCACTTTCTTCCTCAGCACATGATGTTAAACAGCGACCTCGTACCGTGCCTTGCACGCGGGGTTCCCCATCTCAGACATTCTCTATGCCCACTGTTCTATACATGAGTGAAATCATTCCTCACATGGAATGACATCCAATTTATCGGAGTGGCGTCTGTCCGTAGGGAAAGGGAAACCGCCCTAGTGTAATCCCATAGCATTCCTTGCAGGAGGAAGAACCCCTGCTCCTCCTCTCTTCTTTGGTGACAAATCTCTCCCCTACTAGGCTTTGTCACCGAATGGACCACCACCATGAAGTAAGCCCCAATATCCATCACCTAGGGCTACGAACCGTGCATAAGCCCCTATTTCCTCATTGGACCGCTTACCACACGTGAGCCCTACTCCACTTCACACGGACACACCTTTCGTGACGTGATCGTCAGGTCATTCGTAACTCTGGTTTCTCACATCGAGCATGACTCACATGGGCTTAGAAAAAACATTGACCATGACATTATTTCTGGGTGGCCTCGAGTGTAAGCCCCACACCCAACCTGAACTACGAGGTCTTTGATCCTTGCCAAGGCTAGGTACATAAGTATCCTCCTTGAGGTTCAAGCCCAACACCCATTGGCCCCGATCATCTTCACATCTGTTCACCAAACATCCCATGAACTACGAATGATTTCATCCTTACCAAGACAAGGTATGTAAGAAGCCTCCCTAAGGATCAATCCCAACAACCATTGGTTCCGACCCCCCTTCATGTAGGATCCCACACCATCCTCGTCCGAGCTAGAGGACGTTAAACTATCAAGCACCTTCGTCCTCATCACATGACATTAAACTGCGACCTCACCCCATGCCTTGCATGCAGGATGCCTCGTCTCGTACATTCTATACTCCCACAGGTCTCCACGGGTGTGAAATCATTCCTCACATGGAATGACATTCTCTTTATCAGAGCGGCTTCTGTCTTCGGTGAAAGGGAAACTACCCTTGTGTAAACCCCTAACTTTCCTTGAAGGAGGCACCACAAATGCTCCTCCTCTCTTCTTGGGTGAAAAATCCCTCTCTTGTTGGGCTTTGTCACCACCTAGGAATCTACCATGGAGTAAGTCTCAATCTCCATCTCCATGGGTAGAGAACCATGTGTAAGCCCTTGTTTCCTTTTTAGGCTGCTAACCACGTGTGAGCCTCACTCCACTTCCCACTGATACACCTTTCGTGAAGTGATCGTCAGGTGTTTATTCTCCGTTGTTTCTCACACCGAGAATGACTCGCGTCGTCTTAGAAGAGGCATCGACCATGACATCCTCTCCATGAAACCTAGAGTGTAAGCCCCACACACTACCTAAAATATGAGGTCTTTGATCCTTCCAAGGTGATGTACGTAGGAAGCCTGCTTGAGGTTAAATCCCACCACCCATTGGTCCCGACCATCTTCACGCCGGTTCACCAAATACCCCATTAACTACAAGGTCATTGATCTTTTCTAAGACACGGTACGTAGGAAGCCTCCCTGAGGTTCATTCCCAACAACCATTGGTTCTGACCCCCCTTCACGTCAGCTCCATCGCCATCACGAACTATGAGGTCATTGACCCTTCTCTCCAAGATAAGGTACGTAGGAAGCCTCCCTAAGGTTCAAGCCCACCAACCGGTCATTCTGACCCCCTTCACATCGGTTCACCCAAACCCATCTGAACTACGTGGTCTTTGATCCTCACCAAGGCAAGTTACATAGGAAGCCTCCATGAGTTTCAATCCCACCATCTATCTGGTCCCTAGGACCTCTTTCACGTCAGTTCACCCCTGACCCTCATGACAATAAACTGTGGACCTCAATCAGTGGTAAGTCGTTGTTTCCCCAGTCATTGGTAAGCCGTTGCACCCACTCGAACTACGTGGACTTTTATCCATGCCATGGAAAGGTATATAGGACACCTCCTTGAGGTTCAAGCCCAACAACCATTGGACCCCAGGTCCTCCACCACATCAGTTCAATGACCCCCATCCCACATGAACTACGTGGGTTTGATCCTTGTCTCCTAGATCTCGTATGTAGGAAGCCTCACAGATGTTCGACCTCGTCTAGTGGTAATTTGTTGTGATCCCATCCAGTGGTAAGCCGGTGCAATCCCGTCTAGCAATAAGCCATTGTGACCCCATCCGACGGTAAGCCGTTGTGACCCCATCTAGTGGTAAGCCGTTGTGATCCACCATCCGGTGGTAAGCCGTTGAAATCCCCAATCAGTTGTAAGTCATCGTCATATGAAATATGATGAATTTTATTCCCTGTAATGGGGAAACATAGATGGTCTCTTCGATACTCAAGCCCAACATCACCGTCGTCATTGAGCCGACATTATCTCATTCTCCACCCACCTCATTAAACCATCCATCATCCAACGTGATTCTTACCCAAGCTGCCACATCCTAGTGTGATCATGCAACCTCATTCACCATTCCACTTAATAAGAACTGGGAACTTAACCACACGTTGGCCCCAAGATCAGTGTTACCACCAAAGATTGGACCAACCATATCCACTCTAATCGGAGTTTTGATCAGTCTGATCTGTCTCCACTAGATGTTAAACATGAGAAATACACTCTGTTTAACATGGGAAGCTGAGGAAAACCTCAGATACATGCCTTTGACATATGATTACCCAAATTTTACATGGGATGCCTCAGGCTTCTGCGCCATTGAGAAGCCCTATAATAAGGGGTAGAAACCCTGACGCACCAGTGTCCCAGCGTCCAGACACACCGGTGATGTCTAACGTGACTACTCCCCTGACCGAAGGTTACTGACCTGACTAAACCCTTTAGAATGTCCCGATAGAAGCAGTATAATTAACTGTTGTCCATGAAGATATGACACTAGGAATATTTTCACAAACAATGTCTTAAATATATAAGGGAGACCCTGACTAGGTGATGAGTTCCGAGGAGGAGTTCACGGAAGGAACAACTGACATCCCATCATCCTGTTTCGGTCAAGGTGAAAACATCTCTAAAAAAGGAATGAATACCACCCACCTTTGGAAAGCAGGAATGCGGGGAAATAAATAGTGTCGTCATCCCCCAATAAGACAGACGTGTGTGCACCAACTAAAGTGATGGGAACATTCACAAACTCAAGAAAATATGGGTTTAATCTTCCACTCCAGAAGATCAAACACCCGGAAAATGAAATATTGGAGTTCTCCACACCAATATTAATATACTATAATGAGAATTAAAAAGAATTAAATAAATAAAACTCACTGCATTTTCCAAATATTTGACATATTCATGATTTTAAGAACAATCATTCATGATCAATTTCACTTATTGATCTTGATGTTCCGATATTAAGAAATGATTTCTGAAATAACATTGATGTATTCACAATTGATCTAACTGATCAACTCTGAATTCATTGTTAAAATTAAATAATGTAGAGGGAAAAAATAGACCAGTAGATAAAAACCCCCTAAGAAATAATGTCTATCCCACGATCATTTTTTTTAAAAAAATAAAAATATAAAATTACAGAGTAAAGGAAATTCAAAAGGAAAGGAGAAAAAATCCTCCTTTCAATCTGGTTTTTTCTACACCACTATTGACCCCTAAGGTCTTTTAGTCTCCTAGATTTTATCATGAATCATGTCTTGAATGTATAGCATCTGAATGAATGACATGTTGTAGAATGAATTTCCTCATTCAATCACCTCATACCTACTCCTGCTTCTCCTCCCATTAAACAAATACTATCATTCTCTTTTTATCACATTCATTAATCATCAACTAAAACATGTCCTTAATTGTATTACTACACATGTTCCACTGCCTTCTAATATCCTTGTCTTGTTAAGAGAACCCCTCTAACTAACTGGTACGTCCCAGTTAGAATGATTCTAGACACAAACTCTGCTGGGATTTTAGCACCTACATTTATCTACAAGAGAGACCATAATAAGACTAAAATTGTTTTTAAACGTAACAAAAAAATTTAATAACTAATAATTATTGTTTTTAGATTAAGGTTAAATTACTATTTAACAATATTTATATGTATTATTTATTTAATTATAAATAAATATTTTAATTGATTATTTTATTTATTTTATTTAAAAAATGATTATTTATTAATAATAATACTATTTAATAAATATTATTAATGTTAATATTTTCATAAATATATAATTATTTTTATTTTTATTTTTATTTTAAGATTAAGTATTGTTATATTATTAAATATTTGATTTATGTAGTTAGTATATTTGAAATGTTAAATTATAATTACAAATAATAAAATTAAATTAAATTATTAAGGTTATTAATTTATAATTATTTATTTGATAAAATTAAATTATTTTAATAATTAATTAAATTATTTATTAATTATTATATTATTTTAATTATGATTATTATTATATTATTATATTATTAACTGTTTTTATTTCAATTTTATATATTGTTAATTTACTATTATTTAAAAAAAATATTTCTCTCCCCCTCTTCTTCCTTCTTCTCCACATGTGGGGCAGGGGGTGGTCTCAACGTCCTTGAGATGCCACCACCGAGGTATTGGCTCCATCATCACTGGCAGTGATATCCTCATTTCAAGTCTCAATTCCATCTTAACAATTGGCGAAGGCCTCAGTTGGGATCACAGTAGTAGTGGTTCATAGATCTGGTGATGGTCTTCAGATCTAGGCTAAGGTGGAGCTTTCAATAGTGGAAGATTGGAAATATTATGTGGCACAAGGTTCTAGTTCTTCAATTTTGAAAAAGGAGATTCTAGAGACTCAATTTTAGGTATGAGTGAGGATCGATGTCTTTAAATCTAGTTTGAGTTAATCTTGTGTAGTACTTTAGTAGAGAATTGATCCGCAATGGTGACATGAAAAGGGTGGATTCCTTGGTGAGTGGTGATCAACCATTAGGTTCTTCTACTACTTCCCACAAGAGGATTTTGTAGTAGTGTCGGTGAATGTGAGGATGAAGTTCCGGCGGTGTGTCATATGGAGGTAGTGGTGTGTGATGAAATGAACAATGTCTTGGAGAAAGAGGATGGTGGTGGTAGTGGAAGAATGGTTGAGTGTGGTGGCGACTTGTTATGTTGCTGGTCATGCAGAACATGAACGCAACAATGATGGCGACTCATTGAGTCACCACTACAAAAGGGGAAGGAGAAGTGCCTCATGGGAGGATAAATGGCGGTAATGGTGATTTGTTGAATCACCTTTACTTGATTCTGGCGGTGAATAAATACCAAATAGAGAGAGTGTAATGGTTTGTTTCTTGTAAACTAAAAAAATGATAAAAATTAATGAAAAAATTAAAATAAATGTAAAAAGATTATGAAATTGATAATAAGAATTAAAAAAAACAAAAAAATATATATTAAAAATAACATTTAAATTAAAAACAAACTAAAATTATTAAAAACCAAAATAAAATGTTTGATATTTAAATATTAAATAAAAATAAAATATTCAATTTAAACAATTAATTTAATAAAAGATTTTACATTAAATATTTGTACTGATTAATTAGAGAGAAAATAGTTAATAAAACAAGGTTAAATTATTAAAAATTTAATTAGATATTAAGATAATCAAATGGAAAAACTTTGATTAATTGACTATTTAATAAAACAAAATAACCTAAAATTATTATGACAACCTGAATACCAACATAAAGAGTAAAAATAAATAACTAGGAAAAAACGTAAAAAAGGATTCAAAGGGATAAAAATTAAAAATTAATTATAAAAAATATTAAATAATTAATTAAATTATAAAATAACAAAATTGAAATTAATTGACAAAAATTGAATAATTAATTAAATAAAATATTTTAATCATTAATAAATGTTTTTTAAATTGGTTGAATTTTATGCCACATCAATAAGATATTTTTTTTACAAATTTCTCTATAGAAGAAGGGGATGAGATAAGGATTGATGTGAAAAGTAATCCCTATTTATATTGGACATGGAGATGTTCTTGATCATATCTAAATGTATCTTTTCAGTTGGTTCTTCCATCATACCTCTCTTAATTTAGAGATATATTCCATGTATCTTTCTTGAGAATGTACACACATTATTAATCACAAATAATGAATGTTGTGGTCATTCTACTAAAACATATTCTTTTTTAAGACAAATTACGGATGAATTCTATAGGTCATATAAATAATGTTCTTGAAAACAAGACCACGCAGCTCTTCAATATTTTTTGGTGAAATTACCAATTTGAAGATGATATATGGGAACCCTGGGAGGTGATGAGGTAGTAGTATCCTCATTTTGGGGTCAGAAATATTAATTTCACAGAAATTTTTTTAATTGTTGTTGAATGTAATACCTTGAGTATTTTTTTGAATAAATTTAATTTCTTTGAAATCGTGTCTTATACCCAAAACCAGATTTTAAAAAACCATGATATACTATTAATATTATTATTTAAACATGACTGTTAAATCCTAGATATTCAACATAGTGGTATGAATAGGAATAAGAACATTTTTAATAGATTTTATAATGGATTTCTATAAATAAAAAAATTGATAAAAATTTATTAATTTTTAGCAACTTCTATATATGTTTCGAAAATACTATTTTCCCAAAAATAAATTTATAAATTTTTGTAAAAATATAATAATATTAAATTTCTTAATATATGGAAATTTTTTTATAAAAATATATCATATTTTTTGAATCTACATGTCAAAAATACATCATGGTTATTTTTTTAATATTTTATAAAAATATTAATTTTAAAATGAATTGTAAAATTTATTATTTGAACAAAAAAACATTTTCATTTGAAGAATATAAAATGTTCGATCTGGTTTAAAAAATATTGAAAGTAAAATTAGTTGATTTATGTTATTACTAAACAATTTAGATCATTATAATGAAATTTATGTTGAATTTTGAAATTGATTTTTTGGTACACTTATAAAAATTTTCACATTGGAAAACTATTTTTTCATCATATCTACGAGTTTAACATTAATTTATAATTTTAAAGTATTACTAATTAAATTTGGGTAAATGAATTAAATATTTTTTATCAGAATAATTTATATTATCTAATATTTTCAACTTAATTTTTTGGTCAAAATGAATAGTAATGAAAGTAAAAAATTAATTATCACAATTAATGTTAAAACAGGTTTCCTAGGGGTTCAAAATATAAAATATGGTTTGAAATAACCTATAAATACTTATAATTAATTTTTCATTTTTATTTTACCCTTATCTATATTTTTATAAATTGGATCATTTTTAGCCTTTTGGTGCGTTTAAAACTTATGTACACCTTTTTCTTTTACAAAATTCCATTTGTGTCATCTCCCCCACTTTTAAAAGGGTTCCCCCTCTCAAATCCTATTAACACATCAAAACCCATTTGTATTAGCCAATAACAATCCAAATATCGTATTTACAACTCTAAACTTGTCATATATTCATTGTTTTTATGAGGAAACCATCTAATATAGGATTTAGTTATAAACCTATAGAGGATCACTGAATAAGAGGTATAATTTTTAACCCTGTGTTTTTTTTATTCCTCCACCTCCTAAAAAATTAAATCAACTATGATGATATGAAAAATTATCCCATATATACTGAGGTGTTATTATTTTAACATAATATCTTATATCCATCTCTTCTTCCATCAAATGGGAATAAAAACCATCGATTGTGTGTACGGTGGACTACTGCCTCGCAAATCGATGTAATTAATTTTTCATAACTACCACTAACTTATTGATATAATGATGTATTAAACATATTTAAATTATATTTATGAAATTATTATACTTATATAATTTTTATATCATATATACCTTTTTACATTCTATCCATGGGAATATGATAATGATTCTCGTGTGTTCAGCGGACTACATCCTCATAAAGGGATGTGATTTTTTCTCTATTAAAATTTAAATGGATGCTAATAGGGGTAAATTTAATTGTTATAAGTGATATATATGAAATCATAATTAATTTCTATGTGTATTATATTATTTATCATCCATTCATTCCATCTATCAGGAAAATGTAAAATGTGTTCATGTGTATGTATGACCTACCATCTCCATGAATGGTGTAGATAATTTTCAACCTCTAAATTTAATGGATTAATATAAAAAAATAATGAATATATATTATATTTATATCATAATTAAAAATATGGAAATTATGAAACCATGGTCAAAGTAAAAGGGAAAAATATACAATACTGAAACATACATGAAAATGAAGTAGTTTTTACCTGAAATATGATTTTAACTAGGAAATTGCTCATAAAGAGGTAATAAAAGGTTTTAAGTAAATAATACATGGAATGATATATGTATTTATGGTTCTTTACTATTTCTAATAAATATGTTTTAATTCTAAAATATTTTTGAACATGTATAAAGAAAGATTATACTTAAGGTAATGGATTTTCATCCCACTTTTTTTTCTGTGGGACACATGTCGTATACACCTTTTTGTATGTGTGGTGTACAAACTACCTAAAAATATAATTCAAGAATCTTATCATAAAATTTATGGGATATACATATCCATATAATTTTTTTTCAATCATTGGTTATATGATTCAATAATACCATAGTGGTACAAACGTTATATTACCATCTCATTGTTTATCAAAATTGTTTTTTGTTATGCATCCAATAGAAAGGTATTATGATTTACCATTCATGGATAACATGAATTTTATTATAGTATATTTATTTCATGAAAATAAATGATTTTATTCCAATTTCCTCTATTTCTATACCCAAGATATCAAAATAATATTTTTATAGGAAAATGATTTTATTTATCTCATCAATCAAAAATCTTTTTCCTTCTATGTCCATGAATTACAAAAAAATAATGAATATTTTAAAATTATATAATGATATTTTAATGAAGTTTTCTCCATTTTTTGTGACGTCCCGGCCCAAGTGACACACATAGATGCCTAGATCTGATTAGTCAAATGACCTCAGGCATGCCTCCATGTATGGAAGATATCGCCTTCTTACAGTGTGGGTCTAATAACGATCATGTTGAGAATATACCCTCTTTATCAAAGTAACAAATCATAACAAATAAATAATAATAACAAAATTATATAACCACTAACCAAACCAAGGCATTATCATATGATTAAAAAAACATGAATATAATATTCAAAACTAAATAGTAGATATTTCATGGCTAATAATTGTCATGTATCTAATGAAAAAATGAAATAAAGACACAATAACAACTCCCATAAGTTCATTAAACCAAATCTTGTTCCTTATTTTGTGATCCAACCCAACTCATCCATCTAACATTGGGTTATTTCCCTTATCATGTATTGCAAACATGAAGTCTGTTAGGGTACATATCTGGAATACCATGTAGGTTGTGATTACAACATACAAGGCCACTACCAATAGTGACTAAAATAATATCCAATAAATAATAGTTTATATAGATTTATAAAGAATAAAATAAAACAACAATTTAAACAGTTTATATATTCAATTATTCTTTATATAACCACATAACCCTTCACTTCCCGATGAATCATTGACCAATCTTATAACTACTTCGGCCTGTGTCAGATTCGGAAACATATCATATATTCAATTCTTAATTCATTATAAAACAATGGATTTCATAAACCATTTCATTTCAATTAATATAATGTCCAATTTCAACCATAGTCCAATGATAACAATTTGGGCCTAAAACGTCATGTCAAAAACCTTGTGGGTATTTGATGTACCCGCCTATGACCCAAAACTCATTTATCTCTCTGGGAATATGAAGCATAATTCCATGTGACATACATGTATATCAGTCAATCACATGTGGGATTTGGATGCAATCATCCATGTCCTGTTCATTTTTATCAATTAATCATAAAAGTGGAATTTTGAAGCATAATTCTATGTCCCACACTCATATATAAATCAATAATACCTATGGGATTTTGAAGTAGTAGCTTGGTTTCAATATTAATATATTGATAAGATATATATATCACATTTATCACATTTATCATGGTTTATCATATTTTCACCATTCAAAAACACTTCACAACATGGTATGCCATTACAATTTACCATTACAATTGATGGTTTAGAACTTTTATCACATAAAAAAGTATGAGAAACTAACCATTAGACCTTGTTTCAATACTTATTTCTTATGACCCATTAAACCATTAAGGTCAAGATATCCATCTGATAATCCCATTTATCAATTAATTCTTGTCACATTAACTGACCAATAACGAAATACCAATTTCCCATCAATTAAAAACTAACAATAGTACATTAATTAAATAACCAATAAATTTCTATAATTCCACCAATTTCATAATAAAAATTACCCAATTCAATTTTCCCTTGTTCAAATCATCACATATTCACAAGAAAACACAATTAATCAATTATATGATTCCCTAATTAATTAATCGATTAATTTCTTCAACTGATGATTCAATTGTAAAATGTGATAATTGAAATTCCAAAACACATGCACAGAATTGGTATTAAATACTATGGGAATAAATTTAGACCTCATACCTCAAGATTGATGACTAATTCTCACCAATGGTATTCCTTAGTTGAAACAAAATGATCAATAACATGAAGAAAAAGTTGTTTTAGATGTGAAACCTAAATCTAATATCTAAAGGATGGAATCTAAAACAAGAAATATATAGATACACTCCCAATAGAGTAAAAAAATCCGATCAAAGAATGAGAGGATGATGTGAAAGAGAGGGGAAACTGATCTGGATGAGAATCTATTTTTGGGAGAGGGTGATATCATAAATATGGACTTCAATTCATCATTAGCAGAGGTTATAATTCCTTAAAATCTAATTTGGGAAGTCAAAAAGGTATAGAAATAAGTTTATGGCCTAGTTGGGTCAATATATGGTGAATTCTAGGGGTTCAAGAATTATTATTATTGTTTTTAGTTGTTTAAAATTCGACGTACATGATTTCCTTACTAGGGCACATGGTTTTCCATAACCGTGTTCCTAACCATGTACCTATTCTTAGGGAGTAACATGGTTACTACTAGAAGGGAACATTGTTTCAAACAATTTGTGTGCGCTATAAAAATCAATTCTTTTTGGGTTCGAATGGTTTCCTAGCCTAGGTGCACAGTTGAGGAAAACTGTGGATTAATTGTGCACTTCCACATTTCCTGCCAAAATTTTACAATATCACCGAAAAAATAACCAAGGGAAAACTAAAAGAAGATATAATCAAATAAAATAAATTGTGTACCTATAAACAAGATTTATATATCTCCAGAAAAGGTAAGGATATTACAATATCCCCACCTTATAACTGCTCATACTCAATATGTACTCCCAATCATTACTAATATTTTGAGTTAAAAAGATGAGACCACTATTCCCTTATATCATCTTTTAACTCCCATGTTTCCTCCTAAACATATCCTTGTTTCTACACAATATGAACTATCTTATTATACTCAATGAGAACACTAGTCTCAATCTCAAAAATCATCTCAATTGATCACCTGAGAGGGTTTGGGGTGATTCATCTAAAGTATTTACACATGAAAAACATCATTCATAGCACAATACCTCTGTAGAAGAGCCAATCAGTACGCCATCAGACTGATTCTCTCCAGAACCTCAAACAGCCTGAAAAACCAGGGCGCCAACATTCCCAATCTCTAAATCCTATGGTGGGATAATCTTAGAGAACCCCAAAATAACACATGATCACCCACAATAAACTAATGGTGTTATCTTCATTGATCAGTATATGGGTATTTTATACTCTAGTACATATCCCTAAATTTATGAATTATAGGATCCTATATCAATATCTCCTATATGAGACTCGACCCCAACAACTCTGACTCACCTACCTCCATCTATCACATAGGTAGTCTTCATGGCTTACTGTAAAGACACAAATATGGTGTCATCTTAATAGTTTCCTAATAATTATTATTGTATGAGAACTCCACCAATTCTAGGAGCTTATCCCATAAACCACCAATGTCAAGAAAACATGGTCAAATCATATCCTATAGATCCGAAATAGTATGCCCTGATTTACCATGTAACTTTGGGCGAAAAGACATACTCAGTTAAACATGTGTACCAAGTGCCTTCTGTAATCCCTTCCAGAAGAACAAAGTAAAGCGGGGGTCACATTCTAAAACAATACTATGTGACACCCCTTGTATATGGACTATCTATTGAACCATAAAATATACCATCTTTTCCGCTAAAAAAGTCTCCCATACAGTCGAGAATTGTGATACTTTAGATACTAATTCCCCTACCTCCAAAATAGCATCATTAATTTAAATCATCCTCGGGGTACCCTCCTTAAAGTTCATTGTAACATAATCTCACTTCCATTATGGAATGGCCAATAGTAGTAGTAAACCACCAAGTCATTGATACTCATCCTTCACCCATTGACTGGTGTAGCATCATTTCATGAACACTAAAATCTTCTTTTTCATGCTATTCCACTAATACTACCTACATAGTTAATGATAAATTCTGGTGAAACATGGATGTACCGCCAATAATGAGGCATGAAATTCATGCAACATCTCTTAGAACTTTCTCATGGGTACAAAAAACTAGTTACTGACATATATGATATTTTCCTCATTTATAGCCCAATCAGATGGTGAGTCCCAGGCTTCATGTCTTTCCCTCACGGCCAACCATTCTAAGTCCTCATACATCTTTCATCTAAAAATACTCAAAAATGTAGACAATACTATGACTAATATGATATCCATCTACTCTTATACCTCCAAACCCACAATATTCATCACATACAGTAAATTTATTATCATCCACTCATTATTAGTCACCTAAAATGCCTAATTTTGAGTTTTCTTGCATAAAGAATCTGATAAACTATTTCTAATCCTAGGAACATATGCTAAATCCAAATAAAAAGATTGAATATACTCACCCCACTTCCATTTTTTGTAGATTCAAATATATTTGTGAACATATATACATTATGTTCTTGATATTAGTATACATTGTTTAATTCTCACCCAAAACATAATTTCACCAACACTTCAAAGCATAAACAACAACAGTTAGACCGAGGTCATGTACCTGGAAATTTTTTTCATGTGGACACAACTACCAAGACCCATTTTCCAAACCTCGATCCACATACATCACCACTTATCCAAGACCAATCCCATAAGAATCACAAAACACCATATAATCCTTACTTAGATTGGGTAGGATCATGATTGGTGTCATCTTCAAGCACTTTAACAACTCCTTGAAGGCATTATCACATGTTACAAATCCTTAAAACACTATTCCCCCCTTATTCATGCCAAAAATAGGTGCTTCCAAATGGAAAATGTCATGGATGAAACACTAATAAAAACATTCTAATCCCAAATAAACTATGGATGTAAATGAAATTCTTGGATTGTCCTAAAGAAACTACTGCATGAAACTTTTTTGGGTCTATTGGAACACATTCCTCTGAGTTAATGTGACCCTATAAGTGTACTTGATCTATACAGAATTGACACATAGATAGATTGGTGAATAGATGCTACTCTCATAGTACACTTAGGATGATGTGAAGATGTTGGGCATGATCATACTAAGCCTTAGAGTACACCATGATTTCATCCACAGTCACTAAAAATAATCTTGGTAGGGGTGAATGATTGTGTTCATTAAGCCCATAAACACTAATGGGGAATTGTTTATCCCAAACAGTATAATGATGTACACGTAAAGTCCATGGACTTATCTGAATGTAGTCCTCAGTATATCAGAAGGTCAAAATCTAAACTATTTATGTATAAATATCGATTCAATCATGGAGAAAACACAACATCCTCTCAACTATTCAAATATATTTTTGACACATAAAAGAGGATATTAGTTCATCAAAATCATGTTGTTCAACTTCCAGCAATCAATACATAATTGTTGTGTCCCATTATCCTTTTATAAAAAATAGGAACCCCAAAAGTGGCATACTAGGATAAATAAACCCATTATTCATTAACTCTTCCAGTAGAGTCTTAATCACTTGATGCATTGTTAGTCCCATTCTATATGGTGGAATAGAAATTGGATCCCCCCATGCATGCGCTTAATTGTAAATTCTACATCTATCTCTGGTGGATGCCCTGCAATGTCATCATGAAACATGTCCTAGAAAATCTCCACTAGTTTTGGAAATACACCCTCTTTCATGCCTCCATCATCCAGAAACATACTAGGAACCTAGGCATTTATTTCCCCTAGTATCTGATGAATTATCCTAATGCGGTCTTCATGGATATCACATTCTCCCCGGTGAAAAACTTTTTCACCCTCATGAGATGTAAAATTCACTCACATATTGTAATAATTTATATGGGATGAATTATCCATTGTCCATTCCATTACTATAATTAGGATAAAGCCAAACATATGTAGAATATAGAGATCCCAAAGGGAACGATACTTCCTAACCACGAGAGAACACCCCTTGCACAAACATATGTCTCTCAATCATAATCCCAACTGTGTATCGACTTTCATGACCATAATCATAAACTCCACTACCATGATCAAACCATTTACATGTTGTGTAGATATACAATAATGAGAGGCTCTAGTATCAAATAAGGCACTATAATGCATTGAATGTAAAATAATAGTGCCTCTAAATATCAATAGTTGAGCCACACATTCAACCATTGTAAGATGAAATATAGGGAAATTTCGTTCCCCTCTTCCTTATGATGTATTATGAGTCCCCTTAGTTGTGCCACTCTATTGATATGGGTTCTCTTTCCTAGAAACACCACACTCATAGCCTCTACACCCATGACTAGTAGAACTCTAGTTTCTATACCTATATAGTGTATATGATTCCCTTCCCGAACTCTGATTCTACCCATCTACTCCACTATTACCCATCTATTGGGGGTTTCTATAAACACATATAGATGTCCCATCTTTTAGTAAGATCAACCCTCAATCGGTGGTCAGGATAATGTCTATGAAAAAGACATGACCTACCACACTAATGACAGGTCACCAAGGTAAGGTCTTATGTAACCAATCCTTCCCCCCTAACCACTCTTAATTCCACTCATCTGGTCAATATTCTCATAACGCTACACCCTTTGTTTGAAATTCATGCCTCCTAGATATACATACGAAACCACATATCCTCTTTTGGAAGTCCTATTTAGGTTCCCTTCAAAAATGAGAGACTAATTTACCATTTATGAAAACTAATTTTATTTGATGATATTCATTTGGTACGTAATTTTATATTACAACCCATCCTAAAACTGCTTTTCCATGGTCCCCTTATATCCTTCCAATGCATGAAAAAAGAACTGATTTTTTTAAAGAATCCATCATAGTGCATAATATAAATTATCCCCTAATTTAACCATATAAACTCAACTGGAGTCTCCTCCCTGAGCATATCTAGGTAAAAGTTCTCGATGAAATTCTCTTGAAATTCCTTCCCTTATGTATTATCTATATGTAAATCATGATTATGGATATCCCACCAACTCTTCTCATGACCACACAACATGTAATCAGTCATCATGAATATTTTATTAGAAGGATTTTCAACGTGGTCAAATGTAGTCTAGATAGACTCAATCCAACACTCAGCTGCCTCAGGTCCACCGTCTTCGGTGAAATTTGGAGGGTGTTGCAACTGGAACTCTCATGTAATATCAAAAATGATTTTCACAACCCTATATAGGCCTAATTCCATAAAAATCATGAACAGATTAGTGTTCTCATGGAAAATCTCTCTGAATTCCTCGCCTAGCACTGTTGGTACATTAGGTTACCCTTTTGGTCAATCATTTCCATCCATAACCTCAAGTCATACTCTTAACCAACATCATCATAGGGGCATGTCAATGTAATTCCAATCACATATCAAAGGTCACATAACACATTGTTAATACATTTAAAAAAGAGCTATTTGTAATAATACATAACAAGTCATTACCCCAAACCCAGCCACATAGTCAAAACTGAGGTGTTATCACTTCCCTTCACCATTATACATCTAGGTAAAGGTTATCAAGGGTGAAATCATTATTATGCTACCTATATTTATTAGTAACCATGTTTTTCATGTCATTCATCATTCAAAAAAGTCAAATTCGTATTAGCAACAATTTCCAGTTAAATTACTCAAGAAAGGAAAAACATTCCAATTTTAACAACTTACCCAAAACCAATTTTTCTTGTGCATTCCTAAAAAATAATTCTTTTTATAATAATTATTGTGTCCCTAGAATGACACATTTATACTCAAATGTTATTCCATACAAGGACATGAGTCAAATCATAGAAAATATCATAAAAAATAATCACATCACATAGTAAGTGAATCACTTGAGGTGAAATAAAATCAACTATCACAACACACATCAATAACAATAATCCCACCTAGATACATAGATTTTAGCCTCACACATTTGATTGTTACTCCCATGCATGAACTCTTAACTAGGCATTGAATCATTCTATTCTCTTATCTACCATTCCTAGATATTAATATAAAATAAATAATAATAAACCATTGATACCCCATTGTGAAGTCCTAACCTAGGATCCACACACTAATTTCCCAACCTAGTCATTCACAAGACCTCAAGCATGCCTTCCCATACACAATAGGTTACCGACTATCAGTGAGGGTCTAATATCGATCTGGGGGACATAATACCCTATTTATCATATTATCACAATAGTAGAAATAAATGAATCATAAAACCAGTAACAAAGAGAAACCAGTATGAATGCATGCCCAAAAGAAGAATACAATATCCAAAACTAAATACTGGATATGACATTCCAAATATGTGTCATGTATCTAATGAAAAAAATATATAATGAAACTCCGAAACTGCAAGTGGGTCCCGACACCATGTACAATTCTATCATCCCTACTCCATCCCAATTCAACCATCTAGAATATGAACCTTTCCCTTATCCTCCCCTTCAAATAAGAATTCAATTCAAGTACCAATCTAGAAACCCGAGTAGGGTATGACTAAAACTTAGTATGCCACCAAAAATGGCATCTAAAACAATATCCATACAATAATAGAGTATATAGTTGTATAAATAATAAAATTCAAGCCTCAAGGTAAATATTAAACATATTCAATTATTCATTATTTACCCACATAACCCCCAGGTTCCAAAGGACACCTAAACCAATCATATACCTACTTACCCTATACTAGAGTTTGAACCATATCACATATTCAATTCAATATACATTATAACATGTGGGATTTCATCAACCATTCTATTTCAATTCATATTATAAACAATTAGAACCATAGTCCAATGCCAACATTTTGGGCCTAGAATGAAACACCCTGAGATTTTATGAGAAATATATATATTTTTTATGTCTTATGTTATATGAATCACCAAACAAATTTTTCACTACACACAACACTTGCTTGTCTTGCGTTACTAGCAATCACGACCTTCCTCGATAGCGTGTGTAATAAGCAATACCAGGATTCACTAAACAACAGTATATTGATATAATATTATTATGGAATAGTAGTTATGAATAGTATTAACTACATTTTAAATTTTATAACATTATATTACACATTTTCTAAAACATGGTATGTGAACAAAATAAATTTTTCGGGTAAAATATGTATTTTTCAAAAAATGCAATTTTTCCGCCTTTTGATGGAAGACCCACTTTAAATCTATCTTTTGATAGGTTTATAAGTTCAATTTAACAAAATGAAATTCTTATTTGGAATAAGGGTATAAAAATTTACTTTCGATAAATGTTTCATATTATTCTGATAACTTTTATATTTTAATGAATAGTAAAAACACGCTATATTTTAATTGAAAACAACTTTTTTCATCCCAATAATTTATATAGATAAATTATAATATTTAATTGTTTAAAGTATAAATAGAATATATTTTTACCATTTAATATAATTTATTTCATTACCATTAATTTTACATTGAATTCATATGTAAAAACATATCAATCTTTGGAAATGTTTTAACTTTTAAAACCTGTTTTCTTAACAACAGGATTAATTTTAAATTAATTACTGAAACTTCTGTGTTTTGAATTTTGAAAAATGAATTCCATATTTTAATTCAGTGGGTCCAAATTATGTTAATAGGTTACTTTTATTTTTATGATATTATGAATAGTAACAACGGTAATTTTTATTTACTGTAGTTAAAGGTAAATTGGGTAATTAAGGGAAAAAATAAGATTATAAAATTACCCAAACACCTTCCAAAATTCTATTGGATGACTAAAAGTCGACCCATATCATCTAAGGGTAGTAATATATTAATTTATGGACTTTTGACCATGAAAATAATTTAATTATTATTAAAACAAAAAAAGTGACAACATGTCACTCTCTTAACTCTTATAAGTATAATAATTTTCATTTAATGATAAGATTAATGAAACGTCGAACATGAATTGTATTAAGAAATCTAATAAAATTATATACATCATGTAAATTTATTTAGAATTTTTAGGGATTAAATAATTATCATTAAAGGTGACACAATGGTTATGTTGAAATTATTTTATTGATTGAAATATCAAATAAATTGTTTTAACAATATTAAAATAAAAATTATACGAACTATTTAATGCGATACACTAATTTTCTAGATAAATATGTCATGCTATAAATCTATTAATGCTTTTGGTTCGAACATATATTTTTTGTGGATTTTATTTAAATTCAAATAACTGTATAGTGTCAAAATTGACATTATTGTTATTTTATAAAAATAACATAATATAAAATTGTTTAAAAATCACAAAAATTTATAACACATTATAAATTAAAATTTATATGGTCTAAAATGGCATAAATTATTCAATTATGGACAATTCCCAACACATAAGTAGTTATTTATAATAATTTAAAATTTAAAATCTTATTACCACAAATAAAATTAAATAGATTAAATAAGGATAAATCAAGTTGATAATGTTTGAAATAATCTCCCAACATATCTAAATTTTATTTTTTGACGATATTACAACCCTATATCATCTAATATTCTGATTTGATTCATTTTGGAAGTTTTTATGTGGGTTCTGAATTTATATTAACTAATATTTTTGAGGTTTCCAAAGGTGACCCTCTCCTCCTTTATAAAGAGCACCTCCTCCCTCTCCACTTTACACAACATTGAGCCTTCATGATCAGCCAAACCCTGACCATTAATCTTCTCAACTTACCTATTAATATTTTGGAGGTTATGGTCTTCTAAAAAGACCAACTCTAGTCCCATAAGAGGATGTTTAAAGGAGGCACGTCGAGGAAGAGGTAATCTCTTCTACCGATTCTTTCAAGTTTCATCATTCTTCTACTTCCTCTTATTTAGTTGTTTCATTATAAATTAATCACATCTGTATCAATAATATACTGATATGTTATTATAAATATGAAACAACCCTATTTTACCTTCTATCCATCCTATAGAAAATTAAATCACCACGCGTGCGTACGTACAGAATACTGTCTCCACGCCGTGGTGTAATCTGTTTTCCACCACCACCTTACTTGGATGGGTATAATGGTGTAGATATTAAATATATATGATTATTATAAAATTATACTGATTATAAAATATTATATCATCAACTCTAATACCATTCATATAATTATGGTAACGATATCATCGCTCGTGTGTACGTACGACCTACCGTCTCCACGATGTGATGCGACTCGTTCTACATGATCTTCGTTGAATAATGATTATATAAATGAATTGAATGAATATATATGATATATATTACACTAATACCATTCACTAAATTAGGTATCTATATCATAAAAAGAAGAATAAGAATTTATTCGACAAAACACGCATAAGAACATAAAGCAACGAACACTAAAATAACAAGTAGCAATGAAATATTATTAATAAGAAGATAAGAATATGACTATATATGATATCATAATAATTAATATGATTCTGGAATAAGTCAATGACATTATTTAAATCATTATACAGGAGATTCAGATAAGTAAAAAGCTTATCGGACCTAAGGTAAGGGAAAATTCCGCAATATCATGATTATCCGAGATTGTTTATACTTCAAAATTTACTGGGGAATATTTATCATCCACATCCATGTTTCCTCAATATGTAATATTATTTTCTATCCTCCTAAAATGTTTTAAATCCATTTTTACCTATTGGTTAATTTTAGTAAAATAAAGAAAGGAAACTTTTTTCATTTTCATTACGAGATACTTTTTTTATTTTCCATCCAAAGTATGAGAAGAATGTTTTTTTAACTTATATAGCATGAATGGATTTTTATGATTTCCTAGAAAATTATTTCCATAAATCTTACTTTAAAAATTTTCACGTTTATTTTTAATTAGCTTCTTTTAGTATATAATTTTATGGCATTTTAAGAAAGGAAAAATGTTTTTAAAGTAGATGGGATATTTTCCTCAAGAATGGAGTTCAATTGTTTTATCGAAATTATTTTCCATCAAAGATAATATAGGCTTCTGTTTCTATCCCTATTTTTAAATTGATTTTATTATGATGGATTTATTTTTATGAAGCCCTATTATCTTATATGATTTATGTTATGATGTCATGATGTTTAAGAATCCAAATTTTATTACACGGGTTATGCTATGATGTATGATGTATGATTTTGTGGAACACATAAGAATGGTATCATTATGAGATGGGTGGGACCTATATATCCCTCCAATGCATTGAGTAAATATTTATATCTCATGAGATAGACATGGATGGAGCGGCAAGTTAATCTAGTTCAGTGATACAGGACTAGAACGAGGAGTGAACTCATTTCAGAAATGGACTTTGTCCACTATGATAGTCTTGGAAATGAGTCTTGACTAATAAAAAATTATTTTCTATGATTATGTGTGTATGCCAAAATGTTTCATGTTTTAAGTTATGGTTTTAGGGATTACATTTCACTACTATGATTTATCCCATGTCATGATATTATGATCTCTTTTGCATGATAATATTTTAAAAATGTTATGTTCTTATGAATACGATATGATTGATATCTCCTTCATTTACCCATACTGAGCATTTTATCTCACCCTTTTGTATGTTTTCGTTTCCCCAGGTCAGGAAAAAGGATATTAAGTAGGATATTTCAAAAGGGACTCTAGATATTATGAAATAAATTGGAGACAATGTAGATGCTTTATGAACCAGTTGTTTATGTTTCCCAATTTCTAAAGACACTATACCTTTATGGTTATATCATGGTTTTGTTATATATTGCAATAAGTATGATTCAATTTTGAATTAATAACAATTTATGTAAATTTTGGGTCATTATAGGTTGGTATCAGAGGAAAGGTATAGTCAAACTTTGGAAAAAAGGATGTGAAAGCCTTATTAAGAACCCTAAGGATATGTCTAAGCATAGAACACAATATTATTGTTTTAGAAATGGCCATGAATAACCTATGATAAGACCCAAAGTGTGAAATTTTATTCTTGATTATCTGGTTTTCCTATTATGATTACTGTTTCTCACACTGTTCTTATTGGTTTTAGTAAATGGCTAGAACTCGAAGGAACCATGTTAATGCAGAATGTGATGGGAAATGCAATGATTATCAGCCTGAGCAACCAAACGTTATGGGATTTGGAATGAAAAATATTGTATCCATGCTCACACAACTTTCTCAAGCTATGAATCATGCATGACTTCCAAACGAGAAAAGGAAAGAGCAACATTCTATTGAATACTTCATGAGGCAGCGTCCACCCTCATTCAGTGGGTCTACTGATCCATTAGTGAATGAACAATGGATCAATACCACATAAAAGACGTTTTCAGTTCTTCAATGTTATGAACATGATAAGGTCATCTTAGTAGTATATCGTTTGGAAGGTGAAGTTGATCAGTGGGGGAATCTTATCAAGAATACTAGGTAAAGAGATGAAATAGAGTCCATGGAATGGGAAGAGATCAAGAACATATTTTTCAATAAGTACTTCCCTCGTATTCTTCAAACAAAGATGAATAAGGAGTTTCATGAACTAAAGAAAAAGGATGATGAATCGGTTGGTACCTACGAAGCATATTTTACAAGGAATTCAAGGTATGCTTCTGGGATTATTATCCAACCTAAGAGTTAGATCGATCGATTCTTTAGTGTTTTAAAACCAAGTCTTCGAAGGGCGTTAGCCATAAGGGAGTTCAACAAATATGAGGAAATTGTTCTATGTGCTCTCAAGGTTGAGATAATGATTGGAGTTACCCATCAGTCATATGGGTTTGATAAGAAGAGGAAAATGGAATTCAAAGGGAAATATAAAGACCACACTTAAAAGCAGATGAGTTTTCTCTTATGCTCAAAGTGTGGAAAGAAAAATGGAGGGAATTGTCTTAATGGGACAAGTAAATGTTTCAAAAGTGGAAAATAAGGTCATCAGGCATTTGAATGCCGCAATAATGGGAAAAAGATGTCAAGTGATGCGAACAAAGAAAAACCTACACAGAACGCACCTCATACACTTCAATGTTACAAGTTCAAGGAAATGGGGAATTATGCTAATCAATAACCGATTCCAAGGGTTGTTGATGATGATCATCGTCAACAAACTCTTAAGGCCTAAGAAAAAGTAAAGTCACATGAAATTTCTATCGGCGATGTGGAGTATGATAACGAAGTGGTGAAAGGTACACTTACTATCAACTCTAAAGTAGAAAATGTTTTATTTGACTCTGGATCCATCCACTCTATTATTTTTAAATAATTTTCTAATGGTATCGTCGTCTTACCTCTACAATTAGATGTTTAGTAATCTTTGACAACTCCTAATGAAAAAACGACTGCATCAAAAGTTTACAATTCTTCTCTGATTGATGTTTGTGGGATGTTCTTCCTGAAAATCTTATGATCCTCCATATAGTGGAATTTGATGTGATTATGGGCATGGATTGGATTTCTTTATATGAATCTCATATCAATTTCCAAATAAGAGAAGTCACATTTCATATTCGAGATCAATCTATGATCGTCTATTGAGGCAAGGATGAACATAACATTCGATTGGAAATTTCATCCATTTTATGGGTCTTCATTCCACTAAATGGAAGTTATTTATCTCAAATGGTTGGTGATAAACTCGCTATTAATAATACACCCATTTTAAGGGAGTTTGATGATGTCTTTATAGAGGAATTTCCGGGTCTTCCACCAAACCGTGAAGTTGAGTTTTCAATAGAACTCATACAGGGTGCTATGCCCATTTCAAAGACACCTTATAGAATGAACCCAACTGAGTTGTAGGAATTGAAGAAGAAACTCCAAGAGAATGTTGATAAAAGATTCATACACCCTAGTGCATCACCTTGGGGAGTAGGTATTTTGTTTGTTAAGAAGAAAGATGGATTAATGAGACTCTGCATTGATTATCGAGAACTTAACAAGATCACTATCAGGAACATATAACCTCTACCTCGCATTGATGACTTATTTGACCAACTATGCGGAGCTCAATACTTTTCCAAGATTGATATTTGTTCAGGGTATCATCAATTAAGGTTCAAAAAAGAGGATATACCATAGACAAATTTCTGTAAAAGTTATGGACAATATGAATTTATAGTTATTCAATTTGGTCTTATTAATGCCCCTGCTATCTTCATGGATCTAATGAATAGAGTCTTTAGAGACTATCTTGATCAGTTTGTGGTAGTCTTTATAGATGTTATTCTTCTCAATTCAAAGAGAAAAGATGAACATGAAGATCACTTGAGAATTGTATTTAAGACCTTGAGAAAGGAGAAGATTTATGCCAAATTTACCAAGTGTGAATTATGGCTTCAAAAAGTTTCATTTTTGGGTCACATAATCTCAAAAGAGGGGATATGTGTGGATCCAGCAAAAACAGAGGTTATCGAAAGATGGTCGAGACCAACAACAGTAATTGAGATCTGATGTTTTCTTGGTTTGGCTGGATATTATCGACATTTTGTCAATTATTTTTCACGATTATCTAATCCACTCACCAGGTTGACTCGAAAAGGAGTTATGTTCGTGTGGTCGGAGGAGTGTGAAGAGAATTTAAAGGAGTTGAAAAGAAGGTTAACCAGTGCACCTGTACTCACACTACCTTGTAGTGGAGAAAGGTTTTTGATCTACTGTGATAAATCCAAGAAGGGACTGGGTGTGTTCTCATGCAAAATGATATGGTGATAGCTTATTCCTCCTGAAAGTTGAAAATCCATGAACAAAATTACCCAACTCATGATTTTGAGTTAGTTGCGGTAATATTTTCCTTAAATATTTGGTGGCATTATATTTATGGTGAATGGTGTGATATTTATACTGATAATAAATGTTTAAAGTATATTTTCAATGAAAAGGAGCTGAATATGCATCATAGAAGATGGTTGGAGCTGATTAAGGATTACGACTGCTCAATTCATTATCACCCTAGGAAAGTAAACAAGGTGGCCGACATATTATGTCGATAAGACCATGCTATCTTATCCATGATGAGGATAAAAAAAGATCCAATATTTATGGATTTACAAATGATGGGTCTTGGAATTATAATGGAAGGGGGGAAAATCTTATCTTTCTCAAATGAAAGTTCAACCATCTATACAAGTGAAGATTAAATAGGCACAGAAAGAAGATGTAGAGTTACAAAATAAGGTGAGAAATGTTCCTGAATTCCACATTGATAGTGATGAGATAATAAGGTTCAGGAATCGGGTTTGTGTTCCTCCCATCCCAGAATTAAAGAGGGAAATATTGGATGAATCTCATAGTTATTCATTCTCTATTCACCTTGGAAGCACAAAGATGTATAAGGACCTGAAGGAGTACTTCTGGTGGGATGACATGAAAAGAGTTTTTTCTAAATATATCTCTCAATGCATGTTTTGTCAGTAAGTTAATGTTGAGAGACAGATGTCTAAGGGGATGTTACAACCATAAACATACCAGAATGGAAATGGGAAAACATCACTATGGACTATGTCACTGGACTTCCTAAAACATCCAAAGGAAATAATGCTATCTGGGTTATAGTTGATCTTCTTACAAAGTTGGCACACTTTATTGCTATTAGAGAAGATTTATCTCTTGATCAGCATGCCATGATATATGTGAAGGAATTGGTAAGATTGCATGCAGTACCACTTTATATTATATTTGATCGGGATCTGAGGTTTACCTCGATGTTTTGGCGAAGTCTTCAGCATACTCCGGATACAGAGTTGAGTTTCAGCACTGGTTATCAGCCTCAGACAGATGGTCAGGCTGAGAGGACAATTCAAACTCTAGAAGACATGTTGATAGATTACTCTATGGATTTCAAAGGTGGTAGGGATCAACACCTACCCTTGGTGTAATTTTCTTATAATAATATCTTTCACTCTAGTATTCAAATGGCTCCTTATGAAGCTCTCTATAGAAAGATATGCAAAACTCCAATTTGCTGGGATGAAGTTGGGGAAAGACTGATATTAGGACTTGATCTTGATGATGAGATGGCAGAAAAGGTAAGATCTATTCAACAACACATAAGAGCAGCTCAGAGTCGAAAAAAAAGGTATGCCGACAAGTGAAGAAAATACCTCGAGTTTGAAGTGGGTGATAAAGTGTTCTTACCAATATCTCCTTGGAAGAGAGTAATGAAATTTGGAAAGATGGGAAAGTAGAGCCCTAGGTATATTGGTCCTTTTGAAATATTGGATCATGTTTGGAAGCTAGCTTACCGATTGGAACTTCCACCAAATCTCTCTCAAGTTCATGATGTGTTCCATGTATCTCTCCTGAGAAAGTACATACTTGATCCTTCACATGTACTAAGCTCAGAAGTTGTACCGCTGGAGAAAGATATTTCTTATGAAGAACAGCTGATAAAGATTTAGGATTGTAGCAAAAAAGATCTAAGATACAAGTCCAGTCGCTTGTTTAATGATTTATGGAAGAACCACCAATTTGAAAAATCTACATCGGAACATGAGGATATGATGAGGGAGAGGTATCCTCATCTGTTTGTTAAGAAGTGACGAATTTCGAGGAAGAAATTCTTTTTAAGGGGGGTAGAATGTAACACCCAAATATTTTATGGGAAATATATATATATTCTTATGTCTTATGTTATACGCAACACCAAAAGAATCTTTCACTACACACAACACTGGATTGGCTTGCATTACACGCAATTGCGACATTCCTCAATAGCGTGTGTTGTACCCAATATCGAGTTTCACTAAACAACGATATATTTATATAATATTATTATGGAATAGACATAATGAATTTTATTGAGTACATAATGAATTTTATAACATTATCTTAGACATTTTCTAAAACATGGTATGTGAACAAAATAAATTTTTCGTGTAAAATAAGTATTTTTCAAAAAATGTTGTTTTGCCGCCTTTTGATGGTGCACCCACATTAAATCTAGTTTTTACAGGTTTATATGTTCAATTTGAGAAAATAAAATTCTTCTTTGAAATCAGGATATAAAAATTTACTTTTGATAAATTTTTCATATTGTTCTGATAACTTTTATATTTTAATGAATAGTAAAAACATGCTATATTTTAATTATAAACAACTTTTTTGATCGCAATAATTTATATTGATAAATTATAATATTTAATAGTTTTAAAATATAAATACAATATATATTTACCATTTAATATAATTTATGTCATTACCATTAATTTTACATTGAATTCATAGGTAAAAACATTTCGATCTTTGGCAATGTTTTAACATTTAAAACCCATTTTCTTAACAACGGGATTAATTTTAAATTAATTACTGAAACTTCTCTGTTTTAAATTTTAAAAAATATATTTCATATTTGAATTCACTGGTTCCATATTATGTTAATAGGTTACTTTTATTTTTTTGATATTATGAATAATAACTACGGTAATTTTCATTTACTGTAGTTAAAGGTAAATCAGATAATTAAGGTTAAAAATAAGATAATAAAATTACCCTAACACCTGCCAAAATTCTACTTGATGACTAAAAGTAGACCCATATCACCTAATGGTAGGAATAGATTAATTTTATGGACTTTTGACCCTGAAAATGATTTAATTATTATTAAAACCAATGAATGTGACAACATGTCTCTCTCTTAAATCTTATAAGTATAATAATTTTCATTTAGTGATAAAATTAATGAAACATATAACATGAATAGTCTCCAGAAACCTAATTAAATCATATACATCATGTGAATTTATTTAGAATTTTTAGTGATTAAATAAGTATCATTAAATATGAAACAATAGTGATGTTGAAATTATTTTATTGATTGAAATATCAAATAAAAGGATTTAAAAATATTAAAATAAATATAATATGAACTATTTAATGTTCTCCACTATTTTTATAGATACATATGACATGTTATGAATCTATTAAATCTTTTTTTTCGAACATATCTTCTGTGTGTATTTTATTTAAATTCAAATAAATAAATAGTGTCAAAATTGACACTATTGTTATTTTATAAAATTAACGTAATATAAAATTGGTTGAAAATCAAAAAAAATATTTAAAAATTATAAACTAAAATTTATATGGTCGAAAATGTCAAAACTTATCCACGTATGGACAATTCACAACACATAAGTAATTATTTATAACAATTCAAAATTTAAAATCATATCAACATAAATATAATTAAATAGATTAGATAAAGATAAATCAAGTTGATAATGTTTGAAATAAATTCCCAACATGTATAAATTTTATAGGATAGTGGTATTACAACACTATCTCATCTAATATTAGGATTTGAGTCATTTTGGAAGTTTTTATGTGGGTTTTTATTTTTTTATAAATTAATATTTTTGAGGTTTCCAAAGGTGCCCCTCCCCTTCCTTTTAAAAGGGAACCTCCTCCCTCTCCTATTTACACAACATTGAGCCTTCAAGATCTGCCAAACCCTGACAATTACACTTCTCAACATCCCTAGTAATATTCTGGAGGTTTGGGTCTTCTCAAAAGACCAACTCTGATCCCTTAAGCGGAAGTTTAAAGGAGGCACGTCAAGGAAAAGGTAATCTCTTCTACAGATTCTTTCAAGTTTCTTCCTTCTTCTACTTCCCCTTATTTAGTTTTTTCATTATAAATTAATAACATATGTATCAATCATATACTGATATGTTATTATAAATATGAAATAACCCTAGTTCACTGTCTATCAATCCTACGGAAAATGAAATCAACGTGCGTGCGTACATACGGAATACTGTCTCCACACCGTGCTGTAATCTATTTTCCACCACCACATTACTTGGATGGGTATAATGGTGCAAAGAAAAAATATATATGATTATTATAACATGATATTGATTCTGAGATATTATATCATCAACTCCAATTCCATTCATATAATTATTGGAACGATATCATCGCTCGTACATACGTACGGCCTACCGTCTCCACGATGTGATGTGACTCGTTCTACATGGTCTTCATTGAATAATGATTATACAAATGAATTGAATGAATATATATGATATATATTACACTAATACCATTCTTTAAATGAGGTATCTATAACCTAAAAAGAGTAATAAGAATTTATTCTACAAAACACGCATAAGAACATAAAGCAATGAACACCTGAATAACAATTAGCAATGAAATATTATTTATAAGCAGATAAGAATATGACCATATATGATATCATAATAATTATGATGATTCTAGAATAATTCAATGACATTATTTAAATCATTATACATGATATTCGGATATGTACAAAGCTTATCAGACCTAAGGTAAGGGCATATTCTGCAATCTCATGTTTATCCGAGATTCTTTATACTTCAGAATTTAGTGGGGAATATTTATCATCCGCATACATGTTTCATAAATATGTAATATTATTTTATGTCATCCTAAAAATTTTTAAATACATTTTTACCTATTTATGAATTTTAGTAAAATATATGAAAGGAATATTTTGATGTTTTATGTACGAGATATTTTTTTACTATTCCAACCAAAGTATGAGAAGAATGGTTTTTTATCTTATACGTAATGAATGGATTTTTAGGAATTCATAGAAAATTATTTCCATGAAGCTTCCTTTACAAGTTTTCAAGATTATTTTTAATTAACTTCTTTTAGTTTAATATTTTATGACATGTTAAGAAAAGAAAAATGTTTTTAAAGTAGAAAGGATATTTTCCTCAAGAATGGAGTTCAAGTGTTTTATCAAAATTATTTTCCATAAAAGATAATATAGGGTTATATTTCTATCCCAATTTTTACATTGATTTGATTATTATGGAATTATTTTTATGATGTCCTTTTAATTTTATATGATTTATGTTATGATGGCATGATGTCTAAAAATCCCATTTTTATTACATGGGTTATCCAATGATGTATGATGTTTGATTTTGTGGCACACATAATAATGGTATCATGATGAGATGGTTGGGACCTATATCTCCCTCCAATTCATTGGGTAATGATTTATATCTCATGAGATAGACATGGCTGGAACGACAGGTTAATCTAGTTCAGTGATACAGGACTGGAACGAGGAGTGAACTCATTTCAGAAATGGACTTTGTCCACTATGATAGTCTTGGCAATGAGTCTTGACTAATAAGAAATGATTTTCTATGATTATGTGTGTATTCCACAAAGTTTCATGTTTTAAGTTATGATTGTTGGGATTACATTTCACTACTATGATTTATCCCATGGCATGATATTATGATCTCTTTTGCAGGATAATATTTTCAAAATGTTATGTTCTTATGAATATGATATGATTGATATCTTCTTCGTTTACCCTTAATGATCATTTGAGCTCTCCCTTTTGTATGTTTTCTTTTCCTCAGGTCACGAAGTAGGATATTATGTAGGATATTCCAAATGGGACACTAGATATGATGAAATAAACGGGAGACAATGTAGATGCTTTATGAACCAGTTGTTTAGGTTTCCCAGTTTCTAAATACAGTATACATAAATGGTCCTATCATGGTTTTGTTATATGATGTAATAAGTATGCATTAATTTTGATGTAATAACAATGTATGTAAAGTATGGTTCGTTGTATAGAAAGCCTTTTCTAGAACCCCATGGGTATTGGATGAATCAATATGTGTCCAATAACTCATTTACCACTACGCACTTTTGAATCAGAAGTTTGTAAAAAAGGCACGTATATCAGTCAATCACATTCAGTCCTTTGAAGTAGTTATCTTTATCCCACACACATTTATCGATTAATCACACAAGTGTGCTTTTGATGTAATAGTTTTTATCCCATACTAATATATCAATCACTCATACAAGTGGTCTTTCGAAACATATTTTTGATTCTCATAATCATATATCAATGAAACATGTATATCAAAATTATAACATTTATCCCAGTTAATAATTATTAACACATTCATCAATATTCACCTCATGGTATACCATTTCAATATATCAAATTAATTCACAGTTCAAAACATTTATCACATGAAATAATATAAAAAATTCACCGTTAAGCCATGTTGTAATATTCAATTCATATAACCCAATAAACCATTAAGGTCAATTAAACCATCTCATAGTCCCCATTTTCAATTAATTCATTTCACGCTAATTGACCAATTACACAGTCCCAATTTACCATCAATTCCACAATCACAACATTCCATTAATTTATTAACCGATTAATTAATCTAATTACACTAATTTCATAATCACAATTACCCAATTCTATTTTCCCAATTTAAGCTCATATCATATTCATATGGAAACCAAATGAATAAATTCCAGGATTCTATAAAATTAATTAATCAATTAATCTATTAAATTAAATATTAAATTTTAAATAATGAAAATTGAAATTCAAGACTATGTTAATTTCATTTAGACCACCTACCTCATGATTCATAGTGAACACTCACCAATGGAAATCCCCAATTGAAGAGAAATTATCAAGATCATGATGGAGAAGAATATATAGATATGAAACCCCTATCAATGATAAAATGGATTAGATACATCAAAACAATGATTTAGATATATTACCAAGGGAAGAAAACATCCATTTATAGAGTTAGAGAAATAAAAGAGAGAGGGGAAACTAATCAGAATGAGAATATCATAAAAGGATATGTGCATATATTCAATTCCAGATTTGATTCCTTAGGAATAGAGTTTGTAATTCCTTTGAATCCATTCTGGAACCTCTTAAAGTTATAGAAATTGTTTTAGGGTCGAGTTGGGTTGACTTAGGTTGAATTCTAGGGGTTGGTGAATTTTTAATCTAATTATTGTGGGTTTAAAATTTTTCATGAATGGTTTCCTACATGGGGCGCATGATTTTCCATAATGATCTACATAACTAAACACCTCCTATCAAAAAATTTCATGTTTACTAATATAAGGGATAAAATTTTGAATAACCATGTGACAACTATCTAAATCCCCTCTGTTTGGGTTTTCACGGTTTGGTGGTCTGGACACATAGTTTGGGGAACTCTGCACCAGCTCTGTGGCGCCGCATTTCCTTCTAAATTTCTCCAATTTCACCCAAAAATCCCAAAGGTAAAACCCAAATTATATATACTAAAAAAAGGAAAAATAACTATAAATATTCTGTATAATTATTTAGAAAATTTTGGTATCTTACAATCATCTCATCTTATAAAATATCTTTCTTGAGTTGAACTCCCAAGCATCTCTTAGATTCTAAGGTAAAAATATTGGGCCACTAATCTTCCACATCATATTATATCTTCCATGTTTCCCCTAGAACAAGTTTATATTGCCACAATATACAAACTCTCAGATTCTCCTCGAAGGAAACATTGATCTTAAGCAGCACATCATCTAAATTGATTACATGTGGGGTGTCAGTGTGATACATCTTAAGCTTTGGAACATGAAAAACCTCATGTATATCATTATACCGCTTCAGAAGAGCCAATTGGTACGTCAAAGACCTGATTCTTCCCACAACATCAAATAGTATGAAAAACATGGAGCCAACATGCCCTATCCCCGATTCATATGGAGACCCAATCACATGAACACTAAAAATAAAACACAATCAACCACTGCAAACTCATGGGGAATTCATCAATAAGCATATGACTTCTATATAAAATGATCCATAGACATATATTTCAAAATTATTTGAACCTACTTTTATTTCTCATACATGAGACTTAGTCCCAACAACTCTAACTCACCTGTCTCCATCCTGCATAAATGTGATCTTCATATCCTACCATAAAGAGCATCATATTGTTCTATCTGAATATTTTCATAATATATAATGTTATAGGTGTACTCCACCAATTCTTTGTGCTTATCTCAGGAAACACAAAAATCTACAATGAATTCATGAAGCATATCTTCCCAAAAATTTATATTGTGCTATGACTGCCCATATTCCTCTGGGTGGAAATTCATACTCAGTAAAACTTCTGTTCCGTGTTCCTTCTATAAGAAATTCATGAAGCATGATGTATTGCTGGATTCAGGGTTAAAAAAATACTATGTGGCATACCATTCAGAAACAATATCTCTTAAACATAACAATATTTTAAGTGGTCTGCTGAAAAGTATCCCATTAATACATGAAATGTTCTAATTTCACCAGTTGGTCCAAAATATCCCAAATAGAATCATTCTTTCAAGGCATTCTTCAAATACCCACCAAAAATTCTGCGGTAACTTAATCCAACATTCATTCTATAATGGGAAATGACCAATTAAATCCAGATAGACATTGATGATCGGCCTTCACCTGTTTATTCGTCTTGTATCATGTCACAAACCCTAAAATCTCATTTTCATGCCTTGGAACCAATATTACCAACATCAGTCATGGTACGTTTTGGTCAAACCAGGATGTATCACCCACTTTGAGGCATGAAATTCACACATTAACTCTTCTTCCATACCTATAGGCATAAAAACTTGATTTCTGACATAGATTATCTTGTACCCATCTATGGTCCAATTTGATGGTGAGTCCCCACCATTATGTTTTTCCATTAAGACCAAAAAATCCAAACCCTTGTACTATGTGTGTCTAATATTGTTAAAAAATTTAGACTCTACAGATACTAATATGTGATTCATCTTCTCTATACCCTCTTGAACCTCCAAATAAATCTCTTCCAATAAAATCATCAACATAAACTCATCACTAGACTCTTGAAATGTTTGAGCCTGATTTTTTCTACTTAAAGCATCAGTAATAATATTTCCCTTCTCGAGAATATATGCTACCTCAAAATCCAAATAATTTGAATAATCAAACCAAAAATGTTGCCACATATTTAAATCTCAAAAGGAAAAGATACACTTTATGTTCATGTGATCTGTATATATAGTTAATCTTTCTCCCAAAAGATAATTCCACCAACACTTCAAAGAATAAACATTTGCATCTAGCTCGAGGCCATACATAGGGTAATTTTATTCATGTGTCTAAACTCATGAGACCCATATTCCATAACTCGACCCAATAAATCAACACTAATCCAATACTAATCACATAAGTTTGAAAAAACACCATATACTCCTCACTTGGATCGGTTAGGATCAACATTAGTTTCATTGTCAACAACTTGTTTTAATCTTTGATTGAATTGTCATATGATTCAGAAAATTAGTACATTATTCCCTTCTTAGTCATTCCATAAAGAGGTGTGACCAAATTAAAAAAAATTCCAAGATAAACCACTAATAATAAACTGTTAGTCCGGAAAAAATGTTAATAACAATGACAGTCTTGGGTTGTCCTCATGAAAAAACTTCATGTACCTTCTCTAGGTCCACTAGAACACCTTCCATTTTGAGGAGATGGCCAAATAGGTGTACCTGATCAATCTAGAATTAAAACATAGATGGATTGATATTGGGGTATCATCAGTTGATAATTTGACTTTCATACATTCCAAGGATTTCATTTCAAAGCAAGTATGGCCTTTATGAGTTCTTTGGGATGTTGTTTGGCTTGACGAATGCACGTGCATTATATATGGCCAGTTGAACTCTAACTTCCATATTCAAAAGGTGTAGAAGATCCCCTTCCCACACTCTGATTCTGCCTAATTTCTCCATCATTACCCATATATCATGGGTTCCTACAAAACCTCGGTAGATTCCACATCGTATGACAAGATATTCACTCAACCAGTGGTAATGGTAAATGTCTACACAAATGATCCAACTTACCACACTTGTGATAGGTCACCCAGGTAAGGTATTATGTAACTGATCCTTCTCCCAAACCACTCTTATTTCCAGTTATCTAATAAGCATTCTCATAATTGTGCTTCATAATCTCATAATTCATACACCCATAATGTTGAAAAGAAACCACATGTTCTCTATTAGATTCCACCTTCAGGTTATCCTCATAAATGAGAGCCTAATTCAATACTTCTTAAAGCATATTCTATCTAAAGATATTCACTTGGGACTGAATTTCACATTTTAGACCATCCTAAAACCTCTTTTCTATTATCTCCACATCTCCCATTATTGATGGAACAAATCACTACACATATTAAAAGTGACCATCATAGTACATAATAGACATAATAACCTAATCCAACCTTGTAAACTCAGCTGCTCCCTCCTGTCTTAGCAGATCAGGGTAAAAAATCTCTAATAACTTCCACTGAATGACCATTCACACAATTCTCTATCTCTACATCCTGAGTCTGAATGTACCACCAAGGAATATCCTAACCGTGTTAGAAAAAAGAATACATCTTGACACTTTTCACTACATGAGTCTCTAGGTTGTCAAGTGTAATCTCGATAGACTCAATCAAGATATCAGATACCTCAAGTCTAGTGTCTCTAGTGAAAGTCATATGGTGCTATAACTGGGAAACCCATGTCAAATTAGACATGATTTTCACAACCCAACCAAGGTATATTTTCATAAATTTCATAAAATGATCTATGTTCTCATGGATCTTCCCTCCAACATCCTCAATCGGTACTACTGGTGCCTCAAGGTCCCCTACTAGTGGATCATTTCTAACAATAAATTCTAATCTTCCTCTCAACAAGAATTTTCATGGGAGAATATATATAAAATTATAAAAACACATCTTAGAACACATAACACAACTTTAACACATTTATTTAAGAGTGATTCACAAAAATACAGAATAATTCATTCTAAAAAAACCCACCAAAAGATAAAAACCAAGGATCTATCACTACCCTTAATAGTTATACATCTAGGTCATGGTAGGAAAGGGTAAACTCATTCTAATAAATTATGTTTTCATTAGTAACCCATTATTCCAAATCTTGTATCATTTAAATAAATAAATATATATATATATTCATATCAAGCACCATTTTTAGTTCAACTACACAAGGAAGAAAAACAAAACAGTTTTAAAAACATACCCAAAACCCTTTTTCTTGTGCATGCCTAAAAATGATGCATATCACAATAATTATTGAGTTACTAGAATGATTCATGCATTCTAAACTCTCCATTCATTCCAGGCCATGATTTAAATTTTAGAAAATCTCTGAAAAAATTATCACGTCACACAAAAAATGCATCAGTCGAGGTGAAATAACGTCAACTATAATAACACACATCAATAACAATAATCACACCTTGGGTACTTGGATTGTACCCCCAAACATGGTTTATCTACTCAAACTCATTAGCTCTTCACCAAGGTATGACTCATCATATTTTCCTATATACCCTTCAAAAATATTAATTCAAAAGAAAAAATAAAACAAAACACTTTTTACACTACATTGTGACATCCCACACTAGGTGGCACACACTATTTCCCTGATCTATTTGGTTACATGACCTCAGGTGCACGTCCCCATACACCAAAGGATTATAACTAGTATGTAGGGTCTAATATTTATTATAGAGAAACTATACCCTCTTTATCAAAGTATCACAATAGTGGAAATAAGTAAGAATTACCAAAATATATATTTTATAACCAAGACAACTAGTATTACATGATAACCGAAGTATGAATACAATATACAAAACTAAACAGAATATATTTTTTTGCCAAATATGTTTCATGTATCTAATGAAAACCCCAACTAAAGACACAATGAAAACTCCAAGTGGGTAAAAACACTAAATCCAGCTCCCTCATTCATGCTACATCCCAATATATCCATCTAACATAGGACTCTTTCCCTTGTCAGGTCTTTCAAAAATGATGTCTATTTAGGTATCAATGATGAAGCCTAAGAAGGGTGTTAGTATAACTTATTAGGACACCACCAACGACATCTAAAACAATATCCAGACAATAATAGTGTATGCTATTTTATATGGAATAAAATAAATGTAATAAAGTAACTAGTTTACATGTTCAATTATTCATTATTTTACCAGATAACCCTTTGGATCTCGAGAACACATGAACCAATCGTATAACTTATTTGTCCTATGATGAGGTATGAACCGTCTCACATATTCGATTAAAAATTAATTATAACACATGGTATTTCATTAAAATTTTAATTTTAATTTGTATTATTCCCAATTCGAACCATAATATATTGCAAACATTTTCGGCCTAGAATGCCATATATAGAACCCCGTTGGTTTTTGAAGCATCAATATGTGTCCCAAAACTCATTTATCACTATGGTATTTTGAAGCAATAATCCATATCCCATTCACATATATCATTCAATCGCATAAGGTATTTTAAATCAGTAGTTCATGTCCCACACATTTTTTTCAATTAATCACTCATGTGTCATATTGAATTAGAAGAATATGTCCCACACTAATATATCAATAAATAATAAAACAGGTATTTTTAATAATCTTTTTTTATCCCACACCCATATATCAATCAAACACAAATATAACATTTATCACATTTATCCATATTACTCGGCATTTACCCATTCATTAATACTTGACATCATGGTATACCATTACAATTTATCCCAATAATCTAGTGTTAAATACATTAATCATATGAAAAAATATGAAAAATTACCATTAAACCATGTTGAAATATACAATTCTAATAACCCATTAACCCATTAAGGTCAAGTAAACCATTCCCATAATCCCCATTGTCAGTTAATTCATATCACATTAATAAACAAATTACACAATCCCAATTTCCCTTCAATTTCACAATCACACCATTCCATTAATTATCTAACCAAACAATTAATCTAATTACACCAATTTCATAATCATAATTTCGTATTCAATTTTTCCAAGTTCGACTCATCTTGTATTATCATGGAACCCAATTAATCAATTATATGATTCTATAAATAAATTAATCATTAATATACTCAATTAAAGATTCAATTTTCAACATTTCCAATTGAAATTCCACAACATGTACACTCAATTGGAATTCAATACTATAGGAATTGATTTTATAACACTGACCTCAAGATTTTTGATGAAAGATCATTAATGGAAATATCCAATTAATTTTAAGCAATCAAGAACATGATGAAAAAAACATCTAGATATATAAATTAGAACCAAGATAAAACTAGTTAGATCTATCAAAACATAGATCTAGATACACTTACAATAGAGTAAAACATTCTTTCAAATGATCATCGATATTTAAGAGGGAAATTAAAAACTAATCCGGATGAGAATATCCTACTGGGAGAGGTGAAAATATGAAATCAAGGATTTCATTAATCAATAATGGAGGTTTCAATGCCTTATAATTCATCCAAGAATATCCAAAAATGAGATAAATAGGTTTAGGGTCTAATTGAGACACCTTGGGGTGAAATCTGGCAGTTTGGGATTTTTTAATCTTTTATTCACGTGTTTAAAATTCCACACGCACTGTTTCTTGGTCGGGGCACATGGTTTCCTCTAACTTTTCACCTCCATTCATGGAGTCACATAGTTACTACTAGAAGTGTGAAAAGTATAAAAAAATGAACTTTCTATGAGAATACCCTCTTCATGGGTTCAGACATTTTTCTACCCTAGGCACAATGTTGGGAAAAACTATACACCAACCATTTGTTACAACAATTCCTCCAACAAGTCCTCCAATTGTTTCCTAAAACTCTCCATGGTAAAACCCAAACCAAATATACTCAACATAGGGAAAATTTACCTGTAAAAAAGATCGATATTCCTTTAGAAGAGTTAAAAATAATAATCTCCCCACCTTATAATTGGTCATCCCTGAGTTTCACTCCCAAACATCTCAATGGTTTTGAGGTAAAAAATATCAGGCCACTGATCCCACATATAATATTCTATCTCCCACGTTTCCTCTTGAATCTGGATATATTTAAAGAAAATTAGAACTTCTAGTATGGTCTTTCCCATCAACAATTTCTCAATGTGATCCACAAGAGGTATCAAATGATCCTTAAAGGACACATCTGTATCAAGCTCAATATCATCCACATCAATCACATGAGCAGTTCGAGCTGATACCGTTGAAGTTGCGATACATGAAAAACATCATGCCAATCATTGCACCTCTGTGTTAGAGACAATCAGTATGCTAGTGGCTGAATTCACTACATAACCTCAAATGACACACGAAACTCGGGCACCAAAATTATCAATATCCCAATCCTATGATGACCCAATATTGGAGACAGCCAAAATAACATAAGATCACCCACTTCAAACTCAAGGGATCATCATTTTTAATCACTAGATGAATTCCATCTACTCTGTGTCATATACATATGTTTCTAAATTAGATGAACCTAAACTAATTTCTTCTGTATGAGAATCGGTAACAAAAACTCTGACTCACTTGCCTCCATCCATCATAGAGAAGATCTGTAAATCCTACCATAAAGATAATCATATGGTGACATCTGAATAGTTTCCCAATAACAACTATTATAGGAAAAATCTACAAATTCTTGGTTCTTCTCCCATGAACAACCAAATTCCAGAACACATGCATGAAGTATATCCAAGAAAACCTATATAGAATTCACCAACATCCCATCATTCTATGTGTAAAAATCCTTACTCGAAAAAACCTATGTACCATGAACCATGGAATTGTAGAGTACTATGTGAGTCGCATTCTGAAATAATACTCTGCAGAAACTCGGGATGACATACTATCTCCCAAATGTAGAAACATCCCAACTGGTCTACAAAAAAAGAGTTCCATGTAGGAAATAAAGTTGATAATTCCCTCAATCAGTCCATAACCACAAAAATAGTTTCATTATTTAGAAGCATCCTCAGGATACCCAAAAAATAATTCCATGGTAACTTCATCCCACTTCCATTCTGGGAATGGGAGATGGATGTATTTAACCACAAGGTTGTTGATGCTTGACCTTCACATGTTGGCAGGTGAAGCATCATTTCAAAAACCATAAAATATTTTTTTTAATTCCTGTCCTCCAATATTTTTTATGTGGGTCCAGATAAATTATGGAAAAACCGGGTTGTACCTCCCAATTAGAGGCATGAAATTCACACATCATCTCGTCCCACATTTTCAAAGGAAGAACATCAAAATTACTATAATATATGATCTCTTACTCATTTATGGTTGAATATGAATGTGAATCCCCACCATTAAGGTGTTCCCTAAAGGCAAAATATTCAAGATCCTCAAACTGACTGTCTATAATCTTTCTCAAAAGTTTTGACTCTACTGAGGCAGATATGAGATTCGTCTTACCATAATAATCCCAAACCAAAATAGGATTCTCGTCTAATAAAGTCATCACCTTCCACACTTCACAATACTGATATACTACTAGAGTATGAGTTTTGATAATTAAAGAGTTGGTAACACTATTTCCCTTCATGGGAATATATGCTAGCTCAAAATAAAAATATTCCACATAATCAACCCACCTCTATTTTCAGAGATTCATATCTATCTTCTAAATGGTTCTCTTTAATTCCTTATGATTAATATATATAGTAATATTTTCATCAAAAAAATAATGTCTCCAACACTTTGAAAAATAAAAAACATCAGCTAGCTTGAGGTTGTGTGTTGGGTAATTATTTTCATGGGTCCTCAACTACCAATAACCTTATGCCACAACTCAACAACCTTTCATCAACACTTCTCCAGGAACGATCCTTGAAATGTAACAAAAACCATATACTCCTCATCGGGAAAGATCAAAATCGGTGTTGTTGTAATACCATCTTTAACTCTTAGAAGGAATTTTAACATACTCTAGACCATTCATGATTTATTCCCCTCTTGGTCAAGACTGAAAGAGGAACTTCTAGATAGGAAAATCCCAAAACGAACATCTAATAATAATTCACTAATCCTAGAAAACTACCTATATCAATTTATTTCTTGTTATTTCCCAAAGAAAAAATTGTGTGTACATTCTCTGGGTCAACTAACACACCTTCCTCTGAGATGATATGACCCAAGAACATTACATGATCAATATTTAATTTATACATAGATAGCGTGGTATATAATTGATGATATCTCATTGCAATTTAGATGATGTCAAAATATTTGGAGTGATATTCATGAGTCATGGAGTACACCATACATTAATCTAAAAACACCACTACAAACTAATCTAGGTATGGATGGAATGTTTTTTTATCAAGGACATAAACCCTAGTGGTTCTTTCGTAAACCCAAATGGGATCACAAAGAACTCATAAAGGCCATATATACTTCTGAATGTAAACCTTGATATATTTGAAGGTAGAACACTCAACCTATGATACCCCAATATCATGTCGATCATGGATAAAACACAAGATCCTTTCAACTAGACAAATAGGTCATTGATATGCTGAAGATGATACCATTTCTTCACCATCATCTAGTTCAACATCCAGTTATCAACACATAATCACAAAGTCACATTAGCCTTATCATCAAACACAACTTGAGAACCCCAAGGAGACATACTCTGGTCGATAAACCCCTCATCCATCAACTCTTCATATTGATTCATAAGCTCTTGTAGATCTATTTGTGTCATTCTGTATGGTGGAATAGAAACTGGATCATCCCTAGGAATGAGATAAATTGTATATTCTATATCTCTCTCGGGCGGGAGCACTGATATATCCTTAGGAAACACATCTGGTAACCTATTCACTATTGGTGGATATAAATCCTCTTTCACAACCATATAATCATGTAGCAGACTTGAATCCTGGGAGGTGAGCTTCCCTAGTTGCTAGTGAACTATCCCATCATGGCCTACCTAGATATCCCATTCTCTATGGTGAATATATTTCTCACCCTTATGAGACATATAAGTTAATTTCCTGTGGTAAAAACCAATATAGGCTTGGTACACCACTCATCATTCCATTCCCATAATTAGTTAAAATCTTAACAGATCTAGAATATAGAGAACCCAAAGGACAAGATACTCACCTACCTCAAGAGAACACCCCTAGCACAAAAAAAAAATGTCTCGGAATTGTACACCAAATAGTGTATCAGTCATCATGAACCCACTAATGAACTCCGCCACCAAGATCAAAAAAATTACAAATTGTTTATATATAAAATATTGAGAGGCTCTAGTTCTAAATAAAGAACTAGAAATCTTAAATTCTATAATAATAATACCTCTAAATACTGACATTATAGCCTTTCTATCCACCAGTGTAGTCTAAACAACATGAAAATATAATTCCCCTCTTCCATATGATGTAGTCGGAGTCCCCTGGGCTACACCAGTATCATAATATCAGAAATATTTCCCAAATAACCATATCCAATGCCTTTACTGCCACAACCAATATAACTCCAGCTCCCAGACTAATATGGTGTACAATATCACCTACCCACAAGTTGATTTTTCTTAAGTGCTTCATAATTACCCATCTATCATGGGTTCTTACAGAACATATATAAATGTCCCATCAAATCTCCAAAATATCACCCAACCAGTAGTTGAAAAAAATACTTATGCAAGTGACCCAATAAACCGCACTTGTGAGAAGTCACCCAAGTAAGGTCCTATGTAATTGATCCTTACCCCTGGCCACTCTACTTTACAATAGTCGGGTCAATGTTATGAAAATAATGCTTCCTTCTCTTGGAATTCATACCTCCATACCAATTATTAGAGACCAAATTTCCTCTATTGGATAGATCCTTAAATTTACCATCAGAAATGAGAGTTTGATTCACCACTTCTTCAAACGTCTTTTCTCGAATGATATTCTCAAGGGATTTAATTTTATAACTAATCCCATCATGAAATATCTTTTTTAGGGTAACATAATCATCTAACAATGTTGGAAAATAGCATTTAAAATATATAAATTGGACATCATAGTCAATAACAACATACTCGCCTAAGTCAGCCTCATAAACAAATCCACTCTCTCTTTCTTAAGTGTCTCGGGGAAAAATTTATACCAAAACTTCTTCTAAAAGTGCTTCCCACTTTATATTCCCCAGATATCAATCCAAGGTCTAGTTTTCCCACTAATTATTCACCTAACTACCTAATAAATAAGCACCCATCTAGGATATTTTCTTAGTAGGAGTATGTAAGTGGTCAAGGATCATCTAGATAGTCTCAATCCAGAACACAACTACCTTAGGACCACCCTCTCCAGTTAAAGTTGGAGGGTGATGAAACTATAACTCCTATGTTAAATATGACAAGATTTTCACAACCCTCCCCATGTATCATTCTATAAAATGAATAAATTGATCAAGGTTCTCATGCAACTACTCTCTGAATTCCTCACTCGGCACTTCCGGTACATCAGGTTCCACTGTGGGTGGATCATTTCCATCCATAACCTCATGTCCAACTCCCAATATTCATTTTAATATGAGAACATATCTATAATGAGAAACATATGTATTTGGACACATAATATAATTTTAACACCTTTAAGTAAGATGGATTCACAGTAACTGAGGAAAATTCATTCCCTAAAACCCAGCCACCCAGCCAAAACCCAAGCTTTATCTCTACCCTTAATATCATACATCAATGTTATTTTTAACAAGGGTAAATTAATTATAATTATGAAATTGTTCAATAGGAACCAATTTTTTCAAATATTACAATATTTAAAAAAAATATATCAAGAATCATTTTTAGTTCAATTAAACAATAAAGGGAAAACATTTCAATTTTAAAAATTTAACCAATACCTATTATTATCATGCATGCCACAATAATTATTTAGTGTCAAGAATGATTCATGCATACTCATATCTCATTCCATACCAGGAGATGATTCATTTCTCATAAAATATCAAAAATAAAAATCACATCACACAAGAAGAGTTTCAATCGATGTGAAATAGAATCAATTATAGCCACATAAATCAATAACAACAATAACACCTAGGGTACTCGACATTTACCCATGTAGATGGGTTTGTTACTCCCATGGGTGAGATCTTGACCAAGGTATGAATCATCTAATACTTTTATCTACCATTCCCAGATAGAAATAAAAAAGGGGAAAATAAAATAAAACACGTTTGATACCACTTTGTTTAATTTTGACCTAGGTTCCACACACTATTTTCCCAAGTCGGTCAGGCACATAAATTTAGGTGGACCTCCCCATATGCTAGAGGATACCGACTAGTAGCGAGGTTCTAATATCATTCATGGGGAATATATACTCTCTTTACAAAAGTATCACAATAATGAAAATAAATAAGAATATAAAAAATGATGTAAATAATAAAACAACCAAACCAGTATCACATGATGACCAATATAGTTAAACAATATCCAAAAATAATCAATAGATATGTCATGCCAAATATGTTTAAAGTGTCTTATAAAATCCTAAAATAAAGACACACTAACAACTCCATGTGGATCCCGACACCAAGTGTGATTCTCTATTCTGTTCTCCATCCCGCCTTAGCCATATGACATAGGACTCTTTCCCTTATCTTTTCATGTAAACGTAAAGTCTATTTAGGTACCAGTCAAGCTACTCGAGTAGGGTGTGAGTACAACTTATTAGGCCACCACTGGCGGTTTTTAAAATAACATTCAATCAATAAAAATATTTTCAACTTTTTATAGAATAAAATAAAATCAAAATTAAAATATTTTACATATTAAATTATTCTTTATTTAACCACATAACCCTCAGGTTCCTGGGGACACCCAATCCAATCACATAATTTCTTCGTACTATGATGTAGTCTAAATCATAAGACAAATTCAATTCCCAATTCATTATACCACTTGGGTTTTAACCAATAATTTCATTTCATATCATATTAAAGGAAATTGGAACCATAGTCCAATGAAAATATTTTACGCCTAGAGGTCAATGTATAGAACCTCATGGGTATTAGAAAAATTAGATCGTGTCCCATACCTAGTTTATCACTATGGTATTTTGAAACAGTAGCCCTTATTACACACATGCATATTAGTCAATCACATCTCGTATTTTGGTGTAGCAGTCCATGTCCCAGACACATTTATTAAATAATCACACAAGTGGTATTTTGAAGTATCTGTCGGTTTCCCATACTCATATATCAATGAATAATACATGTTTTATTTTGAAGAAATATTCTATGTACCACACTCATAAGTAAATAAAACATATATATCACATTTTTCCTAGTCAATCATCACTAACCCATTCATAAATATTTCACGTTATGGTATACCATTAAAAAATTTCAAAACAATTCATGGTTCAATAAATTAATCACAAGAAATAATATGAGTGATTCACCATTAAACCATGTCACATTATTCAATTCATATAACCTATTAACACATTGTGGTTTAGTGAACCATCTCATAATCACTATTTTCTATTAATTCATATCACATTAACTGACTAATTACATAGTCCAAATTTCCCATCAATTCTATAATCACAGTATTAGATAATTTAATTTACCAATTAATTAATCTAATTCAAAAAAAATTCAATTTTACAATTACCAAATTAAATTTCCCATGTTCATCTAATATCATATTCACATAAAAATCCATATATTCCTTTACATGATTCTATAAATTATTTATTCAATTAATTTATTCAATTCATGTTATAATTGTCAAACATGAAAATTGAAATTCTACAACACAAACATGGAATTTGATTTCAAGAATATGGGAATTGAATTTACACCACCTACCTTAATAATGATGATAAATGCTTGCCAAAGGAAATCCCTAATTGAAGTAGAATGATTATGGACATATTAATGAATGAGATCTAGATCTAAATACAAGATCCAAGATCAAACATGTTAGATTCATAAAAACTATATTAAGATCCTCTACAAATGGAAGAAAACATCCCTTCACCAGATGAGAGGACGGTGGGAGAGACAGGGGAAACTAATTTGGATGATAATCTCCTATAATGAGAGGTGTCGAACTTAAATATGAGCATTGATTCATATATAATGGAGGTTGTAATTCCTTAGAATCAATCCATGAACCTCCATAAATGAGATAAATAGATTTAGGATTGAGTTTTTTTACTTTGGGTGAATTTATGTCATTTAGGAAATGTTTAATCTAATTTTACAGGGTTCAAAATTCCTTGTGTAGGATTTTCTACTTCGGGTGAAATATCATTTATAAACATGATCTTAACAATTAACATCATATAATGGAGTCACACTATTACTAATATAAGAGTGAATGGTTTGAAAAAACATGCAACATCCTTGTGAATCCCCTCTATTTGGGTTTACACATTTTGCTGGCTAGGTCATATGGTTTTTTAAAATTGTTCTCTAACCATGCACTACCGTTTTCCATAAAAAATACACCAATTTCACCCAAAACCCCCCCAAGGTAAAAAAATTGTGATATATACCAAATATTTAAAAATAGTACTTACTATCATGAACTCTCAATTTTATAAGTAAATGATTATATGTTTCATATATTATTTTCAAGGAAATAATTTTCATATTTTTTTACTTTTAGTTTAAGAAAATTATTTTAAAAGTGAATAGATTTTTTTCCTCGTAGAATGCACCAAGTAGTCATTCAAAGCCATTTTACATATATGATGAAATATTTTGATGTTACTCAATCTATACTAGTGACATATGGTTGAGATATCATATGTATTGTTTCTCAGAATGGTTTATTTTGATAAAGAAAATATTTTTAGGAAACCCATTATTTTTCCATGGATTATGCAATGATGAAACGTTTATGAAACCAATTTAGTCTATTCATTTAATGATATGATGAATGTTTTGTGACCTTGGGGAAAACATATGTATGGTTTTATTTATGTGATAATGGTTACATTTTAACCATGGATGAGGGTAACATTTTCACCATGGATGGAGGTTATGATATAACTAAGGATGGTGGTTACGTTATATTCAAGGATGGGTGGGACCTATATCTCCTTCCAATGAATTTGTTAAAGACTAATATCTCATGAGATAAATTGCATTTTTATAGATAATTAACCTAGTTCAATAAGGTAATCTGTTCTCTATGATAGGTTTGGGAGTGATCCTTGATTATTATTATGGTTTGGAGAGTAATCCGATTATGTCGTGTTAGTTTTGTTAATGATCCTTGACTACAAGGGAAATGATTTTCCATGGTTATGTGTGTGACACAAATATATGTCTTACACTAATACTATTCTCTCATGGTTTATTTTATTGCATTATAATATTTTTCTTATCTTATTAACGGTCAATATTTATTCAATAACTCATGTTTATGATCTATGATATGAATGGTACGATGACAAATCAATAATCTCTTATTATTATACCATTATGGGCACGTTATGTTGATATCTCCCATTTTTACCATTATTGGGCATCTGAGACCCCCCTTTAATATTTTTATTTTCCCCAACTATTGAAAAATGGTATTATTTGTGATATTTATAATAAGGGAACTAGTTATGGGGATCTTTGTGGGAGATGATGTAGTTCACCTATGAACCAATTAGTTATGTATAAATGATTCCAAATGAACTGGACCAAAAAGTCTCATGCCTATATCATTATTAAATTTAATTGGAATTCTACTGTTAAGATGAAATATATATGTATGGGATGTTGGGATCTTTATATACCCATACTAAACTAAGTTGTAACTAAAGTTATAAATATTTTTCTACATGATGTGTCTTTATATATACGAGAATGGGGTTGCAAATATTTTTTATGGCCTTTTTTGTTACAAAAACATCAACTCATGGAACTAAGTTTATAATTATCAAATATCATAAGGAATCTAAGATATATTACCCATATAAAATCTCAGTTAAGAAGTTTGTGTTTAACATTAAACTCACCATTATTGAGAAGGAAATATTTTCCAAAGGAGATAAAAAGAGCATGATAGACTTCAATGAAGTCCAATATCAAGATTCATAAGTTTTAATACCAGAATAGATTCTATAATGCCTCATTGAAAAGTGAATTCAAGATATAAAAGTACCACATAAGAGTATAATATAGGTTAGAAAACATAAAATATATGGTTTTATTGTCATATAGGATGGTGACTCATTACTAGTTAATACTGATGAACCCTTGTACTATGGGGAAGTAACAATTGGAACATAAGTAGAAAAATATAGAGAACCCATGAATTCAAATATGGATTCTATATACCAAAACCATTTATAAATTTTCGTAGACAATTTAGTAGATATCAAATATGTTTGTTGTAAATGGGTATTCAAGAAGAAATGCGAAATTGATAATGGAGTATGTACATATAAGTCGTGATTGGTTTCAAACGGTATAAAGAAAAATAAGGAAGATTCCATCCAAAATAATTTTCACCACTTTGTATACAAAATTACCTCATCATTGTACTAAAAATAAATGCTTACCAAGACTATGAAGATTTGAAAATGGGTTTAAAATCCAAATATAAAAACCTGAATCTTTAAAAAGATTTATATATAAAACAACATTATGGGATATTGGCCCTAAAGGACACCAGTAAGGTATGAAAATTTAAAAGATCTATTTATTGAAAAAAATATAAATCTATCTCATGGAACATTTTGTTTGATTGATCTATTAGAAATTTTGGTCTAATAAAGAACAAATGTGGGCATGTGTGTACAATAATTTGGGTGCCATTATATTTCTTCTTAATAGTTTATGTTGATGAAATATTTGTAATTGTAAATGAGATAATTGTATTATAGTTTGTTATGAAATTTTTGAATAAATTATTCTATAATAAGAACTTATGTGAAGCAATATACATTATTTGACACAAAATCCAGTGTGATGTATCTATGATTCTACTTGGATAATGTCAACATATATACACAAACAAGACACTCATGTTATATAGCATATATCAATCCAAAAGTGGATTGTTTAAAATGTCACATGGAATAAAACACTCCTCAAAATAGTATCCCTAGAAACATTTTGAGAGACATAGGATGAAAATGGTCCCATAAAAATCAATGATAGGGTTAGTAATTTATTCCATTTTTTCTACTATGATAGATGTTTCCTACAAATTGATTATGGTAAGAAGATATCATGATGACCAAGAAGTCCACCATTAGATGTTAGGGAAGATATCCTAAAGAATTTGATGCATTGAAAGAATATTTTTTACTTTTATGAAGTAGACGAGGAACCAAACATTAGAGGAAATAAATAATATAGTTTCCAAATATATTAGGATGATACGAGATAAAAATCATGACATATATTCATCTTAAATATAGGAGTTGTGAGATAGAATAGCTAAAACCATGTTTTGGTTTTCAATTCTATTGTAATATAAGAGAATATTTGGATTATGGTGTAGCTAAAGAAGTAGTTTGGATATAAAATTTCATCTAGGAGTGTTATTTGGGGCCTAGAAATAAATATATTATCACATTTTACATTGATTATACATTAACTCTATATCACTCCATTGATCCATTGTCACAACAGTCAAAACAAATCACATATATCTAATGTATAATCATTTATGTTATCTTTCATAGACAGTTGAGGTTATAGTGAGTTGTTTTTCTATAGAGTATTATATAGTTTACCTGTTGACTAAAATACATTCTTAGAATAAGAATGAATATCATGTGAGAATTACAAGAATAAAATTATTTAGTATTTGACTATATTTTATTTTATATTTAGTTATATTTGGTAACCTAGATATAACTACATTGAATTTGAAATTACATATACATTCAAATACATGAATATTAATAATATCTATATCATAAATTTATTATTATTATTTGTTATATTATTGTGATAATTTCTGTGTGATATTTTTGACATTTAAAGGATGTAATAATTTATCTCTATGATGATATCATTGATGTTCTATTATGTATTCCTAAATATATTCCTACATCAACGATTAAAATCTATGAAGGATGCATATTATGTATATTTTTAGGTGGTTGATACACATACATGTATGACACATCATCCCATGATGTTAGCACATGGTAAATTCTATGATGGGTGGTTATGAGGGTAGACCACCAGGTAGGAATTCTAGATTATTATGATTCATTTTATATTTTTTCTATGGATGTTTATAATGATCCTTAGATTTTATGATTATTTTAATTACATATTCAAACTTGTATAATATTAAGTACTTCTCAAAATCATTATTACAAATATTCTTAGTGATGTAGCACATGTTGGGTGAATCATTAATTATATGTTTCTAATGAATATGTTATAAAATTAATTTAACTTCCATATTTATGGAAAATTCTATCTCATCCCATTGATTTGAATAGAACCATTTGACTACGATCTATATCCTTGGTGGGTTGAAATTTAATTTAAAATTTTAAATTAATGAGTCATCGAGTATATAGGTTGATGAAATAAATGTACAACCTTCTTGATGGGATATAAAGACAAAGGTAGTATATTATATAGTGATAATTCAAAAGTGGATTTCACTATTACACAATTTATTATCACTTATAATTTCTTTAAAAATAGATTTCAGACTTTAATATACAGGGCTATTGGGGGCCCCCTCTGGGAGTCGGTGTTAGCAACAATTGGTTTGCCCATGGGGTGTTATTCGAGTGGTACCCACTAGTTGTACACCACGCTCTCCATGGGAAATGGTGTAGGATTGGGTCCCACCAGGATTAAACACTATTCATATTATGAACAGGGCTATTCAAATCCATTTCTTAGTTGGGGAACATGGCGCGCACTTGGGATGGTGGGGGCCCCCCTCTGGGAGTCAGTGTTAGCAACACGCATTTTTCCAATGGGGTGTTAGTCGGGTAGTACCCACTGGTTGTACCCCACGCTCTCCATGGGAACTGGGGCAGGATCGAATCCCATCAGGCTCGAACAATTTTGTATTATGAACAGAGTGATTCAAAGACGTTTCTTAGCTGGGGAACGTGGTGTGCACTAAGGCTAGTGGGGGTGCCTCTGGGAGTCTGTGTTAGCAACACACATTTTATCCCATAGGGTGTTATCCAAGTGGTACCTACTGGTTATACCCCTCTCTCTCCTTTGGAACTGGTGCAAAATCGTGTCCCACCAGGCTTGAACATTGTTTGTATTATGAACATGGTGATTTAAATTCATTTCATAGCTGGGGAATGTGGCGTGCACTTGGGATGGTGGGGGCCCCCCTCTGGGGGTCAGTGTTATCAACACACATTTAGCCCATGGGGTGTTTTTCGAGTGGTACCCGCAGGTTGTACCCCTCGCTCTCCATGGGAACTGACATAGGATCGAGTCCCATTAGGCTTGAACACTATTCATATTATGAATTGGGTGATTCAAATCCATTTCGTTGATGGGGAACGTGGCAAGCACTTGGGCGCATTGGGTCCCCCCTCTAGGAGTCGGTGTTAGCAACACATGTTTTAGCACATGAGCCTCAGCCCAGTTGGTGAGGAATCCTTAAGTGCATCCACAAGACCCAGGTTCAAAACCATGCAGAGGCATATTTCCAGGGGTACTGTAGCAGATCTATAGTAGGTATTGTAGTAGTACTATAGCAGACTATACAATGTATAGGTACTGTAGCAGAACTGTACACAGTTTCGTACTGTAGAAGTCACTATAGAAGTTATGGTAGCAAGTACTGTTTGATACAGTAGCAGCTGGAACTATTCACCTTGGACCACTGGTTTGGTCTTGGAGTCCATAAGGAATTAGGGCCACCCAGGCCTTCAGGTCAGTGGGGATTTCTGGCCTCCCTTAAGGCCTTCGGGCTACCTCAAGTCCTTTAGGCCACATGCAGTTGCGCCAGACACACTACAAAAAAAGGACCATCTCCAAAAGAGGATTCAGAGCAGCTCAAGTCACCAGACCAAATCCAAATAGATTTTTCTGAATGAGAGGGTATGGTTATGCCATCGAGATGACCTTTTGTTTTCACAGGAAGCCTATCCGGACGACCATGTGAAGGTGAAAGGCTACTATCATGATGCAGATGCTGGGGAGGGGCAGTTCCATGTAGATATTCTGGTTGAATTCCCTAAGACCTTCGGCTCATGTAATCTCTTAAGCCTATTGACCACGTAATCTCTAAGCCTACAGTCCTTGTAAGGGTTCTCCCACATCCCTTGAAATGGGGATTATCAAAAATCAATAAAAATGATGGCCTTTGGGCCATTTGGGAGGGGTGGGATTTATATGTTCGTCAAATGTCAAATAAATATACTGTCTTGAAACATTTTAATTATATATTTATTTATCCCTCTAATTTTAATGACCCAAAGTTTCATTAATGGAAATCCCTCTTGATTTAATTAAATGCCTCTTTATGTTTATATAAAATGTCAACTTCTTTGGTTTTATGATAAGATTTTTGACCATTGCTAATATAGCCATTGAACAGTGATCACATGATTAGTATAAATATAGGTCTTTAATAAATCCAAATTTAATCAGACAAAGTAAGCGATGGCCTCATATAGTAGAATTGCCCCATACAAAGACCATTTGTAGGAGCTCGGAAAAGTGGTGGAGTCTTTGGGCTTCACCCTTGACCAAACCCAAGCTGAGCTTCATCATTTCAAGCTCAAACGTGACCGTCTACGGGAAAAGTGGAAGTTAATTGAAATTACCACTCGAGCGTTGTTATCCGAGCCACCCCAAGAGTCTGTCACCATCACACACCTTACCCTTAGGTCTTATGTGGCTTTTTTAAAGGGTTATGTAACAAATAATTATTACTATGTTCATGAACATTATTTTTTATATAATAATGAATATAATTTTCAGTCATTTTTGATACATTGTAAATAGTTTTTAAAATATAAATAGTGGTTTTAGTTGTTATTTAATTAAGAATTATATTTTATTAAATTAAGGTGTTTTTGAATTAAATAATATTTTAATAAAATATTATTATTATTATTAAATTAATTTTTATTAAATATAAAAGATCTTATAATTTTATTAATGCAATTATATTTTTTATTATGGTTTGAAAGCCATTTCTGTCAAAACCGGTGAATTTTCGATAAATGTCTGTTTTTATTTTAAAAGTTAAAATTAAAATATTTATAAAATTATTTAGATAAAATAAATGTTATTTCTAGAATTAGGACATCAAAATTATTAAACGGTGAATTTTTCATAATTTTCTGAGACAGTCAAATTTTTGGGTAAAAATTAAATACTGTTTAAATGTATAATGTGTTTTATAACATCATAATGACCCAATAGTGATGTAATAAAATACCATAATCTTTATGTTTGGACAATATATGTTTTAACATTAAAATAATGTGATTTTGGGTTTTTTTGACTTAGTTTTCAAAGCATTAATGGACCCCTCAAGACTTATTAAACACCTTGTCTTTTTAAATTAATTTCCATGGGTGTGTGACTCACCTCCACATAAGCAACCTCATTATTTTAAGAAGTTCGGACTTTGTCCTTATAAAATATTGTTTTCCTCTTCCCTTTGTTAAAAAACCATGAGCAAAAATCATGGGATGGTTTGTGGTTTGGATTAATTTAATATAAGGGGTCCCAAACCTAAATAACAAAGAATTCCCTCACCTTTCCTATATAAACCCACACAATCTCCCACTTCCTCCTCACTCAATACCTTTGTAGTTCGTCCATCCACTTCCCTACTCTCTCTATAATCCTCCCAAGGTTCCCCAATCTCCCAAGAAGCCTCTCACAAGCCTCTCTCTAGCCTTTGGAAGCACACTTCCAAGTAAGGGGTTTTTTCTTCCTTTCTCATTTTTGTTAATTTTCATTAAGTTGTATTTCCCTTTTAATTTCAATTATGAATGTTGTGGTATGGTTTTTCACCTCCCCCATACTTCCCTCTTATTGTTTGAATTATGGGAGACCCCTTTCTCTATCATTAAATTCCACCCATGTACACCTGTTACTATGCCAAAATTCGGAAAGGAACTTCTCTCTCTTTTTTACATTCAAGCAATGCTCTTGTATCATGAACCTAAATTCCATTACAATTGTTGGGAAATGTATCTATATTACTTCATTACTATCCATTACATGTAAATATTATGAGTAACCCCTTTCTCTCTCATTAACTTTTTTTTATGAATTCTTACGTCACACCGTTACGCTGTCGAAATCGCACCGATTTTCAAAGCCAATGCCATTGTGTAGTGAATACCATGCCCATTTATCCATCAATGGTATTCACCTTTATGAAAATTTACTTATTGATTAAAAAGTTTCATGTATTAATTCGACAGTCCTTTATCGTGGAATAATTTATTATGTTTAATGAATCCATGTTTTATGATCCATGTGGCACACTTATGCATGAAATGAAATGTTTAAGAAGGGTGTTCCCTTATAGCGCTTCGATGAATTGGGTAAATAATAGTATCATGATACGTCATGTGCAATGAGTTTTGACTCATGATAATTTAAATGCAATTAGGGTTTACTCTTTCTTTATGTGCAATGAGGATTTACTCATGCTCCATGTGCAATGAGCCTTGGCTCATGCTAATTCCATGATAAGTGGTGTTGCCACATTTCCATGTTATGAGTATCATGCGTTATCATGCCTTTCTAGTCATGTTTCTTTTATGCTCTATTTATATTCATATTGTCTAACATGTATTGTACTCCTCATGTTATTCCATGTGTACTACCTTAGTGGGCTTTATAGCTCACCCTTTTCTTATGCATGTCCTCAGGTTATCCCAAGCAATGCTAAGTACGAGGGAATGTAGTGGTCATGTAAAAGAAGTTTTCAATAAAGATATTGTATTTCATGTTTCATGTTTTTATGTAATGATCCTAATCCCCAAATACACTAAACCTCTAGATATTCTTTGTTGTATCAAGTGATGTTTTATGTAATAAATCATGTTTAAGTTTGTTATAAAAGAAGGGTTGTCATAGTTGGTATCAAATGATAGGTTTAGTTATTTTCGGGATTAGGATTAGAAAACCCTAGTAAAGCCTTAGAAACAAGACTAAGTATAATAAAAACATCCCTATGTTTTGGTATGTACTAAGTAAGTGGTTTATCAAACAAACACATCCCTGTCAGGATACGAGCAGGTAGAGGCGGCTCTGGCATAGATGTATCCTAGGGGTAAAACCCAAAAACAACGCTTTGAGCTAGACTCGAATGGGAACTGATGCATGACAACGGGCCTTGCTGCACCCTTGGTTACGACACTCCCGAGGGATATGTTTTGATAAATTAAAAAGCTTATTATGATCCCTTATTAAGGGAATTAAAAAAATTCCCCTACGAATATATGTTATAAATTAGATCATGAAAATCCTAGATTAAAGCCTATAGACACAAGAGTAAGGAAATAAAAGTTTATTTATAAGTCATCAAATATTGTCTTTGGATTACCCTTTATGTGTTACCCCTTAACTTTCCTTTTATTCCAGCCAATGGCCGGTAATAGGAGGAATTGGGCTAACAACTGATGTGAAGATCAGTGTGATGACTGTACTAATGAGATGCTCAATCCAATGGGAGCGGGAATCGAGAACTTTGTCACACTTCTCTCTCATCTTACTCAAGATTTGAATAGAAACATGGGTCAATAGGAACATCCAAACCCCCCGAAGAAGGAACAAGTCTCTATCGAGAGCTTCATGAGGCAAAGGCCTCCTACTTTTATCGGGTCATACGATCCCACGATCGCTGAACAATGGATCAACTCCATTGAAAAGTTCGTCTCCATCCTTCAATGTTCTAAACAATAGAAGGTTCTCCTGGATGCTTATCGTATGGAGGGTGAAGCTGATCAATGGTGGATGTTGATAAAAAATACGAAGCCTGAGGAGGAGATCGAGGTGTTGGAATGGAAGGATTTCCAGAAGATGTTTTTTGATAAATATTTTTCGTTCACCCTCCAGATTAAGATGGAAATGGACTTCCTTTCCCTCAAGAAAAAAGATGAAGAATTTGTTGGAGCGTACGAGGAAAACTTCACAAGTCTTGCTCGATACACTTTTGTCTTTGTCCTTACCCACGAATGCAATGTTGAAATCTTCTTTAATGGGCTGAATCCTAGCTTGCGGAAAGCATTAGCGATTCGTGACTTCGACAGCTATGAGGAAATTGTCTGATTTTCCCTCAAGGTCAAAATGGAGATCGCGGAATCACAGGGTTATCATGGGGACAAGAAGCATAAGGTGGACTTCAATGCTGGTGATCCAATGGATAAATCCAATGGATCTAAGATGATCCTGCACCCCACTTTCCAAAAGTGCGGAAAGAAGCACCCTGTAAATTGCCTTAAGGGGACGAGAAAATGCTTTAGGTGTGTATTAGAAGGGCACCTAGCTATTAATTGTCAGCAAAAAAAGACCCGCGGCTGTGACAGAGAAGAGGAACGCTCCGTTCGAACCTCAACGTGTTGTTCAATTCTACAAATGAAAAGAACTAGGTCATTTTTCAAATCATTTTCATAATCCAAGGGTTTTCGGAGGAAACCAACAACCTCCAAGGTAGAAAGGAAGATCTTTTTCCATCACTTCTGCCGAAGTGAAACCTGATAACGAAGTGGTGACAGGTACGCTAGTTATTCATTCAAGAATAGAAAATGTACATTTTGATTCAGGTTCTATGCATTCTTTTATATTTCAAAAGTTTAGTAGAACAATCCCAGCACCACCACAAATCATGTAAGTGAAGATTTCGGTGAGTACGGAAAATGGGTCAATCATTGCATCCCATGAATATAAGTCATCCCCTGTTATAATCTATGGATTGAATATCCCATAAAACCTTGTCATACTACCTCAAGTGGAATTTGATGCAATTCTTGGAATGGACTTTCTTTCCTTATATATAGCCAATATAAATTGTCGGGAGAGGTAAATCACACTCCATATGGAGAATCGACCCCTGATTCTTTTCAATTGTCAGGAGGAAGATGAATCTATTTTAGCTCCATCGACTCAAGCATTGATATTACTGCCCTATGAGCACATGTATCTGACTCAGATGATTGAGTCCAAGGAAGAAACCATCCTTGAAGAAATGCCTATTATGAGGAAATTCACAGAAGTGTTTCCCGCGGAACTGCCTGGTCTTCCTCCTAGAAGATATGTTGAGTTCTCAATTGACCTTATACCCGGGGCACTACCAATATCCAAGACTCCATATATAATGGCTATTGTTGAGCTTGATGATCTGAAAAAACAACTACCGGAGAATCTGGATAAAGGGTTTATAAGCCCAAGTGCTTCACCAGGGGGTGCACCAGTCCTCTTCGTCAAGAAGAAGGATGGGTCAATGAGGCATTGCATCGATTATCCTGAACATAACAAAATCACAATAAAGAACAAGTATCCTCTCCCAAGAATTTATGACTTGTTCAATCAGCTGCGTGGAGCACAATACTTCTCCAAGGTGAACTTGCGGTCGGGATATTATCAAGTAAGGGTGAAGAAGGAAGATGTCCCCAAGACTACATTTTGTACATGATACGGGCACTATGAATTAATAGTAATTCCATTCGGACTCAACAATGCTCCAGGAATATTCTTGGAATTTATGAATAGAGTCTTCAGAGATTACCTTGAAAAATTTGTGGTAGTCTTTATAGATGATATTCTAATATACTCCAAAACCAAGGAGGATCATGAGGACTATTTAAAAACTATACTAGAGACTTTGCACAAGGAGAAGCTCTATGAAAAGTAAAGAATGTTTGAGTTCTGGTTGAATGAGGTCTCATTATTGGGTCATATCATCACAAGCAATGGAATATCTGTGGACCCCTCCAAAACAGATGCAATTGAGGGATTACTGAGACCAATATCGGTAACGGATATCCGTAGCTTCTTGGGGTTAGCTAGATATTATCGATGTTTTGTGAGAAATTTCTCAAAATTGTCCGACCCTCTTACCTAGCTAACTCGAAAGGTAGTAATGTTTTCTTAGAGTGATGAATGCGATGAAAGGTTCAAGGAGTTGAAAAGGAGGATTATCACTACGCACGTGCTCACTTTACCCACAAGTGGGGAACTTTTTGTGGTATTCAGTGATGCTTTATAGAATGGATTAGGTTGTGTGCTGATGCAAAATGATAAAGTGATATCATATTCCTCAAGGCAGTTGAAAATCCATGAGTGAAACTATCAAACGCATGATCTGGAGTTAGCGGCTGTGATCTTTGCCTTGAAAATCTAGCGGCATTTTCTCTATGGGGAGAAATGTGAGATATATACTGACCATAAGAGTCTTAAATATATACTCACACAGAAAGAGATTAATATGAGCCAGAGAGGATGGATAGATCTCATCAAGGATTATGACTATTCAATACATTACCACCCTGGGAAAGAGAACAAGGTGGCAGATTCCCTAAGTAGAAAGGACCCAATGATTTTATCAATGATGAGAATTGAGAAGGATCCAATATTCTTAGACATGATGACGAAGGTCATGGGAATCATAGAGAAGGGAACATCATCAATCCTTTCACAAATGATTTCTCAACCTTCTCTTTTATAAAGGTTAAAGTATGCTCAAAAGGATGATGTGGGAATTCAGAAAAAAGTGGAAGCTATCAAAAATGGAAAATCCTTGGAGTTTAATGTGAATGAAGAAGGAATCACGCAGTTTGGGAAAAGACTATGTTTTCCATCAAGTCCGGAGATGAAGAAGGAACTATTGGATGATGCACATAGTTCAAATTTCTCTATTCACCCAGGGACCACAATGATGTATCGAGATCTCCGAGAAAACTTTTGGTGGTATAATATGAAGAAGGAGATCACTGAATATACATCAAAGTGTCTGGTGTGTCAGCAAGTGAAGGCAGAGAGGCAGAAGTCTAAGGGGATGATGCAACCATTGCCCATACCAGAATGGAAATGGGAGAACATCACCATGGACTTTGTCACCATACTTCCGAGGACATCCAAAGGCAACAATGAAACCTGGGTTGTTGTGGATCGTCAAACAAAGACTGCACACTTCATTAATATTCGAGAGTATTTCTATTTGGATCAACTGGCAGGGATATATATCAGGGATGTGGTAAGGTTGCATGGAGTACCACTATCTATTGTGTCTAACCGAGATCCAAGATTCACCTCTATGTTTTGGAAGAGTCTTCAACATGCTCTGAATACTGAACTGAACTTCAGTATGGCCTATCATCATCAAACTGATGGCCAATCCGAGCGGACTATCCAAACACTTGAGGACATGTTGAGAGTATGCTCAATGGACTTTAAAGGAGGATGGGATCAATATCTTCTTCTTCTTGAGTTCTCTTATAATAAAATTTTCCACTTGAGAATCCAAATGGCACCATATGAAGCCCCGTATGGGAAAAGGTGCAGTACACCGGCATGTTGGGATGAGGTCGGTGAACTTAAGCTTCTTGGACTAGAAATGGTCGAGGAAATGGTGGAGAAGATTAAAACCATTCAGCAACATATCAAGGAAGCTCATAGTTGATAGAAGAGTTATACGTATAATCGTAGATGAGGCCTTCAGTTTAAAGTTGGAGACATGGTGTTTCTACGCATATCTTTGTGGAATAATGTCATGCGGTTTTGAAGGAAAGGGAAGTTAAGTCCAAGGTACATCGGCCCCTTCGAGATTCTTGATCGTGTCGGGGCTGTGGCGTATCGAATAGCACTTCCACCTACCATGGCCAAAGTACATGATGTCTTTCATGTATCCCTCTTAAGGAAGTACATACTGGACCCTTCACATGTACTCTCTTCTGAGGTGGTACAATTGGAAGATGATCTTTCTTGTGAGGAGCAACCAGTGAAGATCATAGATCGTAGAGAAAAAGTTCTACAAAATAAGACAATGACCCTCGTTAAGGTGTTGTGGAGAAACCACAAGTTTGAAGAAGCGACATGGGAATCAGAGGAAATGATGAAGCTGAGTTACCCACATCTATTTTAGTGTGGGGAAAAGGAAAATTTCAAGGGTGAAATTTCTTAAGCGGGAAATATTGTAAAGACCCAAAGTTTCATTAATGGAAATCCCTCTTGATCTAATTAAATGTCTCTTTATGTTTATATAAAATTTCATCTTCTTTGGTTTTATGATAATAATTTTGACCGTTGCTAATATATCCATTGAACAGTGATCACATGATTATTATAAATATAGGGCTTTAATAAATCCAAATTTACTTAGACAAAGGAAGTGATTGCCTCATCCAGTAGAATTGCCCCATACGAGGCCCATTTTTTGGAGCTCGGAAAAGAGGTAGCGTCTTTGGGCTTCACTCTTGACTAACCCCAAGATGAGCTTCATCATGTCAAGCTCGAACGTGACCATCTATGGGAAAAGTAGAAGTTGATTGAAATTACCACTCGAGCGATGTTATCCGAGCCACCCCAAAAGTTTTTCACCATCGCACACCTTACCCTTAGGTCTTATACGGTTGTTTGAAGGGGTTATGTAACAAATACGTAGTACTATGTTCATGTACATTAGTTTTGTATATAATAATGAATATAATTTCTAGTCATTTTTGATACATTGTAAATAGTTTTTAAAGTACACATATTGTTTTTAGTTATTATTTAATTAAGATTTATATTTTATTAAATTAAGGGATTTTTGAATTAAATAGTATTTTATTAAATTAAGGGATTTTTGAATTAAATAATATTTTAATAAAATATTATTATTATAATTAAATTAATTTTTATTAAATATAAATGATCTAATAATTTTATGATTGCAACTATAATTTTTATTAAGGTTTGAAAGCCATTTCTGTCAGAACCCGTGAATTTTCTATAAATGTCAGTTTTTATTTTAAAAGTGAAAATTAACATATTTATAAAATTATTTAGATAAAATAAATTTTATTTCTAGAATCAGGATGTTGAAATTATCCAATGGTGAATTTTTCATAATTTTCTGAGACAGTCAAATATTTGGGTAAAAATTAAATATCGTTCAAATATATAATGTGTTTTGTGAAATCATAATGACCCAATAGTGATGTAATAAAATACTATAATCATTATTTTCTTCCAATACATGTTTTAGCATTAAAATAATGTGATTTTGGGTTTGTTTGACTTACTTTTCAAAGCATTAATGGACCCCTCAAGACTTATTAAACACCTTGTCTTTTTAAATTAATTTCCATGGGAGTGTGACTCACCTCCACATAATCAACCTCATTATTTTAAGAAGTTCGGACTTTGGACTTATAAAATATTATTTTTCTCTTCCCTTTTCCAAAAAACCATGGTCAAAAACAAGGGGATGGTTTGTGGTTTGGATTAATTTAATATAAGTGGTCCCAAACCTAAATAATAAAGAATTCCCTCACCTTTCCTATATAAACCCACCCAAGCTACCACTTCCTCCTCACTCAAAACCGTTGGAGTTCGTCCAACCTCTTCCCTACTCTCTCTAGAATCCTCCCAAGGTGCCCCAATCTCCCAAGAAGCCTCTCACAAGCCTCTCTCAAGCCTTTGGAAGCACACTTCCAAGAAAGGGTTTTTTCTTTCTTTCTCCTTTTTGTCAATTTTCCTTAAGTTGTATTGCCCTTTTAATTTCAATTATGAATGTTGTGGTATGGTTTTTCACCTCCCCCATACTTCCCTCTTATTGTTTGAATTATGGGAGACCCCTTTATCTATCATTAAATTCCACCCATGTACACCTGTTACTATGCCAAAATTCGGAAAGGAACTTCTCTCTCTTTTTTACATTCAAGCAATGCTCTTGTATCTTGAACCTAAATTCCATTACAATTGTTGGGAAATGTATATATATGACATCCTTACTCTCCATTAAATGTTAATATGGTAAGGAACCCCTATCTCTCTCATCATCGTTTTTTTATGAATTCTTATGTCACACCGTCACGTTGCCGAAATCGCACCGATTTTCTAAGCCAATGTCATTGTGTAGTTAATACCATTCCCATTTATCCATCAAGGGTATTCACCTTTTGCACATTTAATTATTGATTATAAATTTTCATGTATGAATTCCACATTCCTTTATCGTGGAATAAATGATTATATTTAACAAATCCATGTGGCACACTTATGCATGAAATGAAATGTTTAAGAAGGGTGCACCCTTATAGCGCTCCATTGCATTGGGTAAAGTATAGTATCATGATTCATCTTGTGAAATGAGTGTTGACTCATGATAATTCAAGTGAAATGAGTGTTTACTAGTGCTTTATGTGAAATGAGGATTTACTCATGCTCCATGTGCAATGAGCCTTGGTTCATGCTAATTCCATGATAAGTGTTGTTGCCACATTTCCATGTTATGATTATCATGCGTTATCATGCCTTTATGTTCATGTTTCTTTTATTCTCTATTGATATAGCTATTTCCTATCATTTATTTTACTCCTTATGTTATTCCATGTGTACTCCCTTACTGGGATTTATAGCTCACCCTTTTCTTATGCATGTCCTCAGGTTATCCCATGCAATGCTATTAACGAGGGAATGTAGTGGTCATGTAAAGTAAGTTTTCAATAAAGATGTTGTATTTCATGTTTCAAGTTTTTATGTAATGATCCTAAGCCCCCAAAACACTAAACCTCTCGATCTTATTTGTTGAATCAAGTGATGTTTTATGTAATAAATCATGTTTAAGTTTTTTATAAAAGTAGGGTTGTCATACTAATTATTCAGAACGTAATAAATAATTATTATCCTATAAATATTTATTTAGATAAAAAATATTTAAATAAAATGTTATTTATTAGGTGATGAATATAATTTTTTTATATGATGAATAATATATTTATAAATTAATTTTAGGTAAATGATGTGGATGGAGGAAAACACAATTGCATTGTCTAGTAATTGAAATGATACAATAAATATCTGTAATATATGTATATTTATTGGTATTTATGTTATGTGGGAGAGATGCACACATAAAATAAATAAATAATAATATTATAATTATTAGAGATGGGATTATTTAAAGATTAAGATATATGTGAAAGTCATGTGCATAGTTATTAATCCTCTAAACCCAGCTACATCGATAGTCAGCTATATCATTTATGTGAATGTGGTTGTTTTGAACAACAAATCCCCTTAATATAGTTTTATCTCAATCAAGAATGTATTTTCGTCTTCCTATCAAGCTTGAAAGAGTCCATACCTCTCACTTTAAATTCTTAATAACAAGAATCAAGATACATATTCCTCATAACCATGGGATCAGGTAGCAATCAGGCTGAAGAACTCAAGATGAACAACTCATCTGACCAAACACTTTTCATTCAATTAGTGTTATTCAAATATCAGGTTCCATGTGTTTATTACCACTATAGGGACTCTACTTTGGATCATATCTGATAAATTATAGTGCCAAACAAACATGGTTTTATCGATGAACATCTATAATGAAGAAATAAATTAAGATCAAGGAATAGTTCATAGAAATAAATCACATAGAAAATTAATATGAAAATTCTCTCCCAAGTCCTGTAATTAATTCATTATGATTCATTGAATATAATCATGATACCTATAATTGTTTATGATTTTCTTATTATTTAATCATTAGATTAAATGTAAAAACATTTTTCTTCATGGGATAATTCAGTATTTATTGTGCCAAGAACATTCAATATACAAAAGTGCATGTACAAAAAGAATATTATGTCGGTCCAATGACTATTAGAGTAATGGTGTTTATTAAATATTATATGGATTTGAATTTATTTAACAAAAATGCATCTCATTTTTTTTTATTTTCAAAATTTATGTATGAAATATGACTACATTCGAAGATAATATCATAGATAATAGATCTTTCTAATCCTTTGGAATATAAAGAGTGGAAATACATTAATTTTATCTATATGAAATGTGATGGTTTACAATGATGATATTATATTTTATTTTCTAGTTATTTTTTAGGTATGAAATTGACACTTCCCTAAATAACAAGCCTCCTTTATTGCATAAAAAATGTTGGATCAGTTTGGAAAATCAATTTCTACTAAAATAATATTTCCTAAAAGATAAAGACTCATCAGGAACACCATAGAGCATTTTTATCTCAAGATTTATAATCACTTTATTAGAAATTACATCTTTTGGGTGATTTTACACAAAATATACATGCATAATTATGAAATTCATGGAAGAATAAAAGTTAAGAGTGATACTCCATCAGGACATTAACATCCAAGAAATCAGAAAAAATATTATTACGAAAAGCTTTCACAATGGTAGTGGAGTTAAATCTAATCAATAGTTTTGGATATCCTTGTTAATACAAAAAATCCACCACAAATATAATTCTAATAATTTCAGAATAAAGGGGTTAATTATTTCCAGAATGATCAAAAAACATCCAATTCCTTCACCTTTTTCATTTCAAAAAATCACTCTATAATCATAAGGACTTGGATTTCCTCAAGTGGAACCATCTGTGTTACATTTTATACAACCTTAAAGAGGAAGAATCTATATAAATTACATGGTTCTAGATAGAGAGTTATAATTACCAGAAAATGTAAAACAGATGCGTATATTTAGATCATGATTGGAATTGTCAGAATGACCATTCTACATGTCATTTTCCAATTTCGTAGCACCAAGCACATTAAAAAAATGTTTATTGGAGTAAAAATGTAGTTCCATAATGAATGATTTTTTATCCCACCTTATATTACATGCGTAATTTTAATATAGTCCACTAAAAAAAGTTTCAACAACTATTGAGAATGTGGAAACATAAAACAAGCCTACATATGATCACATATATTTTCTGAAAATTGAAACAGAATTTCAAATAAAATCCTAAAAGTTATTTCAAAAGATATTTATCAAAGAAAAATGTTCAAAATAATTGAAAAATATATTATTCATGTAAATTTCATTGTAAACACATGGAATAATGATCAGTTCTAACACCCTACAAAAGATCATTTTTGAGTAACTTAGTGTGCATGATACTCCATGTGAGGTGTAATATTGAAGGAAGAATCCATCCCTTATTAGTTATCATTTCCAAGATGTTTGAATATAACTATACATTCTCACAATATAATAACATTAAAGTGATCCTCTAATTTTGGGTAGATTCAAAAACAATAATATCATCACATTAATGATGTTTTAATTCATAACAATTCCTTGATTTTAGTTGGAATCACTTCAACACTAATCTTTATTTGTTCTTTGATCCTCAAATGTTTATTAATATAATTATCATTATAATTAATATTATTCATAAAAGGAATAACTTTATAGTTATATATATAAAATAAGGGTGTTTTGATACTATAAATCCAATGTGAGGTCATTGAAATGTTGGATAAGGAACTTTTGAGAGAAGGCCAAATATAAGATTCAACCTAATTAATATTTCTATATTTGAGCATATTAAAAAAAATGGTAATCAGAATATCGATTGAAACTAAATTCAAATTTATAAGACTCCACGTGATTTAATCCAACAAATATTGGTTGAAAATCATATATTTTTATCCCATGTCCAAAAAAAATGATTGTTTTATGACATTGATTATAAGGGGAAGTCACAATTTTTCTTCTAAATAGTGTTTCCACTCCAGAAAATGTTTTTCATGGATGTTCTAATAATATTAATAAGATAATATAATCTTGAATAAACCATAAAATAATAAAAAAAAATTGATACAATCGCCTATTTGACAAGGATAACCCTTCCTTACATCAAGATAGCCTTTCCTTCCTAAGGATAAAATTGATTTTTGACCTGGCATAAAATCTAAAAAATTGACCATCACTTATTTTACCTCGAAACAAAGAAAAATCATGATAATTGAATGGAAATAAACCTTCTCTAATATCCAAATCACCAATGATTTGACCTTTTCTATATGATGTAATATTCTTTCCAAAATATAAATAAGAATTCTTCTAGATTATTTTATACCATGAAACACTATAATAATGTAAAATATAATCATTGATGTTATAAATATTTATTTTGTAACTTTGTGTAAGAAGAATAATGTCATCAACACAAAATAAATGAGTGGGAGAAACAAGGCCTCTGGAATATCTAAGGGACTTCATTTTGTTATCATTTTCCATACTAATAAAGAGTTTTCTCAAATAAAATTAAGAAATTTATAAGTCAATGGATGAGAGAGGATAAAAATTCCTAACATCATTAGAACATCTGAAATAGCCCTTAGTGGACCCATTGATAAGCATAGAGATATGTACTGAGCTAAAGTTAGTTCTAACCTAATTGATAAAAACATCATCAAGGGAAAAATTACATAAAACCAAGTAAATAAAACCCCAATATACTATGTTCATTAAATTATTAACATTAATAATGTGATTTATGTTACCCCCATCTACTTCACTATTTTAATATACGTAAAAATGTAATTGTTATAGACTAAATGATTATTTTGAAATATCTTATTTACCTATACCATTAGATGTTTCTATTTCAATCTCCCAATGATAACACTCACAACCATAAGGGTGAGAGGGATCCAAGATAATGTTGTCACTAACCCACTGCTCAAGTATTGTATTGATTTTATTCTAGATTTTTAGTTTACTTTTTAGGTTTCAGTGCACATTTTAGATTATATGTTTCTTATGGTACTAGACATGTATCCCAAAATTTCCTCTAACTATTTTTCTACTTTATCACCTTAGTGGGAGGTATTATTCTATATTGATATAATCCCAGGTATGTGACCAATTTCTATTATATATTATCAAATATTTCCTATTAAATTAATTGAATTGAATGTCTAGTTTGATGACCTTGAATGTAAGGGTTATATCTGTTACTGCAAGTCACCATTGGTTTCATAGGATTGATTTATAATAATATATGATGGAATTATTCAACTATATACAACTTACTTGAAATTTAATAAGTTTACCATAAGAAAATAACAACACTATTTTCTCTTATCAGTTGTATTTTTAAAAATATTATGTGAACCAGATGGTTTTGAAGGATTGACTCGAGATCACGATAATATTAATCAATATTGGAGGAAAATGATATTGTTAATCACATTTTTTTGAGAATTTATAAGAATTGTGAGTATCTTATTATTCCATTTAATTTACTAATTACTATTTTTTCAAGTAAATGGTGAATACAATCTTCAACTAATGTCTTCGTACATTTTGTTTAGTTTTTGAAAATGATTTCCCATTTTTCTCCATGGTAAAAGATGAACATGAGGGACATAGAGAACATTTTTTGGGAATATTTAGAGAATACATATTATATGGAATGATGAGTAAATGTCAGTTTTGGATAAATAAATGGATAATTTTTTATGATTCTATATATAAAATGAAATCTCTATGAATAATTAGAATATCTTGAAAATAATATTTTAGGAAATACCCTGAAATCTATTCTAGAATAGAAAAATTCTAGGAATAATTGGTTATTATATATTCTTTTATGGTTTTCTCTAACTTAGAATCTACTTCTGAGTTTTAGATATTGAAATGATTGATATTTTATTTGGATAAGATGTGTCGAGGTTTATTTTGAATAATTAAATCTTGGTTGATTCCAACTCCCATTTTGACTCTTCTAGAGCCTAGAGATGGCTAATAAATGTATTTTTATAACTCATATATATATTTTATGTTTATTTTCATGATATATTATCAAGCTGTGGAATATTTATCTCTCAAGTAACATTACCATGCTAAAAAACCCACCCACACCCTTGAGTGTTGGTGGTGATTCATGTATTGAAAGAAGGAATTTCTATCTTTATATAGTGGGGTTTACTATGTATTCTGGTCACAAAAGTTAAAATTAAAAAATATGTTAGTGGGATTTTAATCATTGATAAAGGGACCAAATTAAGTATCTCCAGACATTGGATTTTGATTTCTCTTACACCCCTAAAAAGGGAATGTTGTAGTTAATGCCTTCAGTCGGAAGTTCCTAAATATGGTTGTGAAAGAATCAAAGGATGAGTAGCATTGGATGATCTTATTAATTGAAATTAATTTATAAGTAAATGATGAAATTGATATAGTATCAATGGATAGAATTATATTCATACACACCATATGTTATTAGATTCTCTTAGAGTAGGGGGAATACCTTGATTGTCAGCATACAAGGGAAATTTTAATATTGTGGAAACATCGATTTATTGGTCTCAGTCTCCCAATGAGTCTAATTGTTTTAGAATAAGGTTAATGGATTCATTGATCTAGAGCTGGGATATGTTGAATAGTGGGAACTATTTTAGTCAGGAAGGGAACCTCATGGATACTAATAATATTTATGATCCTAAATTGCTTTATTAGTTCCTTGATGTAATGTGATAAAACAATCACTGTATCTTGATTCTATACTTGTAATAATATAGTCATTAAACATAAAAATCCCATAGGATTACTCAAAAAAATTCCTATTATAGTTTGGAAGCGGGATTAAATCCTTATGGTTTTGGGATTGGTTTCTGTAACACCAGAGATTTTTTGAGAAATATTTTGTTTTTATGTATTATGTTATATGCATAACCAAATTAATCTTTCACTACAAACAACATTGTCTTGGCTTGCGTTACACGCAAGAGCAACCTTCCTCAATAGCTTGCATTTTACGCAATACCAAGTTTCAGTAAACAATGATATGTTATTAAAATATTATATAAACTAGCCGTTATGAATAGTAATACCCAATTTTTGAAATTTTATCTATCAAATTGTACTTCGATTTTGGATTTGCAAAATCGAAATTAGGCTAGGGTGAATTTTTTTTATTTTTCTGAAAACATTCAATTTTTTATGAATAGTGAAAACACAGATTAATTGGTTAAAACCGACTTTTTTATTTAAATAATCATTTATTGTATTTAAATTTATTTTAGGTAAAAATATATACATAATATCTATATAAGTTCATTGTACTTCATTGGATTAATTTGATAATAATATAGATACATAAACATTTTATTGATCTATTTACCGTCTTTTACCCACTTCCTATGAGCATTTTCAATTGTACATAAAACTTAATTTTACACACTTCTGTGAGTTGAATTTCAAAAAACCGAGAGACATGGTTAATATCAAGGAGTAAAATGTGGTTCAATAAGGTAAAAATAATTTTTGTGAATAGTAAATTTTTATTTATATTTTACACGGTTAAAAGTAAATAAGGAAATTAAGGGTAAAAATGATATTATTATTACCCTAACACATATACTAATTTTATTGGATAAGTGTAATTCGACCAAAAACAACCTTAGGAATAAAATAGTACCCTTTAGGTCCACTTGGATTAGATTAGGACACTTATTATTATTTTATTCAAAGAAGAGTTAAAATAATTAAAATCTATGTTAAATAAGTAGACCATTTTTACTACAGGGTTATATATAAGATAAATTAGACGATAAATATTCATTAGAAATATATAAATATTTCCTAAATAATGGTATTTTATTTATAATTTTTATACATTATATAATTTAATTTATTTATGACACAATGATGATGCAGTAATTACATAATTAATGAAATATTAACATAATTGATATTATAAATACACAAATAAATGTAATTTGAGACTATTTATGAATTACACTAATTTTATATGTTAATAAGACATGTTATTATTAATTTAATTAACCTTTTTAGAACTAATCATGTTGTTATGATTTTCACAAAAATCAATTACCAAATAGTGTCAAAATTGACATAAAATAGTTTTTAAAATAAATATTATATTATTAATTGTTAATTTTTTCCTAAAAATATAATGTTCGGAAAAATGACATATATAATCTTATATAAATTAATAATTAACCAATTGTGGTTCGTTTGGCTTGTTATAGTATGTCTATTAACCATGTAGTGTAAGAAAGGAAGAAGACATGGTAAATGTTAAATTATTTAACATAGAGTTTAATCTAAATGATAAGGTTAAAATGTTGACCTAAACATGTCTAAAACCTATTTTTTGATAGGATTTCGACCCATCCCCACTTTAGCTTATAAATAAATCAATTTGGAGCTATTATAAACCGAATTTGACTTTATTGTAAAATAATATTTTTTGTTTTTCCAAAGGTGCCCCTCTCCTCCCTTATAAAAGGGTACCTCCTCCCTCTCCTCTTTACACAATTTTGATCCTTAAATCTCGGCCAACCCCTACCCATATCCCTTATAAACATCCCTAGAAACATAATATAGGTTCTTGTCTTCTTCAAAGACCAACATTAGTGCCCTAAGAGGAGGTTTGGAAGAGGGGCGTCAAAGAAGAGGTAATATCCTTTACCAATTATTTCAAATTCATTTCTTCTTCTACTTCTTCTTATTTTGTTTTTTCATAATAATGTAATAACATCGGTATCACTCATATAATGATATGTTATTATAAATATGAAACAACCATATTTCACTTTCTATCCATCTTACGAAAAACAAAATCACCGCGCGTGCGTACGTACGGAATACAGTCTCCACGCTGTGGTGTAATCTATTTTTCCAAAACCACCTTACTTGGATGGGTATAATTGTTTAAATAATAACTATATATGGTTATTATTACATGATACTAATTCTGAGATATTCTATCATTCACATTAACACAATTCCACAATCATGGGAATGATATCATCGCTTGTGCGTACATACGGCCTACCGTCTCCACGATGTGATGCTACTCGTTCTACATGATCTTCATTGAATAATTATTATTTAAATGAACTGAGTGAATAAATATGGTATATGTTATACTAATACTATTCTGTACATGATGTATCTATAACCTATAAATAATAATACGAATTTACTCGACAAAACACGCATAAGAACATAATGCAATGAACACCCGAATAACAAGTAGTAATGAAATATTACTAATAAGAAGATAAAAATATGAACATATATGATATCATAACAATAAATATGATTCTGTAATAATTCAATGACATTATTTAAATCATTATACAGGAGGTTCGGATATGTACAAATCTTATCGGGCCGAAGGTAAGGGAAAATCTCACAATCTCATTTTTATCCAAGATTGTTTATACTTCAGAATTTACTAGGGGAATATTTATCATCTACATCCATGTTTCCTCAATATATAATATTATTTCTATCCTCTTACAATTTCTTAAATCTAATTTTACCCATTGGTGAGTTTTTTGTAAAAGATATGAAAGGAATCTTTTGATTTTTTTAGTACGAGGTACTTTTTGACTTTCCTGGCCAAAGTATGAGAATAATGTTTTTTTAACTTATACAGCATGAATGGAATTTTATGATTACATAGAACATTATTTCCATGAAGCTTCCTTTACATGTTTTCAGGTTTATTTTTAATCGCTTCTTTTAGTTTAGTAATGTATGACATGTTATGAAATGAAAAATGTTTTTGAAGTATAAAGGATATTTTCCTCAAGAATGGAGTTCAAGTGATTTTTCAAAATTATTTTCCATCTAAGATAATATAGGGTTCTATTTCTATACCTATTTTTACATTGTTTTGAATACGTTTAAAGGAATTTTTTTATGATGTCCTTTTATCTTATATGGATTATGTTATGATGGCATGATGTTTCAGAATCCCATTTTTATTACATTGGTAATGCTATGATGCATGATTTATGATCTTGTGGCACACATAAGAATGGTATCATTATGAGATGGGTGCTACCTATATCTCCCTCCAATGCATTGGGTAAAGATTTATATCTCATGAGATAGACATGGCTGGAATGATAGGTTAATATGGTTCAGTGATATAGGACTGAAACGAGGAGTGAACTCGTTTTAGAAATGGACTTTGTCCACTAGGATAGTCTTGGCAATGAGTCTTGACTAATAAGAAATGATTCTCTATGATTATGTGTGTATGCCACATAGTTTCATGTTTTTGTTATGATTATTGTGATTACATTTCTCTTCCATGATTTATCCCATGTTAGGATATTATGACATCTTTTTCATGTTATGTTTTTCAAAATGTTATGTTCTTATGAATATTATATGATTGATATTTCCTTTTTTTACCTTTACTGAGCATTTGACCTCACCCTTTTGTATGTTTTCGTTTCCCCAGGTCATGAAGAAGGGTATTAAGTAAGAAATGCCAAAAGGGACTCTAGATATGATAAAATAAAACAGAGACAATGTAGATGATTTATGAACCATTTTTTTGTGTTTTCCAGTTTCTAAATACACTATACCTATATGGTACATTCATGGTTTTGTTATATGTTATAATAAATGTGATTTAGTTTTGAAGTAATAACAATTTATGTAATGTCTGGGTCGTTATAGTTGGTATCAGAGGAATGGTATTTTCAACCTTTGGAAACTAGGATGTGAATGCCTTAGTAAGAACCCTAAAGATATTTCTAAGCATATAAAACAATATTAGTATTTTAGAAATGGCCATGAGTAACCTATGATAAGACCTAAAGTGTGAAATTTAATTATTGATTAAGTTGTTTTCCTGTTATAATTAGTGTTTCTCACACTATTCTTCTTGGTTTTAGTCAATGTTTGGAACCCGAAAGAACCGTGTTAATGTGCAATGTGATGGTAAATAAAATGATTGTCCCACTGAGCAACCAAACGTTATGGGATCTGGAATGAAAAATCTTCTAGTGAGGCTCACACAACTTTCTCAAGTTATGAATCATGCAGAAATTCCAAATGAGCAAAGTAGGGATCAACATTCTTTTGAATATTTCATGAGGCAACGTCCACCCTCCTTCAGTGGGTCTACAGATCCATTAGTGTATGAACAATGGATCGGTATCACTGAATAGATATTTTTGGTTCTACAATGTTCTGAACATGATAATGTCATCTTAGCAGTATATTGTTTGGATGGTGAAGCTGATCAATGGTGGAATCTTATCAGGAATACAAGGCCCCAAGATGAAACTGAATCCATGGAATAGGACGAGTTCAAGAACTTGTTTTTCAATAAGTACTTCCCTCATATTCTCCAAAAAAGATGGAAAGGAGTTTCTTGAACTAAATAAAAAGGATGATGAATCTGTTGGTACCTACAATGAAAATTTTACAAGACATGCAAGGTACGCTTCCGAAATTATTATCCAAACTGAGAGTAAGATCGATTGATTTTTTAGTGGCTTAAAACCAAGTCTTTAAAGGGAATTAGCCATAAGGGACTTTAATATCTAAGAGGAAATTGTTTGATTTTCTCTCAAGGTTGAGATAGAGATTGTAGTAACCCATCAGTCATATGGGTTTGATAAAAAGAGGAAACTGGAATTCAAAGGGATATATAAAGACCACACTGAAAAGAATATGAGTTTTTCCTTATGCTCATAGTGTGGAAAGAAACATGGAGGTAATTTTCTTAAATGGACAAGTAAATGTTTCAAATGTGGAAAAGAACTTCATTGGGCTTTTGAATGTCACGATGATGGGAAATAATGACCAGTGATGCAAACAAAGAAAAGGGTACACAAAATGCACCTCCTACACTTCAATGTTACAAGTGTATGGAAATGGTGCATTATGATAATCAATGACCTAATCCAAGGGTTGTTGATGATGATCGACATCAACAAACTCTTAAGGCCAAAGGCAAAGGAAGGTCACATGCAATTTCTATCAGCGATGTGGAGTATGATAACGAAGTGGTGAACGGTGCACTTTCCATCCACTACAAAGTAACAAATTTTTTATTTGATTCTGGATCCACCCACTCTTTTATTTCTGAAGAATTTTCTAAGGGTATTTCCATATTACCTCAACAATTAGATGTTGAGTTAGATGTGACCACCCCTAATGGAACAACAGTCGCGTCAAAAGTATACAATTCTTCTCCGATTGGAGTTTGTGGGAAAGTGCTTCATGAAAATCATGTGATCCTTCCTATAGTGGAAATTTATGTGATCCGTGGAATGGATTGGCTTTATTTATATGGAGCTCATATCTATTTCCCAATAAGGGATGTCATATTTCATATTCCTCATCAATCAACGATCATCTATCGATGCGAGGATAAATATAACCTTACAGTGGAAATTTCGGCAATCTTATGGGTCTTGATTTCAATAAATTAAGGTTATTTATCTCAAATGGTTGGAGAGAAACTCACGATTAAGAATATTCCCATTGTACGGGAGTTTGATGATGTCTTTCCTGAGGAATTTCCAAGTCTTCTACCAAATTGTGAAGATGGGTTTTCAATAGAACTCATAACGGGTTCTATGCCTATTTCAAAGACACATTATAGAATGGCCTTAATTGAGTTGTAGGAATTGAAGAAGAAACTACAAGAGTATCTTGATAAGGGATTCATACGCCCCAGTGCCTCACCTTGGGGATCACATGTTCTATTGGTTAATAATAAATATGGATCAATGAGACTCTGCATTTATTATCGATAATTTAACAAGACCACTATCAAGAACAAATATCCTCTCCCATGCATTGATGACATATTTGACCAACTACATGGAGCTCAATACTTTTCCAAGATTGATCTTCATTCAGGGTATCATCAATTAATGGTCAAAAGGGAGAATATACCAAATACGGCTTTTCGTACAAGGTATGGGCACTATGAATTTATAGTGATGTCATTTGGTCTTACTAATCCCCCTGCTATCTTCATGGATCTAATGAATAGAGTCTTTAGAGACTATCTTGATCAGTTTAAGGTAGTCTTTATAGACGACATTATTATCTATTCAAAGTGAATGTAAGAACATGAAGATCACTTAAGAATTGTATTATAGACCCTAAGAAAAGATAAGTTTAATGCCAAATTTACCAAGTTTGAATTTTGGATTCAAAAAGCTCCATTTTTTGGTCACCTAATATCAAAAGAGGGGATATCTTTGGATCAAGGAAAAATAGAGGTTATCGAAAGATGGTCAAGACCAACAACAGTAACTGAGATCCGAAGTTTTCTTGTTTTGGATGGATATTATTGACGTTTTCTGAACGATTTTTCACTATTATCTAATCCACTCACCAGGTTGACTCGAAAAAGAGTTAAGTTCGTTTGGGTGGAGGAGTGTGAAGAGAATTTCAAGGAGTTAAAAAGAAGATTATCCAGTGAACCTGTGCTCACACTTCCTTGTAGAGGAGAAAAGATTGTGATCTATAGTGATTCACCCAAGAAGGGATTGGGGTATGTTCTCATTCAAAACGATATGGTGATAGATTTTACCTCATGAAAATTGAAAATACATGAGCAAAATTACCCAACTCAGGATTGGGAGTTAGCTATGGTAATCTTGGCATTAAAGATTTGGAGGTATTATCTTTATGGTGAAAGGTGTGATATTTATACTAATCAAAGAAGTTTTAAGGATATTTTTATACAAAAGGAGCTGAATATGTGCCAAAGCAGATGGTTGGAGCTGATTAAGGATTATAACTTCTCAATTCATTACCACCCTGGGATGTCCAACAAGGTGGTAGATGCATTAAGTCGACAAGACCATGCTAGCTTATCAACGATGAGGATAAAAAAAGATCCAATATTTATGGATTTATTAAGGATGGATCTTGGAATTATAATGGAATGGGAAACGTCTTATCTTTCTCAAATGAATGTTCAACCATCTATACATGTGAAGATTAAAGAGGCACACAAAGAAGATATAGAGTTACAAAAGAAGGTTAGAAATGTTCATAAATTCCACATTGATTGTGATGAAATAATAAGGTTCATGAATCGGGTTTGTGTTTCTCCCACCCTACAATTAAAAAAGTAAATATTGGATGAAGCACATAGTTCTTCATTCTCTGTTCATCCTAGAATCACAAAGATGTGTAGGGACCTGAAAGGGTACTTCTAGTGGGATGGCATGAAAAGTGATGTTGCTGAATATGTCTCTCGATGCTTGGTTTGTCAATAAGATAAAGATGAGAGACAGAAGTCTAAGGGGTTGTTACAACCATTACCCATACCAGAATGGAAATGGGAAAACATCACTATGGAATTTGTCACTGGACTTCCTAAAACATCCCAAGGCAATAATACTATTTGGGTTATATTTGATCTTCTTATGAAGTTGGAACACTTCATTTCTATTAGAGAATATGTTTCTCTTGATCAGATTGCCTAGATATATGTAAAGGATGTGGTAAGATTGAATGGTGTACCACTTTCCATTATATTTGATCGGGATCTGAGGCTTACCTTGATGTTTTGACGAAGTCGTTAACCTACTCTAGATACAGTGTTGAGTTTCAGTACTTCTTATCATCCTTAGACAAACAGTCAGTATGAGAGGACAATTCAAAATCTAGAAGACATGTTAAGAGCATGATCTATGGATTTAAAATATGGTTGGGATCAACACCTACCTTTGGTGGAATTTTATTATAATAATAGATTTCACTCCTGTATTCAGATGGCACCTTATGAATCTCTTTATGGAAAGAAATGCAGAACACCATCTTCTTGGGATGATGTTGGGGAAAGAAAGGTATTAGGACCTGATCTTGTTGATTAGAAGGTAGAAAAGGTCATATCTATTCAACAACACATAAGAGAAGCTCAGAGTCGACAAAACATTTATTCTGATAACCAAATAAAATACCTAGAGTTTTAAGTTGGTGATAAAGTGTTCTTACGAATATCTCCCTAGAAGAGAGTAATGAGATTTTCAAAGGGTAAGTTGGGCCCTAGGTATATTGTTCCTTTTGAAATACTGGATCTTGTTGGGAAGGTAGCTTACCGATTGGCGCCACCGACAAATCTCTCTCAAGTTCATGATGTGTTCCATGTATTTCTCCTGAGAAAGTACATACCTGATCCTTCACATGTACTCAGCTCAAAAGTTGTGCCACTAGAGAAAGATATTTCTTATGAAGAACAACTGATAGAGATTCTAGATTGTAGCGAAAAAGTCCTACGGAACAAGACCACTCACTTGGTGAAAGTTTTATGGAGGAACCACCAATTAGAAGAAGCTACATGGTAACTTGAGGATGTGATGAGGGAGAGGTATCCTCATCCGTTTGTTACAAAGTGACGAATTTCGAAGGCAAAATTCATTTTAAGGGGGTAGAATGTAACACCTAAGATTTTTTGAGAAATATTTTGTTTTTATGTATTATGTTATCTGCATCACCGAAGGAATCTTTCACTACACACAACACTGTCTTGTCTTGCATTACACACAAGAGAAACCTTCCTCAATAGCTTGTGTTGTACGCAATACTGAGTTTCACTAAAAAATGGTATGCTATTAAAATATTATATAAACTAGACATTATGAATAGTAATTCCCACTTTTTGAAATTTTATCTTTCAAAATGGACTTCATTTTTGGATTCGCAATATAAAAATTACCCTAGGGTAAATTTTTGGTATTTTTCTGAAAACTATCAATTTTTGATGAATTGTGAAAACACAGAGTTATTGGTTAAAATCGACTTTTTATTTAAATAATAATTTATTTTATTTAAATTTATTTTATGTAAAAATAGAAAAATAATACCTATATAAGTTCAATGTAAATCATTGGAGTAATTTTATAATAATATTGATACATAAAAATTTTATTGAACTTTTTATCGACCTTTACCCACCTCCTAGGAGCATTTGCAATTGTACAAAAAACTTAATTTTACCACTTCTGTGAGTTGAATTTCAAAAATCCTAGAGAAACGGTTAATATCAAGGAGTAAAATTTAGTTCAATAAGATAAAAATAATTTTTGGGGAATTGTAACTTTTTTACTTTAATTTACCACGGTTAAAAGTAAATAGGGTAATTAAGGGTAAAATTGATATTACTATTACCTTAACACATGTCTTAATTCGATTCGATAATTGAAATTCGACCACAAACAACCTTAGGAATAAAATATTACCCTTTCGGTCCACTTGGATTAGATTAGGACACTTATTATTATTTTATTCAAAGAATAATTAAAAGAATTAAAATCAATGTTTAATAAGTAAAACATTTTTAATATTGGGTTATACATAAGATAAATTAGAATATAAATACTCATTAGAAATATGAAAATATTTCCTAAATAATTGTATTTTATTTATAATTTTTAGACATTAAATAATTTAACTTATTTATGACACAATGATGATGTATTAATTACCTTATTAGTGAAATATTTTCATAATTAATATTATAAATACCCAATAAATGTAAATTGAGACTTTTTATGAATTAAACTAATTTTATAGGTTAATATGACATGTTAGTATTGATCTAATTAACTTTTTTAAAACTAATCATGCTATTATGAGTTTCACAAAAATAAATTACCAAATAGTGTCAAAATTGACATAAAATAGTTTTTAAAATAAATATTATATTATTAATTGTTAATTTTTTTCCAAAAAATATAATTATTGGCCAAATGACTTAGATAAAGTTATAGGTATTAATAATGAACCACTTGGGGTTCTTTTGGAATTTTATAGTATGTTTATTAACCATATTGTTTAAGAAAACAAGAAGACATGGTAAACATTAAATTATTTAACTTAGAGTTAAATCTATATGATAAGGTTAAAATTGTTACCTAAACGTGTCTAAATAATATTTTTTGAGATTAATTCGACCCATCCCCACTTTATCTTATAAATAAATCAATTTGGAGCTATTATAAACTGAATATGTCTTGATTATAAAATAATATTTTATGTTTTTCCTAAGTTGCCCCTCTTCTCCCTTATAAAAGGGCACATCCTCCCTCTACACTTTACACTATTTTGAGCCTTCATTCTCGGCCAAACCCAGGCCATTTCCCTTATGAACATCCCTAGAAACATAATCGAGGTTCTGGTCTTCTTCAAATTCCAACTTTAGAGACCTAATAGGAGGTTTAGAAGAGGAACGTCAAAGAAGAGGTAATATCCTTTTCCAATTCATTCAAATTCATGTCTTCTTCTACTTATTCTTATATTGTTGTTTCATAATAAAGTAATAACATCAGTATCACTCATATACTTATATTCTATTATAAATATGAAACAACCCTATTTCACCTTCTATCCATCCTACGAAAAACAAAATCACCGCGCGTGCGTAAGTACGGAATACCGTCTCCACGCTGTGGTGTAATCTATTTTTCCAACACCACCTTACCTGGATGGGTATAATGGTGTAAAGAATAACTATATATGTTTATTATGACATGATATAAATTCTGAGATATTATATCATTCACTTTAATACAATTCCAAAAACATGGGAATGATATCATCGCTCGTGCGTACGTACGGCCTACCGTCTCCACGATGTGATACGACTCGTTATACATGATATTCATTGAATCATAATTATATAAATGAATTTAATGAATAAATATGGTATGTGTTATACTAATACCATTCTGTAAATTATGTTCTATAACCTAAAAAGAATAATAAGAATTTACTCGGCAAATCATGCTTAAGAACATAATTCAATGAACACTCGAATAACAAGTAGCAATGAAATATTACTAATAAGAAGATAAAAATATGACCATATAAGATATCTTAACAATAAATATGATTCTATAATAAGTCAATTACATTATTTAAATCATTTTACAGGAGGTTCGGATACGTACAAAGCTTATCGGACCTAAGGTAAAGGAAAATCTCGCAATCTCATTTTTATCTGAGATTGTTTATACTTTAGAATTTACTGGGGGAATATTTATCATCCACATCCTTGTTTCCTCAATATGTAATATTATTTCTATCCTCCTACAATTGTTTAAATCCAATTTTACCCATTGGTGAGTTTTTATTAAATGATATGAAAGGAATATTTTGTCATTTTTTAGTACGAGGTACTTTTTTTGACTTTTCCTACCAAAGTACGAGAAGAATGTTTTTTAACTTATACGGCATGAATGGATTTTTATGATTTAATAAAACATTATTTCCATGAAGCATCCTTTAAAAGTTTTCATGTTTATTTTTAATCACTTCTTTTAGTTTAAAATTGTACAACATGATTAGAAATCAAAATTTTTTTTGAAGTAGAATCGATATTTTCCTCAAGAATGGAGTTCAAGTGTTATATCAAAATTATTTTACATCTAAGATAATAAAGGGTTCTATTTCTATCTGTATTTTTACATTGATTTGATTATGTTACGATATAATTATTTTTATGATGTCCTTTTATCTTATATGAACTATGTTATGATGGCATGATGCTTAAGAATCCCATTTTTATTACAAGTGTTATGCTATGATATATGATTTATGATATTGTGGAACACATAAGAATGGTATCATTATGATATGGGTGTGACCTATATCTCCATACAATGCAATGGGAAAAGATTTATACCTCATGATATTGACATGGTAGGAATGATAGGTTAATCGGGTTCAGTGGTACAGGACTGAAACGAGGAGTGAACTCGTTTTAGAAATGGAATTTTCCGCTGGGATAGTCTTGGAAATGAGCATTTACTACTAAGAAATGATTTTATATGATTATGTGTGTATTCAAAAAAGTTTCATGTTTTATGTTATGATTATTGGGATTACATTTCACTGCCATGATTTATCCCATGTTATGATATTATGACCTCATTTTCAGATAATGATTTTCAAAATGTAATGTTCTTATGATTATGATATGATTGATATTTTCTTTGTTTATCCTTACCGAGCATTTGTGCTCACCCTTTTGTATGTTTTATTTTCCCCAGGTCCGAAAGAAGGTTATTAAGTATGATACGCCCAAAGGGACTCTAGATATGATAAAATAAAAGGGAGACAATGTAGATGATTTATGAACTAGCTGTTTATGATTCTCAGTTTCTAATGACACTATACCTATATGGTCCTTTCATGGTTTTTTATATGTTCTAATAAGTTAGCTTCAATTTTGATGTAATAAAAATGTATGTAATGTATGGGTCATTATAGTTTCCCTTGGTCAACTTATAAGAATAATTATATATATATTGTTAATGATTAGTTGACAAAATCAGCTTGTTTTTATCTTATTTTGCAATTAAAAAAATAAACTATCCTAGATACATATATATCAATGATATTTTGATGCTTCATGGAATATTATACACTATTTTATTTGATTGAGACCAAAATATTACTTATTGTTTTTAGAATGGAATTCAAGGTGTTATGGAATCGCATTTGATGATGAGCATGGATTATATCACATAGACTAGTAGATTGACACAACAACCTATTAAAATTGTTGAGGATATGATTTAATCATTTATTCTATATTTCAAGGTTTAATAGGAAAAAAATCTATTATTGGTTGGATATTTTTATATTAATAATTCTCTATCCTTGATAGAGATGTATCCCTTTGATTATCATTATTAATGGCCACATCATTCCACACCTTGATAGTCTATATTTCCTTATAATTATTTATTGAGACTACTACTCATTTGAGAGAAAACAGTTGATGTTTGGTTGATTCAAAAACAATTGTTGAAAAACTACCATCACCATTGTTCTAATAAAAGCCATTGTCATCATCCACTGGAATTCAACTTTGGTGATAAATCATTTTAAGGTTTTCTCACCAATTAGAAAATCATAGAGTGGGATAATATAGTATGTTTAGGTCAGAGTATAGTTATCCATTTGAGATAATAGAGTATCTCAGAAGCATGTCATTTCGGATTGGCATAAAATATTGAAGGACATAATTCTCTAATGTGGTTCATGTTTTAAATATAAATGTATTTCTTCCAGACCTATCTCACATGATTGTTTGAGAGGATTTGGATTTCGAACATGACACCAATGTGGGTGACAAACCTATATTTATTATGAATAATTAGAATATTCTGACATGGGGTAAATATGTTTTATTAATATTAGATCTTTTGAAGTATGATAATAATATTTTTGATATTTTGGAGCATTTATAAATGTTGAAAGAAAAATGGTGTCCCACATTATCTAATAAAGAGAATTTTTCACTTTCTTGGGGAAAGGTGGATTGGTGTAATAATTTTTTACACCCCATGGGTAAGTAGTATTTATATATTTTTAATTATTCTAATTATTTGCAATATTTTTGTTTGTTTTGGGAGTCATAGGTGTGAATGAATGAAATATGGGGAAGCATCAATAAGTGAACATTTTGCTCGTTTTTATTTATAACCATGCACCCAAATCATAGGAATGAGGGATGTATTTTATGATAAACTATGAATGGTTTGTGCATGGATTCCCAAACTATGTGAGGAACTTACATATGTGGTTTATTTATAGTGAAAATCACAATGCTCTCATATGATTACAGAAATTGTGTGTCCAAACCATTCGACCTTTCCTGATTTCTACAAAATTGGATTTAAAATAATTATTCCATTAGTTATTTTAACTCCATTTCTCCTTTCATTCCTCTTATTTATCAACCAATTTTCCACTTCTCTTTGTGGGTATTTTATCTTCATCTTCCATGGAGATATTTTATCAATTCAGATGAAATACACTAAGGATACTGTTGATTTATTCATGTTGGATTCCTCTATCATCTCATATCCTATTTTTATTTTATTTCAAAAAATTTATTTCGCCCTAGTTCCCCTTAGTGGTCATAATAATGGATAGGGGTGAATTTTATGTTTGTTTTAATATATTTTTGTCTTTTTTAAGATCAATTTATTTTTAAACTATTATAATTCACAGAAGATGAATTTTTTTTGAATATTTTAAGATAGTTGTGCCTATATAGTGAATAATATGCTAGGAATGAATTTGTAACATTATTTTTATATGGAAAAGATTACAATATTATTGTTGAAATGAGATGTTCATGAAAAATTTAATTTTTTATTTTTTTCTACATATTATATTGAATAAGGTAATATTTTCCATGGCCATCACTAGTTTTTCAATCAAAATCTGGTTTTATACATATCATATGTTTTGTAAAATGTTTTAAGTTGTATTTTTATTCTATACGAATTTAATAGTGTTTTTGAAAGGATATTGTTATATAAATGATGTTTCATTTATTTTTAATCCTTATTTGCAAGTAAAGGTTTGTTTTTCAATGTGATAATATGTAATTGATATTGTATATCTTATGAAAACATATCTTTAGTTAGTTTATATGTTTCTTGATAAGATAAAATAATATTGTATATGTTATTATAATTAATTATTGATTTTTTATACATGGGAACTATTGGTACATGTTTGGGTAATTTAGATTGGTCCTATACTGGTTTAGATTATTTTAGTGGCATATTTTGGAAGTTAAGAAAATACTAGGCTTGGGGATAAAACATAGGGGATTCAATGGGTATGTAGGGGGTTTTTCAATAATTTTCACAATGGTTGATAGATTCTTCCATGATCATGGTCTCTGATTACCCCTTTCGTTCTTTTACACATCCTAATTGTTAGATCCCATATGATTCATTGTTGAGATTAATATTTACGAATGTTCGTAAATTATTAATATATTATATTACTCCCTTTTTTTATGCATTCCATGTTCCCATTTACTTATAATATTTGATTAATTTAGAAAAAAATAAAGCGACCTAAAACGTATTTCAGAATTCTTGTTTTATGCTGAAAATGGTACCTCCATGGAATTGGTGTTTCTAAAATTGTTTTTCAATCCACTATTAAGGGTTTACAATGTGAAATATATTATCTATATTTATAATTTTATTATACCATAAATTTTATTTACTCCATACATATATAATATAGTTCTATATGGACTTTTTTATATGTGATGTAGGTAAAAAAAGAGACGTATTTTTTATTGTCTCTTCTTGAAGACTCTTCATCTTTTATGGTATAATGATTCATGATAATCATGTTTCATGTAATGTTGGATCTTGTAGACTATTATTGTTATATTTATATGTGAATTTATATTTTTTGTTAGTTATGTTTTATAAACTCTTACCTTCTCTTTATTTTGGATTGATTTACATATTATTATTTTATATCTCTTTACTTAAAATTTATAAATTCATATTTTGATGTTATGTTATTTTCATTTGCTTATTATCTATATGGTTGTACTTTTATTATTGAAACTCCTTATTTATATGCATATATATCATAGTTATTGATACATTAAAATGATTTTAATAGAACAATATGTATTGTGGTTTATGGGATTTTGATCTTAAAATCATTCCCATTGGTTTTATTTATTATCCACAACACTTTTCTCCATCCCTTAGTAATTAAAAACACATTTTAGAACTTGTGGAGGGTTGGCCCTAGTAACATGGTTAGTAGACTCATGTTGGATCGTTACCAAAAATGAACTTAATGGCACCCTTTCTATGGAATTAAGTGTTGAAATATTGGGGGACAAATATTTTTTTCATTATGAGGTACACCATTAAGATAATTTATATTTTTGATATAAAATTTTGATATATATAATATAATTATACTTATTCTTATTGTATTAAATAATTTAAAATTGTTCTTATTATATTCTTATAGATATTATTGGAATTTGGGTTTGATATATTTCATTGAGTATTTCAAAATATGTTTTTTATGATAGATACACTGTTAGTTCTTATTTTTATATAGATTCTGATAAAGATCATATTTTTATAAATTTTATTCTTTAATTAATTATTATATTCCCAAATAATATTATTAGGGGTAATTCTTACAAATTTTGGGTATAAGAATATATTGGACTTTATTATGAGAATGTGCTTAATTTTTTATTTTTATAAAGTTTTTTATTTTAATAATAAATTTGTCTACACTATTAAAAATATTGAAATTATTTGATAGTGGATTATGTCACGACCTGTCCTCAGGGCCCATGTCGTGACTACCCCAAGCCCACCTTCCATAGGCCAGGGGCTGGCGACTAGAACCAAAGGCGAAACCCTAATAAAAAGGGAAGGCATTGCCTTTAAACCTATAACTCACATAGTCGGAACACAAGTAGTAGAAGTAGAGAGTACTAAAATAGAAAAGAAAAGTGTGCTTAAGGTAAGTGGGCCTGAATAAAAACCCAACTGAACAACAAGTAAAAGTACAAGTAAAAAAGGGAAAACAGCTCCCGGATCATCCACCGGGTAATCCTACCTGAAGGGTAGGTACAGAACTTGAACAAATCATCCCTGAAGTACGTCTCATCTAGTCTAGCTCCGAGTAGTCTCCTATCTGTCACTCTCATCCTTAATCACTTCTGACCATTGTCTGCACAGAACACAACAAGGTGTGGGCGAAGCCCATGCAGGGGTGAGTATAACAATACTTAGTATGGGACCTCGAGACCCCCAAATGTCTCCCTGAATCCACTAAGGATAAACCAAATAAGAAAGATACAATCACAAAGTATCAAACAAACCTACATAGGTATATGCCCATACATATACCTAAGTTACCATTCACAGTCTGGCTCCAAATCTCGAGCCCAAGAACAACCCAATCCACAAAGGAAGTAAAGTCGATCACCTTAGTGATAATGACTAAAAGACAAGACTTAGACCACATAGGTATATAACACATGAAAAGGGTAGAGATGATTATATTTAGCCTCTGAATCATCTCCTCTATCAAACCCATGTAGGATCTTGGAACAATATCAGCGTTGTCGAACCCATGTAGGATCCCAGTACAGAAATCATCACTATCGAACCCACGTAGGATCCCGGTACAGATGTCATCACTGTCAAACCCATAGAGGATCCCCATACAGATTTCAACACTGTCGAACCCACATAGGATCCTGGTATAGAAGTTATCTTTGTCGAACCCACGGAGGATCCTGGTAAAATATTATCACTGTCAAACCCACGGAGGATCCAGTCATCTCTGTCACTACCAGCCATAGGGTGCCCGCACATAGCACGCTCGATTTCGAGAGGGTCCTCTTCTCAAGCCAAGTGTTGATACATAAACTACCACTAAGACTCTATTTGATGTATCCCTTAGTTTCGTATTATTATAAGGGACCCATCGCGAAAAATGGTGCGTCAATCGGACACCCGGTCTGTCAGTTATGGTCATTTCTGTTCCAGAAGCCCAGTTGCATATTAGGTTCAAAACAACCTGACCATATCCCAACTATATCCAAACATCAAGTGGGGTATTCCAAAGAAACTGTTTCTCTCTCAGCTTTCCATCGTCGCAGATGGTTCGTCGATCGGACACCCGTAGCCCAAGATACGGTCGAAAAGGTATAATTGGCCATAGCGGGTCCGGGTCCGGACCGACCCGGCCCGACCTGGTCTGCACCGGGGTCTGAAATGGTCCAAGGGGGGCGGCCCGGAGCAAGGGTATAGCTCGGCCCGAGGCGGCTCGCCCTGAGGCAGCCCGGCCCATGGCGGCCCAGCCCGAGGGCAGCACAACCAAAGGCGGCCCAGCCCGTGGCGGCCCGACCGTCCGGTCTGTGTGGCTGAGAGGCGGACCGCCAGGCGAAGCCAGTGGTGGCAGCGAGGGGGGGGGGGGGGTTGTCATCCCCCCCCCACCCCACGTCTCTGTAACGGCTGGCGTGTGGCATTGTCCCGGTTACCTCAAGACTCGAGGGGTCCCACCATTGGAGCGCCCGCCGGCTGCCAGCTCAGTCAGCCGCCCTTCCCGTCCGCCACTGCCTTTGGCCACGTGTCCTCTTTGGCACGGTGTGACGGCGTCGTGCCATATTCTTCCACTACGTCCTTCATGGTCGCGGCCCCCTTCTTCCTGCGTGGTGCGATGGCACCACGCCCCTCCAGCACTATCGAGGCATGCCTGCCCGCGGCCCGGTTCTTTGTATGGTGTCGCTCCCCTTCGGCGACCCGGTGGTCATTGCACCGACGGTTCCTCTCATGGTCGGCCCATCACCGGCCGCCGATGCTCCACCATGATTCTCTCTTCCAGTGGCGTCGTTGCGGCACCACCATCGCCAACCAAACAAGAACCAACGAAGGGACGTCGGGCCATGTTTGTTCATCCCACGCACTTCACATTAGGTGATAACGAATGGACAACAAATAAACCAAAGTTTGAATGATGAAGAACAAGAAAATAATTCAACTCAACCCACTAACTCATAATCTTTGTTCTCTCGTCGGAGTCATGGGAAGGCGGAGTCATTCCGTTGATGTAGGGAAGAGATGACGTCGTCGTTGGTGACGTTCTTCACAGGCGGTGTCTTCCCTTTCTTGCCCCAGATGGAAAGGGAGAAGACGGCGTCGTCGTTCCTCGGTGGAGACGGGCATTCCTCATTGAGAGGATATATTTCTTCATTGGAGAGGATGTTGTTCTTCGTTGAATACGAAAGGCTCCACCAAGTCGCCAACCCAAAAATAATTCCACTGAAATTCTGGGTCTTTACATTCTCCCAACCTCAAGGCTTTATATCCCCGTAAGATACAACTCACACTAAGGAAACAAATCAGGGTATTGATCATCCATCTAAGCCACCCGCTCCCATGTGCTCTCCTGGAGGTTCTCGTGCTGCTATCAATCATGCACTAGAGGAATTGACCGTCCACGTAGGACCCACTCCTATAGATACTCAATCTCTACTGGAACCACCGTGGATGTCTCTATGTCATTGATGAATATCTCCCCATGGTCGATGATGTGGGGTGGGTTGTGCACATATCCCCTCAGCTGAGATTCGTGGGAGAGGTCGTGCACCCGGTGCAACTGAGGTGGAAGAGCCAAGCGATAAGTCACCTCGCCTACCCTACTGAGGACCTAAAAAGATCAGATGAATCACATAGAGAACTTGCTTCCTCGGCCAACTCTCCGTAAACCTTGTCAATGTGGGACCCATAGAAAGGCGTGGTCACCATCCTAAAACTCCAGTGGTCTCCGTCTCCTATCAGCATTGGAATTCTGCCTGCTCTGTGCAGTATTCATTCACTCCTAGATGATCTGCACCTTCCCCATCGTAGCCTGCACCATCTCTGGTCCCATAAGTGCTAACTCCCCTGGGTCAGTCCAGTACAGAGGTGATCTGCTAGGTCGGCCATATAGTTCCTCGTAAGTTGCCATCCCGATGGTGGAGTGGTAGCTGTTGTTATACGCAAATTCTACCAAGGGTAAGTGATCCTCCTACCTGCGACCAAAGTCGAGGACGCATGCACGGAGCATGCTATCGGGTGTCTAAATGGTCCTCTCAGTCTTACCATCCGTATGAGGATGGAAGGCAGTGATCAAGCGAATAGGTGTTCTGAAAGCCTCCTGCAACCCCTTCCAAAGCTGGGAAGTGAAATGAGACACTCAATAGGAGACGATCGTTAATGTCACACCATAAAACCATACGATCTCCCGTACATGGAGGCACCACAGGCTCTCTACTGAACCCTGCTCTCTAATCGGTAGGATGTGGGCTGACTTGGTGAGTCGATCGACAATCCCCCAGATAGATTCATTTCCTTTGGATGTATGTGGAAGTATTGTCACGAAATCCTTGGATATCCCAACCCACTTCCACTCTGGGATCTCTAAGGTATAAACCAAGCCAGCTGGAACCTGGTGCTCTGCCTTCACTTGTTAACAAGTGAGACATCGAGAGACAAACTCTGATATTTCCTTCTTCATACCTGGCCACCAGTGCTATCATCGGAGGTCCTGATACAACATCACAAATCCTATACGTACCACTAAAGGAGATGTGTGTAACTACCTCAAAACATCCTCCTGAATTACAATTGGTGTCATGGTATGTCCTCTGAAGATATTGACATGTTCCCCTCCCTAAAAAAATCCATCAGGTGCCTGCCTTGATGATATTTGAGTAAGTCGCGTCTCACAGTCAACATCCCCATGTTGTTCCTCCCTGACTCACTGAATATGTGGAGGAGTGATTGTGAGAGACTGTGGAAAGGCTGGTCCATTTCTACCCACAAAGAATATTTGCAATGCGGCCAGCTTCTCTATCGCCTCTCCTTGTAGCTGAATTCCTGATCTCTTGCTGAGAGCATATGCTACAATGTTCCCCTTCCAAGGAGTACAGACTCTCTTGAAGTCACAGTCCTGGAAGAACTCATGCCAATGTCAATGTCTCAGGTTCAGGTCCTTCTAGGAGAAGATATACATGAGACTCTAGTGGTTACAGTATACTTTAAAACGCTCGCCCATAAGATAGTGCCACCACATATTCAAGGCGAAAACCACTGCTGCTAAATCATAGTCATGGGTAGTGTAGTTCTTCTCATGTTGTCTCAACTACTGAGAACCATACGCGATCACTACTCACTCCTTCATCATGACACATCGAGTCTGGTCCCTAATGCGTCGCAGTAAACTACGTACCCTACATCCTCCTCTGGTAGCCTCAATATGGGTGCACTAGTCAGCCTCTACCTCAGCTCTTGAAAGCTATACTTTCATCTCTCTAACCACAAGATGGGTTTACCCTTCTTCATCAATGCTGAAAGCAGTGATGAAACTCTTGAGAAATCTGTCACAAATCTCTGATAGTACTAATCCAGTCCCAGAAAACTCCATACCTCTATCACAATCTTGGGTAGCTCCCAAGAATGTACTGTTTCAATCTTTGCTAGATCCACTGCAACTCCAGCCTCTGAGATGACAAGTCCCATGAAGTGAACCTCTTGAAACCATAATTGGAACATCGAGAGCTTACCATAAAGCTGGTGCTCTCAGAGTGTGTCCAGTACTACCCGCAAATGGTAGGCATTCTCCTCCTCAGTAGTCGAGTAGATTTGTATGTCGTCGATGAAGACCATGACAAAGCGATCGAGGTAAGGCTGGAAGATCATGTTCATGAGAGTCATGAACACGGCTGGAGAGTTGGTTACACCGAAAGGCATAACTAAGAACTCATAGTGGCCATACCGACACCTAAAGGGCATATTATGAACATTCTCATATTGAACTCTAAGATGGTGATAGCCTAACCTATGGTCTATCTTCAAGAACCATCATGCTCCCTTGATCTGATCAAAGAGGTCGTCAATCCTCCAGAGTGGGTACTTGTTATTCACGGTCACCTGGTTCAGGCTATGGTAGTCAACACACAGTCGCAAGCTCCCATCTACCTTCTTGTCAGACATAATCCGAGATGCCCAAGGTGAAACACTGGTTCAGATAAATCCCTTCCACTGAAAGTCCTCCAATTGTACCTACAGCTCACAATGCTCGGCGAGGGCCATCCAATATGATGGAGTAGATATCGGTGACGTCCCAGGGTACATGTAAATGTAGAAGTCTACCTATCTACGAGGAGATAGTCCTGGTACGTTTTCATGGAAAACTTCCACGTACTGATCCAACATAGTAGGAAAAATCAGACTCCACACATCAACCGCTCTGAGGATGAGACTAGTAAATTGAATTGTGACTAGCTGCCCCCTCCTCTGTGTAGGTCCATCCTGCACTGCAAAGGCTCCCTTATCGCCGGTGAAGGTGAACCTGGTCCCATCTGTGCGGACACTCCGCACTTTGTGCCTAATATCGTCAATCTAAGCATGATCTGGGGATAACATGTCTACACCCAAGATGGCGTCACAAGGCCTCCACGCTGCTATGATGAGATCCCAACCGAAGCTCTCGCCGCCTAGAGTAATCTCACACTACTGACACTAGTGCGTAATCATTGAGTCTACTCCTGTATGAGTCTCTAGTCATAAGGATCAATCCAATGGCTCCATTGGAATCTCGGAGCTCTAAACGAGGGAAGTTACAATTAAAAGAAAGACTTTCAACTGTGTCTATAATTATTACAAAAATGGTGGAGTAGACACAGATAGTACCTCAAATCACCTCAAGTGCACTTTGGTCATAGGCCTAGACTTCCGGGACCTGAGCCCGCCACTTTCTTCAAGCTCCCGGTGGTCGGGGTGGACCTCATGGTGGTGGTGGTGGTGGTATAACCTAGAAACGTCGTCCACCACCCACTGCTTGGCCAGATCCTCTGCCATGTCCGCATTCTCCAGACAACCCACCACGGTCAAACATCTGCCTCTGCCTGGGAGGTCCCTTTACTGTCTGCTACTCATCTGCATGGAGGGTCGGGCAGTCATGAGCCATGTGACCCTCCCGCCGCATGCATAGCACTGCTTGTTCCTCGTATGGATGGCTCTATCTCGTGTGCCCCACACAACTGAACTTGTATCCTGAGGTCTCCCGCCGGATGGCCTGGTCCACTTGGACCATTACAACATCTGTCTACTATGGGCTGTAGAAGACTCTGCTATGTGTCGCCCTATGGTGGGTCTCACTGCTGCTGACTGCTCAGCGAGAAAACTCTTCACTAGAAGGGCTCACTCCAGCACCCCCGCCTGCGTTGGGATGTTGAGGAAGATCATCAAAGCCCTGATCTCAGGCATGATCCCCTGCTCGAAGGTCTTGGCCCTGAAGAATGGGTCCCACACCATATCCGTGGAGTAGCAAGAGAGATCGGTGAACCTCAATAAGTACTAAGCTACTGTCATGTTGCCCTACTGCAGATGAAGTAACTCTTGTATTTGCACCTCATGAAGGGTGGCTGTAACAAACTCTAAGCAGAAGATACTCTCAAAGTTTTTCCAGAGTAATGATGCCTCATCAAGCACATGGAGCATTAGGCCCCACCATCTTCCTATTGCTGCTTGTAAGAGACTCGCAGAAAGGATCACCATGAGGCCGGCTGGTGTCCCTACCAATCTGAAAACACTCAGGACATCCTCTGTCCAATCCTCACCTGCCTATGGGTCCATCTCTCCCCGAAACCTGGGCGGCCTCTGGTGTTGGAACTCACGGACACACTCAGATGGCGTGCACTCTCTAATGCTAGAGCTAGTGGTATCAGTGGCCCAGCGGGTAGTGTTACTGCTGGTACCTCTGCTATGATGGGGCCCTGCAACGAGGCCTCGTCGCTCAGTGAGCTACCATCTTGTATGAAACTCATAACCCTAGCTGAGTGCCTTCTTGTGGCCATCATGAAAAGAAATAGGCGTACCGTGGTCAAAAAATTATACCAAGTGATTTGACACAAAGTAATCATGAAGAAAACTTTTCAAAAGAAATACACATGCAATCAGTGTTTTCGTGCACTGATTTGGAAATCAGAAGTCAAAGTCCTAGTGTATGGATACATCGACCACCGCACTAACACTGGTTTCCCTAAACTGATAACCACACCCAAAACACATAACACTCTTTCTGTTAAAAGAATCAGAGTCTAATTTCTATGGTAGAACCGACACCTCTGATACCAATTTGTCACGACCCATCCTCAGGGCCCGTGTTATAACTACCCCAAGCCTGCCTTCCATAGGCTAGGGGTTGGAGACTAGAACCAAAGGCGAATCCCTGATAAAATGGGAAGTCATTGCCTTTAAACCTGTAACTCACATAGTCTGAACACAAGAAGTAGAAGTAACAAGTACTAAAATAGAAAAGAAAAGCATGATGAAAGTATGTGGGGAAGAATAAAAACCCAACTGAACAATAAGTAAAAGTACAAATAAAAATGGAAAACAGCACTAGGAACATTCACCAGGGAATCCTACCCGAAGGGTAGGTACGAAACTCGAATAACTCGTCCCTAAAGGACATATCGTCTTGTCCAGCTCCAAGCAACCTCCCGTCCGTCACACTCAGCCCCATTCAATGCTGACCGTTGTCTGCACAGAACACAACAAGGTGTGGGTGAAGCCTGGGAAGGGTTGAGTATAAGAATAATCATTAGGGGACCCCGAGACCCCCGAAGGTCTCCTATAATCCACCAAGGATAAACCAAATAAGAAAGATACAATCAATAAGTATCAAACAACATTAATTTGGTATATACCCATACATATACCTAAGTTTCCAGTCACAGTCCGGCTCCAATTCTCAATCCCAAGGACAACCCAGTCCACAAAGAAAGTAATGTCGATCAACTCAGTGATAACGACTAAAAGACAAGACTCATCTCACATAGGTATACAACACGTGAAAAATGTAGAGATGATTAGATGTATCCACTGAATCATCTCCTCTATCGAACCCACGTAGGATCCTGGAACAATATTTGCGTTATTGAACCCACGTAGGATACTGGTACAGAAGTCATCGATGTCGAACCCACAGAGGATCATGGTACAGATTTCATCACTATCGAACCCACAGGGGATCCCGGTACAGAAGTCACCACTGTCGAACCCACAGAGGATCCTAGTGCAGAAAAAATCGTTGTCGAACCAACAGAGGATCCTTGTACTGTATCATCGTTGTCAAATCCATAGAGGATCCCAGTAAAGAAGTCACCACTGTCGAACCCACGGAGGATCCCAGTGCGGATGACATCGTTGTCGAACCCACGGAGGATCCTGGTACTGTATCGTCATTGTCGAACCCATGGAGGATCCTGTCATCTCTATCGCACCCAGCCATAGGGTTCCCGCACACAGCACCCTCAAATATCGGAGGGTCCACTCCTCAAGCCAAGTTTATATACATCAACTATCATGAAGTCTCGAGTTTATGTGTCCCATAGTTCCTTATTATTATAAGGAACCCAAAGTGATAGACGGTGCATCAATCGGACGCCCAATATGTGAGTTATTGGCATTTCTATTCTAGGGGCCAAGTTGGATTTTAGGTTCAAACCAACCTGAACATACCCCATCTGTATCCAAACCTCAAGTGGTGTATTCCAAAGGAACCATTTCCCTCTTAGCTTTCTGTTACCACCGACGGTTCGTTGACTGGACAACTGTTGCCCATGATACGGGCTAAAAGTTGTAATTGGCCATAGCGGGTCTGGGTCCAGTCCGACCTAGTCGGACCGTACCATCCCAACCTGGTCCGATCCTGGGTCTGACACGGTCCAAGGGGTGGCCCAACCCGAGGGTGCGGCCCGGCCCGTGGCGGCCCAGCCTGGCCAGCCGGTCTACGTGGATGGGAGGCGGACCTCCAGCTTAAGCCATCGGTGGCAATGCGGTGGTGGTGGGGGGGGGGGGGTCAGTGCCCCCCATATCTGTAATGGCCAGTGCGTGGCACCGACCCGACGACTGCGAGACCTGAGGGGTCCCCCCAATTTTGGAGTGCCTGCCGGCCTCCAGCTCAGCTGGCCGCCCTTCCCGTCTGCCGGGGCCTTTGGCCGCAGGTCCTCTTCGGTACGGCGCGATGGCACCGTGACATCTTCGTCTGACACAGCCTGCATGGCTACGATCCCATTCCTCTGGCACGGAGTGACAACACCACGCCCCTCCGGCACAGGTTCGGCCTGCCTGGCCATGGCCCAGTTCTTTGCATGGTATGATGGCATCACGTGCCTTCGGTGAGCCAGGGGTCCTTGCACTGACGGTTCCTCTCACGGCCAGCACGTCGCCGGCTGCCGATGCTCCACCGCGGTTCTCTCTTCTGGTGGCATCGTTGTGCCACCATCGTCGTCAACCACACAAGAACCATCAGAGGGATGTCAGGTCGTGTTTTTTCGGCCCGCGCCCTCCGCGTTAGGTGATAAAAAATCGCCATAAAATAAACTGAGGTTTGAATGACGAAGAACAAGAAAAGAATTCAACTCAAACCCCTTCTTCTTAATCGGTGTTCGCTCCATGGAGTCGCGGTAAGGCGACGTCATTCTATTGATGTCTAGAGGAGATGATGTCATCATTGGTGATATTCTTCATCGATGGTGTCATCCCTTTCTTTCCCCGGTAGGAATGGCAGAAGACGACGTCATCGTTCCTTGGTGGTGACGGGCGTTCCTCGTTGAGAGGATATCATTCTTCGTTGGAGGGGATGTCGTTCTTCATTGAAGAGGAATGGATCCACCAAGTCTCCACCAAAAAAAATTCCACAGAAATTCCGGGTCTTTACAGATTACATGTTCATTGGGATTTCTAATTCAGTTTGAATAACTCATAAATACCAAAATATAAATTCCATATGAGATATCAAACTAAGTATTTTGAATGTATTAAAAAATATAATGAATTTAATTTATAGGACTAGATATAACTAAGTGTCTTTCATTTGGAAGTGACCATCAATATTAAAATTAATAGCATACTATTGAAAAATTTCTACAATGTTCTCTAATCTAGATTCATCAATTTTCGAGGAAAAAAATTAATGGAAAGTGAGTGAATAGTAATTCCAATTATCATCAGTATAAGAAAAGTTTACATAAGTAATACCACAATAATATTTTTATAGAAGTCCAATTATGATGAAATTTAATTAAGGGAAAATGTAAAAATAGGGGAATAACATCATATAAGGGCACTTTAAATTATTTAGTTATATAATGTGGACAATTTTAGAATATTAATAGGGTATAAATATAAGGAAAATTTTATACCCTTATTGCTTATAAATGTTTAATTCCACAACCCTTCAAGGGATTATCAATTTTCAGAGATATGGATGGTTTTTAGGAATTCCAATAGTATCCTAAATGTATAAAAAATATTAGCTTTACCTTTGTCTATTTCATTCATTTTTCCCCCTAATGTTCTTTCTATGTTCTTCTGATCTCTATAAAAATGAATAAAAACTGCCTTCAATTATTGATCGAAGTATAGTAGTCGTGGTTACATAGATTTGTTACACATTAAAGCTTATATATATTTTATTATAATTTTTTTCTATTTTTAAAATAATAAGAGTATGCAGTCACTCAATTTTTCTTATTTTAACATATTTGTCTATTTTATCTTTTTTCATCTCATTTATAATTGTAATTTTTTATACAATGGAGAAGTATTATGCAGATTATGTGTAGAGAAGATGGATCCTAAAAATATTTTTATAGGGTATTATCCAAAATATATAGTTATTAGTGTGGGATAGTTACATTTTAAATAAGAGGATATTAAGTGAAAGTTATCCATCTTAACATTGAAATGAATAGTGGAAATTATATTTTGAATAATAATGACTTTCTTCACTGTGAAATCTCTGGAACAACGTCTATCTCTACCTAAATTATTTTTTACTTCCTTTCATTGTGTTTTGAATTTTTATATTTTTATCTATATGGATATTAATAATCCCCAAAGTATATTATCTTATAATTTATTAGGATATTTTTTTCAAAATAATTACAACATAAAAATGGTGTGTGCGAGTAGTCTGATTTTTAGATCAAACCTATCTAGGTTGAAAATTTTCCATAATTTATAGTAAAATAAGATAATAATGTTTTGGGATTTAAATGATATCACTTCCACTAATTTGGAACCACTTCATGGGTGGAATAATACTCACAGATAATTTCTTTATTAAACAAAAAATATATATTTACATTTCAAAAACGAAAAACAGATACATTGACTGAATATCATTTATTTTTAAGTAAAAATTGATTTTTTCAGTTGTTTTTTTATTCATATACAGATTTTGATTTTGGTGGGAGGAGACACTATTGATTCAAGTGTATAAAAAATATACAATTCTATAATAGTTGATATTGAAAGGTGATATCCCTACCGCTTCCACTAATGAAGTGAAAACGTTATGGATATAATAATAAAGATACGATGAATAATAAATAACACTTGTTCAAACCAAATTTTTAGTTGATATACCTATGTGGGAATAGAGGTAGAAATTTAAGATCTACTATCAAAACACTCTCATTGTTTTCTTGAAGAAGATCTTAAAGATGACACATCCACCTATTCATATATAGAATATTAACTAGATTTGAATGATTTTTTATTTTGTATGTAATGAATTTTTGAATGATTATCCATTTGTAAATAAAGAAAAATATCCACATTTTTATCACTCTATTGATTTATTAATAGACAGAAATAAGGTGGAGAAATTTTAAGACATTTTGGGGGATATTGAAAACCTACATACAAAAAAACAATTCAAATCTAGGAGATCATGAGAAAAGAAGAATAATTAAAATCCAATCCATTAGTATGAGAAAATGTTTTCTTGAACTCGTTTAATTTTTATTTTTTAGAAAATGAATTGAGTATTACCCCCAACTAATTTTTTTTCAAATTCTAAAAACACATTGATTTCCTTCGATAATGAATAAGAATATGAAGAGGTGGTATATTATGAGGAGATAATGGAGAGGCCAACTGAGTTATCTACTGATGAATATAAGAATATTTCAATAGAACCTAGAATCACTAGAGAATCAATTATTGTGCAAAAATTGAATATAATCCACATCCTCTACTAGTGTCATCCCTACTGCTGGATACCACTCAACTAGTCAATACAAACTGTATGCATCCATTTTTACATTACCTTATCCCCTTATATATCATTTCCCTAATCAGTTTAGTGGATGTTTTATTTTTTCTTTATTTTTATGAGTCTTTATTCTTAGATTTCACTCAAAGACAATTTGAAATGTACCATGTTAATTTTAATCAAAATGAATCCCCATCCACCATCATATTGGGGATAAAATGCAATCATTTCATAATTAGGGGAAATAAAAACCTTCAAACTCATTAGGGGTTTCATGAAAATTTAGTCTTTCTTATAGGGTAAAATTTGTAGTATCAAGGAGACTTTCCCAAGGATTCAACTACTTGAATAACGCCAGGTTGTTTCTTTCATCTGATTTGGTTTTACATCCTATATCTTCTTATTCCACCACACAATCCATTTTGTTATTTTTCTAAGAAGCCAATTATTTAGTATGTGGGAACTATACAAAAAACTTTGACATATCACCAGCACATGATCAACATAGAACCGCACATGATCCACATACAGTATGAACAATTCAAAATTAAAAAACCACTATAGGAAAACACTATAGCCATTGTCACCTTTCAATATCCTGAAAAATTCAAATAATAAAATTCAAGATATTATCATCCACCTCGTTTCCTGCATCACCTCCATTCCTTCGTCACCATGAGTCTCAAACCATGCCTCGAGACACACACAAAATGTGATAGTTTCCCTGTCCACTTCAAACTAGATTGTTGGAGATATCCACTAACATCCACCATCAATAAAAAATGCTTTATCATGTCTGCCATACTTGTGTCATGAAACATCATGAAAACATCCACTAATTTAGACGATTCCCAACACCAGACTTGAGCTACCGGGGGTGACATTGTCGTCTTATCACCACTCACACAATTCCACCACCATAAAAGGAACACAAAAAACTACATCAAAAACAAGAGAAACAAGTTTCCCGATGAAGCCAGCACCATCAATCTCTCAAAACACATCAATATCAGACTAACATAACCGAAAAAGAAAGCTCAATGCTAAAGGAAATTACTAAAAAAAGACCAAATCAAACAATGTATAAAATAGAGAAAAACAACACAAAAAACATTGAGGACCATCTTAAAAAGCTGGGAATCCTAGCGGAATACAACACCAGCTGAGACAAGACCCTGCCACATATTGAAAATCACTAACACCATCCCAAAACCACCACGAGAACCCTCATACTGAACTGAAAATTTGGAAAAAATAAAGGGATGGGTAGTAAGAGAAGAGGATAGAAAATTAGGCCTGTAGGGGATGGGCCTTTTGTGAGTTCTTTTTGATGAAATACATTACAGGATGGTGTGAGTGTTGGGTCATTATTTTTCATAGTATAGGGGGAGAAATGTGAAAGTTTAATTATTCATTGTACGTTATTTTTATCTCCCTTTCTCTATTATAAAAAGAAAAATACATTAAAAACTAAAGAAATAAAGATGAAATTGGATTATTAATTGTTTTTACTTTAATTATTTGTCACTCATTAATTAAATTTAAACTTCATCTCATCCTATATGAAGAAAGACAATAAAATATTTTTTGGAATTTGGAAAATTATAAAAAAAATCATAATTGTATTCATTGTTTAACTCAACTCCCATTTCATTACTAATTAGTGTGACGTGTCACAAATTTTATTGGGATTTTAAGGATGTGATTTTTTTATAAATTCTAATGAATATTCTTTCATTATATTTAATAGATCAACCTCTTCTTTTATGCCTTTTTATTTTAAAATTATTTTACCCTCAAACCCTTTTCCTTTAAATATGCATGAAAAATACATCATGATTGAAAAAAATCTCTCACTTCGTGTAGATAATTTATAATTTTCAGAAGATTATAGGGAGTGGTGAATTTTTTAAATTTTATCTTAACAATATATTAAATTTTTCTAGAGTGATGAGTGTAAAATACTGTAATGTGTGGTATGTTGTCATTCGGGCATGAATAAATTTTCGAGTATGAAAAAATTAATGTTTTGGGAATAAAAGGAAATGGAATTATTTTGAAAATATGAGATATGATGGAATTTTATTTTTGAATAGATCATGGTAATTTTATAAATTTAAATTTTAATGTTTAATTTTATTTAGATATTTCATAATTACTCGATACTATAATGTTTCTATGAGGGAGATTGATTAAGCTCATATTTTCAAACATTTTATTCTACTATTTATTTTAACTTCAAAATTTTTTTATTTTATGGAAAATTATTATATTTTTGTGATTAAATAATAATTCATAATTTATTAAGAAATTGGATTAAATTTTTTAAATTTTTATTAAGTTTTGTATTTCAGTCCAAACAATTTATATAGTAATCCAAATTTAAAATTTATTTTTATATATGATTCCATTATCCCTTGAATTTATTTTATTCAACTAGAAAATTTTCAAAATCCCACAAAATGAATCCTAAATAAATCATAAATGTGTGGTTTAACACCCCAATACATTACAAAATATTTATTTTTGAATAAATTTAATTTCGTTAGTATCTTGTGATGCACGCAACACCGAGTTTAACTGAAAATATTTGTAAAATATTTCTGAACATGAATATTTTAAACTATTAATAAAATGGATTGTAAAAATATTACTAACTATATTATTAATATTATGTTTATATATTTATTAAAATAAAATAAAAATCATTGGAAATTAAAATTATTATTTTAATAAAAACTGTATTTTTTAAAAAGATGAATTATTCATGATTTGTGTACATAATTTAAAAATAGATTATACAAAATTTGGAATTTTATTTGAAAAAATAAAATTAATTTTTGAAATCATAATACCAAAATTATTTAATTATAACTACTTGGGATTTTTCTGAAAGGGATTATACTTTGGATGAATAGTAAAAAATATTGAATTTTAATTTAAAACTTCCCTTTAATTTTAACAATTTACACTATTAAATTTTAATTTTAATTGTTTTCAAAGTAAAATTAATTTATTTTAATATCCATTTTTCCAATTTTTTTATTGATATAATTTTCATGATGAATTTTGATATAATAAGTTTATAAACTCATGAACATTATAACTTTAAATACTTTCTTTCTCATCACGTCTTCGAGATTAATTTTGAATTATATTTTTTTGTGAATTTAATTTGAAAAAATAGATTTAATTTCTTAAATAAGAATAATATATAATATCTAATAAGTTCAAATTAATTTTTGACCAAAATTAATAGTGAAGACATTTGAAAAATAATTACTGTAATAAAGGTAAAAACTGATTTATAAGGGGTTATACTAAGAAGATAAAAGGTAAAAATAACCTAAAAATGTCTAATGCCTATTTTATGACCTTATTTACACCATATATCTTTTTGGTTTTATAATTGACTGTTTTTGAATCTTGGTTCATGATAAAAACATGGGTACGATTGGATCTTTTGAAAAAACAATAATTCTGCCACTCACTTCACTTATAATAGGCCACCCCCTATTCTTTAATTATCATACCTTAAAAGAAATTTGGATAATCCAATACTATCCCAAATAAATTACCAAAATCACCACTCTCATCCTATAATACATTGTTTTTTAATAAATTCAACCTAGGAATGCATTATTGCAAACCTAAGGAAGATACTCGAATAAGAGGTAATGTTCTTCAACGAGAATCATTATTTTATCTCCTTCTCTACATCGTTAAATTATTAGTAAAACATGATGATATAATAAAATCATTATCTTACATATAATGGAATATTTTTTTAATAAGTTAATTACTTACAACAATTTACACTTTGATCAAATTGGTTATGAAATCATCATTCATGGGTATAATGGACTAAAGGCTTGTGACCTGGTGACATTTGTTCTTTCATTACCGCATTTCATGGTTAGGTAGAATGGTGAATATAAATTATATATATATATATATTATATTTATAGATTATTTATTCCTTTTGATTCATTATTTAATATATATATCTCTTTTACCTTTCTTTCCTTAGGAGGTACGAAAACATCGCTCGTATGTACAGTGAATTATTGACTCATGAAACGATGTGATTTGTCCTCCCATAATGCTTTACATGGAATGTGATAAGGATAATGTTACAGATTATATATGACATAAATGAAACAATTATTCTATCTATTGAATATTTATTATTACAAAAATAAAATATTTTATTTTATTTCTCACCTTTTCACTCACTTAAAGGTGATTACATTTTTTGTGATTGTGTGGACTACCATCTTCATGAAAAAATGTGGCCCTATTTTCATCACCAAACCACATGGATGATATTTATATGTATATAATAAGATATATATGATATAATCATCATTATGAAAATATAATATATTACTTAACTTCTTTCTATAATTATCATTTTAAAATGGAAATGATACTCGTGCATATGTGTGGCATACCGACTCCATGATTTTTTTGTACATTAGTTTCCATTGATACAAACTTGTTATTATGAACCAATTAACAATTATGTAGTGTATATACTACCCTTTAACATTTAATATAATGAATAATTATTACTTCATTGTATTTTTTGTATTATTTTGAATTATTTCTTCCATGTGGATTTGATTTTGAAATTACCAATGGGTAAAAGTTATTTAACAACTTCACATTATTTTGGGGTATTTAGATTACTCTTAAAAAACACTTTCATGTAATATTTTTTCATTAGAAATTCAAATTTAATTAAATATCTATATTTATTTTTTATTTAAATGATTATTTACTAAACTCTATAGCATATTTATATATTGTTTTTACTTTAATGTTACTTTATTAATAGTGGATATATTGATAAATAATTATCCTTTGCATGATAAAGATATTTAATGTTAATACATGTTGTTCATTAATTAAATCGATTATAAGATATATAAGGAATTATATATTTGTGTATTAATAGGTGGGTCCTAGTATTATAAATCCCCTCAATGCATTTGTTGGTCTAATGAGACAATCCATCTTGCCAAGTTAAACTAATTTCTATATATATTTTAAACTATCTTATGGAAGGTCATCATAGAAGAGGTATCAAGTTCCAGAGATGTGATGTGCATTAATTAAATTTAACCTTCATTTATAATTTATTTATTATTATCCGTGATTTTTTTCTAGGATATTATATATTAATGAATTTAATTATCATTTTATCAATTAAATAGAATGTGATTTCAGTTATTTACCACTCCATATTTATTATGCCTTGTCTTATCACAAAATTCAATTTATTTAAATGGAATATGTGTTTAGTTAGTTAAATATTTATGTGGATTATGCATATTAATTCATGATATATACCTATGTACGTAATCCTTAATTATAATTTGAGGTCACAATTATTTGGTTTCAATTCCCCATGTTATGAATATGAATACTTTTAACTAGTTTTCAATAATTTTATGCATTTTATTTTGTTATATAGTATTTTTTATTTTATATTCCCAATGTAAAAAATTTAAATTATATATGTATCATGTTATCAAATATTACTATACTGATTGGTACATGAGGATTGGTTTTTTGTATCTATACCAATGTAATTAAGTGTGGACCATCTATATGATTCTGGGGTGGGGGTCATTAGAGTTGGTATCATATGATGTTTAGTAAAAACCATGGGAAGTATATTACGGAATAAAAATATTAGGGAATATAATTATATGATAAACATTATGGATATATATAGAAGAACATCCAGAAAAATTTTAATGAAGATATTATGTTGGATTTCCAAGAAATTGACCCATGTGTTGATACTACACATGGATGTTCTTCTAGAATAGATATGCATAAGGGTAATAACATTGAAAAGGGAACCTTAGGATAGAACTGATTTGCACATGGTGCATGAAAATAGGCCTTAATATTCACCTGGTTTGAAACTCATGGAGCACATTCTTATGATAATTCACCTTTTATTTATAAAACAATATAATGGATTTGAAAATAATGATATCCCAAAAGAAACCATGTTTGTGATTCTGATAATAACTATGCATAAATTATAATTAAAATTATTTGTTACACCAAATTTGGAATAATTCATTTTTAATTAAAATTTATAATATTAACAGGTAATTAAGTATATTCTAATTTTTTATAAATCAAACCTGGAAGGATAAAGGGTATTAATACTCATAGTCAATGTAGGTATTTTGCTGCTCAAGAATCCAATACAACTGGCATCAGAATTTAGAAAATTATGGCTATATTAGGGTAGCTTAATTAGTTTATGAAAAATAACCTCCCCTAATGGAGAAAAGTATTCCATATAAATATTTTCCAATGATAGATCACTTTATGTTAGAAAATATCACATCCTTTAGTGGGACTTCTAATCTAGTTGTATCCAAGCAATAGATTAAGTCTCTGTAGAAGTTTTTTTTGGAATTGGGATATAGTTATATGAAATGGGAATACTTGTAGTGTATTTTCCAAAAGAGATTATAATAAATTGTTGTCATTGGTCCAGAATACTAGGGAGGTAGTGGAAATAGAAATCATGGAATGGAATTCTTCTAAGGAGACATTATTCAAAGAATATTTCCCACATGGGAAACAAATTAAAATGAAGAGATATTTTCGTTGATAAAATAAAAAGGATAAAGAAATTATTTTAGATAATGATTCTTCATTTAAATGGTTGGATACTTATGCTCTAGATTTCATATGAAACACAGAGTCTTGGATTCACTATTTATTTCAAGGTATATCCCTTTTTTTCAAGGGTGTTGGTCTCTCAAAAAATTTCATCCAATGATGAAATGGTTTTATAAACCATAAAAATAGAAAATTAATTCTATAAATATTACACATTCCAGTGAAACAAAGAAAAAAGGAGTTTGTGTGGGCACTATATTAAATGAAATTTGCAAAGAAGAATAATAAAAAGAATCATTTTCCACATTGTGAGAGCTATGGAAAGATTCACACTAGGAAATTCATGAAGGGAATGTGTGTTTGTTGTAAGTTTAAAATAATGGTCACTATGATAAATATTTAAATAATAATAAAAAATAAATGATGTATAATTCCTCAACTATAGATATATAGGAAATTATTCACAAAACATTTCTATACATCAGGGGAATTAACTATAGAAGAGGGCATGTGGAGAATTCTAAACTTTTGTGACCACTAAATATATGGTGGAAGTAGCCATTGATGATGGGGAAAGTAATTTAGACCATTTTTCATAATTAATTATTTGATTCTGGGTCCTTGCACTCTTTTATATCTACCAAGTTTCCCATAAAAAATAGACATTTACCTTATAAATGAAGAAAGAAGTTATCGGTACAAAATCCTATGGGAATTATCATTAGAATAAGGATGTGTCATGAAGTACACATTGTAACACAAAAAATTTTTTATTTATTACCCATATTATTGTAAAGATTATTTATTTTGATATAATCTATCTTATAGAATGTATATTAAAAATATAAAAGAACAAATTTATTTCTAGAGTAATGTAATTACAATTTTTGAGAAAGATATAGAATTCGTTATCTTTGGAGTAGAGATTTCATCATCTAAGCTATATAAAGAACCACCCCAATATCTTTATATAATTATATTCATGGGGGGAATAGTGGATGAAATCTACGGATTGTGAAGGTAATCATCAAAAAAGGATATACCTATTTTATTGGAATAAATTGATGTATAAATGAGTAATTTACAACACATTCCCCCAAAAAAGTTTTTATGAAATATATATTTACTAGTACTAATATTAAATTTCTATTCTAAAAAACACTTTTGTGGAAAACAGAAAAACCAAAACAGATTTACAAAGGAAGTTAAATTCTGTATGTATTTAGAAAGTCATTAAAAACAAGGCTAAAATTGTTAGAGTCACATACATTGTAAAACATCTAGAAACGATAATGTACCTTCATGTTCAGGTCCTCTTGGATTAGATATTCATAGTGTTTATCAAAAATGTCCCATGTGTGACAATACAACAAAACATATATCTTCCCCTCATTGATACCTTTTGCGATGATTTGTCTTGTTTACTTATCCTAAACCTGTGCTCTACATTAGCTTCCACCTGAGGAAGTCTTCCCAAAAATTTTGTCCTTCTCTTCTTCTATGGCCTTGAACAGGAATGAATCTAAGGGAATATCTACACTAGAATGTTTACCAAGATGCAGATTCTTACCTTCCCAATTTTCCTCACCTTTATCCTTGGTCCCTTGCAATTTTTCCTCATTACTATATTGGTCATGATTCAAATCTATATTTTGTCTATTAGGGATGGCATGAACTTCCATGATTACACCTTTCTTGTTGGAACTTTTTTCCATTAGTTTTGGTATGTTCGAATAGTATTTCCACCCTATTTATTTTTCCCGAAGTTCACAATGAATTTACATGAATCTCAATGACCCGTTTTCCCTTTCTTCCCTACTGTGTTGTGCAGTACATTCCCTATAATTCATTCCAAACTGTCTACTGATAGTTGGCAATAATTTTAATCACCATATTCAACATCATCTTGAACAAAAACTGGATCTTGAACATACAAACCTTTGAATTGGTTGGCCAAATCTTTTATTGGGGATTCCTTGATGAGGCCCAGCCTACATAATGACTTCATTGTTCCCTCTTTAACCTCATTGGCCACCATGATTCCAGAGCATATAGTCTTCGAGTAGGATATAAACATTGAGGGGAATGTTTTTTAGTCCAGGGGAACCAAACCACTCACCACTTCTGATCCCCTATTCCTTATCGAAATTTTGGAATGAAAACTTACCACTCAAAAAGAAATTTTAATTTCAATCCTTTGTCAATGAAAACTTGATAGAGTCCCCTATCAAGAAAAAAAACCCATCATGTACTCTAGTTCCTTTCGAATCAGCCTCAATGCTGTTATCGAGAAAAAAAATATTTTCCAGGGGCCCAGAGGAGAATAGTAGTTCTTTGCATTGTCATCTAGAGGAGCACCTACTGAATCAAATGACCATTACCAAAGTGAAATTCCTCTGTCAGAGTGTCCACTAAACAAGAAACTTGTTACTCTTTAGATTTAAGGGCCTAAATTTGGATTTGAACACCCAAGTCCAGTTTTAGGTGGGAAAAATATCTATCACATTTGGTTTAGTAGACAATTTCCCATGATGAATAAAAATATTGGCTGAATCAATCACCAAATGGTTATCTGATGTTGAATTGATCTCCATCAACATGGCTTCATGATGTTACTCCCATTAATAACTCAATTGAACCATTCCATGGCCATTACAATTTAAAACCATATCATTCGACATCTTCACATAACTGAACCTACTCTAGTGACGACACACTGAGGTCAGGTGGCCATGACGACCATAATAGAAATTGTAGTTAGTCCACAAATCATAGAAAACTGCATGATTACAGTTAAATTTATCTCCAATGAAAATCCATACCCAATCTAGTGGCTCATTCGAGACATCACCCTCTATGAAAAATTAGGGGGAAATAGGATGGCTAACAACATCCATTTGGTTGAATGAGCACAATAATATACCAAAAAGACTCTTGAGAACTTAAAACATATAGGGATTTCAAAAGGGAAGCGGGATTTTTGGGAGACTTACCAAAAAAATTTAGTTCAGGGGATACATCTTTATTTATAAATTAAAATAACATTATAATAGGAAGAAGAAACAACTATTTCATTTGTGAGCTAAACTGCACCCCATGGAAACTAGATCTGTCCCTTTCATGAACCTATGCATGATGTGGCATCTATCAAGGAGACCAACCAATGCACGATCCTTTAAAATACCAGAGTCTAAGATGAACCAATCATATTCATTGATTAAAGTTATTTTTTGATGAAAATGATCCACCATAGTAAGGATGGAGAGATTTTATGCATTGTAGAACACTGAATGTGATAATGGAAGTTGATGAAAGGCTTCATACAAATCTGGAAACTTTAGGTTGAGAAGTATCTCTAATAGATTTGGTAGAGTCTCTGGGAGAGAAAAGAATGAAATTGGGCTACTGAAAAGAGGAGTATGGTAGAAGAGAACCCCCCTCGAAGGATGTGGGGGAAACAGACATGCCGCCATAAATGCATACGGAATCATTGAGAGGGAAAATATAGGCAAGGGCAATGGATGGAATGTCTATGAGCCTCGATTGATCGAGGGGTCTCCCCGAAGCCTAAATTTTATTATTTTAATTGATCAAATCCCTTATGAAAGACCAATATAAAATACTATATAAATAATAGACAGTGTCTAATTAGTATATTCAAATAAACAACTAAAGTATTTTGGTGATAAGAGATTTATTCACCTGTGTTTCAAAATAGGGATCCCTTGTTCTGTTTATTGATAAGAAAGATTGATTTAGGTGGAAATTCATTGATTATCTTGAGATCAATGATAATACCAAAAACAAAATATATATTCCACCTCAGATTGATGAATTATTTGATCAACTTCATAGAGTCCAATATTTTTCAAATATTAAACTATGTTTTGGTTATCATTAATGAGTAATGAAATAAGACATTCCAATTATAGATTTTTGAAAAGTTACTAACATTACAAGTTTAGATAAATGAAATTTGGATGGAATAATTAAACCTTTATTTTTATATATCTAAGAAAAATAATTTTCATGGAATTTCATGATAGTTCTTTTATGGTATTTACGAATTATATTTTTCTTTATTCTAAAAGTTATGTGGACTTTGAAAATTACTTATACATAACTCTTGATACTCTTATAAATAATGAGTTATATGGGAAATTTAGTTATTTTGATTTCTAGCTTCGAGAAGATTATTTTCTTGTCCATATTATCACTATGGCTAGAATATTAGTTTATCCTATAATGATAAATGAAATTAGATAATGGACTATATCAACAGACAAAACTAAGGTATGCAGTTTCATTAGTTTGGAAGGTTTCTATTGGAAAATGTTTTCAGTTTTGCTTAATCAGAAAACTTGTTATCAGGGATTACAAGTAAATAGTTTTGGATTATTTAGAAAAAGGAATGTGGATACTATTTTGATGAACTAAATAGTAGATTGATAAGTTCTCCAATTTTGACCTTAGCATCTATAGATGATGGGTTTTTGATATATAGTGATGAATAGATTGGTAATGGAAAAAATAAAGTAATTTCATATTAATTGAGTAAATTAAAGACTCATACATAGAACAACCTGACCCATGATGTCATGTTGTCATCCATAATTTTTTTATGATATAAAGACAATAAAACTATGGTAAATAATGTGAGAAATACATGGATCATAAAATCATAAAATACATATTTTGAAAAAATGAACTCAATATGGGACAAAGGTTATGGATCAGCCTACTCAAGGATTACTATTTCTGAATATGCTACCACCTAAGAAAGAAAATAAGTTAGTTGATTTATTGAGTAGAAAACATCATGAATTGTTTACCCAATTGGGGATTGATATTGATCATATGTTTTTAGATCTAGTAATGATGGATATGGGAATCATTGTGTAAGAAACAAAATCAAAAATATTTCAAATGGTTACAAAATGATATTTGTTTGAAAATATAAAAGGATATCAATCTAATGATGAGAACTTTCAGAAGAAAATTGAAGATATAAATAATGGAAAATTTTTAGAATTTATTTTTAAATATGGTGTTCTAAAATTTTGAATGAGATTTTGTGTTTCGTCTATTCCTGAGCTAGAAATGGAAATTTTGGATGATGCTCATAGATCCAATTTGTCAATTGCCCATGGTAGCAGAATGATGTTTTGGGATTTTATTTAACATTTTTAGTGAGAAAATATGTTGTAGGAAATTTATTATTTTGAGTCCAAATGTTTTGTTTTCCAATAAGTTTATGTGGTTGGATAATATCCTATAAGAGTCATGGAACCTCTTCCTAGTTCATTTTTTAAATGGTATGTCATTACAAAGGAAGTTTTTACAAAAATAAAAAAACTACTAGAAACGATGATGCCATATGGGTTATGATTGATCAGCTAACAACTTCTGCACATTTACATTCTAAAAGAAAATATTTACCTCCCAAGACCCTGATGATGATATATATTAATGATGTTATAAGTCTCTATACAGAAACTCTATCAATTGTTTCTTCTCGAGATCCCTTATTTATATTAATATTTCAGGAGAGTCTTCGGAAATGTTTTTATACTAACATCCATTTGAGTACCTCTTATCATCCTTAAACATTTGTATAGCCTAAAAGGACTATTATAACAGTGGAAGATATGTTGTGTTAATGCTAACTTAGCATTCAATGTACATGGGATCGATATTTACATTTGGTAGAGTTTTCTCTGATAATATTCATCATTCTAGTATTCAGATGGTTCTGTACAAAGCATTATTTGGAAAGATATTTTCCACTCCAACTATTCAGTTAAAGTGTGTGAAAGAAAAATTTTAGGCTCATAAATTGTTGAAGAGACATTAATAAATTTAAATTCCATTTAGGCTCATATTAAAGCATCCCAATGTATGAAAAACATTTATGTTGATTATCCGAGGAAGGATTTGTAATTCCATGTGGGGGATCAATTTTTTTTTAATTTATCTCAATGGATGGGTGTTATAGGGTTATGTAATAAATGGAAACTGATTCCAAGGTACATCATACATCTTTAAATTCTTAAATCAATTGGTTTTCCTTCTCATCATTTAGATAGGATACCAAATCTATCAAAATCACATGTTGTGTTCCATATATCATATTTAATGAAGAACATGCCGGACCAAACACATGCTCTAACCTCCAATGAAATAGAATTAGAACTTGATTTTTCTTATTGTGAAGAACCCATCAATATTCTTAATAATAGAAAGAAAGATATAAGATATCAGACGGATTGTCCAGTAAATGTACTCTGGATAAATTAAAAAAATAGATGAAGAAACATGGGAACCATATGATATCATCAAGAAGAATAGAATTCATATATTTTGAATGACTTATCAAGGGTTTTTTATAATCAAATTTTTGTATGGGGTTAGAATGTAACACTATAATACTTTACAACATATTTCTTTTAGAATAAGTTTAATTTCATTAATTCTTTGTGATACACACAACAACAAGTTTAAATGAAAATATTTTATAAAAATATTATTTAAACCTGTATATTATATAATATATGTTAGGATGGTGGTTATTAATATTAAAAAATTAAAATATGGATATTATTTTTATTTATTGATTATACATAAAATAGTAATCATTGGTAAAAAATAATTCTTTTCTGAAAAACTGTATACTTCTAAAAGAATAATTTTTCGAACTTTGAACACATAATTTGAATCAATTTTTACGAATTTTTCAATATTATTCTGAAAAAATAAATGTTATTTTTTGAAATTGAAATACCATGATTATTTTAGGGTGAATATTTTTAAATGTTCTAAAAAGTATAATTTTTATGAAAAATGAATAATAATGAATTTTAATTGAAAATCTACCTTCCATTTGAATATTTAATACTTTTAAATTAAATTTTTAGACAGTTCTGAAGAAATATTATACCATTTTTATATCAATTAATCCAATCTATACATTATAATAATTTTCATATCAAATTTTGTGTATAAGTACATTGTAATACTTTGACATTTTCTCATTAAAATCTTCTTTCTCATCACATTTGTTGGTATAATATTAAATTAATTTTCACCACATATGTGAAATAATTTTTAATAAGGGGATTACATATTTTTAATCATCATTATTTATAATTCTTAATAATTAATAGTGAAAATTGTTAAAATTAATTAATATTGTTAAGGTAAAAACTGATTTATCTGGGGTTAAACTGAGAATATAATGGTTAAAAATGACATTTCAACCTATCAAAAACCAATTCTCTTAACATTATCCACCTTACATCTTCTAGGTTACAAAATTTATTATTTTTTAATACTTTATATATAACAAAATAATTGGTATGATTCAGTCTTTTAAAAAACATTACCATTTTTCCACTCACCTCACTTATAAAAGCAAACACCTCTCCGCTCTTCTTCAGCACATGAAACAAATTTTTGTTGGAAAATACCTAAAAACATAAATTCTTAAATTCATTAATAAACTATCATAATACATAGTTTTATATTAGATACATCCTCATAGGTCTTTATTGGGAACCTAATAAGGATACCTGAAGAATATGTATTGTTATTCAATGAGCGCCTTCATTTTATCTCTTTCTACACCTCCTTAAAATAACATCAAGCCAAGATTATATAATAATAATATTATATTAAATATAATAGGATGTTTTTTAATTAATTTCATGAACTACAACCATCTTCACATTGATCAAATGTCTTACAAAATCTTTATTCTTGTGTACCATAGACTACCGCCTCGCTAATCGATGTTATTCATTATTCAATTATCACCATTCACATTAGGGTATGATGATGTGTATAAATAATACATATTATTTATAAAATATTTATAAAAATTGATTCATTATATAATATATATATTTAAACTTTTATTTCGTATGAGATACGATGAAGTTAATGATGTGTATAATAGTCTTCAGTCTCATGAAGCGATGTGATTCGTCTGTCAAAAATGCTTCACATGGAATGTGATAAAGGATAAATTTAATGATTAAATGTGATATAAAATTAAAGAAATATGATATTAATGACATATTTATATCTATTTAATGTTAACATATAGTTATTATTCTTAATTTTTCACTCACATAATGATGATAACATCATTTGTGTTTGTGTGGACTACCGTATTCCTGATGCCATGTAACTCTCTTTTCGTCACCACTGCACATGGATGATATATATGTGTGTGTGTGTTTATAATATGTAAATATTATATCATGATCATTATATAAATATTATATATTACTTAATGTTTTCCCATAATGATTACTAGAAAATGGAAATGTTACTCAACTATACGATTGACCTACCATTTCCATGATCATAACATACTTCATTTTTCATAAACATCTTTCATCATTAATTTTAAAAGTATAATAGATTTATAAATATGAGGATTATTTCATGATTAATATTTTATATATGATATAACTATATAATATTTGTAATAAATTTAATATTCATAACAAAACACGCATGATAAAACAAGGCAATTAACACTCAAACCATTGAAAATAGAGAAAGATTGTTAATGAACGGTTGATAAGATATTTTCATGGGATCATATATGATGTTATAAATATTAATATGGGTATTTTATAAGTTATTGTAATGTTATAAACCACTATATAAGAGGTTCAAAAATGTTTATCAAACAAGAAGTGTAAGGTAAGGTATTTCATCCCAATTTACATCCGACTGAGAGTTATTTGTTATTATGAACTGATTCTCATTTTTTTGGTATATATACATCCCCTTTAAAATATAATATCATATTTTAATCCCAGTTCATGTGATTTTATGATTATATTTAATTTCTTTTCATTCATGGGTATTTGAAATTAAGATTAAAATGTCCTACAAGTTATTAAAAAATCTCACATTCTTTTTTTATTTCTATCTTTCTCTTTATCTAATCACTTAATTTGATACTTTTTCATTGGAAATGAAGTTTATATTAAATATATGTATTCCTTCATGATTAATATAATTACTTACTAAACCTTATAGAATTTTTACATATATTTTTTACTTGAATATTATTTGATTAAATAGAAAAATATTACTAAATATGTATCCTTTAAAAGATATAAATATTTGATGATAATGAATAATTTTCATAAATTAATTAGATTTCTAAATTAGTGATATATTCTTTGGAGCTGTAGTGATGGGTGTGGAATGAGAATATATACCCTTTGATGCATTAGTAGGTATCGTGAGAAAAATTATTTGGACAAATTAAAGAGGTTTATAGCTATAGTTTAAATTGTCTTATGAATATTATTGACAGTATATGTATCATGTGACTGAGACATGATGTCCAACAATTAGTCATTTATTTCCTTAAAAAATTATTTATTATTGTCTATGATATTTTTTGTAGATATTATCAATCCTTCCATTTCATTCCTAATTAATTAATTAAATTGAATGTGTTGTCAATCATTTACCTCACCATATTTATTATTCCTTATCTTATCAATATAATCAAGTCATTTAAATGGATTGTGTCTTAGGTTATTTTAATTTTCAGTTTTTTTATTTTTATTAGATTCATGATATAAGGATCTATACATAAACCTTACTGAGAATTTGATCTCAACCTAATTTTGTCTTCTTTCCACATTTTATAAAGATGAATCATTTTAATGAGTTTTCAAGGATGGGGAGAATTTTATTTTCTTATATACTTTGTTTTATTTTCAATTCCCAATATAAAATATGTATAATATATAAATATGGTTCTCCAAAACTACAAAACTACTCATTCCATCCAAATTTGATTATTTTCATCTACGCTAATGTAAAAAATCAAACACCATCTCTAGGCTACAAGGATCAAGATCATTGCATCGGGTCTTAGAATATGTGTAATACTTTGAATAATTTTATTGTTTCTCCAATATATCTCAATTTTCATATCAAAAAATAGATGAATTTTTTAATTCAAATATAGAGGAGTTTGGTTAATATTTTCATTCACTATATTTTTAGAAGATGCATCCCATTTTTGGAAAACAAATCCTAGAAATCTAGAGAATTAAAATTCAAAATGTCTTATAGGGTATAAATTTTAAAATAATTAGAGAATATATAACGTTTATTTTAAAATTTCCAAACATAGAAAAATAAATTTGGGAAAAAAATCAAGAAATAGGTTAACAATATACTGTTTAATCAATTTTCAATATTATTTATTTATTTTTTTAAAAATGTATAATAATTATAGGGATTGAATTAGATTAAAAAACTATCATCCCTATTACTTTGAAATTTTTTACTTCCATATAATTTCATTTATTTATCAATATTTGGTATCTATGGAGGGGTTTTTATTTTTTACTAGTCATCTTCATTTTAAATATATATATAATTTCTATTTCTCTATTTTATTAGTTTTCCCTCTTTATTAATACATAATTATTTTAATATGAATGAAGATGGATAACTTTATTTTCTTGTCTCTCAATGGTTTATATTTGTGGTTTATTTTATTTATCATGATTCATTACATATCATTTATTTATTCAGAATTTTTAGAATTATTTCAAGTAATTAGGTTATGGCATCACTCTCATTCACCTATGGTTAACTTCTTCATCCCATTCATAATTATTCCTCTCCTTAATCATTATAATGTTGTATATAATGTGGTAGAATTATGATGCTGATTTTTAGTGATGAGGCCTCTTAGACACAGTACAACAGATTATTATTCAAATTGTTGAGGTATCATTGTATGGTAGTAATATTTTTAGTCTAAGGGGGTTGAGAGATAATTCATGATCTCAAAATTGAAATGAATATTTAGAATTATATTTTAATATCAATTCTTTTCATAACATTAAAATCCATAAAACAAAAACCAACTCTCACTATGTTCTTTGATTATTTGTGATTTTAATTTATATATTTTCATATATATATATATATATCGTAAACCCCAAAAGTATTATAATATAATTTAGTTTTATTATTTAGTTATAAATTCCTGATAATTAACCAAGGTGTTTGTCAGTTTTCTCATTGTGAGGTTGACCCTTGCATGGTAAATGTGAATTATAAATAGGATAATAAGAAAATATTGAGTTGGAATTAATTAGTAATCACATATAAAAATTTAGATACATTTCTATTGAGGATATTAACTCATACATACTTCTTTTTTATAAAATAAAAAAATTTCAAAAATCTCAATTTCTCAAAAAATAGATTTTCATCATATATCATTTATTTCATTGGTAAATAAGTATTTGATTTATTATTTTGTGTGTTATATGTCTAATATTGAGTCTAATGGAGAAGTGAAATTGAATATAAAAATTGAAAAAAAGTTTAAAATATTGTATGAAGTTAGAAAGAGATTAAATATCCTTTACATATCATTAAAAGAAATTAATGATTTGTTGAAGGAATGAAAAAGGAAAGATAAAGAATAAGTAAATTCTATTTCAATAACATTCCTTTTTAATGAAATATAAAAGGATAAAATGTACCTACATTTGGATATAAAATATGACCTCTCTCAACCATTTCACTACTAAACAAGACCTTAAATAGGATGCCCATCTACTAAATAAACCTGATTATTATGAATATTGGACTAATTTTATTACCACTAAATTAAAAAATTATTCACACAACATAAAAAATTAAAAATAATCACCATTATACCTCTATAAAACATTTTATGAAAAAAAGGAGAGTTGTAATTTGATCAAATGTTGGAGGAGATTGAATAACTACTTCCAAATTTAATAAATAACCACCATGAGGTGCTTCACAAAGAAAGTGAATTAAATAACAATCCACTCCAGAGATATAATCATTTATTAAACTCATTTTCATTAAAATTTTTTAAAACTAAATTTATAATTACCTAACACAATAATTTTTATGTTCAAATAACACATTGATTTATATGGATGATGATGAAGTACATAAGGAAGTGAAATATTTTGAAGGTACAATGTATGATCAAGTTGAGTTATGTAGTGGAATATTTTAGGATGATTATACTAAATTTGGAATCATTAGAAAATCAATTTATATTATTGAACATTATTAGAATTCATATACATTCTTAAAAACCTCACCACTAGTGTACACTACTCCTCCATATGAATGAAACATGTATAACACCTTATTACATTTCACTCTACCCATACATCTATTCTCTCAATTTGTTTCTATAGGATGGGTTAATTTTTCATTCATTTTGGGTCTCTATTCTAGGATTGTACTCATGGATATTGGGAAATGTCACAATTAATGTATTATATTAATAAATCCCCATCCACCATCATATTAGGGATTAAATTTGGTCACATCATTACTAGGCGGAGTAAAAACTTCAACACCTATTTTGGGAGGGGTACCCATGTTCTATCCAATTATACATTTAATTATCTTTTATTTTATATTTTCTTTGTTTTAATAACTTTTTCATATACAGGCGTGTCTCCTGAATAGATAAATTGAGATTTTATTGGATTTTCACTCAAGGTTTCAGGTCCCCAAAAAATAAATCTTTTTATAACTCTTTGGTTTTTCATCCCTTATCTTTTTAATCTATTGATAAAAAAAGAAAAATTAGTTATATTTAAGTTTGGGAGTGATGTCATCTATTAGTAACAGTTTTTTAGGTTTTCTTATTTCATTAATAGTTTTTAGGAACACTGTTTCTTTAAAAGTATTTATTCTAAATTTTTCATCTTTTGTTGATTTTCTTAGTTTTTTTTATTTTTTATGAAATAGATTTTATATTATTTTTTGTTAGGATCATTTTTTAATAATTTTATATTCAAAAAAATTATGAATTTGACCATTTTCTGAAATCAACGTCAATGAAATAATAACCCACAATATTTTTCTTGTATGGTGATGTATTTTAAATCGTTTTTTAAATATTATTCCTAATACCATTACATTTAATAGTGAAATGTATAATTTTCATATAAACAATTACAATTGATTCTATCATATTCATAAAAACATTAATCATTTATATATTTATATAATTGAGGAATTTATTTGGATAATCAATTCTTTTACATCATACTTCATGTTTATATCTACCCTTTTTTAGACCTTTAAATACATGAATAGCCATAAAGAGGTACTCCACATAAAAAATTGGTTATTCCTCTCCTTCCTTAGCTCTAAATAAAGTTTCATTAAAGTATTAGGTTTAAATGTTGGGGTGGTATATTTATGTGTATTATTTTGGAATGAATTCATTTGTAGGATATTAAAAGGTGTGTTTCTTTTTTTTTTTCTAGTGGGTAGAGAAAGAAATGGGCATGGTTCATTATTCATTGAACTTGATTTATATCATCATTTTCTCAAAAATAGAAAAAATGGGGGTGATATTGGATTTTTCAATGTTATTACAAACATGATCATTTATTCAATCATTATATTTTACTTTAATCTAATCATATATTAAAAAATTTAACAAATAAATAATTAGGATGAACATATTTACTAAATTTATTGTTTGAAACATGGACCATGTTATTCAGAAATTGGGTGTGGTGATTAACACATTTAAGGATAATTGAGAGGGGTTTATTAATTATATTTTCACTTTTGAATTAATGAGTTATATTTATGAATTGAGACATATATTATTAATAGTTACATTTTTAATTGATTTTACACACCAAAAATTCACCACTGAATCACCATAAAAAATTTCATGATTTAAAACATTTTTATATCTCAAATTTTGAATATATGTTAATATTCAGATGCCTATAGTGATGTATGAATTTTCTATGATTGAGAATAATTATAGATTACATTTTAATTGAGTGAAGAGTGGCATTAACTTCCATTATAAGAAGGTTGTAATTTGTTACTAGAAGGTTTTTTGAGGTTGAAAATATTAAAATATGAGAGAAGAAAATTATATAGAATTTTTGTCACATATGAGACATGGTAAAATTATATTTTGGGAAATTTCATTAATATTTTCTCACTTTTTATTTTTTTGGATTTTGGTTAAGATATTTGATGATTTCATTAGAGTAAAATGCTTATGATAAGGGGACTGATGAAGATTATATTTTAACACATTTTATTCTATAATTAAGAATTTCAGTAGAAATAAATTATTTAATTTAAGGGTTTTTTGTCATTTTTTTGGTTTTAAGAACATTATGGACATTTCACTGAAAATTGATTAACTTTTTTATTTTCATTCAGTTTTCTATTTTAATCAAAACATTTTATATACTGATCAAAATTGAAAATATCTTTTAGGATTACATTTTAAATAGGTTTATTTTATTTAATTGGACAAATATATTAATCTGGATATATTTTTCCCTAGTAATGTATATAAGTGGAAACATTGAAACTCAACATTATTTAGAAGAAATTTATAGTTTGGACCACATCTCACAAAGTACTAAAATAGGGGAAATAAAATATTTTATTCAAATAGATATTAGACTGTTAAAATGTATTCAATAGTTTATTATTTATATTCATCCATTTGGATCTCTATAAAAACATAAGAAGTTAAAGAAATTGAATATGAAGAGACTTCTATGACATAAAAGTATAATTTTTTATTTTGGACAAAAAAATTCTAACACGTTTCCAATTAATATAATATTTTAAGAGGGAAAATGTAATAAATTGGTGAAAAAAATACATGATGATAAATTTCTATGATTCTTACATTTATTCTGTTAAAAAGGGATGAATATTTGTGGGGTATAATTGTAGTGAACATTGGCTAACCCTCTTTCTTATAAATTTTATCATCCACATCCTTTCAAGGAGTTACCCATTTTTAGAAACTAAGGATGTGTTTTTTTGTTTTTTTAAAATGGATTCTCTAATGTTTATATATATTACATTATTGTTTTATTTATTTTTATGTTTTTCATTGTGACCCTTTATGATTTATATCTCCATAAAATTCGAGAAATAACTTCGGTTTTTGTTTGCATGTTAACAGTGGTGATTGATTTTAGCTCTTATACCTACATTTTTCTCTATATATAATTCTAATATTTTTAATGTAGTTAAAAAAAATTAAGGTGTGTAGTCACTCCTTTTTCATTATTACCAATTTCTACTTCTAGTTCTTGTTTAATCATGTCCTTCATCATTATAATTCATCATACATGGAGTAGCATTAAGATGATGCAGTTTTGGGGAAGATTTATCCTATACATAGTTTGGGGGAGTATTATCCTATATTAATATATATCCATGTGGCATACAATTATTTAATATGGGTGGGAATTGAGTTAAGACATCCTAAGATATGCACACATGGATCCTGCACTCAAAAAATATTCTTTAATGAAGTGATGTGATTCCTTTTCATTTATGTTTTACATTGATGATAATAAAGGTATATTTTATAAAGATATATGATACTAATTATATATTAAAGATTTTATAAATTTGAGTTATTGTTTTCCAATATATCATCCAATCCATAAAAAATAATAATAATCACTCATGCATGCGTACAAACTACCATATCGATGAGATGATGTAATTCATTTTTTATTCCTGATATATATAAACATATAGAAAATATTTTATAATTAATAAATATGATACTAATATCAAGATTAATATATTTTACATGGTGAAAAAATGGCCAAAGTGAATGTATCGGATCAATTTAACTTAATCATGCCTGGAAAGTAGGCCAATTTTCACTGGAATGTCTATTTTAAGGACAATTTAATAATAAGATAAAAATAGGAAATGATAATGGAATTTTTAAATGTATGTGACGTATGAATATGTTCAATAAAATATTGAAAATAAATATTTATTTGTTATTAAATTGGATTGAATGTGTATGTAGAAATAAGAGACATGATATATTTGATTTATATTAAAATACCATTTCATTTTAGAATTTTCATATTAAATTTACATTAAGGAAAATTATATTATACATATCCTTTAAACCACATATATATTCTCCTCATCTAGTTAGTTATTTTTTCCATTAATTATTCTATAATTTTTATATAATAATATTTTGAATTTTTTGAGGAAAAGTAACTTTATTTACCATTTTTTTGGGAATATTTTTCATCGATGTCGATATATTGTTTAATATGTTTTCAAGAATTTAAATACTTTTTTATCTAAGGATTTGTTAATGTGAGTTTTATACTATCACAAACAAACTTGGGTCAACCCTGAACCTATTACTCGAGTCGATCTGCGACATGACCTAAAGGGAATTCTCGGTCCCCATAGGCTAGAAAATATTGTCGAGAATCAACATAGAGACAAGGGAATGATTTCTCCCAAATATAAAAAATAAAATTAAAATAGAGGAAAGAGAAACATAGAATCCCACATATATAAATAGCCATATTTTACAAGGCTGAAAAATATAGCCAAAAAAACCAAACAAGACATGTTGGCTCAACATCTCCATGTGACCCAGAGGGTCACCCATCTATAATAAGAACAACTATCATCCATGATGATCATGTCCAAGATAATGCCTACACCAAAATCTAAAAACAATAGAAAACTATAAGTATGAGTATTAAAACTGAATAGGCATACTTGAAAAAAAAAATTTTACCGTTGCACTCCCTTGAAAAAAGAAACATCAACGTCAAGTTTAAAATCCAATATAAAAAGAAAGATTTATCATTAATTTTACCATTTAAAAATAAATCATAGACCATTTATTTTCTTCCATTCCATAAGCTAGTTTTACTTATATTAAAGAATCATTGACATTCCTATAGGGAAAGTGATGCCTTCATTTTAAAACAGAACAATGTTGTATAAAACATATTTACATTAAAACCATTTTCAATAAACCTTTAGAACAAAACAAATCACTTTACAATAAGTACACCATACATGAGAGTACTAAAATAATCATATAGAAAGGGTAATGGGAAGTATCACACAAGAGTAACCAACCAAAATTGCTTCACAATCAGTCAATCCTAATAACTAAGTTCCAATAAACATGTGTGACCCTAAGAGACTGTGAATAATCCAGAACATACTAATACATGAGACCCATACCTGAAATCATGCCTCGCTAGATTAAATCAAAGAGCCATAAATACTGCAAACCACCCAATATTAGGACAACCTGAGGGAAAAATCTCACAGTAATAAACCTAATACATTTACCTACTATGGGCCACCGGCTAGTGCATAATCAGGAAAGTGATGCAACCAATATCACAATATTCTCTCACTATGCCATGTTCCAATGTGTCATGTATAATGGGGTTGATCCAACTGATACTAACTGACAATCCAATCACATTTATATTTAATAATAATTCAACAACAGGCATCAAACTAACCCACCCCTTGGATGGATCTCATGCCATGGAATAAATAGATCATGAAAAAGTCAATATTGAGGATCTCTCATTCTCATAATATATCCAAAAGATTCCATAGTGAGTATATCCCATCCATTAAACATAAGCACGGAAATACAATCATCTACTAGAGGTTTTCATAATGAATACTTTCACCACGTTCACCATTGTACCAAACAGTCATCAAAATCTTTTCAATAAAACAAAATTTAACAAATAACCAAATAAACATTTTCAAAGAGGTGTAAATACACCACTTATCATTTTAAAATCATTTCATAATATTCCCCTTTTAGAAAACATGCCACATTTCCATGTCAATCCATTTTCATTAAAATATAAAATGGGTCATTAGTCACCACACATATGAAATATGCATTTCCTTTAAGTCCAAACCCACTTTGAAAACACTTTAAAAGAACTCAAATATTCTATTCACATATAACAAATTCATTTAAAAATCCAAACCATGCATTAAATATTAAAATAAACTAGTAAAGGACAATCTTTCATTTCGTAGAAGACTTGGTGTGCATTATTTAGCAAGAAAAATCTATTTATCACAACTCAAGGGTAAAATAACCATTTTGAAAACTCAAAAGTCTTTTTAAGGGACAGATATAAATATATAATGTTCAATGAAGGTATGAAAATCATGAATTCAATTAATCTTAAATTATATGTTAGTGTGGAAGGGAAACTTAACTAAAACTCTTGGAGATTAAACAACTCACACCTAAAATTATTCCACAAGGGTCCAAGAAGGTAAGACGATCCAAATATAACCCTAAACAAAAAAACCCCCAACATAAATCAAGGGAAAACCAAATCCTAGGTCAAAATGACAATGGTATAATAGGAAATCATGTATAAATAGAATAAAGAGGAATAAGAAGAATATAGGTGGGGAAATTCCATGAATAATCTTTTCCCAAAATGAAGAAATCCCTAGATACACACTAAGGGAGGGAAGAGTATGCATGAGGAATCGAAGAGAAGCCACCCTAGTTTTGTAAAAAATAGGTGGAAGGATAAATGGATGGATTTGGAGTTAAAATATTATATAGTGAAAAGTATAAATTAAATATTTTTATGTTTTGGGAAACACGCACGATTTGGTCGCACAATTTTATAAACCGTACGCTAACCGTGCACCCCTCACTGGATAGAGTTGGAAACTCTAAACAGTTAGGAACGATAGTTTCCAAACCATGTTCCTATCATGTTGAATGGTTTTTCCATGGGACATTAGCTTCCCAAACTGTTACCACATGGTTTTTCTAACTGTGCATTAGTCGTTCACCTTAAACTAGAATCACACCCAAGCCCACATGGTTACCTAGAGAAAGATTCCCAGTTTTCCCAAACTGTGGGATAGTGATCCTCCAAGATAAAAATGCCAGAAAACTCAAATTTTAAAATAGTCACACCCAAAACATGAGATCAAAACCCAAGGTCCAAAGGCAAACATGAACAGAGATGCAACGAAAAAATAAGGGTTTCACAATTCTCCCCACCATTAATGTTATCTTCGCCCAAAAATCCACAATATTTCCAATTAATTAATCAATGACTAAGTATTCTAAAACCACATGATCCAGCCTCTTAAACCGTGAACATAACAACCACTTCCAAATGGAATGTATTTCTTTTTACCAAAACAAGTAGACAAACTGAGACTATATCTTGAGAAATGAATCGAATCTCAAGCACAATCTCCACAAATAGGATTAGATAAGGATTGTTGGGCCTTTTCTAAGGAATCCCAACATCCACCCTAACTTAAAAGCACGCAATAGTAAATCAATTAATGTAAGACACTATGTAACAGACCAACACCCTTGATTAACCACATTCCCACTAAGGTAGGTCATAATGGACTCCCAACCTTTATAAAGCATCTACCACCAAATAGCTTCTTAAAATAATTTCCAACAAGGCCCATTATGGGTCTCCCCATAGTTGAGAACTAGCTAGCACATACCAATTGAAAATTCAACACAAAACCACACAAGGTCAATTCCACACATGACAACAAAAACTCTTCCACACCATCATACCAACCGTGGTTATGAAGAACAATACAAGAACATTTAGACTAGTCATTCCCAAATTTAGGGGAAAATAACTGATCCAATTCTCCTCACACCCCTAGTGGTATCTTGACTATGTGAAAAGCCTAACCCTAAGACCTATTTATGGATCTCTAATTTTTTAATCCCCTGTTGCACAACAGTCAAGATTTTACAACCCCAACAAGGAACATGCATCATCTAATTAAATTGAAAGAAGAACAATAATTCACAAAATGAAAAACAACACTTCTATTGAAAAAAAGGAATTCATTAAAAGAGCTATAACATTCCTTTACATTTAGAACAAGAGAAAACTCCAATGGCCCAACCGTCACAAAAAAATAACCATTACAAATAGAAGGGAACTTATGAAAAAAACTATAAATGAGTTCTCAAACAACACATCCCTTCGGTGAATTGGATCCTTGAGAGTTTCTAGGAACACCAAGAAAAAACTGCTTCAAGTGACCTAAGAGTGCACAAGATGGGAAGTTCCTTGGATCACTCATACAGAATGTCTTCTTGTTACCCTTCTTTCCACACTTTTAACCTAGCAAGATCTCATGCTCATAAGTGGTTGACAAAAGATCAAAAATCCTTTTGATTCCAGGACCAAAACCAAAATCTTCATGTTTCCTCCCCTTTTTTATCAAATATCACATCACCACTCATAGGGAATAGAGGAGGGTCAGATACATCATGAACTCCTACAAGCACAACATCAACTGGAAGATCTTTCTTCACCACTTTGGAAAAAGTGGTTTGGTTGAGCTCTTACAAATTTGACTACAAATCCGGATGATGCCCATGCTCAAAAGGATGAGACATTGTGAAATCATATGAAACATACTCTGAAATGAAATGAACTTGTTCCAAATATAAGTATATAAATTACAAAACTGATCTGTCACGTCCCATCCCCTGGGGCCCGTGTCATGACTAACCCAAGCCCACCATCCATAGGCCATGGGCTAGCGACTAGCACCAAAGGTGTAATTCCCTAAAACTGGGAAGGCATTGCCTTTATATCCTGTAAAACATACAACCAGACACACAGAAATGTACAAATGAAAGTCAAATATATAGTAATCAAGTGAGTACAGTAAGTTAAAATGCGCCAAAATACAAGCCCAACTAGAAAGTACAAGTAAAATTGAAATTAAATACAACTAAAGAAAAAGAAAGAAAACTACTGGATCATCCTCCAAGGTTCATACCAGAAGGGTTGGTACAGGTCGCCTCCTCAGCACTCCGCGTTCGTCCGTCTCCTCCACATACTGACACATCATATTGTCCACCTCCAAGAACCGTCCTGTCCTGGTACTCTTAGCCTTAGTCAGCGCTATATGTCATCTAAAACCAACATAACAAGGTGCGGGCATAGCCCGTGCAGGTGTGAGTATAACGATACTCAATAGGGGCCCTGAGACCATCGAGGTCTCACAAAACTCAACAAGGATAAACTGAAAAGTAAGAAATCAACAGAAAACCTTACATATTTATATCCTCATACATATAACTAAGGTATCAATTGATCTGTCTCAATCATGAGGAAAACATAGAAAAAACTAACTCATCTCAAACCAGGATTTTATTCTGGAGGTAGTATCAAGTTACATCCCCAGTCACATTTTGGAAACCTCGGATACTGGATAACTCCTCCTCAATCTATTATAGTGGGACTATCGTGACACCAACCATGCTTCCCATTAACCTTGGACTATTGAGGTACTCCTCTGGTTGAGTATCATTTGTCTTCCATGTCACCAAGTTTTCTCCCTACCATGGTTCTACCGCGTCACCAAGCGGGCTCCCCCTCATAGCCTATTGAGGTACTCGTCCTGTCGAGTACTCTGGGTCTGTCGTGACACCAAGGCGCTCCCAATTGTTGGTCTTCAACGACACCAAGTCACTCCCCACTGGGCTAGTAGAGACACTTCGAGTCAAAACGGTCAGTAGTCGTCAGGTCTCAGGCAGCTTCTAGGTCTCCGCACTACGCTTGCTCGTATCTGAGGGGATCTGCTCCACGATCTACTGGTTGATACTCCAACAGTCACGAAGTCCCATGAAGAAGAATCACAAAGGTTTGCAACGTCACAGGGTCTCAACGTAATAGATGACGTGTCAATCAGACGCCCAAACTGTGAGTTATTAGCCATTTAGTCCCAGGGGCCTGGTCGGATTTGTGCTCGTTCCTACCCGACTATTTCTCATCTCAAACAAAAACTATTGTGGAGTATACTCAATGGGACAGTCTCGATCCTAGATTTTGAGCGCCATTGATGGTACGTCAAACGGACATCTGGTGCCATAGATATGGCCAAATGAATGTAAAGGGTCGTAGTGGGATCGGGTCTCGTCCAACCCGGTCAGATAGACCTGGCCCAACCCAGTCTGGTCTGACCCAGTTCTGGTCGATCCGGCCTGACCCAGTGGGTTTGGCCAAGCCCGTTGAGCAGACTAGCCCGTTGGGTTCAGCTCGGCCCGCTGGGCCCCGCCCAGCGGCCCACGAGGGGCCGCCGTGAGTCGTGAGGGCGTAGACCGATCGCAAGGGCACGAACCAGCTGCATGTCGGTGTGAGGGTAGCTCTTCCCGGTGGGCGCCGCGCGGGCAGATCATCTCAGAGGGCACCGTGAGGGCAGCTCGACCCAAGCCGCGGGGCCAAGTCGGCATGGAGGGTCGTGTGGGTGCGGCTTTGGGCAGCTTGGCCCAGGGGTCGGGGTGGTGCAAATGGGGCCGGTTCAGCCAGCGGGTGGCGCGAACAGGGCCGGTTCGACTGGGAGCCCAGAGCAGCCGAGGTGGCAGGGCTGGTGGATGGAGTGGCCAGGGCGGCTCATCCAGGAGGCCGGGGATGCGAGGGTGTGACACGGGACCAGTTCGGCTGGGAGGCAGGGGCGCCACGGGGGCGACGTGGGTTACGAAAGTCGTGGGTGTCAGCACTGTTTCCCTCTTCGCCTTATTTGCCTTCCTCCATTTCGAAGAACACCGCAATGAAGAACGGCAGAGTGGGGTCAGTTCATGTTGGTTTGTCCCACACCCTCCACATTAGGGTGATAGTATTTGTCTCAATAATAAAATGGAATGATGAACTTCAAAGTTTTACAACCTCCACAATGTTTCATTCTCAAACAGCAAAAGAAATCAAGGTAAGTAATAACTCTCAAATAAACCCCCTACCTCATTCATTGATGTTGGCTCTGGAAGAAGTACGGATGTCGATTATTCATATATGAGGATGTCCCACATTGGAAGAATTCCTGAGGAAGAAGGAAAATAATAATGCTTCATTATATTAATAATAGGAAACTATTTATATTAATATGGATAAAAAATATGCGAAGTAGGTAGAATAATAAATAAACTTAAAATAATTTGGTTAAAATCTATTCATCCTCTTTTGATATCATCATTTCAATTGATAAAAATCAATTAAAGAAAAGATTTATTTTCAATATAGGGGATTGATAATGTGGAATGAGTAGTATTATGAGAAAATTTGGTTGATGTTTTTGGGAAATATGAGCATGTTTGATCCTTTTGAATGCATGGATTGAGTTCATTTATATATTTATATAAATCAATGGATTTTTCATAATTTTCAAATATTTATGTGTCATAAAATTGATTTTAGAAATGAAAAGTGAAATATAAAAGAATAATGGATATTTTATTAGATATATACCATATAATTGAGTTATGAATTTATATTTATGTTTTTTAATGATTTAAAATGAATTTTCAAGTTATTTTTAGGACTATTAAAATATTTTGAATTTGAAGGAATCAAGATAGAAAACAAATTTGAATATAAATACTTCAAAATCACTCATAATGTATAATTAGCAGTAAAACTTATTTGAAACCATTTATCATCTAAAATATATTACTTTTAATTTTTTTAAATAACTTATTTTATTTTATTATACTTGTAGAAGCACTATAATGTTCTTTCATTAATGTTCTAGGTAATTATAAAATCACTTAAAGCTAAATATAAATTAATCTAAAAATATAATTTAATATCATTATATTTTAAAATATATATTCTCTAATATATAATTTATATCTATATCCACATCATGAAACCATAATAATTTGGGTAGATTGAGATTTTCTATTCACTCATGACGTAAAACAACATAATCATTTTAATCCCTGGAAAGTGGAACCAAAATTAAACAATTTCAAATATAGGATGGTGATGTTTGAATTTAACTCATCTAAAAAATAAAATATTGTTTTTGAGATATTTTGGACACCTTAAACAATAGTTTCAACCCCAACTAACCAATTTTACCCTTTATTATGGTGATGCCAAATTTCCATCGTACCGTTTAATTATGTACCAAAAATATAGGGAAAATATTTCACAAATATGAACATTATGATCCACAAATTAATTAAATTTCACAATATTAAATTTCCATAAATGATAAGAATTTATTTAAAAATAATTGGGTGAAATTAATGATTTTTAAAAAGATAAATACTTTATGCATACAGACATTTTTATACAAAATATGGTATAATTTTGATTCTCATGGAAGAAGTTGGATTATTTTTAGTGAAGGGACCCTTAATCTACTTTCAAATAAAAACAAAACCAAAATTAACCTTTTGGCAATTTTATTAAAATATATTTAAGGAATATAGATTTTATTTGAAAAAAATATTACACAGATTTCCAAAAATGTCCAACATTGATTTATAAGTTAAAACTTATATTTTTAAATGAAATATATTTCTCAATAAATATATATTATTTTTTAAAAAATCATATAAATTCAATTCATTATTATATAATTATAATTTAATAAAATTGACATTATTTTTAAAATAATAATTTTTCACCATTAAGCAAAAAATAAAATATTTCTAAAAAGAAAAAAAATATAACCCTAAGATAATTTCAATACAATTCATTAAAAATAATTTATAAAATCATAATTCTTGAAATCATAAATTTAACTTTCTTAATAAATGTACCAAAATATAACTGAATCACTATTTTATTGAAACATTACCTTTTTAACCATCCAAATTTATTAACATTATGTGATATAATTATTCTGATTAAAAAATTATTAATTATATCCTAGGAACTAAAATATTAATTTAAAATTGGGAAATTTTTTAAATAATATTTTATATTTAAATTATCACTATTAATATATTTTAACCCAATACACACATTATAAAAATAATGTTTAAATAGTAATATTTCCATAGTATAGCATAGTTCATTTATGCTTGGTGTTGTGCATGGTCTATGAAATCCAACAAAGTATTTACCAAAAAGAAAATAAATACATAAATACTAGGGCTTTATATTCTATCCCCCATATGAAAAATAAATTTACATAATTTAATCTCTTACTGGAAAAAATGTGTTATAACCTTTTGAAAAACAATTCGTAGGATTGAAATATTAACAAACATGATTTGAATGAAATATATTTGAGGTGAAACTAATTAAATTTCCTTAAAAAATAATTCAATGTATTTGTTAAGAATATGATAATTATCATTTCTTAAATATTTATTAAACCAAGAATTTTCCATTGTGGTTCTCATACTTGTAAATAAAGGCCATAAAGGCAGCATTTATAGATTAAAATTTTTTCCCACCTCAGGCACGATGGATTTTCATCCCTCTTAATTGAGTTAGAGGTTTTATTTTTCCAAATAGATAGAGAGTGTGAGAGAATATAATTATTTTATTCCCACAATTTTATCCCTTGTTGGTATTTGAGGCAATTTTATTCCATTGATTCATGCCATAATATAAATAACCGTGATGAATTTTTTCATGTATAAGGCACTAGAATTTTCTTTTAATGGATCACATGATTCAAAAAGGATAAAAATTTGTTCATCTTGTTTTTACTGATGAAACAAAAATTAAATACTTAGAACATGTTAATATAATATATAATTTTAATAAATCATTATAAATCAGTCAATAAATCCACATAAATAATACCCAAATTTCAATATAAATAATTCTATAAATAATTAACCGTTCAAAAAATTCCAAAATATTCGATACAAAATTTTAGCCTTAGATACAATCAGAATGATTTGATTATATTTTATTCTAAAATCCACTTATCATATAATCTAATTAATAATAATCCCTCATAATGTCACATAACATAAATTTATATACCTGAATCATATATTTTATTAATTATATGAATCATTTCCAATGAAAATTATCACCAGGACTCAATAACAAAAACAAATATACTTCTATCAATTAATCTAATATTTACTTTTTAAATAAAATTTCATCCTACAGAGTAAAATATTTTTTTAAATTAATTATATAATATTTATAAATATGGAAATTACAAAAAAAAAATCAATCACGTAGTCCATAATTCAAATTACAATATCGTATATTTTTAAAAAATGATAACTCCATTAATATAGTTAAATAAAAATTCCTCATCCTGAAAGATTGAATTAATATGAATGGTTATATGTTTCTTTCAACTTATATCCCAAATAATTTTCTATTCAAATAAAATCACTCTAAATTACATTTTATCCCAAAGGGTTATATATACCTCAATGATTTATTAAAACATAACAAAAATTTCAAAATTATCATCAGTCACATAAAATTCTCATGAATAAAAAAATACGAAGGTTATATATGCTATTAAAAATATGATCATCCTTAAATGTATGGATAAGTAATGGTATCCTTGGATCTTAAATTATCTACATCGAATAACTAATTAACCTCTAAATATATCTAAACCTTCCTTTGATGATATTTTTGACATCCCAAGATTTGTACTACCAAATATAGTCTTAAAAACATATTTTTTGTATACTATATTTTAATCCAGCTAAATCTACCAAAATTAACCAACCATAATTTATATATAAATATCTACGACCATTTAGGTTTATATTTTTAGATATATATAGATTAATATTTAAAAAAAACCCACATCTTTCTCTTCAAAAAATAATTTTTAATATTATACATATATTTTCTAATTCCATGAGAATTATTCAACATATCCTACAAATTTCCAAGAAATGAAACCCTTATAGACATACAATATATTAAATTATTCATCATAACCGCAGGAAATGGAATAACAATAAAGGGTGAGATTAGTTTCCTTGTATGGTTAAACATGTGACATATTAATCGATGATCATATGAAAGAATAAGATAAGAATAATGGGATCATAGAATGATCATAATGTATAAATTATATACAAAATCAATAACATGTCATAAATCATGATCCATGGTATAATTTATTAGCATCTCAAAAGACATAAGTAGTAGGAGTGATGAATAATAATTAATAAATCATTCTCCCTCAGATAATTTCTTAATAAAAATAACATTTCATATGAATTATATAACAAACATAATCATATAAAATCATTTCATTCTTCTAGTATTACATCCATGTCCTTTATCACATATTGGACAATGTTCTGTAATGGATTGGGTTCACTCTCTGACATCTTCTTATTCATTGAATGTGTTTACTCCCCATAAAATTTTATATTTTCTCAAGAGATATCAATTGTTAGCCAATTTTATAGAGGGATATATACTTATAATCCCACGCTAAATTTATTTAAAACCATAAATATGTGTTACATAATATCATAAATTCATTTTTCATTTCATTATAGAGTAATTAACCTATGGGAATAAAATGAGTCTCTTGAAATCATCCTTAAAAAATCATTATCATAATCCATCTTGAAAAATAATGTTGATGATATGATAAGACTATATTCCCAATGAATCATAAAAATTATAAATGGAAGTTGATATATAATAAAATACTATTAATTAAACATTCAAATGATTCTTTGAGAACATGTGAAAAAATCCTTTTCTTTTTATACATTAAAACATGTATTCATATAATGATGAGAATATGATTTAAAATTAAAATAACCATGGGAAGTCAAAAATTAGTCTTCAAAAAAAAACATGTTCTTATCATATGAAAAGTTATTCATGTGGTAAATGTTAAACCAAGATTCTATTCATACTATTTAGAAAAAATTCATAAATTATATGTTTGGAAAACATTAATTTTTTTTAAATATACTAAAACGTAATTAAAATATTTTTGGAAATTACATTAAATAATAATTTTATTAAAAAAACATTAACATTCAATAATTTTTTTTATCAAACATGTACATGGAAGGAAATTTTTGGTGACAAAGTCAAAATAAGGCCTTCGATTCTGAGATGAAATTTTCTCAACACCAAATAGAGGAAAATGAAATGAAATATTTTACACCATATATATATAACTATAGTGTAATAAAGTAGATTAGTTTTAAAAGATAAGGATCATATAATTTCTCTTAATTTAAATTAACATAAAAATCTTTAAATAAAATTAGATAGTTATGTAAACCTTTATTGCATTGATTACATTTCAATCGTCAACACTATGAATGAAAAAACATAAAATATAAATTTTAATACCATGAATATCAATATATTCATGATAATAATATATCATAGGGGTAGTATATACATTATATAAATAAAAATTGGTGCATAACATGAAATATGTCTCAACAAAAAAATATTGACATATAGAACCCTTAACTCAAGTATTGACTTGTTTCATATGATATATTAATATATTGTATAAAAAATAAATATACATTAATCAGCTATAATAGAAAAAAAATCATATTTATCTTACTATACAAAATTCCATTAAAATATCCAATTATATATCCATTAATAATTCTTCATTAAAATCCAAATTCACGTGAAAACTAAATTTTTTTATTGATGTTTCTATTTGATGGGTATGGTCCTTTCACTATATACATGGTTTCATCATCTAAAAAATAATATTAATTTAATAATTATCAAATTTATTCACTATATAAAACTTTATAACTATTTGTAAAAGTTGGTGATGAAAAATTAATTACATCACTCTGTGGTGGCAATAGTCTTCATGTACACACATGTGATATTCTCACTTTTTGATGAATGGAATTAATTAAAGCAAGATAAAAACACAAACATATATAATAATACTTATTTATTATATATATGCATTAAAACTATTGTTTCTATCATCCATATATATTGGAAATTTAAAAAAAATCACTTCTCTTCATGGAGATGGTATTCCACATGTACGTATGAGAGAAATTATCATTTAACAAGAGATGGAAGGGTAAAAACAAAGATAATATTTTAAAAATAAAGAAACACAATTATTCAACCAATGTAAAATATATAACTTAAATTTATTATAATTACCATTTTTGAAAGGAGTTGATGAAATACACTCTTTCATGGAGACAACAATTCATATATACGTACGGGCAATGCTATCTATTCCCATTGAATGAAAATTTGTTAGACAATAGTTTTAGATTAACATATATTATTTCAGAATATTTATAATAAATAATAAATTATTTTTTGATATATAAATCTAATATTATATAGTATATTGAAAAAATAAAATAAAAAAATCAATTAATAATTTTACTACGTCTTTGATATCTTCCATTTGATTGGGTTTGTGGCCTTTAAAGATGAGATTTTTAGTGTCAGTAAAAGGAAATTTTAATATAGTATTGAAAATTTTTATCATGAATTATGTGACTTTTTTAGGTAAAATAGAACTCACATATTCCTTTAGAAATCATTTCTTGCATCCCTTTTTTTAGGAAAAAATTAATTCCATTTTCGTAAATTTTTAATCATCAAAGGATATGAATTTAATTTTATAAATTCCAAGTGGAAAATAAATAACCTTTGAATAATATAATAAATTACTAAAAATAAAATTAGTAAATACAAGATTTTTTTATAATGATTTAAAAAAATTACATCAAATACCATTTAATGTCTATTTTATCACTATTCACATAATTTAAATTTAAAGGCATCATGATAAAAATGAAATTTGAATGTAATTATTCTAAATGTAAAAATTAATTTATAATTATTAGTTAAATTCATGGAAAATAATAATACTATAATTGTTTTTAAATCCATTTTCTTGATTTCCCTACTACCAGTAGAAGCACCACATCTGTGTTTCGCAAACGTTCTACGTAATTGTACCACGACCAAAAAAATAAAAATAAATTACTTTAATAATTATAGTATATTATTAATCTCTCTTATCAACTATAAAAATTTATATATAATTTTTATCTATACTCTTTTCATGAAAACATAATAATAGATAGAGAGTGTTATTTTTTAATTACTCTTCACAAAAATTACTTAAGGATTGTAATCAATGCAAAGTGGAACCAAAATGAATTATTTCAAAATATATGCTATTTATAGTATAATTAAATACATAAAATAATTTCATTAAATGTTTTTGGGAGATTTGTATACTTTATCCCATTGTTTAAACCATGATTGATCAATTTTATCTTTATTGGGGTGATGAAAAATTTCCATGGTTACTATTCATTATGTCCAACAATAATTCGGACTGATTTAAGTAATTTCAACAATATTATTACATATAAGTAATAAATTTTGGATTTTAAATTTCAAGATGAGTTAAAATATATATATAATGTAACTTCACCCATATACAATGAAAACATGTGTTTAGAATGATGTACCTTTTAAGCATAAAAGTGATTTTATACCAAAATCATGTATAATGAAGATTACAATGAAAAAAAAATGGTTTGTATTTCATAAAATGATATTTATTTTCCTTTTAAATAAAATAAAAACTAAAATTATTCTTTTAATATCTTCATTAAAAGAAAAGTATCAAAATAGTTTTTATTTGAATGAAAACATTACATAGATTTTCAAAAAATATATTATAGATTTATAAGATAAAAATTTTATTTTTGAATGTATTATATTATATCTTAAATATATAAATGGAATCTAGAAAATTTCTAATAAAATTATAATTCATTGTTATATCATGATAATGTCATAAAAGTTACATTATTTATAAAATTGTTTTCTCTCACCACTCACCAAAAAATAACTATTTCTTTAAAAAATACTTAAATTTAACAGAAAGTTACTATTGATATAGTAAATATAAAATTGAAGAAACTTTCATATTATTAAAATAAAAAAAACATATATTTACCTTTTATATGATAAAATTTTAATATCTTGAAACCCACTTTTGTAGAAAAATCACGATTTTTAACATTATATATATTCATCTCTGTATGACTTAATTATAATAAATTATAATTGAGTACTTATTTCAGAGGAATTAATATATAAACTTAAATTAGGATGTATTTGCATCTTATTTTTAATACTAATTTTAAACCTATTTTAAACTTATAATAAAAGTATTATGATATAACAGTTATATTAAAATAATAATAGTTCCATAGTATATCACAATTTGTATATGCTCAGTGTTATATGTGGTATATAGTATCAATAATAGTATCTATTTCAAAACTAAAATATAATGTATCGGGGTGGTTTCATGAGTTATACTTCTCAATCTCCAAATTGAATTGAATATTGTGAATTATATATTAAAGAATAATGATTTACTTCACTATGAGAACCCTATAACAACAACTGTATCTCACTAAATTCATTGTGTTTTATTTACATTGTGTTTTTAGTTTTTATATTTATATATATTCATATAATTTAAACCAATAACACTAGATTAGAATATTATTTACAATTATATTTCATATGAAAATAGTAATAATAGGAAAAAGTGTGTGTGACCAGCCTCCTTGAAAGATCAATCCAAGGGTGGACACTGTGATACATAATTATAAAAATAATAAACTATTGGTTTGTGATTCTTCAAAAATACCTGCGATCACTTTGGTGCTATTTTTATGGATGCATGACACTCCAACGAACTTTTATTCATAGAAACACAAAAAAATCACAAATAAAAGAAAAACATTAAAAATTGTTGTTCTTTCAATATCTATTATTTATTAAGATGAAATTTATTTTTAGTGATTCTTCAAATACATGGCTAAAAATTAAGTCCATTCGCGAAGGGACATTTAATATTCAAGTGGGGAAAACATTAAAATGATGGAAGAAGTGATAACAAATTAAGATCAATTCAAATTGTATAGATGAAATTAAATATTTTTGAAAGAAATGACATAATAAATATGAAGAAGTAAATATTGGTATATCAAAATATCTAGTTGATAAACCTAAAAAGGTTCTGAGGGTGTTATATGAGGATCTAAAATCCAACCTCCCTCGACCAATTCATAAATACTTTCTTGAAAAAGACATTCTATATGATGAACATGTTGTAGATCAAATACATTTGGTTGAATTTTGATATTATTTTGTAAGTATTGAATTGAAATAATGAGTTTTAAATATTCAAAAATGAAAAACAAGTACCATTATATAAATCTATTCCACTGATATAATTCACCAATGTATTTTTTGAAATTGAAAAATGTTAGCAGATATTGAATGCATGTCTCAAAATCAAATAAAAACAAATTTAAGAGGTATTGAGAAAAGAAGAAGAAATAATAGTGGACACAATATAGGGGATAATATTTTCTTAAACACATTTCCTTGTAATTTTAATTAAAAATTAAATGAGTATTATTTAACACTTTCTTGATTAGACATATTTAACTAACACATATATCTCTATGAAGGATAGAGAATAATTTTAATAAATGAAATATTTTTAGGAGAGAATATAGGAACCAATTCTATTATAAATTTGTGCATATGAGGATGATAATATAGAAAGAATATTAAATAGAGAATCAATTTAAAAACATAAACCAAATAAGAATCTGTATCATATCCTAATGCCTTACCACTAGTAGGACCCACTCCTTAAACTAATTAAAATATGGATTACTCTCCTCAAATTTACCATGTCCCAATATATTTTCTTATATACTCATTGTAGTGTGTGGGTCACTTTTCATTTATTTTTGAGGTATCCATACTTGTTTTTTACCCATGGAAACCTAGAAAATAAAAATATGATGTTTTATCTTAAAAAATCCCCATCCACCATCTTATTTGGGGATAAAATGTTGTCACTCCATGAGATGTGAAAGTAAAAAACCTTGACCATATTTGAAGGGTATCACCCAAGATCAATCCTCTTTTACTTTATCAACTCATTCCATTTTTTGGATTCGGTTTACGTTTAATGAATTTATCATTTTTGTTTATCGTTTTTGTTTTGTTATGTGCTATCTTGAAGGACCATAACTAATGGAATCCTATTATGACCACCTTTATAATACAATAATTTAAACATAATTCTGTTACAAAATATTACATTAATAACATAAAAGAATCTTTTTTGACTTATTATTTTTAAAACATTTCACATAACACATGAATTACATAAGTAAAACATTAACATATAATTTATTTAATACTTTTTAGAGAATATTATTTTATTCCCTCTAGGGTTACATCACTTCAAGTAATTTCCTAGGGGAATACATCAAAAGAATAGGATGTGAAAAAAATCTAGAATGGAAGAAATATGAGAAATAGAACATGAATGGTCCTTATGGATAAAACATGATATATTTATTTAGAGAACACTCATAATTACATTATATATAAAATGTAAATGTGGAAAAAACATAAAAAAATAACACATTCATAAGAATATAAAAAAGGCTTATCCACAAGAATTTATAAATCATAATTTCCATGGTCATTCTCTAAGGAATCACAAAACATGTCATTTATAGAGATTGGTTTTTCACCTAATTCATTGGATAAATATATTTTTACACCCATCAATTGTTTAAAATCTGGTTTTCCATATGGGTCATCAATTTCTTTATCAATTACCAATGGAAATAAATCATTTATTGCCTATAAATTCATTATGTACATAAATTTTTCAAGACTAGAACATTTCATAATTTTAAACCCATGAGTAGAGAAAGTGAATTTAACACATGAAAACCCTTAAATAAATCTATTATGTTCATATTTCGGTTAGTATTAAAGTAAGAGTATGAATTATTGGTATTTCCAACATATTATTATTTGCAGAAAAAGAGAAGAATTCCTGAAATGATTTCGGACCTATGATGATATAAAACATGGATTAAGTAAAAGGCATGATGAGGGATAATGGGGGAATCCAATTAACAAAATACTATTTGGGAAGATATGGGAAGATAAAAATTACATGACAAGAAAGTGTCATTAAATTTATAAGATCAACAAAAAAAGCTTCTACATTAATAAAAAAGAAGGGTATAAGAGTTTATTTTCCCTTAAGTGTGACTTCATAGATATTTGGATAGGGAATCCTTCATATTTTAGATAATCCATAGAGACTAATTAGAAATGGAAAAAGAGAATATTTTTCTGAAATATAGATTTATATGGGAGATTAATGGGGGTTTCGCTTATTATACTTGAGTATTAGTGGGTTTCAAGGGATAAAATATTGTTTATTATATTATATAATCCATTAGATTGTGGGTGAAATGAATTATATCAATTTTTTAGCTTATAAAGGAATGATTTAATGGGACTAGATGGTCCAGTAAAGGCCATATCAAAACATACCTTCCATCAAACCCATTCATTGTGTGGATACCAAAAACAATTTTTTAAAAAAAATGTTTCAAAAACGTAATTTTCAATTTTATAAATTAATATTAATATTTTTTTAATTAATTTTTATATTTACTAAATAAATAAAATTTTTCATTAAATTTTTCATCATGCAAACATAGTGATGATTTCATCAAGCTACAGTGTTAAGAAAGAGATAATTTTAACCTTCTCATCAAAAAAATAAACTTTGTCAGAAAATTCCAAAAATTCGCCCTAAGATAATTTTATTATGATGAGTCTTAAAAAATTTATAATCATAATATGTATTTAAATATTATAATTTTCACTTTTTAGAAAAACCTTATTTATTTATAATTAAAAAAAATTATATCAAAAAAACATTCTGTCCAATATAAAAAATACATAGGAATTCACTAAAATGATTTATCATTTAAATTTTTTTAAAATATTATTTTATAAAAATATATTATATTTCAAAAATATAAATATTACATGAAACATATGTTTAAATTTTCCAATGTTTAATGACTCCTAAAAAAATAAAATTTTGATTATATAATAAAAATAATCTCAATAATCATATAGATGCATCTACAAAACCAAAAAAAATGAAACAATGTTTTAATAAAATATGGTCATAATTATCCAAAAACATGTTTCTAGATAATCATAATGACAAAAAAAATATTTCCATTTAAATATACTATCATTATCACATTATCAAACATTGTGTCTCTTACGATGGTTCTTACACATCCATTAATAATTTAATTTCGTTTATTAAAAAATCAATTTCATTTTATTAATCTCTATAGAAGTGGTGACCACTTAAGGGGAATTAAAATCTATGATGATTGTTTTAGTGAATTTATTAATCCTCCAATTATATATCCCTCTATTGTTCCTTTTTTATTATATCATATCTAAAAATTATTTTTATTGTTCTCGTGAAATTTAAATGTATTTTTTCCTTATGTTGTAAAGTATAATAATACATTATTGATAGGAATGAGTGACATTATTAAAATAAGAATATTTTTATGGTCATTACAATCTTCCCCATAATCATGAAATTTTACCATCAAAATTTCATATTACATAATATGGTGATAATAGGTGAAGGTAATTCTACTTAATAGCTTCCTCTAGTTCCCATATTGTCTCCCTATACATATGGTTTCACTATACTAATTTTCATAGGTTAGTTGCCTTGATACATAAAACATTTTCTCTATAGTCCAAGATCATTACCATCTGCTCAATATAAGAGAGATAATTTTCCAACTATAATGTCCTTGAATTCATTACATGTGAGGGATCATGTATATACTTCCTCAAGAGGGATGTCTGGAATACATAATTTACATGATACAAGGTTCAATGGAGTTTTATTGGATATGACTTTACTCTAACGAAATCAATAATCACAAAGTGACTAATGCACATGAGAATTATCTTATCCTTGATCCAAAATCTCATGACTACCTTACATAGAGACATGTATAGGAACACTTGGTCTCTAAAATCAAACTCATAGTTGGGTCAATTATTGGAAACATGGATATTATGTCAACTATGAGAATGTTTCAAGTACTATTAAATGGTTTTGACCTTTTTTACCATTTCCTTGACCATTTCAGGTCCTAGAAGAATTCTTACAATAATTTCATCTCAATACACTGCTGTTTTGGATATCCTTTCATAAAGGGCTTCATATAGAACCATTTGGATTCTCAAGTAAAATATATTATTATATGAGAACTATATAATAGGATTTTAGGGATCCCATCATCCTTTAAAGACCATAAATAATTATTTCAATATGCATTCCAGTTATTGTATTGTTCTCTTTGATATCCCATCGGTTTCAGGGTGATTTTCATACTAAAATTCAACATAGTGTTTTGAGCATATTGGAGACTCTTGTAGAACGTATAGGTAAATCTCAAATATCAATAAGATGCAATTGATAGTGGTGTTACATTAAACAATTTCACTTATTTGATGTATATCCTTTAAATTTGATTGAGTGAGAAGTCCCCTCATATTTTGATGAAGTGATAATTATATTTAAGATGATCCACCACAACCCATATAAAATTATTTCATATGGATGAATTTTAAATAATATTTGACTTATATTTTGTGATCTATATATTCATATTTTATCACAAATATTTATCAGGGATATCTTAATACATCTATATACTCCCTGGGTAGATAGTGAAAGTCTTGATTTATGCAGCATTCGACAGATTCCTCTTTATCTCAAGAATTAATGGTATATATAGTCCTAAACCAAATCTTATTACTCATAATTCATCAATTTTAAACTAAAAGTATTTCTATTTTCTTAAATCGTCCACCATCTTCAGTACGTCCATGTCATGTTTTTTAATAATCCTTAATATTATCTTTAAGGTATGGTTGATAAATCTTTATAGAAAGTGAATATGATGTTACATCCACTTTAATTATCATATCCAACTTTACTAAATCCTTGGTAATTGTATATCATTTTATCCTAAATATTATAAGAAAAGTTGGATTTTCCTACTCAATACATCAATGATTTTTTTAAGAAGACTGAGACCTTGCCTAGAAAAGCAAGACCCCTTTATTAAAAGTAAAAGAAAGATTACACATGCCTGAAAGTAGATGTTTTACACTGATCCCTCTTAAGAATAAAAATAAGATCCTCTGGTATCTAATTAGCCTAGTGAAAAGTGCCACCAATGAAACCTTTTTTAGCAAGCGCATCCTCCAGAGAGTTCACCTCACGATATACATGAGTAACAATAAACTCCTTCGATGAGAGAAGATCTAAACACCTTGCCCAATGATAAGTCAACTTCCAGGAAAGATGAATAAAACCAGTTTGAAGAGCCATAACTACAATCTGAGAATCACATTCAATCCATAATTTGTTCCAACCCCTTCTTTCAGACTGTTCAACCGCATCAATAACTCCATACATCTCTACTTCAAGGTCAGAGACAAAACCACATGATCCCTAAAAACAGCCAAGAGAATGTGCATGATGATCCCTAAAAACTACACCAAAACCTGAAAGTCTAGGATTACCATGTGAAGCTCCATCTGAATTGATCTTGATCCATCCATCAAAAGGAGGCTCCCATCTCACTTCGATTGTACCAAAAGGTGGCCAAAAAATACCCTTGACACCAACCCGATTCATGACCAACTAGTCATGCAATGATTTGTCACAAAACCTATTATTTGGAACCTGTACAGTTCGAGCAGCCATAAGAAGTGTGGTTAAAATAGAACTGACCTGGAAGTTACCTACTACATGAATGACATTACAATCCAGCCCATTCCTAAAATTTCCAACATGAGAACCATTATATAAAGACCCTGAAAAAACAAATCCATTTTGGTTAGTCCACTGATCATGCAGAATTTTGTTTCGTAGAAGCTACAAAAAATGCAATAACTCCTCTACAACAGCAAGGAACAAACAAGCAAGTTGTTGAGACGGCTTAATATCAGGCATGCATTTCATAATGTCAACAATTGTTTATCTTCCAATGTTATAATGAAATAAACAATCATAGTCATTGAGAAGATGGAACCATATAGTTTTTCAAATGTTTACTACCTTTTGTGTGAATGTATACTTCAAGATTTTATGGTTACTGTAAATATCACCCATCTCCCCATAAAGATAGAATATTTATATCGTCAATACAATGGTAACTAGAGATGACTCCATATAATTGGTATTGTAATTTTTTATAACCCCTTATAAATCATGAAAAATAAGAAGTCACTTTTTCTTTTTTCATGAGTATAAATCCATATCACATTAAGGATTCATCGCTATAAATGATACATGCCTCAACACTAGAGGTTAAAGTTAGAAAAGGTGCACTGAAAACCTATTATTTAGTTCATAGGAAAATTTTTCACACCCCATTGTCAAGATAAACTTAACTACCTTTTGAGTAAACTTATTTAAGTGAATATATTACCATAAAATAATTTCATAAAAAAATTATGTTATCCTCTACTTCATGGAAAATATGAATATCAGTTACAGTTATAGACCATGGACACTCCCCCGTGGGCTTTAATACTGTTGGATCCACTTAGATTGAGTTACTAGTCACAATGTGTACCAATAATTAGACTAAATTTAACTATAACACACATTTTTTGGATTTTAGAATAATGATTATCATTCAATAGAGTTTTTAATATTACCCTTATATGATCATCATCCTCTTCATGGATTTTGGAATATGGGTTAATATCATCAAAAAAACTGACATATACTTATCAAATTAGTATCTAAGGAAACTATTCATCAAATATATAAATATGGAAGGATTATAATCCATGCCAATGGGAATAATATCAAACTCATAATAACTATATGTCTTTTGAATGGTATTATTAGGATACATTCTTTCTACACCATCAACTAATGGTACCCTGATTAGATGTTGGTTTTTGAGAATAATTGATCCCCACTCATTTAGATGAAAAATCATCAATCCATAAATGATAATATTTACTCTTTTCTATAATCTAATTATGTTATCTATATTAAAAAAATATCCACATAGACCCATCCAACATATTTTACATAGAGAACTGGATCTCTCTAAGGAGACACACTTTGTCGAATGACACTATTCATTAGAATGTCATAAGTTTGCAATTTTAATTCTTATAAATCCATGTATGTTATTAAATATTGGGTCTATGATATTGGATTAGATATGGGTATGAGTTTAATTAATATATATATTTCTATTTGTGGTGGAGGACCCAATAACTCTTCAAAAAATACATCAATTTATTCCAAAACAATGGGAACATATATAATCTTCACATTTTGTCATTCATCTTGTTATTCAATAATAATTTACATATAGAAGGTAATATAATGAGGTTCTTAGAACGATTCAGGTTGGAAAATCTCTCCTTTGATATGATCAGAGGGTTTCCCTTCAAGGGAACTAAAAAATTATTTCTTCTATAGCTGATCTGGGTATTATACATTAACAACCAATCTATCCCATGTGTTATGACATATTCCACCAACAAAATGACCGCCAAGATTGTTGATAGATTGTAATCACCAATGATAATAGGGGAATACCTATATATCATTAATGCTTGAATAGTTCATGTAGGGGTTTTAATAGAAAACACTACTATAAGAAATTATGCGATTAATGTGATTTTTTTTCAAACTGGAGTGAAATAAATTAATACATTAAACAATAATCAAACAATGTACCTACTAGATTTGAGTATATGATAAGTGTACCTACTAGGACATTAATTGTGACATTGAACTTATATTTCTTAATTAAAAAAGTACAAAATTTCTCCCTTAACCTCTATTGGGGTTGAAGGTCATTTTCCTGCATTATCATCTGATTTAGAAAATGATTAACATAATTCATAGGATCGCTACACTTGAAAAATTACAAAGTATGTTTTTTCATCACAATATTCCATATTCCATTTTTCATATCCATTTTTATGTTTTTTATTTTAATTTCCATTAAAATTGTGATCTATATGTTCATCTCTTATAAACTAGTTTCACATTCCAATTCCCTATAAAATAATTTCCCAAATGATTCTTCCCTCATTAATTACACATGGGATGTTTCATATTCATCACATTGGGATTTAATCCAAAATATTTTTCAATACTTATATTATTCTCAGTATTTGCATGAGTTTTATAGTAATCTCCAAAATCCAGTTCTTATTTGAGAGTGCATAATGATATATCATGATAACTGCCAATGTCTCAAATTTCAAATTCATTAAGTATATGGAGTCTTTTTCTACCGATTAATAAATTTTTATTTATGTTAGGATCAATGAAAAATCTTAAAGCATAATATGAAATCATTTTATAGTTCATCTCAACCTTCCTCACTGAATTATTTTCACTTTTCTTCACATTTAGGAATTCCCTCTCTATTTCCATCTAGAGGGTATGATAGAAATACATTAGTAAAAAGAATTTTTTTACCCTTACCAGATCCAACCCCATCCCTTGGATTTGTATTATTGATTAGTATCCACCACTAATCACCTTCCACCTCTTTATGATATAGTACCAATATAACTTTCAATTTCTCTATCTAATGGAGTACATAAAAATTATTTTCTAAGGTATCGAACTATTTCCTTTCAATCAATAGACCAGATGATCAAAAAAATGTTTCCAATGATTCCTGAAGGACACAAATATTAGTTTCTCATTTCTTAGTGAATCGAGAGGCTCCACGTGGTTTAGGTTTTTTTTGACAATAGTTAACCGATTCATCATCGTTTTAATGTTTTTAACTACATATTATCTATATTGTGAATTCTATCATTTCATTATTCTTTTTGTTGGTTTATTACAAGATTCTTTCTATTACATAACATTATTCTAGGAGAAAACATAAGTGATAAAAAATTTCATATATGGAATTTTATAATAAAATATATAAATGAAGTATTAATCATAAAATTTAATAATGACTTTCTTCTAGGATAATATACATCAAATATATAAAAAATTACATTACATATATATACACCATAATGGTTGTAAAATAAACTAATTAACCATAGAAAATCCCCAAAAAGTGTTAAATTAGGTTTTCATCAGGGTCCATTATTATGAATTAGGTGTTGATCAAGTAAAATCCCATTGAACACTTTTTTTTGTTACCCATAGGTAAGAATGTTCTAAATACACATCCACTTTTAGTGTCTATATTGGGATTTCATTTCTGGGAAACTACTTTATTTAAAAAAAACAATAATTTATTGATGGTTTCCTATATTTTGACTTATCTATACGGTTTTTTTAAATTTTCAGAAGACTAACTTGCACAAATAACTGAAACTTACCATGGATACCTACTATGAGGACTTACCATTTTAATACATGTATTTTGACCTAATTCTCAAAAAATTACATTAACAACTTAGAATGATCTTTTGAGGCCTAGTGGCATGGATAACAGGTATATTAAACCAGAATTATATATGGATAAAGTAACATTAATTTTATTTAATCCTTTTTCAAGGATCATTTTTTATATCATAGGTTACCTCACTACCAGTAATATTATAGGGTCATACATCAATAGATAAGGGTGAGAATAAATCCTTGCAAGTGACAAAAGGAAATGGAGCATGAACAATCTAACCGGATAAATCATAAGGTGTATCATTAGAGTAAAATCATAACTAAATGATACATAACACTGTAATGTGGCCTTAGAAAAATATGATATTCATAATCATGTCATAAGGGTTTATCACCATGGTTTGATAAATCATAATTACCAAGGTTATTCTTGACGGTATCACTAAACATGTCCTATCTAGAGGATTATTCTTTATCTAAGGAATTGGAATGCTATTAGGGGAAACCAATCGTTGGTCTAAAAGCACATATTACATGTCCATAATAATTTAACATTTTATCAAAATCATCTAGAAAATAACGAAAATACTTCATATAATATCACTGAGTTGATAATTGTTAATAAACCACTACATTTTTTCATTTTTAACACACAAGTAATGAATGTGAGTTTCATGCATGTAAATCCCAAATAAATAAATTCTGTTTACATTAAGGTGAGTATCAAATGCACACAATACATGGGGCATGAAAAAAAATAATTACCCTGTATAGTATAGTTTCAATCCTTGGTAGTCTCCCAAATATTAGTGCACTCAAAATGGGTATATAAATTTTTAGTTACTTTTTGGAAAATAAATGATTTCTTATTTTTGGTAGTGAATTTTAGAAACTAAAAAGTATGTTATATTAGAATATTAATTTTTTTTATCAAATATGGTGAATGGAATGGGGTTTTAAAGACCTAGTGTTATGTTATAATCGTTTTCATTTTCTTATCAATTTTATTTCCACTATATTGTATGGGAGAGATTCCTCAATTGATTCAACGCTCTTTTTTGATAATATGGAAATGGAAAGAGTGTACCAAATCAAATTCTTCATTATCATATCATCATTTTCCTATGAGAATCACCATAGTCATTCATTTTGATAAATTATCTCGATCCCCAATTGGGAATTTCTATTTCCTAATAACTAATAGTTCCTCCAACAAACTTGTTCACTTGTTTGAAATATCCAAAAACTCACCACCAGACCCTAATTTATTCTCTTGAAACCATATCAGAATTAGATGGATGAATATATATATCATTTAACAATTCCCTTAAATTTAAAACAATCGAACCCTATTTTGGTCTCATTCAATTTTAAAAACTGTATTAAGAATTAAAACTTATAGGTAGAAAATAGAAATTGTGTTATTAATTTGGGTACAAAAACTCAAAAAAATCATTTACGTATAGACTTACCATTTTCCGATAAAAAAATGAATATACACATCCAAGGATGGGATTCAGATTTTATTCATTATAGGGGAATCGTCATAGGAATTGAAGGAAAATAAATATAGGAAAAAAACAAAAAAACAACATAGAATACATGTTTCCATGTCCCGAATTATCCATCACTAATAGATCCATTACATACACCTAGAACCTCTCTTTATAAGGATTAATGGTTGCATCAGGGAATCATAAATATATCATTAATTGGTTATGGGTCATAATGTGTCATTCTATTCAGTTTAAAAGGTCTTTTCACCGGAAATTTTTAACAAATTAGTGTCTTTCAGATATATCTGCGAGTTTCACATCATGTAAGTGATTCATGACATGAAATGTAGGGGGATGACGTTTTCAAGAAATATTTCACACATTGATTTAAAATCATGTATTCATTAGGTTTTGTGTCATAAATGTCATTAAAAACATGTAATGTTTGGGGGAAGACCTATAATTTTTGAAATATTTGACATCATGAAGAGTTTATTCTTAATGTAAAATGTGTTTTTATAGTATAATTATTCTAGTTTTATTGGATTTGTTTAGTTTTGAGAATTAGTCTTGGGCCATGACTTATCCTTGACTCTACTATAGCATTTTTCTATGTTCAAAACTCCAAGGTCGCACCACACCACCTCACTGTATTTTAATTTTTTCTTTATTTGTGATCCAATTATGTATCCTGTAACAACAAGTAAAAATAAACTCATTTTGGTATGATTCATAAATTAAATTTCATAAGTAGTGTGTTTTATAAAAAAAATAAACATTAAAAATATAAATATATCAATTCCCCCACATATACAACTTTTGCATCCTCAATCATGTTAACTTACCATAAATAAAAGAGGAACAATAAGTTACTAATATCAAAATTTGAAATAAATCAAATGATATAATTATCAATGGGATGTAAACCATTCAATATTCACATAAAAAATCAATCAAATTTCAATCTCATAAAATAAACTAATAAACCCAAATATTTTATTTTTTTCTCATTAAGAGCTGGTGGGTATTCTCCTCTCATTCATTCATATATCACAATTCATTATTATCAAAAATTCCAGGTTATGATTTAACTCTAAATAGTTTATTTTCTATCATAATTCAATAGAAAACTTCAAGTAGAGATATACTCATATCATGCGTACATTCTCCTTTTCTATAGGCTTACAACCCGACTACTTTCTCTACCCCATAAAGAAAAAATTATCATAGAATCTTGAGGAATTGTAAATGTTGTTCTAATGAATATGATTCATAAGGTTAGTAGGGAATTATTTTCAAAAATATTAAGTCCCAAATAAAGAGTGTTATCTCTAAATAATACTACGAGATATTAGATGTAAAGTGCATTGAAAATATCCTCTATAAAGTGACAACTACCTATACCTAAAACTCAGAGTAATGATATGATCAGTGTGAGTATAATGAAAGAGTTTATCGATCTTGATTATTTTTTTTTTCAAAAGTCACACTTTGAAATGTTTCACAACCCCCACCTAACTGCATGTGATTGATAGATCATTGGTATGGTTTTGGTGTTTTTTCATATTCCCAAAACATAAACCATATGTTTTCTTTTTTAAAAAATAAGGGAAATTAATAAGTATAATGGATAAAACGTGATATATTCCCAATCCCCATAATAGAACCCCAAAAAATATTTCATAAAACATAGTTAATCACTTCAAAAAATCAATATCTCACCTCCCACAGATAAACTTTTAAATTTCATACAACATAAATAGAGTGTGATGCGAATGGATATAAATTTCTTCTAACATGCCAAATTCCCAGCATTTTCAATCATGGATTATAGGGGTAAATACTGCTAGTTTTATGGTGGTTCAAATGATAATGGATTTACCAAAATATTCTTTATTCATTTTAATTATGGATTTCATACTCATAGATCCAAAAAAAATTAATGAATGTTCTGTCCGGTTAAATATCTCCAGAGTACTAAGGAAATAAGATCAAGATATAAATTATAATTATTTGGTGAGAATTCTGCTAAAAATGAACATGTAGTTTGGGAAAATCATTCAAGTCAAGTAATAATAATTAAAAATAAAACCTAATAAATTTCAAAAATTAGATTTATAAAAATGGTAGTGAAATTTCATGTACATGAATCAACTAATTCCATCAATTCGTGAATAATTCATTCCAAATCTGTGATTTAATCAAATTATTAAATTCACATATTTACTAATTCAATTTCATTAAAATTAAAATATAAAATATGACCTTATGTTATTCATACTGAATTCATGTCTCTTAGATCAGTCGAGTTAAGTAAGAAAGATAATTGTGGTTGATAAATATTCTTTTTTATGATAGAAAATAGTTTTTCAAAAAAAATATAGGGAATATAAATCATATTAATTTAAAAGAATAATTCTCGTAATAATGATTCTTCATTTGGTTTCCATATTCCCTTTTCCTTCAGTTATGTTATGTATCTTTTTCATGACATGTAAACGTTTCACAATGTGAATTTTCTGTTCTCACCCCAAATCTGTATTTTTTCACTACATGATATTTGTAAAATTAATCTATCCATGAGTTGAATTCATTTTAATCATAAAAACATAAATAAATGAAACTGATAGTTTAGTTTTGTTTAATCATTCCTAAATATGGTAGAGGGGAAGAATGGACGAAGGTAAAAATTCATGTTATATTCCATAATCAATATTGTTTATCATTGTTTGATTGACGCAAAAAAAATATTTTTTGTGGAAAAAACGTATACTAGAAGATTAAATTACCAAAAATTAATCAATATTGTTTCATAAATAAATTAAAATTTATTTTTCATGAAAATATATTCAAATTTAATTACTTCAATTAATCAATTTTAAAGTGAATGTACAACCTGATTGGTCTTCATTGATAATCGGGTTGATTTATTATAACCTCCTCCACTAGTTTGTGAGGTGTAATCCCATGGTAATTCTTCATCCACTTCTCATTTATAGTGAATGGGTATCATCATCCTTCCTTTTAAATTTTCACAACACCAAAAGCCTATACATGAATAAAAGTAAAAGGACATGTACATCCAGAATGAAATTTACCTATAATTAGTTTATATCTGGAGGTTTATAATAGAAATTGATCTCAATGATTGAAGGTTTAGGGTTAAATTATCTTATAATGGGTTATAAATATTCTCAATTTACAAATATTTTAATTTTAAAATGATTCCATATTTATTTTCTCTTGTTTATATAGTTGAAATATCCTCTCATTCCAAGCTCTATCAAGGCCTGTATTCATTTAACTCATGATCCCGTTCTCTTTTTGTTCTAATTACACAAGGAAGTTGAAGCTATTATAATAAATCAATATTTAGGGTACAATTTATATGGTTGTGTTATAGGTTATAATATAATATTATAATGTGTCTTCCAACTTTTGGATCTAGTCCCTCCTATTGGGGTTTTCTTTCTTTTCCAAAACTCTATTAATTTCTTTATCGGAAACTTATACTTGGATATGTTTTTGTAGATGGTATGGGGATGATATTTTATGGTTAAACCCATAAAAAATAATTATTTCCTCCATTTTAATGTTTCATAATTGGGTCCCTATGTTGTTAGTGATGGATCATTGTACTTTAATCCTATATAATATGTTAGTCGTAACAAAATCACCAAAAAAATAGCATTGTAAATATAATTTCTTCTCCCTCAAACCATTTTGAAACATAATATACATCATGTATGATATATGAATATGAAATTGAAACTAATAATTGTATAATTATGTTTATACCCAACATTTAAAAAAAATAATAGAACATAATTTGTTTTTGGGGGATTTCATTCCTTTTTGAGATGTTAAAAAAAAGAATTTTTCACATTTTAAAAAAACTTAGGTGTTCCATTAAAAAATGTTGGACAATAAATTTAATATTCTTATACTTTTCATACTACCCTTTAGGATCCAAAATGGCCAACCCAAGCTAATGTACTATATAATTTAAAACTAATTCAATTTCACTTTCATGTAAGCATCTTCTAATTACCCAATTGGAACATGTCTTGGGATAAATGGATCTTCCAAAATATAAAATATGGAGAAATATATAATCTTTTTGTTGATTAGAGTTTAAATGATATGGTATCTCAATATATTAGTAGATAATTGACAATTTCAGTGTACCATTGTACTTATCCTTCCATAATTCAATGTTTTAACCTAGATGTTGATCAATGACTGGGTTCTGACATTGAATTTCTTCTTTATCAATGTGGGGTAGTCTATTTAGATGATCAACCATGTAATTTTTTATTCCATTTTCCCCCTAGATCTCCATGTGGATATAAGGTAAGAGAAGAATATGTCTCAATAGTCATGGATAAGCATCATCCGTCTTTCATAGATACATAAAAGTTGTATGATCAGAAAATACAATAACTTTATTTCCTAGTATGTATGATATGAATTTATCTTGAGTGAATATGGCTATAAAAAACTCCTTTTCTATATTAATGTAATTGATCTAAGAGGAATCCAATTTCCTTGATGTGTAGGTTATGACATGAGGTTTTCTGTCAATTATTTTTATGTGGGAGGCTTCTAACTCATGATTTTATGAGCCATCAAGAAGCTCGAAATGATGGTCCTAGTTTAGTGGTTTCATTATTGGTGTTGTAATAAATTGTTGTTTCATCACCTTAAAATACATCATGGACTCATCATTAATATTAAGATAGGATTATTTTAAGAGTAATCATGAAATAAGTAGATAAATAAAACTAAAATATTTGATAAACCATTAATATAATCGTTCATGTCCTAAAAATGATCTAAAATTCCTAAGACAAGTTGGATATGGAAATCAGTTTATTACATCAGCCATTCAATTATCTACCTCAATTATTTTATCAATGATTATATACCCTAAAACTATTCCTTTTTTGACCATGAAATGAAATTTTTCAAAGATAAAAATAATATTTTTATCATGGAATATTTTCAACAAAAAAATTATATATTCTCTATACAATGATCAAAAGAATTACTGAAAAAAGTGAAATGATCAAGAAATACCTCTAGGAAGTCATCAATTTGTTCTGAGAAAATACTTACCATACATCTTTGAAATCTGCCTAGAATTTTTTTTCATAGCCCATATAGAGTACTCTTATAAGAAAAAGATCTAAAAATTACATGTGGACGTCAGCTTCATATGTTCATATAGTGCAATAGGTACCGAGTGCTATCCTGAGAAACCATCTAAAAAGAAATAATTTTTTCTTCCAGATAATATTTCAAGCATATGATCATTGAATGAAATAAGGAAGTAATCTGTTTGGGTAATATTATTAATATTTCTATAATCTATATATATCCACCAAATGTTTTTTACTATCACGTGGATCGATTTATTTTTCTGATTCTTAAAAAAAATTAAACAAATTTTCTTAGACACCAAATTTATTTGGATGACCCAATGTGAATCAAATATTGGGTAAATGATTTCATACACTATTAGTTTTTCTATCAATTTTTTTACAACCTATATTATGTTAGGGTTATGTTTTCTATTATGATGTGTAATTTAAGAGGATAAATTTTTAAAACATTCTATAAGAGAATTCTTTGGGGTAATTCTAGGTATATCATTTAAACTTAACCCTATTTATTGGATATTTCTTTTGTGATGTAAAATAAGTATTTGTTTTTGTGAATTTGATAGGTGATTGAAAATAATCATAGGTAGTTTCCCTCCTTCCATTATGTATAATTAATTCAAATAAAATTTAAATGGTTTTAACTATGAACATGAAAGTCCTTCAATATATTATATTGAATTCGGTCTTCCAAATTATAAAACATGGGTCTCTTGTATCATGTTAACTTATCTAAAAATATTATTAAAAATTAAGTAACCTATTTTTCAAATAAGAATCTAGAATATATGGATTTTTGGGTACTAATACATTAAAATAAATATATATCTCTTAAAGATAATAATTACCGAAATATTGAATTTTGTATATACCTTTTTTCGTAGATTTCATAAAGGGGTGACTGCTAGAATGATGTTTCATCACATCAAGAATGTCCAAGTATATTGTACTATATCAAAGTACCATTGCCATGGTTTCTTAATGGAAATTTATGATGGTCCTTGATATCTTTAAGAAATTTATCCTCATGATGATGGGAGAGTGTCCTTAGAATTTGTCTTCTTCCATTATAAATACATAAAATCCCACTAGAGAATCAGTCCACTTACTCTTATGAGTACATCTTCTACAACTCATTTTTAGAAAACTATGGACCTATTTGTTAATTGTACAACCACTCATGTAGTGTTAAATTCTATGATCTATATGGATGGAAATATTAATTAATGCATAACATATATTCAATCACCAAGATCACATAAACAATTAGTATAATTTAAGGAACCAAAATTGTAGGGAATAGAGAATTCCCCTTTATCATATGATTTTTTTGGTATCAATGGTCTGATTAGTGTTGATATGATTCTTCCTAAGATGATTCATTAATTTCAATATAGTTTAATTCTATTCATTCACAACTATTTATGAAATTGTAGACATTTTTTGGTTTTTATAATTCCATATAATAGTGGGATATTAGTTTAAACCTTATGAATGGTCTCCTGAATATCGTTTTAGAGTCAAACATCATTTTCTTTCTTCTAGTCAACTAATGTAAAAGGGAATAGTTCCTTGATACCATTCTTTTACCGTTTATTATTTTATAAGGGTAGTTTTATCCTATTTTTTGAACTAGTTCTTTGCATTTTCTATCTTCTTAACCTCTCCCAATACTCAGAGAGTGTCTCCTCGATTGGTTAATTAATAGCATAAATATATTCTCTGATCACCATGATTCATAATGTACGGAAAATTATCTATATAAAGAACCTTTTGATATTTTCCCTTCAATTGAAATATCCTTTTTTAGTCTACAAGTTAATTTATTTTTAATCTCCTACTATAGAAAAGGGGAAGTCCCACCACATAAATTATTACTAAGTCACTCCTCAAGGGTTGAAACGTGATAATAGATGAGTTAATTCCTAAATATGAATCTTTTAGTCTTCTCGTGTAAGACTATAAAATTTAGCCCTAATTCGAATAATGTTAAAGTGAAATTCAAAATAAATTTTTGATTTGAGGATAACTATATGATTTTATAGTTAGTGAATTGTAGTGTTCATAGATCACAAAGAGTTTGGTCAGTATTTCCAGTCATTATATCAGATTTAGAGTAAACACTAAAATTTTTCCTTGAATATGAAAGAAATATTTAATCAAAAAAATTTTGAAATTTTTTTTATCAATTGGGTTAGTGTTAGTTCAATTTAATGAACAAGTTCAAATAATATTTTATTTATATTATGGGTAATTTGGTTTAGTAATCATATTATATATATATATATATATATTGGGGAACTTACTAAATAATAACCGTACCAATTTTGATGCATGCCATTCTTGGGAATAGAAAATAAAATTTTCTTACCTTGTATTTTATATTATTTAACCTTAGTAGTGTCACAAGATGAGTTTACACAAAAGAGGTTAGTTTCTTTATATGTTATTTTTAGGATAACAAATGATTTGATCTCTTTGTTTTGAATTTTAGAAACCATATTTTAGTTTATATTTTTTCATTAAAAATTTGATGAAATATTTTAAACAAAATGAGTTTTTTTCTATCCCTAATGTTATGTATTCATTATTTCTAATATTTATCAATTTTTCTTCCACTAGCAGGTAAGAGATATATTCTTCTATTGATTTATCACTATCCCTTAGCCAAAATAGAAATAGTTAGGGTATGCCTAATAAAAGTATCAATCAGTATACCATATTTCATATGTTAAAAAAATAATAGTTAGCCTTTTCATAAATTAAGGGAATCCCCACAAGTGTATTTTTATTCCTAAATAAGCAATAGTTTCTCGCATGACCTTATGTAGGTGCTGGAAGTCGCCAAGCATTCACTACCGAACCCTAGTCTATTAAACTAAAAACTGATGGGAATTCGTTGGATATAGATATTGGTTATTTAATTAAATTAAAAATAAAAAAAATCTAACTCTAATACAATTGCATTAAATATTAAAAAATTAATTAGGAATTCAAACTTGTTAGTAGAAGATAGAAATGGTTTTACTAATTGAGGTGTAAAAACTCCAAAAAATATTATATCTCCAACTTCCCCCATTAAAGAAAACATAAAGAAACAACCCCTCCATGTATGAGTAATTTTAGTTGATTTGGGATAGGGTATACATCATAGGAATTGAAATAATATAAATAAAAGAAGTGAAAATATCAAAGTTGTGCACTAGTCCGGTTTCCTTGTTCAGACATCTCAACCTCCTATCGATCCATTACCTCTCAAATTACTTCTAATTAATAGACAATAAGGGTATCCCTAGGGTTTCATAAATTTCTAATTAATATGTATTGGGTAATATTGGCTCATTCTGGGAAATCTAAACTATGTTTTCACCAAAAAATAATCATAAATTAGTTTTTTTGGGCTGTGTCCAAGTGTTTCTTGTCATGTTTGTGATTCACAATATGTAATGTGCGGGGTTAAAGATTTCACACTACGTGTCATCAATTTATTTCACAGAATGTAAATCATTAAATTTAATTTCATGAATGGAAATCATGATGTGTAATGTTTGGGGTGATACCTTTGATTTCTAGAAAATTTCTATTCATCAAAGAAGGATTCACAGAATAGAATGTTAGTTTATAGAACAATTATCCATGTTTAAACCTAGTTCATCATTTGTGAGATTCAGTCTTGGGACCTAGCTTATCCTTGACACTTCTACATCATCCTTTTATCTTCAAAAATTTGGTGTGGTGCCACATCGGCTCACTATTTTTTCTCGTTTGGTTTATTTATGATCACACAATGAATCCTACAAAAAACATAAAAATAGTAACAATTTATAGGAATTATTCAAATAAATTTCATAAAAATTGGGTTTTATAATAAAATAAACATGAAAAATATAACCCTTATAGTACCCATAGAAAATGAAGTGGTATAGGTATTCTCAAAATCAGATTATTTCATGGAAAAATGGAAAACATCTTAAAATGATTTCAGAATCATGACTATATAATCCCTTTCTTAATGAAAATGATTAATAAGAGAGAATGTAGGTCTATTATTGATACAAAACAATTTTTATAGTAATGTAAAGATAAAAAGTGCATGTCAAACAACTCTATTACATTTAGGATACAAACAAAAAGGGTGTATTTTAATTATAATGAAGAAGATGATATTTGACTTACCTTATAGAGTTACATCCAAAATATTTAGAGGGGGAAACCTATGGACCATTAAGAAACCATAGAGGAAATTCAATGAGGTAAAATGAGTATAATTTATTACATAAAGTGTTTTTAGTGTACATAAATGAGAATGATTTTTTAATATTTAATATAGATGAGGGGTGGTTTTTAGGGATTGGATTTTGGTCATTTTCTTATTTAAGTCAACCAATTTAATGTGAAATAAATTTTAACAACTTTTATAGCCTATTAATGACTGATTTAAGGTGGTTGGATGTTAATTTTATGTCTTAATATAAGCTCAACACCCTACAAACCTATTCAATGCATTTAGACCCAAAATAAATTTATCTTAAAAACCTAATTTTTGGATAAAAATATAAAGTATAAACTTTTAAATTAAAATTAGTTATTTTATATTAATATTTAGAGTTAATAAATTAATATATTATGGAATCAAATGGGCCATAATTTTTTTATTCATGTTTATATATTAATTATGTTATAAAAATGAATTTTTTGTAGAGTGACAGTTTTTACATTTTCACAAAATAAAATAAACATTGTGGTTGATTTCATAAAAATTAACCATAATATTATTTTACTATGTTTAGTCCAAAAATAAAATTTGGTTTATCAAAATATAATTATAATTAATATAATTTAAAATATTTTATATAAATACTTATTTATAGAATAATAAAAATTTAGCATGATAAACATTATGGCCATTATAAAACTTCTTTAGGGATTCATTAAAATATATTATAATTTTAAAAGTGTTTTATCAAAACATTTTATGAAAATAACTCTTATTTAAAACCTAAAAATTTACAATGAAACATATTTTTAAACAATAATATCTTGAAATTCTAAAAAATAATATCAATTTTTATTATATCATTAAAATAATCTTGATTGTCACTTAATTGAAATTATCTAACCAATAATAATAATGAACAAATAATTTATAGAAAAATGTTCATAATTAAAAATAACCATAATCACTAATAACCATAACTAAAATTGGCTATATTTCCTTATAAATATACCACGATTCTTAATTTTTCACACAATATCGTTCTGAAAAAGGTCCTTACTTGACCATTGAAAATATTAAATTTTTTTCTAATGATAAACTTTGTTTTTATATTCATTATAGTAGTGGTGCTCCAATTATGATAATTCATACCTATGTATTTTTCTTTAGTGAATATATTATTCTTCCATGTGCTTATCCATTTGGTGTTCCTTGTTGTATTAGTTCTTATCTTTTAATGAGGTGTAATGTTCTTTTTAAATGTAAACTCCTTTTTTACGTGCTTCTATTGTAATAACTCAATATAATGTTTTTGAGAGGTTATAGTTCCTTTATTAAAAAAATTGTTATTAGATGACCACTAGATGAATATATTAATCTTGTTTCTTTAGATAATTTTTGTATATTATTCCCTTATATTTTTAGTCTATAAAACATAATTAAAGTGTGATTAATTATATTAAGTATTGGTATAAACATGTAGAAGTATTTTTAATGTGTTTCATTTTCATTTCTCAATTTTTAGAAAAATTGAGTTTTATTGAATAATTTTTATCAATTTTCACTATTGAATAATTTTTTCAGAGTTTTATTAATTATTAAATAAATTTTCATTCAATGGATTTTGTTTCAAAACATTTTCATTGTATTTTTTCAATCAATTTTATGAGTTTGATGATTTTTTCAAATCAATTCCCATAAAATTATTGATCAATTTTTTTCTAATATTTTTATTTATTCTAAACTATCTTGTAATATTCTTTATAATACCCCAACTTTCATGAGAAAAACCTGGAATCTCTATTAGAACTAGAAGTTTTTAGTTTATTTCTTTTAAATATTGGGTTTTCTTTAAATGTTTTTAATATGGTTGAGAAATTTCTCTATGTATCCACATTTTTCACTTGATATCCACCCTTAAAATATACCCTTTTTATTTATTATAGTCAATGAATTGCGATATTGTTTTAAGATTCATTATAAAATTCTTTCTCTTTGACTACCTTAACTCATAATATTTTTTCATTGATAATTTAAGTATGACTATTTGTGAAGGGCCCTATAAGAGATTTATTTAGAATAAAATTTATTTTTGGGTAGTATATGGTGTCTGTCATTTTATTAGTTATTAGAGTGATGGAAATGGGAATGAGTAATTATTTATTATACTTCATTCATATAACTCTTTTCTCCTAAAACTGAAATAAAATAGAAATAATATATATGATAATGTATTGTTAAATTTTATTAGCTTTATTATCTATCAATAATTCATTACATTTGATTTTAATCTCAACAACCATGGAAAAAATAAAAGAAACAAAAATTAAATATTGGAAAAATATGATGAAATACTTATTTTCATTCATTATGTGACTCATGGACCATTTTTTAAAAACATGGTTATGTGGTCTTGAACAAATTTATAGGGAATTGAGTGAGTTATATTTCTATTATTTTCACTTGAATATTTATTCATCGTATTTAATAGTTCAAAATCCTCCTACCATCCATTTAATTTCTATTGATTTCACCTTTCATCCCTAGGTCACTGAATCAACTTGATTAATACATCAAGGTCTGATAAAATGTTATGGTATAAAGTGTGAAGGAATAAAAAAATTTACCTACCCGTTGTGATATATTCTTTTTCCATATATGAATATATATAAAAATTAAATTTCTTTTGAGGGAATAGTATGATGAACTTCCTTGTGGGGTATTATATGAGTAGGCCCAAAATGTATTTTTTAGGTTGAAAAATTTTAAACGTTAGAGGAGAAAATATAAATAACTTTTTTTTATGTGTAATAAATGAAGAAATTAAATTTTGGATGATATATTGTAAATTTTAACAATTTTTATTTTGTTGTAGATTTTGATTCGGAAATTTTATGATATTAGAGGTGAGAAATTTTTAAGTGTGTTGGATTGATAAAGCTCTTTTTTTAATATGTTTTACTTTATAAATAAATTTATAATCCCAACAATTTTTAAATTTTAGGGTAATTGATAACATTTTAGGTTTTATGAATATTTTTGATATAATTTTGAAATTGGTTTAATTTTTTTATTTTTTTTCATTTTTGTATTTTGGTTATAAAAGTTTTTACATATATATAAGTTTTAAAAAATATATATATTCCATGTTTATTGGGATTAACATAATTAAACTTCAACCATTTTTCTGTTGAACAGTATGAGGTCCAAATGAATTATACTAGTGGGGAATTTTAATCTCTGCATAGTCATGGAGAATTTTATTAATAGTTACATATCTCAAAATTTATGAGTCTAAAATAGGTAAAATTATTTACTCAAATAGATAGGAAAATAATAGAAAATATATATATATAACAATATATTCTCTATATCTAGTTGTTTTAATGGCCATAAATGTGTAGGTAACTCAAAATTGGGAATTAAAAGAGTCTTGAAGGATAAGAGGCCTAATTGCATAATGTATCAATTAATTTTCCAATACATTTCCAATAAAGGTAAATTTTTATTAGAGAAAATCAAATACATTTTAAAAAATTCCCCTATTATTAAATTCAATTATTTATCCATTTAATCGTCTAAACTGTAAGATTATTTTATGGGTAGAATTGGAGTGAAAATTGAATACAAATTTTGTATATAAATTTATACATAGATAAATTTTCAAGGAGTTAAATATTTTTAATAGCTAAGAAGTGTTATATATATTTTAATTTTCATTTAAATTTTTAATATATATATTTTTTATATATTTTTTTCATTAATGTTTTATCTTTTTTCACCAACTATCATTTATATTTCCATTAAAATAGACAGCTAACTGTGATTATTGGTCAAGGGGTTTATTGGAGCAATATCTTTTAATTCTGGATAATCAATGCATCTATTCATATTATTATATGATTTTTTAATTACTAAACCCAATTAGGTTATATGGTTGTTCCCTTTTCCCCATTATCAACTTTTTTTCTCATCTTTTATAATTCCGCTGCATCATTTAAATGTTTTATATGGTGGAATAGTATTATGAGGATGATATGTGGTAAATAATAATATTATAAAAATGTTAAGAGAATATTATACAACATAAAAAGGTATTTGTGTGGGATATTAACTTTTTAGAAAGAATGATGTTTAGTGATAACTCATGATATCAACATTAACATTAATAATGAGAATGATATTCAAAATATTAGTGGTTGACATCCCTATCAACTTCATAGAACAGTAACATTCTCTCACTAGAATGTTTGTGTTTTCTTTCATTTTTTTCATAGTATATTTTATTATATATTTACATTATATAATCCACCACACTATATTACTATTTCTTTTAATAGAATATTTTAATTACAAATTGTGATTATAAAAAACGGTTTAGGTGAGTGGAATTCATATAAGACTGACCCTAGGGTATAAATTATGAAATATTCTTAGGAAATAAAAAAAAATTGAGATGAGATTCATGAAAAATATCTTCTATTATTATTGAACTATTTCTGTAAAGGATAAAAACACCAAAAATATACTTTTTTAAACGAAAAAATCAAAAATTAAAAAAATAATGGTCATTGCATGTATTTTTTTATTAGGTTAATTTGGGAAACATTTTTACAAATTTATTATATTCTAGGATAGATTTTCTATCCATAAGTTATGAGACATTAAATATTCCAAAATAAAAAACTTTTACAATGCTATATTAAGTAAGAAAGAAATTGAAAATTGTTTCCACTTTAATGGATGAAAGTTAATGTGTGTGCATGAAATAAAAATATCATGTCAGAGAATAAGTAAAGGTTGTTACATGAACATTTGTATTTTTTTAAACACAATGAGGTGGATAAAATATATATGATGTCTTATAATTTAATATAAATCATCCATTTTTTAAAGGGGTTCTTGAATTAGATATTTCAGTTGTTGTACATGGGGGATACAAATATTATTTAGATTAATGTTGGTATAATTTTTTAATTACGGAATTTTCAAATGACTCTCCTATATTTGACAATGAAAAAAAACCTAACTACCCTAATTTTTCATTGTAAGAATACACCTATATTGTGGTGGAATTTGATAAAATGTTGGAGGATATTAACTATAATCCTCAATCTTCAAAAACTATACTTGAAGAGGCCTTGAGAAAATAATAAGAATTAAAAAATTTCAATGATTGGGGTGGTATTCTTATGAACATATTTTCATCATATAATATTGAAAATTGATTGAGTATTTCATCATGCCACATTTATTTTTATGATTTATATGACACATATATTTCATTTTATGATAATGAATAAGAAAAAAAGTTTTTATTTGGAGGTTATAAGGGAGGTTTTAGTGGAGTTATACATAGGTTATTATAAGGATCATTATATAGAGAGGAGAAAAATTAGAGGATCAATTACATCTCATAAAATATATAAAGAACTAAGGGATTTATTAATTCATTCACCACTAATAGAAATAAAACAAACCAAACCTGGTTAACTCGAAAAGCCACATGAATTGGCATGTCATGTAATATAGTTAAAACAAGAAAATATAAAGCCTTCCCTGGATATAAGAAAAATAGGACATAAAAATAAAGTATAAATCCAAAACATATGAGAAACCATAATTAAATACAATCCTTGCCAAAAATATGTTAAACCATAAAATATGTCATGTGGCCACAAGACAAACAATCACATCTATACCAACAAAAACTAATGTTGTAGAAATAATAGAATCCATCATGCTACAAGATACTCTACCCTTTACCTAATTCATATGATACAAAAATTCACAAAGACATAATTACATTGTGAGGAAAATCCTAGTAGGATACTACCACACTTTATATACAAGTTTTGATGTACATAATTTATGAAATTGTAGAATCTAAAAACAAATAAGCTTTTCAATGAATTTTCATTAAATTAAAACCATTTATAAATTATTTTTACCTTGATTTTTTTAGAAAATACATTCAAAAAATATTACAAGTAAAAATAAAAACAAAACGAGAATATCCAAGCATCATGAGGTAATGAGGTAAACACACATCCATGAAACAACCTATCATGTGAATCTATGTGATACAATATCATTTCAAAACGTGGGATCAAAAATCAATGATAAAAAATCATGGGATAAATAACCATAAATGAAATTAAATGAAAAATAACCTCACACATGGGCTCAATCCTATGAGACATTGCATATTAGTCACTAAAAATAAAATTATAAATGGGAACAACATTGGATACAATTGATATTGATCCTTACCAGTTCATTTCAAACTAATATTGAGTCCTTCTAGTTGAAATCACAAAAGGATACCACCTAGTGGAATCATACACAAACTAAGGCAACCCATTACCAAATAAAGAGCAATCATTTTCAATGAAAACCCCTTTTTCTGAAAAACATTTCATTTTCAATGAAATCATTTTTAACCAAATATCACTTATAAAAAAATAACAAACAAAATGAATTTATCAATAATGAAATAAAATTGATCAAATTAACACATTTTATAGAAAATCTTACCTCAACATGGTAGAAACCTCACTACATTCAAAAATGGTGACTGGAATCCAAGACAACAAACATTGAAATACAAGGAACACAAAGAAACTAAAAAGGACTGACATAAAACACTATGTGATCCTAAATAAAAACAAAAATATAGAAAAAACAATATTCATAATAAAAACCAATGAAAAAACATATAGATATCATATTTGGAGAGAAGAAATCTAACCTCGATTGTGATTCATCACTGAACATAGTGATCCGGAAGGAATGTAGTCTCCCAAAATCTCATAGGGTAATATTTGAGTTGAGATAGGTAAGTTTGTAGGTGGATTGAAATAAAAATCATCCATTCACCACCATAAAAACTACAACTCACAATATTTACAGGGCATGTAATACCATTACATGTCATCTAATCCACAATGGAAGAAATCACCAAAACATTAATTGAATTTTTATTAAAAACATGATATATTATTGTATATGATGTGAATAAATTACATATTATGTAATTCATTCATGACATATTTCCAATTCAATGCCTCTTCCTAGTAGCTGTTACATGATGTTTACTCCAATTACATGGTGTGTATTCACCCAGTAAAAAGAAAAAATAATAGGAGTATTCTAAAAATTTAAAAAAAATATTTTACTTCTCTATTATATGTATACACTTAATTTCTTTTAGTAATTAAACACACAAAATAAAATGAAACCAAAAACCTAGGTTAAAACTGACCTAACAGAAATGTAACAGGGTGTCACAATCTCCCCACCATAAATTATTTCTTACGGCAAAAACCCATAAGATTCTAGATCTGAAAAAAGAGAATGTCACTGATACCTCATCAATGGATCCTTCCCCAATGAATATTGGATATCCTATCAACACTTCCATAGAACCTAGAATTGGGAGATCATTTTTAATGCATATTACCTTATCTAATTGATCAATAATCTGAACTGGATGGTCAACCAATGTGGTATCGGGATCAAGATCAACATCCTTCCATCTAATCACTTAGGATGGATCTTGTATATACCTACTGAAATAGGAAGTACTGAACAGATATTGGATAGCTGTCAAATGATTTGGAGAGTGAAATAGATAGTAAACCCTCCCTAGTTGTCCAATGATCTCAAATGAGCTGACAAGCCTTTGTGGTAACATATCCTATTTAACCAACTAGCGATGTTCCAAATGGGTTGAAACATTAAGAAAGACTCAATCACTAGCCTCAAAATCTAGAAACTAATTATGATGGTCTGTATTAGATTTTAGATAACTATATTCTATTATTAAGGCCTTCAGCTCAATTACACCATCTCTATTATGTCCTGGATAACACTCATCCAAACCAAGGACCACTCTCTTGACTCGTTATATCTTAATGGAGATCTATATGGATATCTATAAAAAGCCTAATTAGGAACCATACCGATTGAATCCTAATAAATATAGTCATATGAAAATTTTATATAAGGAAAATGCATCTCCAATGGTCCCTAGAAAACAAGCACACAAGACTTGATAATATCCTCTGGAACATGGAGATCCCTCTCCATCTATCCATTTAACTGTAGTAAAAAATTCTTGCACGTTCTAATCTAGAAACCCATCAACTCCAGAAACCTTTTCTAGAACATGGATTTGAATGATGCGTCCTTATCAGATACAACCATTGATTTAACCCAATGAATTCTCACAATATCATAGGCAAATAAGTCCCCTATCTACTCAATAGTCATCCACTCCTTAATAGGAAGGAAATAGAAACATTTCTTGATTCGATGAATGATCGCCCAAATTACATCCTTCCTACCAATTGTCCACGGAAAACCAATGATAAACTCCATAGAAACCTCATCCCATAACCAAAACGAATTGTGTAATGGTTGAAATAGACCTTTATGTCTCTGGTGTTCTACCTATATTCTCTTACATGTACGATACCACAAAAAAATCTTCTATCAACATACTCATCCCCTTTTACCAATATCGACATATCAAATAATGAAACATAATGGTAGTATCTAGATGCATGGACCAAAAATAAAGATTTCCACTATCTAATAACTCATTCCTCATGTAAAATAGAACAAATAATAATCTATGGAATCAAAAATATCTACTAGGTTATAGAAAACACTCAACCAAGGTCTTCCCACCATAAATAATTTCACTAGAGCATTGGAAATCTTTGTCTATCGCCTAATCTAGATGAACATTTACATCAAAAAATGACACATCTTTCATAAAATCCAAGAATACATGTCCACCATACTCTTCTAGTCCCATGATTTTATCAACAAACAAAATCATCAGATACCACTCTTCAACTGATTCCTCCACAACTTGTGTCTATAATGTTATACTCAATTCATTAACTACCACATTCATTTAACTAGTGGTATAATAATTATATAAATAAAAAGTATGCAGATACTCTACATTATTTATCTATCAAAAATTCAGATCCCTCAAAGTAAAAAAATATATTTCACGCTTTTATAATGATAATATAACCAAAATTTCCCCCAAAACAGATAGTGATTACATAGTTTGAATGAATTAAAAACTGATGCGAACTCAATATCATGGGTATGGTAGTTGTTCTCATGAGGGAATAAATTTTGTGATCTATAAGCCACCATATATCTCCCCTACATCTAGGAAAATCCCAACCCCATACTTGATGAATCAGAGAAAACCTCATAACCTAAACCTTTTTTTGAAAGAATCATAATTTGTTCTAAAGTCAAGATCATTTTCATATCATCAAAATTCCTCTAACAGTTATCATTTCATTCAAACATTACACCCCTTTGATAAAAATCTGACATCAATGAATCAAGCTTAGAGAGGTTCTAAACAAACCATATATAGTACACAACCACTCCCAGAAAACTATAGATCTAAAAAATATTTCTTGGGTTATCCTAAGATATAACTACCTATACATTTTCAGGATCCACTAAGATTCTTCTCTTAGATATCATAATCCCCAAAACCATCACTTCATGGATAAAAAACTCACAATTGTAAGGCTTAACAAAAAGATGATGTTCCCATAATGTTTTAGTAATGATATCCAAATGGAAAATGTGCTCCTCTTATGACTTGGAGTATTTCCAAATATCATCCATGAATACAACGACAAAAAATATACTAAAAAATGATGAAATATCTAGTTCATAAAATATATATACTACGAAGGGGAATTAATGAGACAAAAATGGAATAACAAAAACATGAAAATCCCATATCAACTCTTAATTATTGTCTTAAGTAAATCATCCTCTAATACTCTCAATTGATAATACCATAATCGAAGTTCAATCTCAGAAAACCATCAAGCCCCACCAATATGATCAAGGAGATCATAAATCCTTGGAAAATGATATTTTTTATTAATAGCCTCTCAATTATACTTAGGTTGATCATTTCAAATTTTTAGGCTCTTATTTGTCTTCTCATCAAATAGTACATGTGAATCTTATGGTGACATGTTAGGATGAATGAATCATTTAGCCTCTAGGTACTCAAGCTAGACCTTATGTTTCACTAACTCAAATGGTTCCATATTATAAGATGGTATATAAATGGGTATCATAGGATAGATTATATCTATAGTGAACCTAATTTTTATATGGAATGGTAATCCAAAAAATCATATGGAAATACCCTAGGCTATTCACACACCACTGAAGGATGTCGACCACCTAGTTAGGGGTCAACTGAATTGAGAAACTTCACGGAAAACTAACATGATATTACCCTCATTGTAAGGAACAATATGCCCTACCCTTCCCGATATAGGGTCCCACACACCCTAGAATACATGTGTGACCCAACTGGTAGATTAGAACTAAATCTAATGGTGATACCAGTCTATGTAATCCTTAATAATAAACAACCAATCCATTCCAATAATCAAGTAGAACATTTCAATATAAAGCACTAAAAATTACCACTCCAACTTAAAGTCGGCTATCATCAACCCACATGTGGTATAACTAAACCCTTATTTTGAAATCTTTATGAAGGAATTAAAAATATCCAACAATAATAGAATAATATTTGACCAAAATCCCAAAAAAAATAAACTAAATTTTAGGATAATAGATAATGAGTAGCACCTAAAAAAATATAACACCATAGTAGATGAGATAAACATCTAACCTCTAACAATATTTTTCTATGTTTCATATTTCTCTATATAATACTCCACTGTAAATATTAATATTGTATTAGAAATATGATCGTATCCCTTGGGTGGAGGATGAGACCCCCCCACCCTCGGAAGTATCTTCAAAAACCATAAAACCCTTGGTGAGAGTGGATCCTACCCTTCTAACATGAAATATCATTTCAGAAATATATTGTCGATATCCAGACCATCTACAAAGATGACTTATTTTCGAGCCTTTTCACAGTTTGTCTTGTTATTTCATCACCTTCCACACTGATATAATAGAACCTACTATTACCCTATCAAATACACTAAAACTGGCCTTCGAGAAAACTGACCACCCTTACGCTTCCTTTTTTGTCCATAAGATAAACCTTGGCTAACCAATGAACCAACTAAAGCTCCACCCATACATGTCTTCCTATGTAAATATAACTCAGTCAAATATACCTTTTCAACCACCTCCTCATGGACATAAGGGACAATGGTATCAACATTGACCAAAAACAAGGCCTCATTCCAATGTTAAACCTCCAAGCCATTAGACACTCATTTCTGAAAAGCACTGGGTCTGGATGCATCAAATCAAGAAAAATTAAAAGAATACTCAAGAATGGTATGCTCCCCATTCTCTATGGTCAGAAACACTAATGTATTTACCACATGAAATTTCATTGGGTAAAACTTCTGAATAATTATTTCCTTGAAGGAAACACAGGTAATATACTCACGAAACATAACCTTTAAAACAGAGTTGCGCCATCTCCTTCCTGTTCCCGTGGTTATATGTACGGTAAAACCCACCTTAGAGACATTATAATTCATCATAAATATGAATACCCTCTCTACATAATCAATCCACTCCGTAGATTTAGGGAGGTCTCATTTTCACCATGAAATATGGGTGGATGCTACTTAGTAAATTCTAATCCATGAACCACTACATGCTTGGTGTTCTTGAAACCCACTTGACCCAGAGTCTAAAAGGTATTGATAAAATAACATTACAATATATGGTTTATTTGAGGTTCCAAATATGGAACATGTATCTTGGATTCCTCTCCCAGAATTATAAGATCTATTATCTTATGAATTGTCTAACAAAAGTTAAAAAATAACCGGTCATGACCAGTTATTGAAAATCAGAAGACAAAAATTAGTAAATGATGAAAAATATTTCAATAATTATGAGTTAAAAGAAATAATAAAAAATCTTACTAAAAAAAATATGTCAATTTAAAAAAAATCCATTATTGGTTTTTCAAATTACATAAAACACCATGTTTAAAACCTGGTAAAAGTCACTGACCTCCAAAGGCAATTGGGTTTCAGTCAAGTAAGTGATCTAGCTAGGCCAATTTTCCCCACTTACTATCTAAATTAAAATGGTCCTAACTTCTGTATACCTAAGACATAGAACCATACTCAGGTAGTGCTAACACACTTCTAGATAAGAATCCTCTTAATACCAAATTGAAACGAACCAACTAATGTTGACTAAAAAATCCAACTGAACAATCCCCTCACATAATATAGGTAGAATATGGAAATAGAAACTGATACTTGGTATATTAAAAAAATACATATAACCATATTATGAAGAAGAAAGATACAATATATGAAAAATATATTCATTTCATGCTAAAATCTAGATAAACTATAAAATCTTTCAAGCCCCATATGACCAACAATCACCTCCAGACCAACCCAAACCAAAAATGGCAGCATGAAGAAAAGCTAGTGTACAATAAGATAATCTTCTGTTCACCTAACTCGTGTAATAAAACATCTAAAAATGCTAAAAGGCACAAGTTGGGTGTAATCCAAATCCTAGTAGGATACCACCATAGTTTCTATACAAGGTTTAATATCAATAATAAAACAATTAAGCATTTAAAAAAATTGATAGATAGAGAGTTTTCTATATATCCAAAAAAAAATTTGTAAGTCATTTTCCATTTTCCTTCCTTTAATTTTTATAAAATCCTTGAATATTCTAAATAAAAAAATATTATAAGTAGAAGTGATAAAATAGGAAGTCACATCCATGCTTCAAAAGGTATAAAGTTAAACATGTTTCCATGAAACAATATATCATCAAGAGCTATGTGAAACAATCTCATATAAAATTTCTAAGAAAGAATCCATTATAAAAACATTCATGAAATAAATAACCACTAATTAAAATAAATGACAAAGAACATCAAATATGGTCTCAAGACTATCGAAAAAATCATACTAGAAACTAAAAACAAATAATAAGTGGGAAAATGTTTGATCCAACCAACATCATGCCCTAATATTCAATATCACAACTGATATTAATACCTTCTATATGGTATCACAAAAGGATACCACCTATTGGTGTTTTACACAAACTAAGGCTACCTGTATCTCTTTCCTAATGCACTAAAGGTTCCCATTGTTCATTTTTTCCAAATTCATTTCAAAATATTTTTCATGATTTTATAAAACATTTTCATTGGTAATCCAACCCTCTTTGGTGTTTTAAAACCCATTTATAAATCAAGACAATCCATTTTCAATGAAAACCCCCATTAAAAAAATATTTTCCAATAAATAATTTATAACCACAGATCACTTGTAATTAGAGGAGAACCCAAATGAATTAATAATTAATAACATGAAATTCATCAAATTAACCCATTGTATAAAAGAACCTTACTAATTATGGTATAATACTAGTTTATTTCAGTAGTAGTGATATGAAATCAAGATAATGACCTTTAAAATAAAAAGAAACCCAAGAAACTGAGAATGATTGATATAAAATACAATCTGGTCAAAAATAAAAACAAAATCCTAGGCAAACCCATATCTATAACCAAAACCATATAATACCCATAATGATTACATACACGAAAAGAATAAATTCTACCCTAATAGAGCTAAATTCCTAAATGAAGTAATTTGAAAGGAAATAAGTCACCCAAAATTGATAAGGGTGAGATTTGGGTAAAGAAAGGAAAGGTTGTAGGTGAATTGAATGGATAATAATCCCTACACCACTCTAAAACCATAATTGGATACATACACATGGTGTGTATTACCATTGAACATTGTGTAATCCATGAAGGTTGTAAGGACTAAGAAAAGTGTCACTTTTTTATTAAAACTATTATATTCTATATTAACAAATGTGAACCCTTATATGGAATGTAAATTCTTCAAACACAATATTTAGTTTATAGCCTCTACCTGGAAGCCATTACATAGCCTGTACTCTCGTCGTATGATTTTTCATCACCCCGAAAACAAAAAAACGGTATGTTTATATTGAAAATTACAAAAATAAACATCAATGACTTTACCATTACGGGTTTCCTCCCAATTCCTTTTCAGCATTAAACACCCAACGAAAAAGGAAACTAAAAATAATGGTTAAAAACCTGAACTTACTGATAAAGGGATTTTACATTATTCCACTACTCTTTATGAATAAAAAGAGAGCACCCCTTTTAAGTTTACCCCTAACTTATATATCTTCCCCAAACTAATTCTAGTGGATTGGTAACTTTTAAATTCCATTGGTGGTCTATATTTTCTATGTATACACATGGAAACAGATAAAACTGATATTTAGTTGTTAATCATAAATAATCTCCATCTATAATTGAATTGAGGATAAAATTCTTCCACTATCTGATTAGGGGAAATAAAAACATTTCACCTCACTAGTGATATGCACCAATGATTTGTCCTACATTTTCTTCCCATTATTTGGTTTTTTATTTTTTATTTTATTTCAATTAATAATTCATGTCTATATGTATTTCTTTAGTGATAATTTTTTAATGTATGGGATCTTAATTCATTTTTACCAATGCATGAATAAAATATAGTTGGTTTTTTATTTATACTTTGTTTAATTTTTGATATCTTTTTAATTTGTTTAAGTCAAATGAAGTGTACATAAATACAATTATAGTGGAGTTTCAACTGATTATAGCATTTATTCTCCATTATCCATTTTCATTTTTTAATAATATCTAGATTTTTTGGATATTCTTGGTCAATTTTATCTCTTGAATTTATTTTGAGAAAGAATTCATCATTTTCATATAATTTAGTTTTAAAATGAAATTGATGCGGAAGTTTTTTCTAGAATTTTATTTATAAGAATTTTTATTAGAATGGATAATATTTGAAATTAATTTAATTGAAACAATGATAGTTTTTTTAAATCCTATGAATTATTCTAAATTATTTGTGATATATTCTACCTTATATCCTCACTTTATTGGGAGAAACATGGTTTTTTATGAGACCCATAATATGTGATTAATTATATTTGAAATATTTAGCATTTATTATATTTTCATGATATGGTTGGTGAATTTATATAGAAATTCATATTTTTTACTTGATGCCTAGATATTATATATACCCCTTTTTAGCACTTATAATCCATGAATTTCCTTTTTTAAGAAATCATTCACGTTTATAATTCTTTACTAACCATCACTAACTATATTTATACATGTATATAAAATTTTTGAGTATGGTGTAATGTCTATTAGTGTGTTATCTTTGAGAAATCATTCACATCAGGGTAGTGTGGGGTGCCTTCCATTATTCTTGGTAGTTGAGAGCGATAAATTATCATGAGTAAATATTTAATTTAATTAATTCATAAAAAAAATTATTCTAAAAAAATAAAAGTAAAGAGGTGGTATTTTATTTTATTTTTTGTAATTAATTTCATAATGTTTCATTCATTCAAAACATTTGATTATTACCTCATACTCTTTAAAAAAACAAAACAATGAAAAAAATAAAAAAAATTAAAAAGTGTTGAATTATTATAAAATCCTCCATTAAATTCATTTATTAAATCACTCCCCATTTCATTTAAATTTATTTTGTGATGTTTCACATTTGGAGGTGGAATTAAATAAGGTTTATATCATTTATTTTCATCCAAATATTCCTGAATTTTATTTAAGAGTTTAACCATTTCATTTAACCCATTAATTCTTAAAATATATTACCTAAAAACACATTGACATCGAATAAAATTGAAAAAGAATTCTTGTCTAAAATAATTTCAATGTATTTTGTTGTGTTGAAAATATTTTTTCTCATGCTAGTGGTGATATTTTTATTTTTATGTTTGTTCAGAAATATTAATTGAAATCTCCTTGATTAAAATTTGTAATTAAAATTCACTCCACTTCATTAGAGGGAATTAAGGCTTTCTAGATTGGATGATATAAGTAATTTGAAGAAGTATTCATTTTTTTCCTATAAATATGTATAGTTGATTAACACAATGAGGTATAGAGGGAGATATATAAAGATATTCAATCCAAATTCACTCAATATTTTCTAAACTATTTTCATGTATCAGACATACCAACTAATGAACATGTTGGAGATCAACAATATTTTGATGAATACTGGTCTTGTTTTTTCATATTAAATGACCAAAGAATTCATCCATCTTAAAAATGAAAATTTAGAAAAAAAATTCCTATCAATTATTTGGGAATAATACAACACTATCGGGGTGTGATTTTAATACAAGTTAGAGGATACTGACTGCATTCCACTAACTCTAATTACCCAACTAAAAGAGTCACTGAGAAAAGAAGAAGAATTAAAATTAGATCTAATACAATGTGATAAATGTTTGTTAAACCCATTTCATTATGATTTTATTAAAATTGAATTTATTTCTTCCAACCACTTTGATCATGACCTTGGTATCGCAACCCATAAATATAGGCTCCGAATCAGACCATGGAAACACCCTAGGGGCATTCCTGATCCCCACATGCTCACAACTGGAACTCAAGAATCTGCTAAAAACCATAGAGAATGATTTTACTACCTAAAAACAATCTTACATGGAATACATGTAAATAGATATAATAATAAAGGAAATATATCATTACCAAAAACCAAAAATGGTAGCGATAAAACTATGAATCAATCCAAAACCTTTATTTATATCCAAGAATATAACAAAAGGAAACCAAGACTCCTAACATTAAATCTATGTGATACATGGGAAATATCCCACCATCTCAAAACTATATACCCTTGTCAAAATAACATGAAAACACACACCCACACTATAGTTTCAGCCACTTTCATTCCTTGAAAAAAAAACAAGGTCTACACATACCTGGGGGAGTATTCTAGGTGTATGAATAAAAATATTAGTATGATCCCAACCAAATGATCCATATAATGTTTGTTTCAAACAATCCAATTATTCTACATATAATAAAATCATGGAATTATAAAATGGTTTTCACTTCTATATCAAAATCATTGGAAAAACTATACAACTTTTCATAGTTAAAAAACCTAAAGCCATGTCTAGGCCCATACCCAGGGTTAGTGATATTCCAATGCTCCATGTCTAGGCCCATACCTAGGGTTAGGATAATTTGCTCAACCCATTGTGTATAGGCACTACCTAATAGAAAATTGACATTATCCAGAGTGTTTTCCACAATATTTTGTACTATGAAATTCCAGAAAACTTTATAAAATCACTAAAAATATTAATTTGATAACCTGGATGGAACCATACCATATCATAAAAATATATCATCACTCATGTCGGGACGTCACAACCTTATCACCATTAAACTTATAATTCCCATAATGTTAAATAAAAAAGTGAAAATTTTAAAAAAGAAGATTCCATTGATCTGTCATCAATGATACCTTATCTAATATCTTGTGATAAACTGGCATTTACTTCCGTGATAATTTGATCAATGAACCAATCTCCCCATACTAAAAATTCATCTATGTATCAATGATCACCATTGGATACTCCACAACTATTACTTCTAGATCCAACTCAACATTCTTTTAAATTAGAATATAGGAGGGATTAAGATTATATTTCTTGAGATGAGATATATAAAAAACATTATAAATACAATTCAATAGTGACGATAACACCAATTAATAATTTAATTGTATAATATACATAATGATATTTAATGATAAAAAATATAACTAGGAGACATCCTATGTTACTTCCCTAGACGATGGTTCCATAGCCAAGGGGAAAACACAAGAAAACACATTTTCCTACAATAAACAAAAAAAGATGATGCATAAAATCGAAAAAATATTTCTTATCACTCTAATATATAACCAAGAATCAATATATATCTTGAATACTCACTTATGTTTATTAAGAAATACTCAGTTCCACAAGATAGGACATTCCCAACTATTTCCAAAAAAAGGTGACATGCACAATGGAAAATAAAAACCCTCAACGTGATTCATTTTGATATTTTACTATTAAATATTATTACAAGATAACTCCACTAGTCCCAAATGGATTTCCTAAGATCGTCCAAAATTCAAGACATAGGCACAAATCATATCCCCTGTAATCTAAATAGTTGACTTCATATGGCTATACACATATAGATTGTATGTTTTACTCAACCAAAAATAATTCCTCATCACATCTTGGGGACCATTCCAGAACAAGGAAATAAACTCATATCCCTATCTAATAAAATATCATACGGAACACCAATAATCCTCCCAATTTTGTGCTGATACTACTTAGGTAGACCTTCAATCATGGTGGTTCCACTTATTTGAATGAAATGATCAGATTATGTAAACTAATAAACAACTATCGAGATAATATCATTTGACTAGTATTTTTTTGGTATTATAACAATGATGTCCATGGAAAACTCATTTGATTTCAATACAAGAAATGGAAGAAGTTTTAAGAAACAAAAGGGATTTAGGTATAATACCGTAATCTATAGGATAATATAATAGTGATGCACAAGATCAATAATTTCACACATCATAATCAACCACCTAAATATAAAAATCATGTCATAAAACATTTTTGTAGTGACGGGATAAGTGTCCCTTCATGAAAAATTGACAATCATGCATACCTTAATTTTGGATAAATAAATTGATGATGAACTAATTCCCAAAGTGTATAATTCCATCATAGGGGAGGGACTAACAAGGATCAGCCTCCCCAACATATAAGAGTTAATGGATTCATATAAACTCATCATCATTTTTCTATTCCTATATAGTCGGATCACGAAGAGTGTCACACCCTTGACTTATTTTAAAGGTAAATTTAATTTAATTTCCATTCATACTTTGTTTTTTTTGGGGGGGGGGGGGGTTCCCAATCTTTTATGGAGGAATGAGGGAGTGTTCATTAATTGGGCCAAACCGTGAGCCCAATTCCAGATTTAAAAACCAATTTTGTTTCTTTTATAACTTTTTCATTTTTTAATATTTTTCACCCATTCAACTTCCTAAATGACCAACCCTGACCTATTAACACCACCATTTCAATTTGGAGCTTTTATAAATCCATAACCAGGGTTTATTTTGGTTTTTATCTAAGGGGTTGGGCCAGCCCGAAAGCCCAATTCCTGTTTTAAAAATAAATTTTTATTATGTTATAACTTATTCAATTGTTGGGCTTGTTCGGTGATTCCAAGTGGAACCCAACCCCAATGAACCCAGACGCGCGACCATTCCCTCTCCCACCTCTTTGAAGCTCTGGTATATCGCGATTTGATGCCGAACTTCAGAGGGTTCCTCAAATCGCCCAGATTTGAAGAGGTAAAGTCTTTCTTCCATAACTCTCTCAATTCTCAATATTTTTCCTCCATTCCAGTTTCTAAATGACCTAATACATCTTGTGCGTACGAAACCTAAATTTTGGATCTTTTAAATTTCAGATACTGGTGTTTTGGAGTGATTACTTCAAGATACTTCAAGTAAATGAGCCCTTTCCTTTCTTCTTTCAAATTAATTTGGGTCTAACTCATTGTTCTTTGGGTATCTTTGGTTATAATTGAGTTTAATAATGTCCAGAAACTAGGTTTTCGATCCTAGGGTTTAACTTTGGGCTTTCTTGGCCAATTTATGTGGTTTTAGGTTTGATCTAGTTGTCTCTTGGTGCGGTAGGGGTGCGATTTGATTTTCGCACGGAGATTCAAGGGGTTCCTTGGTTTTGGTAGGTGATTCCATTGTGTGTGCAATTTTTGTGAATTAGCTTGCTGTGTTCATGGTACCTTAATGTTTATTTCACTTGAATGTTTCTGTAAAAATTGGTTTTAGTTGCTTTTATAATGCAAATGAATTTTAAGTTCCATTTTTGGTGAGATTGGGGGATTTTCATTCAAATATTTTATTGGTTCATTTTGGGCTGACCTATAAGTAATTAGTTGATTTTAATGAACTGTAATAGGACTGAGAATACTGTTTTGATGATTTTCCCATGTGTTTGATGCTGTGAAAGTTGGTTTTAATGGTGTTTGTGAAACACATGAATTTTTAAGAGCCGTGTTGTATAAAAATGGAGGTTTTACAATGTTGTCACTTCTTGAACCATATGAGGCCTCCCAAAAAAATGATTTGTTGTTTTAATTTAAATGTGTTTGGATTCCATTTATGTTTTGGTAATTCAAAAATGTGCACATAGTGTGCAATTTGTGTTCTCAAGGTGTTTTTTTGTGCAAGACACTACGTGATTTTGAAGAATTGTTTTATTACAAATCAAAGTGTTTTATTGTGTGTTTTAAGTGGTATAAAAATGTGATAGATACTGTACTGATTGTGTGTGACCAGTAGTGGTATTTTATTTGAAAATGGATTTATGTTGCATGCTGAAATTGTTTGAGCACAAAAGGGGAAGCCCGGGTACTTAGGTGGGCGGATTTGTACTAGTACGGGTAGTGGACCGGATGGGTGTTGTCCCTATTTCACTTAGCATTTGGATAACGACAACTCTAACTAAACTATATGGATGATTATTGTAAACCACTATGTTTTGGGTATGATCCCTACTAGTGGCTCGTGCACGAGAGTGGATTTTACTATGGTTGCTTTACACCGAGGTACGAGGTACATAGGGCCCGAGACAACCTAGTGCCTAGGGGTGTTCCTGGTTTGTTTCTCACTGGATTTTTAGTATTTACCCATGTATTTGGGTGATTTTTTCATTACTTTACAGTTTCTATATTTTCCATTTAGATATGTTAACATTCTGGAAATTCTAGTTTGAAAACTTTTCTTTTAAATGAAAGTTGTATTTCTTGGAATTTCATCGTCGTTTTTCATTATGAATTAAAAATGTTTGCTTCTTCACCTTATATTGAATGCACATTGGAATCATTGGGTGGTATCCTATTGGGCTTAGGCTCACACCCTACTTACACCCATTGGGTGTAAGTAGACTTTTTTATGCTTGACTCAGGTAAAGGGAAGGATATGGGCGATGGCAGTTCTGGGTGTTAGTCCTCATCGTTGGGGCGGAGTTGCGGAGAAGGTTTGTGGGAGATGACCCCCTTGTCGTGTCGAGTCCATGGGGATTTCATTATGTTGTAATTATTTGTTTTTAGACCACTTTTAGTGTCTTTAAACATATGTATTCAGTTCTGGTTTTTGTGTAAACATCGTTTGGTTTACATTTTTTTCAGATTCAGTTTATTGATTGTTTTTAATGTTTTATGCCTTCATATTCGGGTAAATCGTTCCAAAAAAAAATAAATGATACCCGGGCACTTGTGCCAGCCCGTGGGGATAGGGAACGCCCTTCGGGTCATGTCACGGGCTGGGTTTGGTGCCGGTTTTGGTGGCGACCAGATTCGGTTCGTGACAAAATGGTATCAGAGGAGGTTCACTCCTTGGGTCATGTTATTTGGGGAAGATTCAGGATAGTCTGGAGCTAGGATTGTCGGGACTTGACATTTCAGTCATGGGTAGTGTGCCTGGCCAGCACACCTCAGGACGAGATTCAAGTCCCTAGGGGATTTATGGATTTATCTGATTCATTTGGTTTTCTTGGTTTAATGATGACTATGGGAAATGAAAAGAGAGTTGGGCGAATAATCTCAGTGAGCTTGCAGGGCCTGTAAAGCCATGTGGAGCCGTGGATATTTCCCTAGAATACTCTCTGTGATGGAGAAGTGATTGGAATATGGCTGCCAACCATACGTCCAAGTCACCCACCGAAACTAGTTTCCTCTCACATTGTCTTGTGTCTCTTTGTTTTGGAATCTTGGAAACATTTTTTTTAAGAAAAAAATAAATGACTTCACATTAAGGAGTGTGAATTTTTGTGAAGTTATTTTCTAGTAAAGTGAAAATGGTTTTTTTAAGTCTATAAATGAAATTTTAGAATTATTTCAAAAGGTTAAATTATGTGTTTATACCTCTTTTGAAAGTATGAACTATGTTAATTGGGGTTTTGAAAATATGTTTCTGGTGGAATTTTTTTTAAACCGTGGAAAAGTGTTTTGGATTGAATTAAGTGTTCTAGAATTTTTGTGTGGGGGTTGAATATGGATTTTGGGTTTGGTTACAACTGAACAAAAAAAAATTATGAACTTTTAGAACCTTGTCTTGAAATGAGAAGAGTTGAGTTCTTAATTTAATGGAGATTTATGAAATGGTGTTTTTCATGAAATTAGAAGTGTTTTGAAATGGGTTGAAATGTTTTGAAACAATTGTGAAAGGCATGAATATGTGCTTTTATTGAATTATTCATTATTTTCTAAATTGGTTTGTGAGATTAAAAATTTTGTATTGATATTATGGTTAGTGTTTTTGAGAAAGGAAAATTGTGGTTAACGTTTTTATTTTAAAAATAGGAAAGGTTTGATTTTTGGTAATTGGTGCTCTCAAGGGTGACCACATGCATAGGTTTATTTGGGAATATGGATGGATATGAGGTGGGTTCCTAGTGTGGAATGTAAACATGCATGTGTGAGGCTCATGAGATACCATTGGTAAATGTGCAACCCACCAACACTGTTTTTTTTAAATAATTTTTTTTTTGAAGGAAAGTGTTGTGTTTTGATAATGTATGGTTGGGAGGTATGGATTATGTGTTTTCAGGATTATTATTGTGGGATGTTTCGAGTTCAATAACCCCTCTTGTTTGAACGATGTTTTGGTTTTGTGTTTCATTGATAAGTTGGAATGAAGTGTCGGTCAGTGGTCTCTTTTGAGGAAAAGTTTGGGAGGCCAATGTGGTGGATCCCTTCATGTGTTCGGTTTAGGTTTGTGGTCTTTTGTGACCAAATGACCAGTTTGGTATTGTCCTTGGGTTTTTCTGTAGGCCAGGGTATGCCCCCATAAAGTGTTAATGTATGATTCATGTTTGGCCTATGGTGATTCACTGTTGGATGATCCTCCAATTGATCAACATAAGGACATTATTCTTGAGGTTTGGAGATTGTGTTTACCCCCTCTTCTTTTTCAATTATGCAGATCCCCCTATAGTGGGAGGGTTTTTGTGGGAGGTTGAAATAGGCCTTAGTTTCTTATGTTTCCTATGTTGTCTAAGGTCAATGAAGTTCAGAGTTGTCAGTGTAGAATGATGTCTTATAGGGCCTCTAGGTCTTTCGTCAGTCTCATTGAATCAAGAGTTCATGTTAGGCCACCGGTGTGCAAGATCTGGCCAAGAGTGGCTATTATGGACACTTGATGGAATCATGTGATATTTTGGACTTAGTACAAGGTCCCTCTCTTTGTGTTTTCTTTTATCCACAATGTTTATGTTCGGTGATGCCTTGCGATGTCATGTGTTCATTTGACTATAAGGGTGAAGATTGTGAAATCTTATGAGAGTCACTATTTTTTTTGTTGGATGTGTGTCTCCCTATAGGAAATTCTGAATCCTATGTTCTAGAGGAATGTGTTTCTATATGTCCTTTCATTCTGCTGTTTAGCATCCGAAGAAAAAAATGGGTGATGTGTGTGCATCCTCTAAGTTCTTTTTTTGGTAAAATGATGGGTTGGAGAAAAGCGGGTTTGAAGTGCGTCAGGTCTCAATGAGACCATCTGAGATTACAATATAATTGTTTTTGGAACTGGAAGAATATTTTCAGTTTAGGGGTTTCAAAATCCTAACTATGAGGCCGAATATGCTTCAATCCATTGAGCTCCAGCCATAGGCCTCGGAGAGAAGCTGGCGCGTAGTTAGGGGAAATCCTAGAGTCGTTCAAACTTTTGGTCAAGGTCATATACTCAATATGAAAGATATGAATAGTTTAAACCTCTGGTGTCATCGTCTTGTTCCAATTTATCACATTTGGTGGAAATAGGTGTGAGTACCTTGTTCCCATGTCGTACCCTGAGTTGTTTTTTTCCCTTTGGGGTCCCTTGTGTTTTTGGAGAAAAGTTTAAAATTTGGGTTAGGCAGGTTGAAGTGCATAGTTTGTACGTGGTTAGAAGTAACCATGTGCCAACCCAGGGGACCGTGTGATAAGATACAGTAGCTAATGCATGGTCTCCGCACGTCAATGATCCTTGTCCAAGTAAACTTTGTGAAGTTTCCTCTTTGGATAGAATTATCCGCACAGTTAACTCGCGGCTTCCCAAACCGTGTGAACCAACTATGCAGCCATGCCAGCTCCTTAAAATTCTATTGTTTTTGTTGTTTTTATCCCATAATATTTAGTTAATATGGTTGGGTTTTGTTTGGGGTATACCCACAATGGGACTCATTTAAGTTTTATTGGAATAATTCTGATATTAATCTACCCCTAATGCTAGGAATTCCGTCCGAGGCCCCCTGTTAGTGTCTTGATTTTGTCTTAAGGAAAGTTGTGTTCATTATTATGGTGGGGAGACCCATCATGGGTATCGTGTATGTTCTCTTGGAAAAGGGATAATTTTAGTTTAACCCTTATGATGGGGAGACCGTTCGTTACTTCCCCAATTGTTATCCTTATTCTATCTAAGAAAATTGAGTTGTCCCTGGTGGTGCGATGTCCAGATTGGGTCACCCCGTACTAGTGACTCAGTTTTCTCCTTGGTGTATTCTAGGTAGGAGGTAGTATCGTTCAAGTCTATCTATCCAAAAATTTGTTAGTTGGGTAATTTTGGGGTTGGAGAACACCCAATGGTTTTATTTATGTAATGTTGTGGTAGCGTTATTCGAGTTCGTTGTTCGTTTCAAGTGAATTGCGTGAGCGTGGTCTTGTAGTATTTGAGGTGTTTTGTTTTGGGATGTGTTTTTAATGTTTTTCATAATTTTATGTAAGTGGGGTACTTTTTGGTTGGTGAGAGTATTATCTTCCTTCGTTTGATCAACTGGAGATGTTCGTCCTTTTTTAAGCGGTTGAAAACGTGGTAAGGAAGTCTGTCTTGGTCTATCGTTTGGGCTTTGCTTTTGCATCTGGTGTTGTTGTGGCATTCCGGGGGCGGAATGCTTTATGGTGGGGAGAATTGTCACACCCATGACTTATTTTAAAGGTAAATTTCATTTAATTTCCATTCATACTTTGTTTTTTTTGGGGGGGGGGGGGGGGTTCCCAATCTTTTATGGAGGAATGAGAGAGTGTTCATTAATTGGGCCAAACCGTGAGCCCAATTCCAGGTTTAAAAACCAATTTTGTTTCTTTTATAACTTTTTCATTTTTTAATATTTTTCACCCATTAAACTTCCTAAATGACCTAACCTGACCTATTAACACCACCATTTCAATTTGGAGCTTTTATAAATCCATAACCAGGGTTTATTTTGGTTTTTATCTAAGGGGTTGGGCCAGCCCGAAATCCCAATTCCTGTTTTAAAAATAAATTTTTATTATGTTATAACGTATTCAATTGTTGGGATTTTTCGGTGATTCTAAGTGGAACCCAACCCCAATGAACCCAGCCGCGCGACCATTCCCTCTCCCACCTCTTTGAAGCTCTGGTATATCGCGATTTGATGCCGAACTTCAGAGGGTTCCTCAAATCGCCCATATTTGAAGAGGTAAAGTCTTTCTTCCATAACTCTCTCAATTCTCAATATTTTTCCTCCATTCCAGTTTCTAAATGACCTAATACATCTTGTGCATACGAAACCTAAATTTTGGATCTTTTAAATTTCAGATACTGGTTTTTTGGAGTGATTACTTCAAGATACTTCAAGTAAATGAGCCCTTTCCTTTCCTCTTTCAAATTAATTTGGGTCTAACTCATTGTTATTTGAGTATCTTTGGTTATAATTGAGTTTAATAATGTCCAGAAACTAGGTTTTCGAACCTAGGATTTAACTTTGGGCTTTCTTGTCCAATTTATGTGGTTTTAGGTTTGATCTAGTTGTCTCTTGGTGCGGCAGGGGTGCGATTTGATTTTCGCACGGAGATTCAAGGGTTTCCTTGGTTTTGGTAGGTGATTCCATTGTGTGTGCAATTTTTGTGAATTAGCTTGCTGTGTTCATGGTACCTTAATGTTTATTTCACTTGAATGTTTCTATAAAAATTGGTTTTAGTTTCTTTTATAATGCAAATGAATTTTAAGTTCCATTTTTGGTGAGATTGGGGGATTTTCATTTAAATATTTTATTGGTTCATTTTGGGCTGACCTATAAGTAATTAGTTGATTTTAATGAACTGTAATAGGACTGAGAATACTGTTTTGATGATTTTCCCATGTGTTTGATGCTGTGAAAGTTGGTTTTAATTGTGTTTGTGAAACACATGAATTTTTAAGAGCCGTGTTGTATAAAAATGGAGGTTTTACAATGTTGTCACTTCTTGAACCATATGAGGCCTCCCAAAAAAATGATTTGTTGTTTTAATTTAAATGTGTTTGGATTCCATTTATGTTTTTGTAATTCAAAAATGTGCACATAGTGTGCAATTTGTGTTCTCAAGGTGTTTTTTTGTGCAAGACACTACGTGATTTTGAAGAATTGTTTTATTACAAATCAAAGTGTTTTATTGTGTGTTTTAAGTGGTATAAAAATGTGATAGATACTGTACTGATTGTGTGTGACCAGTAGTGGTATTTTATTTGAAAATTGATTTATGTTGCATTCTGAAATTGTTTGAGCACAAAAGGGGAAGCCCGGGTACTTAGGTGGGCGGATTTGTACTAGTACGGCTAGTGGACCGGATGGGTGTTGTCCCTGTTTCACTTAGCATTTGGATAACGACAACTCTAACTAAACTATATGGATGATTATTGTAAACCACTATGTTGTGGGTATGATCCCTACTAGTGGCTCGTGCACGAGAGTGGATTTTACTATGGTTGCTTTACACCGAGGTACGAGGTACATAGGGCCCGAGACAACCTAGTGCCTAGGGGTGTTCCTGGTTTGTTGCTCACTAGATTTTTAGTATTTACCCATGTATTTGGGTGTTTTTTTCATTACTTTACAGTTTCAATCTTTTCCATTTCTATATGTTAACATTCTGGAAATTCTAGTTTGAAAACTTTTCTTTTAAATGAAAGTTGTATTTCTTGGAATTTCATCGTCGTTTTTCTTTATGAATTAAAAATGTTTTCTTCTTCACCTTATATTGAATGCACATTGGAATCATTGGGTGGTATCCTATTGGGCTTAGGCTCACACCCTACTTACACCCCTTGGGTGTAAGTAGACTTTGTTATGCTTGACTCAGGTAAAGGGAAGGATATGGGCGATGGCAGTTCTGGGTGTTAGTCCTCATCGTTGGGGCGGAGTTGCGGAGAAGGTTTGTGGGTGATGACCCCCTTGTCGTGTGGAGTCCATGGGGATTTCATTATGTTGTCATTATTTGTTTTTATACCACTTTTAGTGTCTTTAAACATATGTATTCAGTTCTGGTTTTTGTGTAAACATCGTTTGGTTTACATTTTTTTCAGATTCAGTTTATTGATTGTTTTTAATGTTTTATGCCTTCATATTCGGGTAAATCGTTCCCAAACAAAAATAAATGATACCCGGGCACTTGTTCCAGCCCGTGGGGATAGGGAACGCCCTTCGGGTCATGTCACGGGCTGGGTTTGGTGCCAGTTTTGGTGGCGACCAGATTCGGTTCGTGACAAAGAGGCATTTAAAAAAACACTAGTCAAAACCATATTTGAATTATCATCAGGGTCATCTGAATATGACTAAGAAAAAAATGCAATAATTTTTTACTCATATTTCACCTTTAGGATGTCCTCATTAGAAAATTTTCTATAGATAGAATCATCAGAAACATTAACCCTCCCATGAGTATTAGAAATGTTTAATGCAAACCTCCTATGGTAATCCACCCATTGCCTCTGCCTAATGTTTAGGTCATTTTAATAGAAGATATACTTTAATCTCTTGTGATCAAAATATTCATTGAACCCCTCTCTAAAAATACAGTGTCACGTGAACATTAGAGAATATATAATTTTAGTGAGCTCTAATTCATGAGTGGGATAATTCTTCTCATGTGGATGAAGCTAGTGAGAACCAATCACCATTTCATGAGCATCATACATAATCACACATCTGAGACTATACCTACAAGAATTACAATAAACCATATATATCTTACTATTTTTCATGAATATTATAATTAGATCTGATCTTAGAAACAATTTCAAATCATCAAAATCAGCCTGACCCCTAGTATGAACTAATAATTTCATACCCTTCATAGTAAGAGAACTTAATGGATATGCAATATATGAGAATTCTATTATGAACCACTGATGATACATATACATTTCTAGGAACATCAAAATCATGAATACATTATGTGGTTCTTCAAATGAATATATATCCTTCACCATTTATGATCAACATTGAGGGAGTATTCCAAAATCACATGACCCATGAACATTACCATTCTTATCTAGAAATTGGATTTAAATAGATTATAATAATTATAGTGATTCCTTAGGATTCCCTAAACTATATTTGGAGGGTACTCATTCCCTTTATGAATAATTTAATAGTCTTTTATATCATCCAAAAATATGGAAAAATGGAATTAAGATTATAATGGAATTTTCAGATCAAGAAATCCATGAAAAATAGAGTAGTTTTCGTTAAGACCAACAATAATATAAGATACCCATAGTGGCCATACATACTCCTAAAAGTGGTATTTGTGATTTTTGACTTCTCTACACTATGTTTATGATAACCTGATCGGTGATCAATTTTTAAAAACTATTTCCCCCTCTAACTAATCTAATTGGTCCTCTATATTGGAAATTGGATAATTATTATTAAATATTACACGATTCATCATTTGATAATCTAGACAGATATTAATATAACCATCATTCCTCTTAGAAAAGATCATAGGGGTCACCCATGATGAAACACTGGGATGACTAAATCCCATCTCTAATAGTTTATCCAATTAAAATGTAATCTCTCTTAAATAATTAGAAACCATATTATATGAGGTTATAGTAATTGGCTACATACTAGGAACTTGACCGATGGATAACTCTACCGCAATTTGTTTTTATAGGAATACTGAATAAGAAATCTGGGTTAAACTCAATAAAATGACAAAAAACAATGGACCATAAATATGTGAAGATATATCATTAAAATCAACAAAATCACCATATAAAATACACATATGGTTTGAGGGGAATGTTCCAGAATGACTAAACCTCGTATCCCACTCTCTCTAAAACATCTGGGGAGCTCTCATTGGAAAACAAGAATACAATATGTTGATGATAACATTCAATATATGGTAATTAGAAACCATCCAATCCATCCTAATGATAAAATCAAAGAGATAAAAATCCATAACTAAAAATTCCATGACCAAATCATAACTAGCTATTGAAATAGAACATAAAGGATGAAAGAACTCTTTCTCATTCCTCTTTCCAAGAGGCATTCCCATCTCCATATCATACGATATAAGCTCCGTCAGATTTTTCTGAACACCCAAAAACGTTAAAGATATAAAATAATGTGAGAAATTGGTACCAATAAAATAATGTTTTATAAAATATGTAACAATAATTATACCACTCACTATAGTAAGATCTGCATCATCTTTTTATCATCATCTCCTAGATTGTGCTAAACTAATTCACTCAATAGGCATTTGGTTGGACCCCCACTAACCTTGAATCTTTTTTACTATACAACTATTCTATTTATATATCGTTATCCATAACCATATTAATGAATATAAACATCCTTATAGAACTTAAATATATTATATTGATTACCCCGTACACTGTAGTTTTTTAGGTACATTGATTGATCATCAGGTGTGCCTTATCTTATAACACAAGTTGTAATTCAAGGGTACACTTCTAGATGTTACAAAAGGAGTATAAATTTTATGATACAATGATTTACCTCCACTAACCCAATTATTATCATTCCATTTCTATTTCATTCCATGTGTTCCACTAAAATTTATATTAGTTGGAAGGGAAAACCCAAGATCGCCTAACATGTCATCAATGTTAGTCTCTTTATTCCTTTCCATGTTGATTCTCTCAGAATAGATGGTGAGAATTATAATATACACCCAATATTTTTTTATTAAGTAAATATCCTTACATGTATCTTTTATCCTTTAACAAAAAATTCATCACCACCTAAGTATAAAAACAAACTAACACAACAAAAAATTTGATGTACTATTTCACTAAATGATCTATTCACTAAATGGAACCAAACATCATAGACTTGAACATGATCAATGATTATAGGAATAAAAACTGAATGAAATTGTTCTTAAATTATTTCCACCACAAACCCATTTTTTTATTCACATGGTCAATAGATTTCCACCACTTCTTACCAGGACCATAGTGCTTATATCTCATACATATAATTTTAACAGGTTCAAGAATCTCCAAGAAGATAAAGTCATGATCAATTTTATCAACCTAGTCCTCCACCTATTGTGGTTCATTATTAATTTCAAAATATGAGGTATTCTATTGTAGTAAGTATTATAATTGATCATTTTCTCCTCCAACATCTGGTTCTGCCTATTGATCTTGGTTATAAATAATTAACACATTCAGATCCATAACAAAAAATTCAGAAATGATAATCTCAAAGATATTCTAATCAATAAAAGGATTATATTCAGGATTATTTGCTTCCATACCCTCAAATGGATAACCTATAACATGTCTCAAATGCATGATTTTATATACAAAATAAATAAGGAGAAAATAAAATAATGAAAAAAATGTCATTTTAAAATAAAATAATACATGTATACAGTGAGATATATATTAAAAACGAATATATTAGACAGAACAAGCAAAATCATTTCGTCACTTAAGTATCCATAAAATAAGAGATATCTAATAAATCACTAATGATATACCCCTAATGTTCCAAAAAGTATATCATAGGCCTACTAAAAATACAATGATATTAACACTTTAGGATAAACCACCTTTGGTACCAAATTTCCATGACCCTTCATAAACAACCTATCACACTGGGTTCCAAATTCAACTATAGAGAGACTTGAATGGAATTATAAATCCCAACTTCCTACTGACTAAAAGAAAAATATCTAACAATAACCAGAGAGAATGATTCTCCCAACCTGGAAAAAACTAACTTGACATACTTGTTGACAATGATAAAAAGAAAAGAAATATATCATAAAAACCAAAAAAGTTAAGGATACATTAAGGAAAAAAATCCAAAACCATCGTATATTTCAAAAAAATCAAAATTAAACCAAAACATCAAATAATAATAATTTGTGTGAAAAGTGGGAAATACCAAAATATTGAACTAACAGTTATCCACACCTAACTAACATGATATGCAAATACCACACTGAGGTTCCTCTGAATTTTCTATATTTGATGTAACAATGAGTTCTACACACCCTAAGGTGCGTTTTAATGGTGAAAATTAAACAAACCCTATAGGATACTGTGAACATATTCTATAAATATTTTGTGTCAAACAAACCCAAAATGATTGATATATGAAAAACATGTCATTAAAAACTAATTTCACATTTATATCAAAATAATTGTAAACAAAATCACTTTTAACATTGTAGAGAATATTCCATGTAGCACGAGTAAAAGAAAATTTTTAAATAAACAATTTATCAAAGAGTGAATCATTTTTAACATCTACTCCATAAAAAAATCAAATACAAACAACAACAAAATAGATATCATCCACAGGATATCATAGGTTTGGAATAGCTTTGTCTCTTTTACCTGATTAATCATGTCAATACATGGAGAAAACAAAATAATACCTAGAAAAATAGGGCCTTGGAAAATGAGAAACACCACATCTATGAACCCACTACAATGTCTGAGAATCTTTTCCAAAGAAAAATAGGGCCTAGGGAACTAAAGACCACCCCAAGTGTGAACACACTTTGAAATAATAAGAAGGCCCAACACTAAAATGATCTTCTACATACATCGGGCTCCCATGTTCCGTGTATATCAAAATGTTTCAAAATCATCATCGTGTTTAATTTAATATTTTCCCAAAAAAACATTTTTCATCAAAATAATACTTTCAAAAATCATTCAAAAACCATTTTGTGCTTCTTTGTAAACATATTTCTTTTTACAAAATAAGGGGGAAACCATATTTTATCAAAATTCATTTACGTATAAATATCAAGGAGATCAAAGATCATCAGATTCACTATTTTTAAATCAATTTAGAAAATCATATAATGTCTATTACACCAAATAGAGACTGAAGATAAAAACACATACCTTAAAATTTGGTATGGGTAACAAAAACAAATATATCCACCCCCAAAATGAAATTAACCACATAAGAATGATATAAGATTCTATAGATAATGATTTCCAATTAATATAATTGAGTTTCTATAAAGACAATTATAGTAAAGAAGATATAATATAACATACCTCATAGAACACGTGATCTGTACCAAACTAAATATGATCTGGACTTATTGAAACAAAAACATAAGAACAAAAATAAGAATGCATCAAGGGAACCAAATCACCCAAAAATATAAACATATTTAGAACAAAACCCACAATTAAATTCCATATTTCCTTTTTCAAAATCCTAAAATTGGAATAAAAATAAAGGATTAATATTAGAGAAAACCAATTCATGGACACATAAAAAACCCTCACGATGATTCCCTATGTTTCAATAAATAAGAGTAACTCCACCCGAAAAAATTTGGTGTTTCATTCAACCTTTAAAATTTCTAAAATATATTTCAAAATTATATAGTGAGTGCTCAAAATTCCCTTGGTGGTCTCTATCACATAACATTAAGAAGCTTGACAGATGCATTGAAAACACTATATTCATGAATTACTAGATAATTAGTTATGTACACCTCCTTTACTATATAATGGTAATTATTTATTGTCTATGATGTATAGAAGGACCACCAATGTTGCAAACCTCAAAACACACTCTACCTTGAGCATGTTTTCACTACCCGTGCTGTATAGGAACAATGCCTCAGAAAAACTGCATGTACCATGGAATTATTATCTAATTTTACACTAAAAATTACCAAAAACATACAAAATCCACCAGAACTAACCAAATAATCCCAAACCTATATGTAACTATCCCATAACTCAAAATTAGATCATACCTCAAGCGAGTATTTGAGAAAAATATTAATTTTAATGATTCATATTACACAACTATTATCATAGAGAATGATTAAAAATATGAAGAAGTAGAATATTTATGGAGATAGTGTACAATAGAACTAAGTTATACACTCAACATATAATCATGATGTTACAGACTTGGGAATCACCATAGAATCAAATATTGTTCCCATAATAGAGGATAAGACACATCCTATTCTAATGGCTTAAACACTAGTGGACAACACATCTCCGGCTGAATAAAAAATAAAACACCCCTTATTACCTTTCCATATTCCCTTTTGTCTCTTTTTCGCACTCATTATAGAGGATATATCACATTTCCATTATTTAAGAGGTCTCAAAACTCATTTTATACTCATGGAAAATTGAAAAAATTTAATGTAGACTTTGTATTAAATAATAAAATTGCAGTCTAGGATCAATGATTAAATGATGCCACTTCATGACTCGGTGATATAAAAACCTAATACCTCTTTATGGGTTTCATAGAAGATATATCCTATTTTACCATACCTTATATTTTTTATAATATTTTCTTTAAAAATATGTTCATTTATGTCGTTGATTATTTTAGGTTAAATGTGGTTGTGATTAAGAGAATATCTAAAGGATGTTACTTCCTAAATAAACCTAGGATTTGTATTTAAACCTCATCGATTTTTCTTCCATCATATTTTTCATATGTAAAGCATAAACTAAAGGTAGAAAGATTTTTTTGAGGGGGGACTATCAGCCTATTTTTTGACCTTTTTAGTATTTTTATTTCATTTATTCACTCTTTATGAACATTGAAATTTAATAAATATTCTTTAAAAATTTGTACTATTGAATTTTTTTTTGGATTTTTCATGTTTTTAATGAAATAGATTATAAATAATATTTGAGGAGGTATATTTTAATAAACAAATTAATTTCTATCATTTTAAATATTTTTACCATTTTTTAAAATCTATTCCAATTAAATACTAACTAAAATTATTTTTCCATTCTAGTGAGGTATTATATAACCTTATTAACATATTATTCTTAATACCATATCTTTATTTAGGGGAACATGTATTTTTATGATAAAACAAACTTTTTATTATATATTTTTAAAATATTTAGTGTTCATGAATTTTTTTATATGATTTACATATTAAATTGGATATAATTTTTTCACATTATACCAACCGTGAACATTTAAACATGTTTATTTATTATAATACTTGGAGTTCCTTATAGGTCTAAGCCATATTATAAATAATGTTTCCATAGATACCATCAATCCTAATATTTTGGCATGGATAAGTCATGTTTGAGTTTTTGGGATGGGTCTTTCATGGGAGTTATTTAGAAGGGAATTCATTTTTGGGTTGAGAAAGGTCTTTTTAAGTATTATGGGTACTGGAGAGAGAGAAATGGTCTTAAGTGATAATTTATTATACATCATTTATATCATCATTTTCTCTAAAAAATAAAATTTATAAAATAAAAAAAAATAAGTAATATGATATCGGATTATTCATTAGGATTACTTATACGATATTTAATTATTTAGTATCATTTTACTTCCATATAATTTTCCCCAATTATTTTACAAATAAGAGATAATTATGATAAAATGAATCATTGCATTGAATTTCTGACTCATAAAAACTAATGATCAAAATGGGGGAGTGGTATATCATATTTTATGGGGAATTTATTAATGTGTATTTAAATTACATTCACATTGATATTAATGTATTTTATTTATGTTTTCAATATCCTGTTTTTATTATTGAATTTCTATATATTTTTTTAGCAGAAACATTTTCACAAAATCACCTTAATAAAGGCCAAATGATTGAAAATATTTTTATGTCTCACACTTTAAGGACATTAATATTTTCACATGTGTGTGGTGATAAATTAATTTTCTATGTATGGACATTAATTTAGATCAAATTTCTCTAGAGTTTATTATATCATGAACATCTATATGACATTTTTTTCATTAGGTAATGTATATATGTTTTAGTTTGAATAAACTTAAATAATAAATAATAAAATTAAATACAATTGTTTTTTAAAGATGATACATGATGAGATTTTAATTTGAAACAAATCAATAAATTTCTCTTACATCTTGTTTTTAAGAGTTTACTTATTTGGATATTTTATGATTTATTGGGAGTTAAATTGCAAAGACCCTAACTCCAATTTCCCAAATCCATGGTTAAATTTTATATTGGAACTAGAGAAATAAAATCACCTCCAAAAGGACTAAATAGTTTAGTAATCTTTTAAAATCCAATATATAGCACCGTAGGCTTAACATATATGAATTATACATCAATTTAGATTCATATTCATCACATTACAAAATTACATGCCCAAGGATCCTAATAGTTTAGTTACCTTAGTAACTGGGAACACATTCTTCTAATTTAGATAAAATAATTCAATATCTCCCATAATGAGATTCCTCTTTTGGTACTCCTTCATAAAACCATTATTCATAACCTGGGGAAATGAAACATCATTAATGGTGATCTCAGATACATAGTATGGGTTAATAAAGAAGATAAATAAAAATAACATGAAAATAAGTGTATGAAAATATGATCATACCTTTTAAGAATTATACCCTACATATCAACTATCATATACAAGAGTCCTGGAATAAATATTGTATGTTTATAATATATGAATCAAAAAGGAATCAATAGAAAAATCCATGAAAACATAACATATGAATAAGACACGGAATTGTGGCATAAACATAAGAATAGAAGTATCATATGCCATGACTAACTACGAAGACCTTAATTACATTTTAGGCTTGGGATGATAACCCTTTTACCTTATCCGGGATTTCGATGACCTCTTATGTTCCATATAGATTCAATATAGGGATTTAATCCAATTTACACCCTTGATACAAGCTTGGGATCCCCCCCCACACACACCATGTATACCCTTTTGTTATTGGATGGGGATACCCTCTCATAAAACCTCTTATTACAGTCTTGAGATTCCCTCATGTATACTCTCTTGTAATAGGCTTGGGACACCCTCTCGTATAACCTCTTATTACTGTCTTGGGATTCTCTATCATATAACTTAATATTATGGGAATTGTATTCTCTCTCATATAGCCTCTTATTATAGTCTTCATATTCCCTCTTGTATACCCTCTTATTACAGGCTTGGGATTCCCTCCCATATACTCTCTTGTTGCGGGCATGGAATGCCCTCCCGTGTACCCTTTGGGATAATAGAAAACGTATCATTTCCCAATGAATAAGAGGGAGATATATGTCCCACCCATCACATAACGAAATTTTACATACATGCACTTGCAAAAATAATAAATCACTTATCATATCATGACCCATAAAAACATATGGGTTTCATAAACATCAGATCATTAAACATGAAATGAAATAGGTATCAGAGAAATCTAATCAAATCATAACCTCTAGAAACGATATAGGTATTAACAATCATTTAATCATTTAATAACCTGTGAAAATAATTAGGTTTCATAATCATTTTAATACGGTATATCCAATTGAAGAGAAACTGGTTTCATAAATAACTTGTCATATTAAACATAAGACATTAATAGAAAAAAATACAAATGGTACCATTGGATAATAACCCTATTAAGGCATAAGAAACATTATCGGATGACATCTCAGATAAAAAATTATTATTTAAGATCATTTAAAACATTTCATGATGAAAATATCTTTTTATCTTTTAAAAAGTATCTTTAAAACATAAAACATTTGTTAAATGATTTTCTTTAAAAATAACATTGAAAATATTTAATGGAAGCTCTGAAAACAACTTTCAAAAAATTATTAAAACATAAAACCTTTTCAAACTCATTTATTGTTAAAATGACATAAAAATATCATTTTGTAATAACTTTTAGAAAAAATTATTTTGAAATAAAATAAATTTTCGACTGAAGGGAGAGATTCAATCAGATTTTGTTAAAAACATTTTCTTAATTATATAAAGTACCAAAGAGTGGTAAAATGGTACCATTACTTGATTGTATCAGGAGTTACCAGAGGATAAAAAATTTCATGAATTTTATTAATAGATAGATTATGAGATTTCATTTATGAAATCATAATCATAAACAACCCTGATAAATGATGATATTGTGGTAATAAACTATTACTAATTTTTTGTATTTGAATCCTAATTCCCAAGAAATAATAAAATTTCATGATGGTTAAACTATAAGGAAAATAATGGTATTAATTATATGAAATTTCCAAGAGGAATCATATACAACCTGTAAAATAATATAGGTCTATATCATTAATATACATGTAAAAGAAGAAGAATTGAGACAAAAATATTTTACAGATATGGTATGTTTTGAACTATGAACCCTATGAAATAGAGATAATTAAATGGATATATAAATACAAATAATTATCAATATAATAATAATAAAATAAATACAAGGGAATTATACACATCACATATAATACATAGGTGGTTAATATGGCATGTATCTCCTGGAAAATAAAAGTGATACTAGAAACCCCCTTACAAATTAAGAACTTATTGAATTATGAGTTTCATGAAAGAATAATATAAATTGAAACATTTAATATATTTTTATTAATTAAATTAATGATATATCATTTCATAAATTATTATATACCCCACACAATGTGAATAAGTGGTGAATGTAGCATATATCTCATAGAAATAAAAGTGAGACGGGAAAACCCTTAACTTTGGACATAGCAATATTCTTACACAATAAAACCTACATTATAATAAATATAATTTTATTTTAAATCTAAAAAATAAATATATCATTATATACAATACCATATATTATTTTTTTATGACTGTATATTAGACTATAACAAACAATTTCAATTTATAGTTATTTTATGGTAATAACCTCTTTGTTTAGTATTGATCGTCTTACATAGATAATGATTTACTTATTTGAATATTGTAAACCATGATATAAATATCATATATATTAATTATATAATTAATTATAATAATCTACGTAACGACCCAATATTTTTTTAAAAGGAAATTCCTTTCTTATAAATATATCATAATCACATTAAATCACAACATAATTAACTACTAAGTGCTATGTGACCTTTAAAACATAAGTTTATCACTTTTGTGATGTGAATTTCAAAAATATGACATACACAGTTGCGATTAGTAAGTTATTTTGAGTCTAATAAGAAAAACATAATTTTTTGTGAATAGTAACATACCCTTATGAATAGTAACAAACCCTTATGAATACTGATATACCGTAATGAATAGTAACCTTACATATGATAGTATATAAATAATATTCAATTGTCAGTATGATATATCTATGCTTTAAAATAAGTAAACAAATGTTTTTAAAACTCTTATTTTTAGAATAAATTATGATTTAATTAAATATTAAATTATTAATATTTAGAAAATTATTTTTGAAAAATGGAATTCATTTTTGGATTCTACATGATGAAAATTGGTTGGGGTAAATGTTTGGGATTTTTCTGAAATACTTGAATTTTTATGAATAGTGACATATCATAAATTGCAAAATTAAGATAAATACACAACTTATAGAGTCATGTATGATGTTCTGATGATGTAAGCCCACTTATTTTGGGATAAAATGATAAAATTACTATTCTTGGTCATTGAATACTCACAATTATTTGTCTTGAGGAGAAATAATAAATTAATGAGTTTTATATTATGAAATCCCCTCCCTCCTCCACTATAAAACCCCCTCTCACCCCCATCCATTCACTCCTATCAAGCCTTGTTCCGTATCCAAATTCTGTCCAAATATCCTCCCTACCTTCTCTCCCAGGTTAATAAAGCATTGGTCTCAAAAAAAGACAAAAACCTCTCCCTTAAAGAGGTTCTCAATGAAGTTTGATTCAAGAGGTAAATTCCTCTTTTCAATTCATTGTCTTTCCATTCAAATTCACTTGTTTCATTTTTCTATTACCTCTCCTTATCCAAATTTTGTGATGAATCATGTACCATATATGTACTAGAATTTTGTAATGATAGTGGAATAATTTACCATCATCTCCCCCTTTTTACCTTCTTTTATACATGTAACAAGAACACCATCTGAGATGTGTCAATTTTACACATTCAAGGATGATGGACTTCTGATTTCTATTATCTTTCTCAATTATGGTCAAGAAACCATTCTTGTTATAGTTGAACCATATTATTATATATAATATAATCTATTTAACATTCTGTAATCTCTTCGTACAAATGGTATTAAGTTATAAAGAAAAATGAGTTCTTTGTAATCAAAACCCACAAATTAACCGAGACAATTATCATTAAAGTAATATATAATAATCCATCATCATTCAATGTAAAAAAGCTATATAAATGAACAATAAAATTTATTTATGTTCACAAATAATATATAATTTCAATTCATGAGTTTTACATCCATTTCTAATACTTAAAAACATGTGAACTGAAGATGAAAATAATGAAAATGAACACTCCGGAGCGACGAAATTCAATACAATAACTTATCAATAAGAACATAAATAAACTAACCAAAACAATGATAAAATAAATACATTTCTAATAAGTTCTTAAATAAGTTATTAATATGTATAATTTCATATTCTGGGAACTTAAGTTCGAGAGAGGAGCAAGTTTGGAGATAAGGTAATGGTTTTCCACCCGAACAACCATTTTCATTCGGGTTACTTTTATTGTCTAATTTCCTCAATGAAATTATTATGTGTTATTATGTACTCCTCATAAATATTTTTTTAGTATTCTATATATTTATACAAACCATAATCCTTCCATATTTTCTGGATAGTTACATGTTTTAACAGAAGCTCTCAAAACTATTTCCAAAAATACGAGCCCAATACAAGGGAATTTCTCAAATGCATATCTATTTTCTAGGGCAAGCTATAATATATTTTTGGAGACCATTGTGCTTATAAAAACTTTAATTTTATCATGTAATACTATCTTACTTTACTTTTGGTTTTATACAAAGAGTATTCCAAAAGAACTCTTCTTTTTAAAATAAAAGAATATTTATCACAAGAATTACTTCATGATTTTAGAAGATTATTCTCATTTGACTCAACACCCTTGTTGATTATTATGTATTGTTGGGGTTAATCATTTATGATGTCATATACCATATTTTATTTAATGTTTTATGACTAACTTTATTTTGGATGATGTATCCTAAAACCATTCACCATATTATTCTGAATGGTTAGTGTTTATGTTCAATAATTGGGGAAAGATAGTTACATTTCATATGATAGTTTAAATATGAATGTATATGATGTTTATGTTTTTTCCTGCTCATATGAGGAATGCATTGGACTTATTATGTGATGGGTTTTGACAACTGTAGCCCCTCGATGCATCGGTAGGCCTAATGAGACAACTAGACATGGAATTGTTCGAGGCCTTTCCCATTGTGATATGGATTTTGGCCAAGGCCTTAATCACTAGATGTCTTGGCCGAGGCCATGAAAAAATGTTTCAGAATGTCCGGCATATACACTTCCCTCATTATGAAGCTTGTAATTGAATGTTCATGTGGTTATTAGACTAGTAGAATACCCATGATTATGTTTTATTATGGAAATATTTACTCAGCTCATATTCCTACCATAATGTGTTCAAGTGTATTATTAAAGACATGTGTTTTCAATTATTCACCATGTATAATTTTTATATTATCTTCCACTGTATTTTTTACCATTACCGAGCATTTGAGCTCACCCCTTTGTTATGTTTCATTTTCTCAGGGCAAGAAGAATTCTATTTTGAATGACATGCTGAAATAACCTTGGAGTTATGGAAGTTGTCTAAGGAGTTTCTATGTTGTTTTTTATTTCAAGTTGTAATGATGAACTTATGTTTCTATCTTGTTTCCAATAATACAAAACTACTCAGTCCTTTAGGATTCGTATTCCTTGTATGTACGCCAACTTAATAAAATAAGGCACCAGATCTGAGAAACTGGGGTTGGGTCCTTACAGTTGGTATCAAAGGAAGTTTAGTAGATTACATAGAAACTAGATTTAGAAAATGTATAATTGGGGAAGAGTCCCTAAGTTATTTTTTGAGGATATACATACCATAATGTGGATCTTTCAAGCAATACATCCATTTCCAGATATGATCAGGAACAGGCGGCATTGGCATAGATGTATCTAGGGGTAAAACCCGAAAACACTGCTTTGAGTTATACTCAAACGGAAATTAGTGCACGACAACAGGACTTGCTTTAATCTTGCTTTCTATAGTCCCGGGGGATATTCTTAGGATAATTCACATTTTTTAAGAGCTATTATGAAGGATGGAAAAGTAAAATATTCCTCAAAGAAACCATATTTATGAATATGGGTTTAACCATTCGTAGGATCTCAATCATTTTCTATGTATTTTTTTTAGTTAAGATTAAAAATTATGATTCATAACCTAATCTAATGTATTCCATTATTTAGAGATGGTGCCAAGTGGAAGGAAACACCCTGGGGCATGCTTAAAAGGAAAGGAGTATGCTACAAATGTGATCAGAAATTCCATCTTGTTGGTGATTGTAAAGGGAAAAAGGAAGCCAATGATGTTCAATTCTATAATTTTTTGGAGATGGGACACTATGATAATGATAGTACACGGTGTCAAGGAAATATAAAACAGAAAAGTCCAGGGGATCTGGGACAATCTTATGCAATCACAACTATAGAGGTTGAAGTTCCTAATGACATAGTGGTAGGTACTTTAATCATTTCCTCAAATTTAGCCAATATATTATTTGATTATGGATTGTTGCATTCATTTATATCATCCCACCTTTCCAAAAAAAAAATTGATATGTCCAAATTAATTTAATAAATGAGTTATTAGTCAAAAATCCTAGTGGATGTATCATTGTAAGAAAGGCATGTCGATTAGTCCCCATCCAGACACCAAAATGTGATCTAGTTTCTAACATTATCATGATACCAATGAATTAATTTGATATAATTCTCGGAATGGATTGCATATCAAATTATGATGCAAATATTTATTGTAAGAATAAGGAAGTTGCAATTTTTGAAAATGGTGTATAATCCCTTGTCTTTAGGGAAGAAACTTCGACACATGATTCTTATCTAGAACCACCCCCTAGTAGCTCTACTGAATACAATACATGGAGAGGAAGATAAACCAATATCTATGGGTGAGGAAAGAAATATTCAAATTGAAGATGTGAACATTCTGAAAGTGTATATTGATGTATTTCTAGAGGATTTACCTGGACATCCTCTAGAGCGGGATGTTGAGTTCTCTATTGATTAAATTCCGGATGCAAGACCTGTATCAAATACTCCCTATATAATGGCCACTATAGAATTAGTAGATATAAAGAAAAAACAAGAGGATTTGAGTGTAAAAGGATTTATTTGACCTTGTGTTTCTCCATGGGGAGCCCCTGTCCTCTTTGTCAAGAAGAAAGATGGATCCCTGGGGCTTTTCATTGATTATAGGGAAATCAATGCTATTACAATAAAGAAAAAGTATCATATACCCTAGATAGATGATTTATTTGAATGACTTCATGGTGATCAATACATTTTTAAGATTGACCTTTGATCCAGATATCATCATTTGTGTGTGAGGAAGGATGATATTCATAAGACAGCATTTCGGACTAGTTATGGGCATTACGAGTTCATAGTGATGGCTTTTGGACTAAAAAATACACCCTATGTTTTCATGGATTTAATGATTACAGTTTTCAAGGAATATCTTGATAACTTTGTTGGGGTATTAATCGATGATATCCTCGTATATTTAAAATTCTATGAAGACCATGAGAATCACTTGCGGGTTATTCTGAGAACTCTTAGAAGAAATAGATTATATGGGAAGTTTAGGAAGTGAAAATTCTGGCATCAATCGGTTTCATTTCTAAACCATATTGTCTGTAAATATGGAATCTTAGTTGATCCTATGAAGACAAAGGCAATCCAATATTGTCCCATGACAACAAACATATCTTAGGAATGCAATTTTATTGGATTAGCAGGTTATTATCAGCGTTTCATTAAGAATTTTGACTGACTGGCTAACCCACTAACCAAGCTCACACGTAATGGAGTTAAGTTTGTGTGGACAAAATAATGTACAAAATTATTTGATGAATTAAAAATAAGATTTGTCAATGCTCCAATTTTGACTCTTCTATCTGGAAGTGATAGATTTTTAATATATAGTGATGCATCAAATAATGGACTAGGTTGAGTCCTTATGTAAAATGATAATTTTATTGTTTATGCATCAAGAAAATTGAAGACTCATGAGAAAAATTATCCAACTCATGATCTTGAGTTATCAGCTGTAATCTTTGCTCTAAAAATATGGAGGCATTATCTCTACGAAGAGAGATGTGATATTTATACGGACCACAAGAGTTTGAAATATATTTTCACACAAAAAGAACTCAACATGAGGTAAAGAAGATGGCTAGAGTTACTTAAAGATTAAGATTTCTCAATACACTACCACACAAGAAATGTGAATAAGGTGGAAGATGCATTAAGAAGGAAAGATAATGGAATTCTGACTCAAATGAGGATTGAAAGAGATCCTATGTTCAGGGATCTATTAGAGATGGATATGGAAATTGTTAAAAAATGGTAAACATCACTCCTCTTTCAAATGATTTCTAAACCATATTTACTAGAGATTATAAAAATTTCTTAATCTATTGATGATAATCTACATAAGACAATTATTGCAGTTAAGGATGGGTGACTGGCTGACTTCATGTATGAAGAAGGAGTTCTGATGTTTGGGAAGTGGTTTTGTGTTCCATTAGTACTTGAGCTAAAAGGGGAATTATTATATGATTCCCATAGATAAAATTTCTCTATACACCCAGGTAGCAATAAGATGTATAGAGATATGAAGGATCTTTTTTGGTGGGAAAACATGAAGAGAGAGATTGTTGATTACGTGTCGAGATGTTTAGTTTGCCAATAGGTGAAGGCAGGAAGACAACATCCTGATGGAGTCATGCAAACCCTTCCTATAACTATGTGGAAATGGGATGATATTACTATGGACTTTGTCATGGGGCTACCAAAGACTCCATGAAAGAATGATATGATATGGGTCATTGTTGAACGTCTTACAAAATCTACACATTTTCTTGCTATAAGGGAAGATTTAACACCTGAACGTTCAGGAATAATATATATTAACGATGTTGTAAGACATCATGGTGTACCCTCATCAATTGTTCATGATCCTGATCCCCATTTTACATCATGATTCTGGAAGAGTCTTCAAAAGGCCCTAGATACTAATCTTTGTTTGAGCACTGCCTACAACCCACAAACTGATGGAAAATCAGAACTGACTATTCAAACATTGAAGACATGTCGAGGTCTTTTTCACTTGATTTTCAAGGCATTTGGGATCATTATTTACCTCTCGTATAATTTTCCTACAACAATAGATTCCATTCACATATTCAGATGGCACCCTATGAAGCATTATATGGTTGGAGATGTCATACACCAACTTGTTGGGATGATGTTGGAAAAAGAAAGCTCGTGGGCCCAGAACATGTTAAAGAAACAACGAAAAATGTGAAGATTATACAGAATCATATCAAAATAGCTCAATGTAGGAAAAAGAGCTATGATGATCTCTGAAGAAAGGATTTGGAATGTCAAGATGGTGATCACATTTTCTTAAAGGTGTCTCCAAGGAAGGGTATTATAAGATTCGGTAAAATGGGAAAATTAAGTCCCAGGTACATCGGGCCTTTGGAAATTCTGGACCGAATTGGAGTTGTATCCTACAGTTTGGAAATGTCGCCAAGTCTCTCCAAGGTTTACAATTTGTTCCCCGTGTCAATGTTATGAAAGTACATGCCAGACCCAACACATGTACTCACTTATGAAGAAGTGGAACTTGAGCCCGATCTATCTTATTGTGAATAGCCTATCAGGATTCTTGATATTAGAGAAACAATATTGAGAAATTGGATGAATTGTCTGGTAATGGTTTTATCGAGGAACTATAAGATGGACAAAGCAACATGGGAGCCTGAGGAGCTTCTGTTAAAGACATACCCAAATCTTTTTAGGTAATATTTTCTGAATTTTGAGGATGAAATTTTTGTAAGGAGGGGAGAATGTAACGACCAAATAATTTTTTAAAAGGAAATTCCTTTCTTATAAATATGTCAAAATCACATGAAATCAAAACTTAATTAACTACTATGTGCTATGTGACCCTTAAAACATAATTTTAACAATTTTGTGATGTGAATTTTAAGAATATGACATACATAGTTGCGATTAGTAAGTTATTTAGAGTCAAATAAAAAACATAATTTTTGGTGAATCGTAACATACCCTTATGAATAGTAACATAACCTTATTAATAGTGACATACCCTAATGGATAGTAAACATACTTATTAAAGTATATAAATAATATTCAAGTGTAAGTACAATATATCTATGCTTTAAAATAAGTAAACAAATGTTTTTAAAACTCTTGTTTTTAGAGTAAATTCTGATTTAGTTAAATATTAAATTAATAATATTTAGAAACTTATTTTAGAAAAATATAATTCATTTATTTTGATTCTATAAGTCGAAAAATGGTTGGGGTAAATTTTTTTGGATTTTTCTGAAATACTAGAATTTTTTATGAATAGTGACATACCATAAATTGAAAAATTAATATAAATACACTAATTGTAGATTCATGTGTGATGTTCTACTGATTTAAGCCCACTAGTTTTAGGATAAAATGATAAAATTACTATTCTTGGTCATGTAATAATCACTATTCCTTGTCTTGAGTAGAAATAATAAATTAATGAGTTTTATATGAAGAAATCTCATCTCTCCTCCACTGTAAAACCCCCCTATCACCCCCCATCCATTCACTCCTCTCAAGCCTTGTTCCTTCTCCAAAATCATTCAAAAGACCCTCTCAACCTCATATCCCACGTTCAACAATCTTTGGTCTCATAAAAAGACCAAAACCTCTCCCTTAAGGATGTTCTCAAGGAAGTTTGGTTCAAGAGGTAAATTCCTCTTTTCAATTCATTGTCTTTCATTTCAAATTCACTTATTTCCTTTTTCTATTACCTCCCCTTATCCAAATTTTGTGATGACTAAAGTACCTTATATTTACTAGAATTTTGTCCTGATAGTGGAATAGTTTATCATCATATCCCCCTTTTTACCTTCTTTTATACTAGTATCAAGAACACCATCTGAGATGTGTCAATTTTACACATTCAAGGACAATAGACATTCGATTTATATTATCTTTCTCAATTTTGTTCATGAAACCATTCTTGTTATGGTTGGAACAGATTATTATATATAATATAACCTATTCAATATTCTTTAATCCCTTCGTACAAATGGTAATAATTTATAAAGAAAAATGAATTTGTTGTAATCAAAACCCACAAATTAACTGAAACAATTATCATTAAAGTTCTATATAATAATACATACTCATTCCATGTAACAATGTTATATAAATTACCAATAACACCTATTTATGTTCATAAATAATATATAATTTCAATTCTAGAGTTTTACATCCATTCCACATCCGTAAAAACATGTGAACCGAAGATGAAAATAAAGAAAATGAACACTCTGAAGCGACGTAATTCAATATAATAACTTATCAAAAATAACATAAATGAACTAACCAGAACTATGATAAACTAAATACATGTCTAATAAGTTCTTAAATAAGATATTAATAAGTATAATTTCATATTCCATGAGCTTAAGTTCGAGAGAGGATCAAGTTTGAAGTTACGGTAAGGGTTTTCCACCCAAACATCCATTTTCATTTAGGTTACATTTATTGTCTAATTTCCTCAATGAAATTATTATGTGTTGGTATGTAGTTATCATAAATTTTGTGTGGGTATTCTATATATGTTCACCGACCAGAATCCTTACCTATTTTCTGGATAGCTACATTTTTTAAAAGAAGCTCTCAAAACTGTTTCCAAAAATACGAGCCCGATACCAAGGAATTTCTCAAATGCATACCTACCTTCAAGGGAAATCTATAATATATTTTTGGAAACCATTATAATTATAAAAACACTCATTTTATCATGAAATATTATCTTAATTTACTTCTAATTTATACAAATATTTTTCCAAAATAACACTTCTTTTCAAAATAAAAGAGTATTTATCACAAGAATTGCTTAATGATTTTAGAAGATTATTCTCATTTGATTCAACACCCTATTTTATTCTTATGTATTGTTGGGGTTAATAATTTATTAAGTCATATAACATATTTTATTGAATGGTTTATGACTAAATATATTGTGGATGATCTATCCTAAACCCATTCACCAAATTATTCGGAATGGTCAGTGTTTATGTTCAATAATCAGGGAAAGTTAGTTACATTTCATATGATAGTTTCAATATGAATGTAAATTTTGTTTATGTTTATACCCACTCATGTGAGGAATTAATTGAACTTATTATGTGATAGGTTGGGCCCGCTATTGCCCATCGATGCATCGGTAGGCCTCATGAGACAACTTGATGTGGAATTGGCAGATGCATTTCCCAATGTGATATGGATTTTGGCTGACGCCTTAATCATTATATATCTTGGACGAGGCAATGAAAAAATGTTTCATAATGTCTGGAATATGCACTTACCTCATTATGAAGCTCGTAATTGAAATTTCATGTGCTTATTTTACTAGTATAGTACCCATGATTATGTTTTATTATGGAAATATTTACTCAACTCATATTCCTTCCATAATGTGCTCAAGTTTATTATTAAAGGCATGTGTTTTCAATTATTCACCATGTTTAATATTTATATTATCTTCCGCTGTATTGCTTACCCTTACTGAGTGTTTGATCTCACCCCTTTGTTATGTTTCATTTTATTGGGGCAAGAAGAATTCTATTATTAATGACATGCTGAAATAACCTAGGAGTTATAGAAGTTGTCTAAGGGGTTTCTATGTTGTTTTTCATTTCAAGTTTTAATGATGAACTTATGTATGTATCATGTTTCTAATAATACTAAACTACACGGTCCTTCAGGATTCTAATTCCTTGTATGTACTCCACCTTAATCAATTAAGGCACCAGCTCCAGGCAACTGGGGCTGGGTCCTTACAATCTATAAAATATTTAAATATGAAATTAAATACACCATTCATGGAGACAGAAGATCGTATGTACGCATGAACATTGATTCCATTTTCTTGTCATATTTTAAAAGAATCTAAATTAAATGTTATGTATATATATTATATTTATATTATTATTATTATTTCCTAAATATCACATTTTTTTAATCAAACCATATTTAATTCATTCCATGTAATGTGTGGACAAATCACATCAATTTGAGGAAGTGGTATTCCATACGTCCATAAATGGTGTTATATTATTCCCACAAAATGGAAAGCCTAAGGCGATGTGTTATATAATATTTCCAGAAACATAAATACATCAAAAATATCATATATATCAAACACAAATATTAATTACATCATTATTACCAACCATTAGTGGTGTTAATGCAAGAATGATTGACATCGGTTCACGAGAATGTTGTTCGTCGTACACAAGAATGAAGATTGTCTATCCCATTTGATGTATGTGTGAGTAGGTGTAGGTAAAACTCTTAACATAATAGTATTTCAGTATATGGAGGATATTGAGGTTATTATTTTATAATTTAATAAGAATAATTTTTGGTGTGGATAAAAATATAATTCAAAACTTCTCATTGAAGATTGTTACCTCTTCTTCAAGTAACTCCTTTTCCTTTGCACCAGATGGAAAACATGGTTGGATTTATAATGAAATTGGTTATTCTAAGATTAAGAAAGCTAATTTTTTACCTTATTTGGTCAGTATGTGAATGCTAAAAAGTGATTTAGAGGTGTAAATAATTTAGGGGGTGACTTCCCATTTATAGTGGAAGAGGAGTGGCATTCTTGTCAATACAAAAAGGAAAACACTTTTGAAATCCATCCCATATATAATGTTCCTAAAATAATTATACATATATAAAATGGATCATAAGGTAAATATATGTCCATAAATGGATTTTGAACATGTTTTAGGGTTATTTGGCCACTTAGGTTAATGTTTAAGCACTAAGTAAACCTATTTTTACTGTAATCATTTTAATTAATTTTAAATAATTTCACTAAGATTAATGATCTGAAACAAATTTAACCATAATAGGAATTATATATTATTATTTATATAAATATGGAATCAATTTTATGAAATTATAAACACAGAAATGGAAGAAACTAATTTTAAAATAATCATGTTGATGAGACGAAATAACAAGTTTTAAAGTAAAAATGTTCAGAATTATAAAATGTTTTTATATCAAATTTAAATGTGAAGTTGATTAAAATGACTTAAATTGTTTTAATATATTTATAATTGATATATTTATAATTTAAAAAAAAATTAAAATATAATTACACTATAAAATAAATTAGATGATACTATTTTTTTAATTAAAACTCAATGTTTTTTAGTATTCATCAAATAAATGAAACTTCTAGGAGAATACCAAAAATTCACTGAAATTAAATTTTAATATTACACTTTCAAAAATTATTTCTATTTATATAAGAAAAATTTATAAAATGTTCCTAATTTATTTTTTTAACAATTTTTCCATTAAAATGAGGCAAAACTACCTTTTTGAGGAATATAACATTTTATGCCTTAAATTGGATTTGTTCTTATTTCATTCCTATCAAAATTATTTGATATATTTAAAAAAATTTGAGGATATTATAATATATAATAGTCTTTACTATCTCTTAGTAATAGTGATTAATTTAATTTATCAAGATAAAACAACTTTATGAGCATAAAAATAGTGTTTCCATAAAATTAATTCATTTATATTCAATTGGTTTTTGTTTTTATTTCTATATAATCGATAACAACATAATTAATTTTATACACATTTTTAAAAAATATTTTCACAATTTAGTTAATAGTTTTCATAACTTATATTCTAACATCTATGTGGTAAATATAATAATATTAATAGTATATTTTAGTTCAGTAAAACTTAGTCTTGCATGTCATGTAAGTTATTAAAGGAAATCAACATTATGTGTTACATGATCTAAAAATATTTTTCTGATTAATGAAAGATAATATAACTATTTCATATATCACAATATCAACTAACTATTGTGTGTGATAGAATTTAAGCTCGGTGTTGTGTGTAACGAATGCTTAACATGGTGTTGCATTTAAGGAAAATATAACTTATTGTAGTGTGATATAAAAGTCATATAATGATTTTTATTTATTTGAAAAAATAATAATTCTAAAAAACTCAGTGTGTTACATTCGGCCCCCCTTAAAATGAATTTTTTTTCTTGAAATTTTTCTATTTTATCAATGTTTTAATACTTGAAACTTCCCTTAAAAGGAACCCCCATCAAAAAAATGAATTCTAAACATTCCTTAAAAGGAAAGTTAGAAATAGAATAATTACCAATAGTAACTCATAAATAGGTTTTCAAATATGATAACATAGGTGAGAAGGGAATATTTTACTATGAAGAATAGTTTAGATAATTATAAAGTGTGATTAAGGTCATTAATCACAATAAATTGAATGATCAATGGAAAGATAAGGGCATCAAAACCATAAATCTATGATGATTTATGAGACCACAATTTTATATGAAATGAAGTTATTTGGATACATACTTTTCAATATCCTTTTCCAAGGGTTTAGGAATTAGTTTATATTCTAATAACATAATGAAATATACTTACTTGATTTTATTCCTTTTCATGTTCACAATTATCCCCTTTGCTTGTGATTTGCTCAATTTCTAATCCATCTCTTACTCTAAGAAATGATGGTGGGTTTTTTATTCATAAATAATCAACAAATCATGAGGTATAATTATAAGACATTCTATCTATATTTAGTTATCATCACAACAAAATGGTTTTCAAGAATTACCTAATTTGAAAAAAATCCTAATTTGGAGAGATAATACTATAATATATAAAACCTTGTCAGATGAGTAACCTAATCTATTCCATATTTGGTTAACTTTTTAACCCTTCCAAATATTTAAATAAAAAATCATTATAAAGAATGTCTCTAAATTTCTCAAAATAATCTTAATATTTATCCCCCATATTACATACACTAGCTCTTTTTTGTCACATATCAAACATGGGAATTACATTATCATGTATTCTCTTTAAACATGGTAATAACATAAGTTACCATATATCCATATTTATAACATTTATTATTTTATATTCATAAGATAATTGGATATATTACTTAAATCCAAGAAGGTTGTAAAATCCTTCTAGGATTGCACAAACTCGTTTTTCAACAAATCACTTTTCAATTATAAGGTCATCAATATTATAAAATTTATATTATCCACATCCATCATATCATTATCCAAGATAAAAACAATTTTCCAAACATCAGTAACACATTAAGGTTTAGATTTCCTTAATCAAAATATCACTTTTTCATTAAATCGCCTTTCTCAGTCATCCTTACTATTCAATATATTTATTTATTTATTTAAAAAAATTAATGGAAAAGGTATACTTCATGATTCATATAACATAATCCCTGAATTAAAATACATTAATAGTTCATTCATTTCACCTCTTCCTTAGGCCATTAACTATGCTTTGTTATCTCATAGATTAATACCCCATTCCTAAAATATAAAATACAAATCATGTCTACTCAATAGAATCATTCTTATAAATAGTATTATTTTCACAGCACATACCTTTCACATGTCATTATTGGTCTCCTTATCTTCAATTATATAACCAATACACAGACCACATTCCTTATTCTCTTCATGAGATTTCCACTTATGACATTGATTTTCATCTGGACCATAATTTCAGCATCTGAAAAAAATAGCTGACCTATTTCCTTGTAGTTACTGACATTAACTAGAACTATAAATCATAGTGCAAGTAAAATTTTTCAAAGTGGAAAAGAACATAATCATGAAAATCACTTATTGGATGTCTAAATCATGAAACAAAATTTTTAATCATTATACCTTAAGTTTATACTAGGTTATTCACAGTCTTCATTTAAATCTTTCATGATGGTTCTTATAGAGTTTGTGAATTACCCAAGCATATCCTTCATGAGTATCAAACCAGGTGTTCCTAATGTCTCACTATCGTGCCCCAGTTCTTAATCAAGTCTTTCTCAATTTGGTATTTTTAGGGTTATTACCCCAATGTATATATGTTCTAGATCCATATCCAATTATATTATCGAGAAAGGGGTTTATTTCTATGAAACCACTTGCTCTATCCTTTAACAAAATTCTAGGACATTTTCATATACTTTAACTCATCCTTATACTTATCCTTAGAGAAATCCCTATTCATATCTTTAAAAATATCCCTAGAGATCTCACAAAAGTATTCTCAAACTAGTTTCATAAGGATGTCTAGACCATTACTTTGGTACCAACTATAGAGACTCAAGATTAATATACATGGATATTAAATCATTTTAGATGACTATTCAATACATTACATATGTATACTCAAAAGGGACTTAATAAATTAGTGTATTTGGAATTTGAAAACATTATTATAATTTGGATAAAGATGTTAAAAATCCCCCATAACGATCTTCCCCTTTTAGTACTCCTACTTAAAACAATTATTCATAACCCGGGGAAGGAAAATATAAGAATAGGTGATCTCAGATTCCCATCAAGGTTAAATAAAGAAGATACATAAGAAAATTATGTAAGGTTATGGTAACATGAGTGTAAAATTTTCGATTCATACAATTCATATCAAAGACCATATAAATGATTCTTGGAATAAAGATAGAATTTTCATAAAATATTAATCATAAGGGAATCAAGATCATAATCCCTAAAAACATATAAATAAGACATGGAATTGTGGAATACACATAATCATAGAGAATCCTATGTCAAGGCTTCATACCAATACCCTAATAACATGTAAGGCTTGGGAAAATGACATGTGTACCATCGTTGGGCTTAGGATGACCTCAAATGTACCATATTGATTCAATCTTGGGATTCCCACTCATGTACCCCCGTTTTTAGGCTTGGCATTTTCTCCTATATACCCTCTTGTTATATAATTGGGATTCCCTCATGTATACCCTGTTGTTAATATCTTAGGATTCCCTCTCATAAACCCTCTTGATACAAGCTTGGGATTCCCTCCCATATACCTTGTTGTTATGGGATTGGGATGCCCTCCAATATACCCTATTGTTATGGGATTTAGAAGACCTCCTCTATACCCTCTGGTTACGTATTTGGGATTCCCTCCCATATAACCTCTTTCTATGGGATTGGGATGCCCTCTCGTATACCGTCTTGTCATAGGTTTGATATTACCTCCCATATACCCTTTGATCTTATAGAATATTTAAAATTATCTAATGTATTAGAGGGATATATAGGTCAAACATTTGAAATAATTAAATAATGCATACATGTGCCACGTGATAATAATACACTCATCACATCGTGATCTATTACAATATATGGGCTTCATAAATTTCATATCATAAACTGTGAAATGAAATTGGATCATAAACATTTCATCATAAAATATCATATAGAAAATAAAAAGGTTTCATGATAATTTCATCATATAATAACCCTTAAAAAATCATCTTTCATAAGAATATTAACATGGTATATCTTGTGAAAGAGAAATGGGTTTCATAAAAATCTTTTCATCATAAACACAAACCATTCCAATAATGAATAAGAATTGTAACCTTGGATTATAACCCCAGTAAGGAATATGTAACATCAGTGGATTTCACCATAGATGGTAAATTATTATGAAATATAATTTAAAAAATATATTTGGGAAAATATAATTTCTACTTTGATAAATTATTTTCAAAATATAAAACATTGTGAAACTATTTTACTAAAAAATAACCTTGAAAACTTATCATGGAATATTTCAAATCCAGTTATACTATATTTTTTTTCATATAAAACATTTTAAAAATAATTTTTCATTTAAAATGATCTTAAAATATATTTTAAAAAACAATCAAAATATTTTTTAAAAATATGGTTTTGAGAGAATACATATTTCTGACATAAGAGTGAGATAAAGTTAGATTTCCTTAAAAACATTTTCTTAATTATATTAAGTATCACAATGTATAAAAATGGTACCATTACATGAATATATCATGAAAAACCATAGGATACAAAAATTCCTATTTATTCTTGAGATTTGTATCATGATATTTCATCAATGGAATCATAATCATAAAAATCATGATAAACGATGAGATTGAAGGAATAAACTATTACCACTTTGGTAAAATTGAATCCTAATACACATGAAATTATTAGATTTTAGGAGCCTTAAAATATCATGTAAATAATTATTTTCATGATATGACATTTCAAATAGGAATTATATACAATGCGTAAAAGAATATTGGTGCATATCATAAAATAAGTGTCAAAGAAGGCAAATTTAGATTAAAGTTGTTTATCGATTTGGTAACTATTGAAACAGAAACCCCATGAAAGAGTTTTCCTAAAATGGATATATAAATACAAATAAAAATTATTATAATAATCATAAAATATATATGTGGGATGTATAAACACCACATACAAGACATAGGTGGTGAACATAGCATGTGTCTGCTGGAAAATAAAAGTGAGACAAGAAACTCCATTATTATATGAGTAACTTTTTCATCATGAGATATATGAAATAATCACATCAATTGAAACATATAATATGATGAAATAAACTAAATTAATGATATAAAATGTCATATTTCAGTATATACACCACATAATAATAATATGTGGAGAATATATAATATATCTTACTGATATAAAAGTGAGACGAGAAAAATTATTCATCAAGTCTTGGATTTTTTTCGTAGATGTTCAAATACCCTATATAATAAATATTAGTTCATTATGAATATACCATAGTTCCATATTATTATAATTAAAACTATTTATGATTTTATTATGACTTTATATTTCTCATTTATTAACATTTTCATGTTAATGTTACGTTTCAGGTAATAACTGCCTGGTTTTTCATATATGTTTTGACTTTTTATTATTGATAATATTATGTAGATAAAGATTTAATTTTTTCAATAATTTAAAATGTGATTAAAATATCATAAATATTCATTATATATGTATTTATAATCATCTATAAATGAATGAAATATGGAATTTATTACACCATTCATAGAGAAGATAGGTCGTACGTACGCAAAAAAATTGTTTACATTTTCTTATTGAATTTTAAAAGAATGAAATATAGACTTTGTATATATATATATGTGTGTGTTATCATATAAGTAGAATTATTGTGTCATAAATATCAAAAAAAATTTATAAACTCATCCATAATTAATTAAATGTAAAGCATGAATCGATCACATCACTTTGAGGAGGAGGTAGTCTACACATCCAATGATGGCGTTATTGTATTCCCAAAAACTGGAAAGCATGGAGGTATGTGCAATATAAAAATTTCATAATAATAAATACTTCAAAAAAAACATATTTATCATATAATAATATTAATTCAATCATTATTCCCAGCATTTATAGGTGTTAATGGAAGAACGAACGACATAGGTTCATGAGGCCTTAGTCCATCATACACAAGAATGTTGATTATATATCACACTCGACAGAATATTTTGTAGGTGTAATTAGAAACCAAAAAATTAACATATTTAATTATATTTAGGATAATAAGGATAATATATAATCATTTAATAATAATAATTTAATGGGTGGAGAAACAACTAAAACAAAATTTCTCATTAAAAATGCTACATCTTCTTCGGGTAACTTCTTTTAGTTTGCAACAAATGGATTACTTGGTCGGATTTATGTCCAAATTCAGGTTTATAATAGGAATTTAGGTAATTTAGGAACTTATTTGGGAATATCTTGGATTATACACAGGGATTTATAGGTTTTAATAAGTTAGGGTGACTTACCTATTATAGTGGAGGAGGAGGGGAATTCATATAAATACAAAAAGGAAAACATTATTGAGAAGTCTAACCTACATAATGTTCCTCCAATAATGGTCCATTTTATAAAAAATGGAGGATATGGTATAAATACTTCCATCCAATATATCTTGGATATTTTTATATGTTATGTTTTACCTTAATTTAAAGGTCAACCACTATGTAAACTTGTTTTTACCTAAATCGGTGTAATTAATTTTCATTACTTTTACTAATTGTTTTAGTAAAAAACTATACATAAATTACTATACATTGTAAATTATTTTTATTAAAAATTTGGATTCCATTTTATCAAATTATCGAAAAATATTTTTAAGTGATTAAATTAAAATTAATCCAACATATTGGACGAAACAATGTGTTTCTAATGTGAAAATGTTCAAATGTCTAAACAATCATATCCAATTTCATGGTGAAATTGATCCTAATTAAATAAATTGTATTAAAATATATGTATAATTCATCTAAATATAATTTAAAACAATTTTAATCTATAATTTTACTATATAAATTAGTTAGACAAAAATGCATTTTTCAATTAAAATTCAGTGTTTTCACTATTCATAAAAAAATGAAACTTCACAGAAAAATACAAAAACTTCACATGATGTAAAATTTGACATTTTCATTTCAAAAATTAAGTTTATTTTTTCTTATAAAAATTAAAAAAATATCATAAATTGTTTTTAAAATATGTTTTCAATTAATCAGCGGCAAAACTACCTTTTAGAAAAAAAAATAGATTTCTATGCCTAAAATTGGATTTCTTCTTTCTTTATTCCTAGAAATCATATTAAATGAATTTAAAAATATTTGGTTGAAATTATAATATATAATTTTCATTAATATCTCCCAATATTAGTAATTTATATAATTTATTATGATAAAACTTCTTTTTGGCATAATTTTATTTTAGGAATCACTTACTTTATATTTAAATGGATTTTATTTTAATTTCTAAATATATTATAATAAATCAATTAATTTTATATACATTCATAAACCATATTCACATAATATATTTAATCATATAAATAAATTTCATTCCAACAACCAAGTGATAACTATAAACAAAATTTAATAATAATATTAATAGTATATTGTAGTTTGGTAAAAATCAGTCTCATATGTAACATAAATTATCAGAGGAACTCAAAATTGTGTGTAACACAATTCAAAAATAGTGTTTAGTGTACCAATATCTAATATATTTTTTTAGTTCATTCCTTATATGGTGTTGTTTGTGATGCAATCTAGGATTAGAGTTGTGTGTAGTGCTTGCTTAATTAGGTGTTTCATTTAATGGAAGCTTAACCCGGTGTAGGGTGAAATGAAATACATCACTGAAATTTAATATATTAAAAAAAATAATTCATAAAAACTTGGGGTGTTACAAGATACATACTTGAGATTCACATTTGAATTTTAAAACACAAAATAAGATATTGTAATTTATTTGAGAACATCGTAGTCTAATTTCTCATATCCCTACAGATCAAACATTAATCATTATTGGGTATCCTAGTAAGAGGAAACATGAGAAAGTGGGGATCTCAGATTCTCAGTAGGTTATGCATAAAATCGATCCAAGGCTCATGAATTGAACAACAATTTTCCTCCTGAAGGCCACCACCCCTTGTTGCAGGGTCTAAAGTTCTTTTTTCCTAAATTTAAATGATTACTCTTGTTGTATGGAAGGCACGAGGCCGTGGTGATAGGGGAAAAGGTAAATTGATCGTGTAAAAAGTTCTAAAACATCAGGTTTTGTTGCTGGTTATCCTAAATAACAAATAGAAATTTTTCCAGATCGAAGGTATGGTGAGAAGAATTGGTTTCTCCAATTCCTCGCATGATAGCCCATTCGACAATCATATTTGGATTTTTTGGAAAAAATAATTTAAAAATGGAAAAGTTGGAGGTCTCGTCTCAATACCTCTCTATTAATGATTGTGTAGAAGGTTCAAAATTATTCTTCTTGACTATGTATGTTATGTGTATGGAGAACAAGAGAGTTTCTCTTTGAAAAAACCTCTTATCTTTTCAACCTAGTAATCTGCCTTGGTTTTTTGTCGGTGAAAACAACTCCATGACTAAATCAATGGGGGAAAATGAGGTGGTTTGTAAAATCAAGGATCTATGAATGACATCAATGAGTTTATGTCGTCAAAAAGACTAATGGATATGGGTTTCATTGGCAGGCCTTTCACTTGGTGTAATAATAAAAAGGGAAACATGTTCATTTAGAGCCAACTCAATTGCTGCATCACCAACCTAAAAGGTGTTGACTAACATACCCAGGCAGAGGTTACTCACTTGGATTGCATCATCTGTAACCACTCCCCTCTTCTTATTCTTCTGAAAAGAGAACAATGCAGAGATTAAAATTTCATCTTCTCTACTAGTTGGACTCGCATAGAAGGACTTATGTAGGATATTCAAGACTCGTGGAACAAACCATTATCTAGAAATCCATGGGCCATGTTTAGCAAAAAACTCATAAGATTAAGATCCCGCCTTCATGAATGGATAAGACTCGAACCTATTAGTGATGAACATGTAGAGGACCTCAAGAATGAGATGTCTAAACTAGAATCTCATCTCCACGAAACCTGGGACGACGAGAAATTTGTCCAAATGATGGATAAATAAAATACAGTTGGAAGGAAGATAACAAAGATCGATAAGGTGGTCAGATAATGTTTTACGGCCCTTTTCCTTAGGTAAGGTGATTGGAACACTAGTTTCTTCATTGCCTGCATTAAGGAGAAGAAGGAAACTGGAAGAGTTAACCTGCAGCTGGATAATGGTTCATATACAGGGGATATCGAGGTGGTGGGTCTTATGGATATGGCACATTTAAGAAGCCATCTTGTAGGTCCTCTCGACACAGGCGATCACATGCCCCTTGACACAAACAGAACAAAAAAATTATTATGTAGCATCCCCTATATGATCAAAAACCATGACAACATGCAATTGGAGGCGATCCCTTATGAGAGGGAGATCAAGAGGTTATCCTTTATCTGAAACCGGAAAGTTTCCTTGCCCTAGATTGGTTCCCTTGTACATTCTATTTCTTTTCATGGGATGTTATAAAATATAATATTATTGAGGTGGTGCAGGATTATTTTAGAGGAGGACATCTCCTGAGAGCTATTTGTACTTTAACGCTGGTGTTGGTTCCCAAGGTTAAAGAGCCTATATCGTTGGGTAAGTACAGTCCTATTTGTCTTTGAAACTTCCCATATAAGATATTTGTGGGTTTGATCAAAAAAAAACTCAGCCACCTACTTCTGCGGATAATATTCGACGAACAACCTCGATTCATGTAGGGTCAGAATATCCAAGTGGATATTTGGAATTCAAATGATTTGGTTGATGACCTTACCTGAAAGTGCACCAGGTCAAAAATAATGATTAAACTCGATATGGATAAGGGTTACAATATGATGGGTTGGTTCTTCATATTGAATGTCATTCAACACTTTGGTTTCAATATGTGGTCCAGGGATCTAATCTTGAAAGGGTTTTCTTCTCCTTGGCTTATTGTGGGGAACATAGGAAGATGCTTTGGATTCCTAAAATCGGTTCGAGGGATACGGCAGGGGGACGTAATCTCTCTGAGCCTGTTCATCCTAGCCCAAGACGTGATCTCAAGAAATATAAATAGAGCTATATCCAGCGGACATATCTTCCCATATAGAAACAAAGTGTATTGGGAATTATGTCTCATCTAATGTATGTGGCTGATATCCTTATCATCATAAAAAAATAGGTTGTGATCGATCAATGGTTTCAATAATATCATGGAAATCTACAGAAGCTCGAGGGGGAATTGTGTGAAAAACACTAAAAGTAGCATCTATCTCCAAATATCCTGATCTATTTAGCATGCCCAGGTCATTTAGGAGATGCTATATTTTTCATAGAAACACATCTCGATAGACTATCTTGGTGTTCCCATTTCTAAAAGTATAATCAATAAGGTGCTATTTGAAACTTAATAAGAAGAATCATGTCTTGTGTCTACAACTCAATGAACAATTTTCATTAATTTGGTGGAAGAATCATGATACCCAATATCAATTTGACATCCATTTTTATGCACACTTTTGCAGCTATTATCCCTCCCAAAGGGACCATCTTATATATCGGAAAAATATTGAACTCCATTATATGGGATAACAGACAAGAGGGAAAATGTTGTTAGGATTCATGGCCTCAAATGGACAAACCACTTGATGAAGGTGGAATGATCCTTCCAAAAGTATAAGAGAGCATGTAGGGCATGCACACCAAACCTTCCTAGGACATAATTGAAGTGAATTATCTATGGGGAATATTCATCCGCAATTGGTATGAGGATTATTGGTGAAACTGGGGGAATAAATCTGGCGGTCTCTCGCCTCTTTACAAATGCATGAGAGACTTTCTAGTTGTGTTCTATAAGAAATATAGGTGGTGATTCATAGAGGTGACATCCAATATTGGAATGAAAACTAAGAAGGCTGAAAACACTAATTCTTAGGGTGTCGTGTGTCGGATATCACTTCCAACCAGGCCAGGCTTCATCTGACCTTCACGTCTTCAACTCTAGATGTAGAACAAAGGGACCTTTTCAATAACATTACCCATTATGATGACCAGGAAATGTGCATCTCTTCAGATTCATCATATAGAAATTTTTGTACCAGGTCCTGCATTGAATCCATCCACACCGGACAGGGAGAGGATACAAGGGTACGTCACCTCTGGTGCTAAAAGATCCCAAAAAAGATAAAATTTTTGGTCTGGAGGATCTACAATAGATCCATCCCAATGGATGAGAACATACAGAAGAAAGGAATTCTTATTTCCTCTCATTTCATGTGTTGCACCAACCCAAGCACTGAGTCAACATGTAACCATTTTTATAGAGAATTGGATAAATTTTAATGGGACTTGGCTGGCCGGCGGATATGAGTGTAGAAGAATCATGACAACAAACTATATTTCTTGTCCTGGTGGTTTCATGGAACTGAGAACCAACCCATGGTGCACAATCTTCAAGGCATGGCATGTGATTCGATCTACTTGGCCGTTTGGGATATGAGTAACATAAAACATGGAGGTAGTCGCAGGTCGTATATGTTTCTCAAGGTTTTCTTTCTTTCCATGGTAGAAGATCTTCGTTCACTTCTTCATGAAGGGGTTTCAATGATATATCTTTCCCCAAATGGTCCTAGCATAGGGAAAGGGAGGTGGGTTAATTTGAACCCTCCTAGTTCTATCCTCAAAATTAATGCGGTTGGCGCCTGTGATCAAGGAATTATAAGAGGATCTGGGCTGGACTGAGCACTATAGGATTTGTGGTAATTGGTTTCATCTCTTATAGGGTTAGGGAACCCCCATTGAAGCTGAATCCATATCCCTTCTCAGCGGCATGTCCATCGGCCATGATCATAACACCCCCATCTCTATAGTTGAATCAGACTCGCTCCTCCTGGTCAACTTCCTACATAACACAGCGTGGCCCCCGTGGTACTTATGTTACATAAGAGGAAATGAAAACTCATGCTATATCATGACACTGATATTACTCACTCATGGAGGGAGGGAATCTTTTATGTCGATTGTCTTGCTGGCAAGGGGAGCCCTAACAATTGATGTTCTATTTATGATAGCCTCGAGTCACTTCCTAGTGCATGCAACCTCCTTGTAAGCAATGATGCATTGGGCTTGCAACACTCCCCCCTGAATCGATGGGATCTTTAATGAAAATTCATTTTCAGTTGTAAAAGGGCTATAACGGCCCCATCTATCACATAATAATTCCAAATCATTTTTCATTTTTAAGTGGTGAAATATAATATAAATAAACATTTTTATTGAAAATATATCAAAATAATTACTAATATTTTCCCTTAACCAAAAACTATCGGAAAAATAATAAGGATGGTATCATTATAATATATCCCTAGTGGAACATAAGTAAAATAATAATTTTTTTCATTGATGAATTACAATACGAAAAAAATTCATTAAAAAATTTGAGGAAAATACCTTTTTCACATTAAAAATAACTTTTAAAAACAATAAATTTATAACATATTAACTGAATAATTTTATATTAAATTAATAGTGAAAATTTATAACTACCAAAGAACTTCATATAAATTAATTACATTTTTTTTTGAAAAATATTTAATTCATTAAATAAATACACACTTGAAAACCATAATCATTTAGTGCCTTTGGAAACTTAGAATCATTAATAGTAGAACATAAGTGATCTATATCATCTCCCACTACATTTTTCATACATATAACCCCAATAAATTTCATATATAATACATATCATCATAACCTGTGGAAAGGAAACATAAGGAAGGGTGAGCTCAGAAGTTATGTAAGGGGAAACAAGGGAGATACACAAGCATTGGATGAACATAAGGATATGAGAATATGAGAAAAGGATTTGAAACCCATAAACATCATATCAAATATGATAATCATAATTAATGTAATATAGATTGTGAGTTCACAATACATCATTCAGAAGGAAATCAATGAACATGATCCATAAAAGAATAAGACATGGAATTTTTGGCATACATATAAACATATAATATAATTTATATATTAGTCAAGGAAAAGTAATAATATCATCATAGTATATAAATTATTTTATTGAACCAGGTTCACTCCCCATTATAGCCATGTATTATTGAAATGAATTCACTTATCATTCTAGCCATTTCTTATAGAAGCGATTTCACTCCCCATTCCAGTACTCTCTATCTATAGAGATATAGATCTTTAACCAATGTATTATAGGGATATATAGGTCCTACCAATTACATAATGAAATTAAAAATATCTATTCCATAAGATCATAAAAATTCATTACATCATAAACAATAAATGACATGGGTATCATAAATATTTTGTCATATCTTAACATGTGGAAAAGAGATAGGTTTAAAATTCAATCTTTATAGAATAAACATTGAAAAGAAGCATGTTTTATTATCATTTTGTCATGATATAACCAATAGAAGAGAAACATGTTTCATAAAAATAGTTCCTTCAAAACCTGTACTATTCTGATAAATAATACGAATGGTATTTTTGGATCATATCCCCCATAAATAATATGTATCATCAAGGGTTGTGATCTTATATGGAGAATAATATCGAATGATCTTTTAATACAATACTTAGGGAAAAAATCATTTATTCATTAAAATACTTTTGAAAATATAAACTATTTTTAAAACCTTCTTCATGGAAAATATAATTGAAAATTTATAAAAGAGTATTTGATGAAATTGTTTGTCATGGCCTCAGAAAATTTAATTCATGTCATACACATTAAAATGAATGTTCCTTTCACATTAATGGTAAAATCCAAGAGGGGATATTATTCCAAAATGACATGAATATTACTTTCAAAAAAAGTTTAGAATGTTTAAAAATGTATTTTAAAAATCATAATTGAGTAATAGAACATTTTTGGAATCATTTTTTAGGAAACATGGGTTTGGAAGAAAATAGATTTCTTACCAAAAAAGAAATAAAGGTAGATTTTCATTAAAACATTTTCATAATTAATATAAGTAACAGAGCGTTGAAAAATGGTACCATTACATGAAGATATCATGAATAGACATTGGATAAGGAACTTCATGATAATTATAGTGGGATGTATCATAATATTTCTTCCATGGAATCATAATCATAATCAATTCTGATAAATTATGACATTGTAGCACTAAACTCATACAAAATTGTTAACTTTGAACCATTATCCCCATAAAAGAATAACAGTCAATAAAAGTTAAAATATCATTAAATAAATTGTATTCAAGATATAACATTTCAAAGGTGTATTATATACACCTCACAAAATAATATAGGTCCAGAAGATATCATGTGTCTCAAAGAAGACAAGTTGAGAAACAACTCCCTTACCTTATGTATTGACTTCATTTATACTCATTAAAATCTCTTTTTTAATAAATATATGTTTATTAGGAATCATTAAAAGAACAATATTCATTTATATAATAAAATAAATTATTTTTTTATGAATTTTTGTAACCCATTTTTTAGAAATTCCATGTTAATGTTATGTTTTTGGTAATAATCGCTTTGTTTTTCATACATGTTTTGACTTGAAGTTTTAGGTCCTCTTAATTAAATAATTATATAATTATCCTTAGAAGATAAATCATAATATAAATATCATATATATTTAGTATATATTTATTTATAAAGATAAATATAACCTATAAATATGAAATTAAATACATCACTCACTATGATGGTAGGTCATACATATGCATGAATGTTTCGATTTTCTTATTATATTAAATTAAATAATATTAAATGATATATGTATGTATTTATGTTTTTATTATAATTAAAGAATAATTTATGTTTCATATATATCGGATAATCCTATTAAAACCCATCTATAATATATTCCATATAAATCATGAATGAATCACATCGCTTCGCAACGTGGTAGTCTGTCGTACACATGAAAGACATTATTGTATTTACACAAATTAGAAACAATGTAGGTATGTATGATATATAAATTATAGAAGAATAATAATACCATTAATATCATATATATCATATATAAATATTATTTCCATTCTTATCCCTAACCTTTATAGGTTGTAATGGAAAAATGAATGCCATCGGTTTGTTGTCGGTAGTTTAACATTCACATAAATGGTGATTTGGTAACCCATTTGATGGAAGTGTGTGTGGATTTAGGTCATAATATTATCATTAAAAAATATAATCACATATCTGATAATTATTTTATTATATAATCATTATATAAAAAGGTAATGATGGTTTCTAAGAGAGAACTAAAATAAAAAAGTTCTTTGATGAATGTTACATCTTTTTTAAGTGTCTCCTTTTAGTTTTCACAAATGGTCTTTTGTCATTGGATTTATGCACAAAATAAGGCTTCTAGGATGAGATGATGGAATTAGAGAAATTATTTGTAAAACTATTTTATGAACCATTTGGTTTTGAAGTGGTGAAAATAGGGGCATAGTTGGTGGCCTTTTATAAGGGCGTTGAGTGGCACTCTTGTGATTTTTTGATAGAGTAAATTCCACCAACATTTTTTCCATGTCATGTGGCTCCATTAATAGAAAATTCAAGATAATATAAGTTATAAGGAGAAAATATGTCCATGAAATGGTTTTTGAACAAATTTCTAGGTTATTTTCTCCTTAAAATTAATGTTTATTCCCAGGGTAAACTGGTTTTTCTCCTTATACCAATGATTAATTTTAACTATTTTCATTAATACTTTTTGTAAATATTAAATTTATATTATTATGAACTATAAACTATTTTGATTTAAAATATGGAATAAATTTTTCCAAATTCTAGTTAAATAATGAGAAAAAATTAAATTAAAATTAATCCCACAATCGTAACATGAAAGTGGGTTTTTATAGTGTAAAAACTGATCAAAAGATTACAAAGTTCATATATACAATTTAAATATGAAATTTATTCAAATGATTAAAATTGGATTAATAGATATATAATTGAAATAATTATAATTAAAAACCATTTACATGTATAATTTTCCATTATAAATAAATTAAATTAAATGGATGTTTTCAATTAAAACATTATATTTTTCAGCAATCATCCAAAAAATGAACCATTTTCAAAAAATCCCAGAAATTCACCCAAAGCCAATTTTTAGATTATTATTTCAAAATTGACATTTATTTTATCAAATAAAATTTTCTCAAAGTGTTAAAAATTATTTATTTTATTGTTCATATAAAGTCACAAAAATATGTTTTTTGAGAAAATATTATTTAAAACATATAAAGGCATTACCAAAAATTATATATTTTATTAGAAATATGTTTTAATTATTTAGAAAAATTATATTTATAAAGTAGTAGTCAATATTAATATTTCTATGTTTAGTTTCTTGGTTATAATGGTCAGGTTGCAATAACTATATTGACAATATATCACTATTTTGTTAAAAATTAGTATCGTGTGTTAGGCTATCTAAGTCATTGTTGTGTGTAGTTAAATAATATCATGGTGTATTGTGAAAAAAAACCAATAAATTTTTTTATTTATATGAAAACATTTAATAAAAAAATACGGTGTTACATTTTTCTCCCATTAAAATGAATTTATCCTTGGAAATTTATCACTCTAGTACTGACAAAAGGGGATACTCTGGCCTTATGATATCCTAAATTTTCTATATAGATTCCTCATAATGATGGTTTTCATAAAAACTTTGACGAAGTGAGTGGTATTGTTTCATATAAATTTCTCTATAAGATATAGAATCTCTACATGTTTTTCCTCGTAAAAATGATCTTTCTCTAGTGTTAAGACCTCTGAGATCAGAACATGTAAATGGTAAGGTATCTACTTCCTTAGGATAGATATATAGAACACACCATGGACTTCAGATATGTTTGGTGGAAGTGACAGGTGATAGGGTACCATCCCAATATGATTATGAATTTTAAATGGAATGATATTCCAAGTGCTTATTTTACCTTTCATACAAAATCTAATTACCTTCTTCCATGGAGAAATTCTTTGAAATACATTATCAGAATGTTGAAATTCTAGATCACATCGATTATTATTAGAATTAATTTTTTACTTGCTTTGAGAATTCATGATAAACTACTAAATTTATCTAACCTTCTCTTCCATTCCTTCTGTTATCTCAGGTCACAAAAGTTGCCTTTCTCAAACATCAATCTATGTATTTAAATCTCTATATTTATTTCCATTCAGAGCTTCATTAGGATCCTTCTAAATGATTTAGTTAAAGATATTGTTTTATGAAAACTCAACTAGAGGATGGTTTTGATCTCAACCACCTTTTAAATCTATAGAATAAGATCTCAATATACCCTCTAGGGTCATAATTTTTCTTTTATATTGTCCATATGTTTTTGGATAATACATAGTTCTAAAACTCAATTCTATATCAATATTTTGAAGAACAATTCACTAAAACATTGAGGTAGACCTAATATCTTGGTCAGATACATTGGAATTTTAAACTCCAAGAAAATTCACCACTTCTTTAATGTATATCATGGACCAAATATCTAGTGATATATCTTCTATAATAGTGATGATGTGTTCCAAATTAGTAAGGTTATCGACTCCCACCCATATAAAATTATTCTCTTTAGAGGTTTTGGGGATTCCAATGATAAATTCATAGCGATTTTCTCCCATTTCAATTATTATATGGACAATGGATGCATAATTCCCTTAGAGTTTTGTCTTTTATACTTAACTTGTTGACATACGAAGCACCAAGATATAAACTTTTTGGTATCTCTCTCCATGCATGTCATGAACTAACCTAGGTCAAACCTAAATCATCCACCCAATCCAATCTGTTGCAATGCCCGAGAGGCCTTCTCGATTCCCTCGGGCTGGACACTAGTGAAAAGGGTATGAATGGAGAACACAAAGGGAACAACTTATCCAAAGAATAAATTATGGAACTATATAGTGGAAAGATGAATGAATATGTTAAATAAATATAAAACTAAACTAAACATATTTTACCAAAAATATAAAAATAAAACCAAACTACACAATAAGATCAACTAATCCAGATAACTACATGATCTCCATGTGACCTTGTAGATCACCCTCCAACATAAAGATCAATCAACACCCAAGGCGATCGAACTCAAGATGGAAACAAGTACCAAAGGCTAAAAATAGAAAAGAACAACTGGCGTGAGTATTAAAACTCAATATGATAGCCTGATATTCTATTCCCAATGCACATCCTTTAAAATAAAAGAAATTTAATCATCATGTTTGGGATTAAATATATAAAAAAAATATTTTCTATAAATATAACTTAAAAACAAACAATGGTCCATTTCCCTACATTATTTCAAAACTAGGTTCATTACCAATAGTTAGACATTAACATTTCAAGGGGACAGTGATGCTTTCTTTTTTAAATGGATAAAATAGCATAAAATTATTTTAAATTAGAAACATTTTTTAAAAATATTTATAAAAAATCACATCACTTTCCATGAAAAAAGACATAATATTTCTAAAATCATTGCATACTATGGGAAATGGAAATAAACACACAAGTATCTCAATCATCACTACAAGATGCTAAGTTCTAATAGACATAGGTGATCCTAAGTGATCCTGTATAATATTGAATATATTAATACATGAGACTTCATCCCTTGTATCATTATAAACATGATGAAATAATGAACACCATAAATTCCTAGACACCCTAACTCAGGACATACCAAGGGGCCTAATCTCATAATAATAAACCCAAATATATCAACCTAATATGGGCCACCAGCTTGTTAATAATCTAACCAGTGCAACAATAGTTCTCATCAATTTCTCACACAATTCCAGGTTCCAATGTCTCATGTATAAAGGGGTGATCCAATCAATTACAGCTGAGTATACAATCATAAGCATATAATAAAAACAATCAAACAAAAGTCCTCACCATGAGTCCCTCTAAGGACTGATCTCAGGTCATAGAACAAATAAAACACAAGGAGTCCATTCTATGTATCTCCAATTATGGATCCCAAGGATCCCACAATGAGGAAATCTCATCCATTAATCATATATAGGTCTTGAGAATCATCCAATGGTTGTTTTCATAATAAATACGTTCATAATTTTTACTATGTCTCTATATGGTAATGTATGCATATTTCACAAACCAATATTAATCAAATATACAATCTTCCTGCCATAAAGAGTGTAAACACACCATTCTCTATTTAAAAATTCATTTACAAACTCTTTTAAAAATTTTACATCACACATTCCATAAAATACAATTTTTATAAATAGAACTATCAGGCCACTAACAGTAAATATGTTCCAAACCACTTTAAAACCCAAAACACATTCTTTTATTAAAAACAAAACTACTTTGGAAACCAATAAAAGGAACCCCAAATAATATTTCTCATGATTTCAATATATTCTCAATCCCAAACCATTCAATTTATATAAAAAATCACCCATAAAATCCAACCAAACATTCAATCAAACACTTAGTGTGAATTATTGAAAAAACATTCTATTTATCACATAACAAGGCATAGAACACCAATTTTAACACCAATCATTTCATCCAAGGATCACATAAGAACATTTTTCATATACAGATGGTGCAAAAATCATGAAATTAATGATTCATGAATTAAAAAAGGCATGTTTATTGGAGAACATACTTCAAAATCATGGCACCCAAACAACACACACCCCAATACTCTACACGAGGGTTCCAAAACCATATATCTATATAGAGGAACCCACAACAATAAAACCCCCAATTTTGCACCACCCTAAGAATGATAATCGGAAAAAATTACTAGTAGAGCTTGAGGAGGAAAGGTAAAGGGACAAAAATAAATGGAGAAAGAGAGAGAGGAGCACTAATATTTTGATTTGGGTGAATAATCACCATGAAATCACCGTGAAATCTACTTTGAGGGGCTAAGTGGTGCCAAAATCCTCAATTAGAGGCATCCAAGTCGGGGGGATTTTTAGTGGGGTGTCTAAGGGATAAAACCCCACTTAAAAAGAAGGATATATACCCAAAATAACCTCTCGCAATTGGGTGACACGATTAGCTCACATGATTCAACAAACTGTGAAATTTCCCATTGTTTAGTGCTATATGGGATCCACACTTAAGCTGCATGGTTAGATAAATCATGTGCCTTAATTGTGAATCCTGTAAAAATTCCCCAAAAATCACCACTTTCAACCCAAAACTCATCTAAATCTAGGAGATAAACCTTCCAACTAATATACCCCATGAAAATGTGCCACTAGGAGAGTTACAAAATCATATTTGAAGACACCTCCTCCTCATACCTTCCCTCTAACAATGGTTAAGTCCAAATATCACCTAAAATTTCCAAGACTAAAAATTTAAATCAATAACACCTGAGACACGAAATTTAATCCTGGAACACCCAGAAACAAAGATAAAATCGAAGACCCATAGAAGATTTGAAACAAAGGATTGAATTGAAAATCAATGAGTGATAATTTTCACTACCATTAACACTTTCCACACCTGGAAATCCATAACACATTCTAGTTAATTGATCAACACTTAAGGATTCCAAAACAGCATAATCGTACTTATTAATCCAAGAAAATTTCACCCACCATTAATGAAACTCAAGCTCATTTCCTTAAATGAATAAAAAAAACTAGTTTCCATGAACCAGGGAAGGATAAATCCATCACATACATAAAAAAAATAAAAAACAAAACCATTTGGCCTTCTCTCGTGAATCATAATTCTCACCCAAACCAAGGAGTAAACTAAAAAAACAACTTCAGAAGAAGCCACTTCAACCAGATCAAACAGAAATCAAACTGGGAATAGATCACCAGAAGCGGGGAGGAACGAACAAACTCTCCACCATTAAAAATAAACTAGAACCTGACTACTTCTTAAGATACTACTCAATGATACCCGCAATGGTTCTCCCCACCATTAAGTACCAACTAAGAAATACCAAACAAAAATTCAACATGAACTATAATTGGGTCTTTCACACACATTCCAACCAAAACTCTTTCACCAAAACCTACCCAATCTAAGAAAAACACAAGATAATAAGGACACATCAATATTATTTAAACTACCCACTCCTGAATAGAGGGATAGTAACTAATCTGAAACATCATGTGCAGACCAAAAAACCCCCACGACACGGGTAGGGGAGGGAGGGGGCTAATGATTGGACCACTAAAACTACAACCGACAACCAGCCACCACTCTTCCCCTATAAATAGATAAAATCCAACACTGCACCTGAATCACATGACTAGTCCACATGAGAACACTGACTGGAAACTCACATTGAATAAGGTATAACCACAGACACTGTGTGGGGTTAAGTCCACCAGGATCTTTGCTAAAATAGTAAATTCACAATTATGAGAATCGAAAATTAAAAACTAGAACAACTTCATCTTAATGATATAGGTATAAACTCATCTGAACTCTCTAAACCCTTAAGATTTCTGACACTGCACCATCTTCACTACAAGACCTATATTTAGAGCTCTAATATGGGAATAATATACTGCCTCATAGTGAGGAGCTGTTAATCCCGTACAGAAACCCCTTCTAGTACCACACAATGCAACATATCATTCCAATGTAAAAACAAAGTATTATGACACACCAAGATACTCGCATCCTCAAACAACACATTATTACCCAAATAAGGACTTACGGATACACATTTCCATTCTCTCTCACTCAGAACAAGGAGCATAATAAACAAAGAACATAGAGGAACATACCAAACATCACATAACAACACTACTATAACCAAAATAACTATTTTAATAGGAAAGAATTTTATATTGAGCCCAAACATCTCTCTATTTCAACAAATGGTCTAGGGAATCATTCAGAGAGATGGATTTAACTTTTAAAACCTATAAATGAAATCCTTAGGTTGGTTAACTATAATTTTCTTTTATGGAAAACCATCCATATCAATTTAGTAATAGTCATCACATCTCTATGTGATCGAACACATGGCAACAAAGAAACCATGAGATTTATCAAAACAATCTCATGAACCCAAAGCATCATGTTGAATAAACACCAACTCAAATTAAACTAGCTCAAAGTATTCCCAAAAGCATTCCTAAAATCTCACTAAGTCACTACTTCACGATTGAGATACCAATAGAATATCAATGTAGGATACAATAATACTATCAATTATAGATCACAATGAAGATCATACCAAACAAAATATGCTTATAAGGCATTGAAAAACATCCTACATAATCATTGGATTTCAAAAAACACCAAAACATTGAATATAAAACACTTTTAGAAAATAAATAAACTTTTTTGATTTTTAGAACTCACCAATGGAGTTCTTTTAAGAATCACTCGCATGCATATTTTCTTGCCACACGAGGCATCCATCTACTCTGCCCTAAAAAAGAATCGTCCACATTTCCACAAACCACAATACATGTGAGCACCGATGATAACACCAATGGCTAAAACAAAAAACCCTTATCTTATAAACCAATTCATTTAACCCATTACAAAAAATATGAAATTTTTATAGGCACACTAACTACCAAGATAAAATATTAATTTTTATATTCCACAAAATTAACCATTTTATCATGCTTGAAAATAAAATCCAATATATTTATTTCCAAAAAAAATTTATTTTCATTTAAAAAATTTTCAAAAAATTCAACAAATCCCATTCCCCATTCATTCAAAACGAATTTAAAATTAAATATTCCCTTTAAGAGACCATTTTTTATTTTAAAAAACTCACCAAACCCTCTTTTAACAGTTTTCGTTCCCTAAATATTTTTGTTTATAGTAACACAACTTTATAAAACCTTTATTAAAGAAAATTTTGAAAATCCATTTTACACTTTTCAAAATCCAGTCATTCCTTTAAACCCCAATTCCATAATTTTCACACAAGTATTTTCAAAACAATTTTATAGAGCTTAATAAGATTAATGGAGACCTACAAGAAGGAACTTATGTTGGTGGGTAACTGTACCATACGATTGGTGGACATATTAAAAACACACCACTAACACATAGAGCCTTCTTGGACCATACCCCTGGATCCACATGGATTTCCAAGCCATTTGAGCTCACTGAGACCATTGGAAAAATTCCTTTTTCATATTCCAATCACCAAAAAATCCCTAAAGACCAATAAAAATGGTCTTCCCATGGAAACCTGAGGGTTAGAACGATAAAGAGTTTGTGATGCTCTTCCTCGCCTACCTCTCGGGTCTCAATAATTCTACTCCACCTTTCATGATATCCCCAAGTAAAAATGTACACTCTGAATGGAATGGTCCAATAATATCCAACCATCTTTGATACCATTTTTTCATTAACCAACCCTGGTCAACCATGAATCAGTCACCCAAGATGATCCGTGTTAAGGTGTGAGACACATTCTCGATCCTCCCGAGTAGGCAACATGTGAAAAGGCATCCACAAATTACACAAAGGGAATTATTCTTTACAAGAATAAATAAATAAGCTGGATAATGGAAAGATGAATGAAGTAATACAATATAAATAATACTAAACTAAACATGTTTTATACAAAATATAAAAATTCAAAAATACTGCACAACAAGACCAACTGAACCAGATGACCACACAATCATCATGGGACACCGCAGATCACTCTCCAACACAAAGATCACCTATCTCCCAAGAAGATTGAACTCATGAAGAAACCTATACCAAAGTTTAGAAACAAAAAATAACTATAGGTGTGAGTATCAAAACTCAGTAGGCTAGCTCGATATTCTATTTCAACTATACTTCATTTAAAATAAAATAAACAAAAACTTCAAATATGAGACACAATATATAAAAGTAATCTTTTCTATAAATTTGGATTAAAAAAATATAGTTTATTTCCCTACTTCATTTCAAAACAAGGTTCATTACCAAAAATGAGACATTATCATTTCAAAGGGAAAGTGATACTTTCTATATCAAATGGAACAAAAGTGTACAAAACACTTTTACTTTAGAAACAATTCTCATAAAAATTTAAGAGAAAACACGTCAATTTTCAATAAAACACCACACATTAGAACAATAAAATCATTACATTATAAGGTAAAGAGAAACAAACACATAAGTATCTCAATCATCATTACAACCATCTAAGTTCGAAGAGACAAGAGTGAAGTTATGAGATCATGAATAATTCAAAACATATTAATAAATGAGACACCATCCGCAGTAGAATTCCACACATGATGACATCAAAAACTCCCTAAATGCCCGGCCACCCTAACTTAGGAAAAACCGAGGGGCACAATCCCATCGCAATAACACAAATATATCCACCTACTATGGGCCACCATCGAGTTCATAATCTATCCAGTGAAACAATAATTCTCCAAAAAATTCTCTCACTATCAGAGGTTCCCATATGTCATGTATAAAGGGGTAATCCAACCAAAATCGACCAAGAATCCAATCATAATAATATAATAATAATAATCCAACAAAAGGCCACACCCTCAGTCACTCGAAGGACTAATCTCATGAGATAGAACAAATATAACATAAGGAGTCCATAATAAGGATCTACATTAATGGATCCCAAGGATTCCAATATGATTACATCACATATATTAAATATAGATAAGGAATTAAAATCATCCAATGTAGTTTTTGATAATAAATACCTTCATAATTTTCACAATGTTTCCAAACAGGTCATTAAGCATTTCTCACAAACCAACATTCATCAAAAATACAATCCACCTTTCATAAAGTGTGTAAACACATCATTTTTAATTACAATATTCATTTAAAAACACTTTTAAAACATTTACATCACACTTTCAAGCCAACACCATTTTTATAAAAATTCCAATTAGGCCACTAATCAGCAATATGTACCAAACCACCATAAAATCTAATACTCATTCTTTTATAAACACCAAACCTACTTGTGATACCTATAAAAGGAAAACCAAAAATCATTTTTTATGTTTCCTACACATTTACAGACCTAAACAATGCATTTTATATCACAAATCGCCTATAAAATCCAATCATGCATTTCATCGAACACTTGGTGTGAATTATTTAGGAAAACAATTCTATTTATCATATAACAAGGAATAAGACACCAATTTTCACACAAAATGTTTTTTCCAAAGTTCAAATTACAACATTTATATTATATATAAGGTGTGAAAAGCATGAAATTAATTATTATTGAATTAAAAAATTATGTTCATGGGAGAACCTACATTGAATCCATGTCGCCCCAATAACACATTCCCGAAACCTCTCCATGAAAGTTCTAAAGACATAGATCTATGAAGAGGAACCATAAAAAATAAAAAACCCACAATTTTGCACCACCCTAGGTATGAAAATTGTCCAATCATGTCCAATAGTGTCAGATGTGGAATGTAATAGTGAAAAAATCAAAGGAGAAAGAGATAGAATCACTGACCTTTTGATCTGGGTGAAAAATCACTGAGAAATCACCTTGAAATACACTTGGAGGGGCTTAGTGTTTATTTAATAAGGTTATATTATGACTTATCCATTCTATATGGTTTTATGTTTTGATAATCACAAACACTTTTTCTTAAGTTCAGAATTTCTCATTCGGTTATGCTTACAGAATTCTCATTCGATTATACTTACAGAATTCTCATTCTGTTATACTAACATAATTTTTCATTCTGTTTTACTTACAGAATTATAAATCTTTTATACATATAGAATTCTCATTCCATTATAATTAATGAATTTTCATTCCGATATAATTACATATTTTATATTATGTTATACTTACAATTGTCGTGTTATTTTTTGATACAGATTCCAGTAAAAAATTCATGTTTGTTTATGATGTCGATTCCTGTAAAAATGTCATGTTATTTTACATGATACCGAATTTGGTACAAAATTCATACAGATTTCATGATACTAATTCCGGTACGAATGTGATACTTTTTTAAAAATACTGGTAACCAAAAACTATGATACCAGTTTTCTCAATCTGATTTTTTTATTCTCATAAAATTTGTTTTCTTTATAATGTTAGAGTTGTTTAATTTATCATTCCAATATTATCGGATTCTAAAATTTTCTTATAAATAACATTAACTTATAATCGTTTTATTATATGAAATAATGTCATACAATTTGTTACAAACTAACCATTTTCTATTTGAAACATGTCCAAGTCCCTCTGAAATTTAAGGAAATATGATCGTTGGAGTGGAGCCAGCCATTGGGAGATTTTGCGTATAAATACAAGTTTATTTAAATGATAAAAAAAATGAGTGAACATCGATGATGAATAGTGAATGGAAAAGTGATCAAACTTTGTGAAGTAATTTCTAGAGAGAAAGAGGCACTTACAAATCTCATTGCTTCATTCGGATGTCATGAACAACTTGTTCAGGCGTGAATAACTTGTTCAGACTTGCTTTGTGTAGACTCTAATCGTGCTGATCGTGAGCTTCTGGGTTCGGAAGACAGAGGTTCTGATTTCCTTCTTAATCATGGGCTTGTAGGTATAGAAAAATAGATACTGATCTTCGGATTGTGGTCTTACCTAGTTTGGGTAAGAAAAATTTTCTTGAATGTATAAATCAAGGAACCTTTGTACATGGTTGTTGGATACCCATCTCTTTAGGTTAAAAGAATCTTATTTTTGTTTGTTTTCTATATCAAGTTGTTTTTATTACGCTAATATATGAAATTTCTTTAAGTTATAAAGTTTAACATTCTTATACTTCCTAATTCTGTTACTCTTCTTATATTAAAGATTCTATACACTCTAAGGTAGAATTTTTCTTTTAAGAAAATCATTCTTAAGTTTTTATCTTAAGGTTGTAAATTTTAAGAAAAGGTTTCTTTAAGAGGTTTTGTGAAATTTAGTTTAACTTTGTTAAAATAAGTTTTCTTAATGTTAAAGGTGAACCTTAAGAAATAGATTTCATTAAGGATAAGAAACTTTCCATAAGAATGTTTTATATCATCTTTAATGGTTCCAAAGGAATTTTTAAATTATAAAATTCACCCCCTCTTGTATTTGAGAATATCATTGTACATATTTGATCCTATAATTGGTATCAGGGGAGGTCTCTGAAATACTTATATTCACATATAATTTTTATTTTTCAAGATTTCATTGTTCTTAATTCCTTTATTTTTATTGATTATAAAATTTTACTACTAACAAGTTTTGTGGAATAAAATTTTCGTTTAATTATGGAAGGAATTCATATTGGATCTCTAGAAAATCACAATCCTATTAGACCAACAATTTTCAATGGTAATGAATATGAGTATGAATACCTTTGTGATAAACATAGGAGTAGACAACTACATTATGTAAACTAGAGATTATAAGTTTCCTGATAAAGAACTTATAATCTTTTCTAATCCAGAAAAGGTGAAATACCAGTCGAACATTAAGGTACGTAATACATTGCTCTATTCCCTGACAATAAATATATATATATCCAAAAAAAATCTTGTGATGTTACAAATATAAATTGTAAGAAGCTAGGAGTAACCCACTTTGGAACTTCAAAAGTCATTGAATCTAGAAGATCCATGCACAGAGATGAAAATCATGGTTTCTGTTTTTTTGTGGAGAACTCATATGTAAAGTTAAACAAAGATTCATGATTATATTCAAAAGATTAAAACCTATGGGTGATAAAGGTTCGTATGATGAGATTCTTGTAGAAAATATTATAGACACTATGCCTAATGAATGGGAATCCAAGAGGACAACTATAGATGAGAATAGGAAAGTTTCTCAGATTTCTCTTGATGATTTGTTTGGAACTCTTCTTCAATATATAACCAGAATGAAGGGAGATACTAAAAATAATAAGAAGAAGAATGGAAATGGAAGTGTTTCTTTTATAACTACTTCAAATCATATAAAATCCAAAACTCTGGAAAGAGTTGCAATATCTAAATATAAGAACGTTGTTATTCAATCTAAATCTCGTGAAAGTGAGGCATCAGAAAATGAGTTAGAAAATCGTGCTCATAGAATGGACATGATTGTTTGAAATAAGAACTTTCAATATAAATACCAAAAGAAATATGGAAGAGAAAATAATGATGGATAAGTGACATGTTATTAATGTAGAAGAACTGGTCATATTAGACTTGATTTCCCCTTTCTGAACAAAAAAGAAATGAAGGATATGAATTCTAAAAGGAACAAGAAGATGTTCTATAGATCAAAGCATAAGATAGTCTTGAAAGCCAATGACACTTGGAGTGAATGTTGTGGATATTTTTCTGATTATTCTTTAGAATATGAATCCTTTGAGAGAAAAAATATCGGTCTAATAGCCAGAGCACCATTTCAAAATCATTGTCTTGTGGCTAAGGTACAAACTGCTGAATCTTTAACCAATATGTCTTTAAGTGAATATTTTCCGTAGAAATATTTTTCTTTCTTTGAAGAATCCACTTCATCAGACAGCAATGATGATTTACCTTCCTATGAGGAAGTTTCAAAATTTAATAAGATTCTTGAAATAAAAAAATTTAAAGTTTCTATGAAAATTGAAAAAGTAATTTCTAAAGAATTTATTTTAACAAAATAAATTTTGGATCTCACAAAAGATCTTCATAAGAAAAATGTTGTTTTATAAAATCTTCCTACAAAACATGAGGAAGTTAATTATGAGAAAGATAAACATTCTAAGGATAATAAAAATATGTTTTTAGAAAAAGATGTTTTTGAGGATAAACATAACTCTAAGTTCATTATTCTAGAGGATAATAAATTATTCTTGAGACTAAAATCTAAAATATTTTAATTGAAGAAAATTCTTGCAAATTTTACTTCTGGTGAGGAAAATTCTGATAAGATATATTACTAGATCCGACCTCATGGTAATAATCAAGGATTAGGTTATTCTCATGAAAAAACCTATTTTTAGAAACAATTGTTTTTTTTCATCCAATAGATCTCTTTTGCACTAAATTTCATAGTGGTGGGAATTAAAAGAATAAATGTTCTTCAAATAAATTCAATCCTTTAGTTTCATAAAGCTTAACATTCTACACAAATGTGGATACCCAAGATTTTATTATCTAATAATTCTGAATCCAGAATGTTTGCATTCTGAAAACCTAACACTTTCTTTTTCAAAATAATGAAGGAAGCACCAAAAACGTATGGTACATGGAAAGTGGGTCTTCCAAGGACATGACTTGTAATAAAGAATTTTTAAAAAATATTTTAAAGACTAAAGGTGGAAAATAATCCTTTTGGGATAACTCTCCACGAGAAATTGTCAGTATAGGTAACATTATTCATCATGGTAAAGCTATTATTTCGAATTTTCTTTTTTTAAAGGCCTAAATCACAACCTCATTAGCATAATCCAATTATGTGATGAAGGTTACCTTGTGAATTATATAAATGATAAAGTTTTAGTTCACAATTCCATGTATGAGTTTATTCTCTCTGCCCTTTGACATGATAATGTGTACACCCTAAACATAGAAGACCATAAAAGTCATGGTCTACCTTATGTTAGTTAATTTGAAGATCAAACCTGAATTTGTCATTGAAGACTATGACTTTGTAACTTAAAAAATCATAGTAATGATTCAAATAAATAACATGTTCAATATCTACTAGAACATAGGTTTGATTCTTCAAAAGTCTGTGATCATTTTCAATATGGAAAGCAACATAAATCTTGCATTAAATATATAAGTTAAGTTACAAATTCTAATTCCTTACAGTTACTGAACATAGACTTATTTAGTCTAACACAAACTATAAGTACTAGAGGAAAATAAAATGTGTTTGTTTTTGTTGATGACTAAACTAGATTTAGATGGGTTTATTTTTATTCAAAGAAATAAGATTTTTTTTATTATATTAAAAACATTAGATATCAAGTTAAAAATTAGAGAAATCTATCAATGATAACTATTCAAAGTGATCATGGTGGAAAATTTTAAAATTTTGATTTTGAAACTTTTTGTAGTAAAAAAGGTACTACTCACAACTTTTAAGCTTCAAGAACTCCTCCAAAAATTGGTGTTGTAAAAATAAGAAATCATATTCATAAAGAGATAATTAGAACCAAATAGGATGAATATTCTATAGCTAAACATTTTTGGGCTGAATCTGTATGTACTTCTTGTTATACTATAAATATAGTTTTGATAATAACTTTTCTTAATAAAACACCTTATGAGTTATGGACTGGCCGAAAACCAAAAGTTTCTTACTTCAATGTTTTTGGTTGCAAATTTTCATCTTCAATACCAAATATAACTTACATGTACTGTGGAAGAAACAATTCATGTTCATTTTAATGAAAAAGATCATTCTATTTTTAATTAGCCTGAACTTATTTCTGATATATTTTTGAAAATTGATCACCATCCTTTGATAGAAGATCTTTGAGTCAAGGATAATTTTCAAGAAAATATTTTTGAAACATTTACCCCTGAGGAATTTTAACCCTACGTCGATGAACACGTTTTTCAAAATCCAAGTTAGTTACTAATTAGGAATCACCCCAGTGACAATATCATTGTAATGTTAGTCAACCAGTAAAAACTAGAAGTTCATTAAGGAATGTCGTTGAACATGTTTCATTTCTGTCCCAATTTTAACCAAATTCTCCTAAAGAAGACTTTGGTAATGAAGGATGGATAGAGGCTATGCAAGATAAACTCACTTAATTCGTAAGGAATCAAGTTTTGACCTTTGTTGAAAAACCTAAGGAAACTTCTGTTATCAGAGTAAAATGGGTTTTTAGAAACAAATGCGATGAAAATGGAATTGTTGTCAGAAATAAAGCTAGATTAGTTGGAAAAGGCTATAACCAACAAGAAGGTATAGACTATGAAGAAACATATGCTTCTGTATCAAGACTTGAATCTATCTGTATTCTTCTATCCTTTACAGCAATCATTAATTTCAAACATTATCAAATGGATGTGAAGTGTTCTTTCCTTAATTTTTATGTATAGGAGGAGGTTTATGTAGATAACCCCCATTTTTTTAAGATACAAAATATCCTCATCATGTTTACAAACATACCAAAGCATTATATAGACTTAAACAATCCCCTAGAGCTTGGATTGAAAGACTTTCATGATTTTTTCTTCAAAATAACTATGCTAAGGGAACCACTGATCCAAACCTTTTTATTAAGAAAAATAATAAATATGTTTTGATTGTTTAAATTTATGTTGATGGAATCATTGTTAGATAAACTCAGTAATCCTTTGCTGATTCCTTTGTGAATCTTATGAAATTTGATTTTGAGATGAGTATGACGGGTGAGTTAACTTTTGTCCTTGATTTTCAAATTTCTCAAAAACCAGAGAGAACTTACATATCTCAACATAAGTATATCAAATATCTTCTTAAAAAGTTTGAGTATGACAATACTAAGAGTATAAGAACTCATATCAGATCCCTCAATACTCTTGATATTGATGAATCTTGAAACCTCTGCATCAAACATCTTATAGAGGGATGATAGGAAGTTTACATTAATTAACAGCAAGTCAACCTATGTTAATGTTATCTTTATTATTATGTGGAATATACCAAGTAATCCAAAAGAATCCCATTTAAAGGATGTTAAAATAATGTTTTGGTATTTTAAGGGAACTTTAGATTTGGGACTATTTTATTCTTCAGGAAATGATTTTGAACTTAAATGGTTTTCGGATGCTGATTTTGGAGGTTGTAAAATGGATAGGAATATTACATCCAGAACATGAAATTTCTTAGGAGATTCCATAGTTTTTTGGTATTGCAAGAAACAACATTCTATAGCACTTTTCACTGCTGAAGCTGAATATATAGCAGCTAGAAGTTGTGGTGATCAAGGTTTTTGGAGGTAGCACACACTCACAGACTATGGTATGAGTTTTACTAAAACTCAAATAATGTGTGATAGCACAAACGCCATTATCTTATGTAAAAACCCTACCCATCACTCCCGTGAAAAGCACATAGATATTAGAAATAACTTTATTAGGGATCAAACACTTAAAGGAGATATTATACTTCAATTCATTAGAATGCAAGAACAACCTGCTAACATTTTTACAAAACCATTACCTTCTAATAGATATGAACACATTAAACAGAATATAGGAATGATCTCTATGAGGTAATCATTCATTTCTACTTATTGTTTAAATCATATTCTAACAATAAGATACTCTTTATTTTAGGGGGAGTACATATGCTTGTTTATTTTCGTTATTTTTTTTAAGAAAAAAATTCTTTCTTTAAGAAATTAATTTTTTTTAAGAAAAACTAGTTTATCTTTTTCTTTCAGAATTATAATTTTCAGAATTGAAATTATCGGAATAAACATTTTCCAAATTAAAATCCCATAATCTGAATCTTCTAAGAGAATTCTTATAATACCGATAAATTCTTTAGATTATTCCCAAAGTTACACTTTATTTCTCTTCATCTTCTAATTTTATGTTTAAATTGTTGGTAGTTCAACAATTTCAATTCCTGGTTTACCTTACTTCATAAGATCAGAATTCATATCTTTCTACATCCATTCTCAACCATCAGATCAGATTAGATAATTTTTAGCAATTTGATTATCTTATACAAGCTGAAAATTCAAAACTTTGTCTATATATGGGGTTCTTTGTTTATGAGCATTGCACCATCTTCACTGATCTTTGAGCCAATGTTTTGTTGTCATAAAATCCTTCATTCCATTTCCTTTGTCTCTTTGACTCTAAATCACTTCTGAATCCTCAGAAGATCAGATGCCGATTTGTTAGGAAATAAAGGATTGAGTGATCTTTAGGGAAAGCATGGTATTCCCTAAGTTCTTTGTGAAGTATGACTCCCACAACTCTAAAATAATAAAAATTAACAGATGGGAAAGTGTTTGTGTGGATAATGAGAAAAGTCAATATTAGGTTTACCCTGACCTAGTTATTCAATTCTATGAATCCGTTAGTTTCTTCTAAAAGGATAAAAAAGATTTGTTCAAGTTCAAATGTTATGATAAGACTTATACAGTTCCTTATAAGAGTTTAGAAAATTTTCTCAACAAAACCGTATAAATGAGAAGCTATTCTATGCTCTCATAATCTTTTCAAGAAGGAAGGTTCTTTTGAAAAAGAAAAGTCTTTGGTTTACCTTGTTCTTAAGTATGTTAAGAATATGAAGATTACGAATCATACAAAAAATCACAAGCTGGTAGCTCTTTGGATGAAAGGATTTCTTATTCCAAAAAAGGGGATAAAGAATATTTAAAGATTTGTGATATCTTTTTTTTAGACATTATTGTCAATATAAGAAAGATCAATTTGATTAAGTATATCTTTCTCACCATCCAAGCAGTTAAAGGTGGAACCATCATATCTCATATTCTTATGTATCTTGCAACTATCACTGGGATGATTGTTATGCACCTTCAAGAGATTAATTCTCTTTTGCATTCAGTATCTAAGGTGTTAAATACTTTGTCACTCAGTGATGATTCTCTAAGGAGGGTGAAGGTAGAGTTTATACCTGAATACAAAACTTATGAAGAGTTGGGTGTCCAGAACAAGGCTTATGTTTTTGAATCTTCAAAAGCAATATCTGTGAAAAGAAAACATGAAGAACCAAGATTACCAACACTGGTTACTAATGCTCCAATATCAACACCTCCTCCTGTTAAGAAACCAAAAGCCTATTCTGATGCAATGGTTGCAAAATGGAGAGAGACGGCAGCTACTAGAAAGGAAGGTGATCCTTCATTTGGCCTAAATCATGTAGTGGTTAAGGACCTAAAACTCAAGCAAGAATAAAATATAGGGAAAGAAAATAAGGAGAAGATATTGAAGAATAAATATTTGGAAGCTCAAGTATGTCAGTATTTACTGAAAGATGTAGAGGAGAAGTCACAAAAAGTATATGAAACTCATGTTGTTCATAAGAAACCGGTTGTTACTCAGGAAACCAAGAAAGATAAGAAAGTCTTATAATTATCAGAACCTATTCATGAAATGGAATATCAGATAGTTCAAGAAGATAGTGATGATGTTTTAAGGGAAGTGAGAGATTACATTGGAACTCCTTAGAGTTAAAATTTTAATTCTAGTTAAGAAGATCAAGAGATTGAAGAAGAAGATAACTTTGAAGAACAAAAAGATGAGGTGGAAAAAAAGTGATAAAGAGGAATAGATTCAGGAAGAATAAACACGAGAAGGAACTCCAGAAGAAGAGCTCGAAGGGAAACAAGTTCCAAAACAAGATCTAAATGTTATTAAAGTTTCAGATGAATAAACCCCATTATGAAATCTTGTTAAAGGCAAGAGTGTTTTGGTTTCCTTATCTGATAAGAAAAATCCTCATAAGGCTTCTAAAATTATAGAAAAACCAGTTTTGTTGACTCCAAGAGGAACTAAGAAAGGAGAAGATGTTTTATGTTCCAAATCCTTGTCCTCTATTGAGCATGAATTTGTCAATCTGTCTTTAAAGAAGTTTCTCAGCACCATTCCGGTTCTTACAAAAATAGATTCCCATATTCAAATGATGAAAGAGACCCTGAATAAAAAGAAGGAATCGACCAATATACTTATGGACATGTGGTTCAAGCAAGAAGAATACTTCATTAATCTTTTTATAGAATATAAATCTCAGTAGGTGACTTGTATGAAATTATTTAACCACACCAAAACCATCAATAAATAGGTTAGAATGTTTTGTGACTTCATGGATTCAACAAAATGGGATTTCAATACATGTGAATCCGAGTTCAAAAAAGTCAAGGAATCCATTTCTATGAATGTTAGGCAACTCAATTACATTTCCCGGTCTGTAAGTAGTGAGAAGGATGTCAGGGCCGAACTAGTGAAAAATTTTGCTGATAAAGAAGAGTTCATTAAGAATCAAGATGATAGAATCAAAACTCAAGAAATAAAGTTCATGTTCTAAGAAAAGTAGAACCAGGAGCATAAGTTCTTGTTGAAGATTCTTCAAGTAGATATTAATTAATTGAAGAAACATAAAGCTCAAATAAAGAAAATGTTTTCAGAATAAAAGAATGATGGATGATTCTTTTATATTTCGATGTTTTGTTATAATATAATCATTATTTCAAAAAAAATTAAGAAATTTATTGCATATCTTTCTTTTTTTTCAAATGTATGTTTCTTTATCCTTACAGGTACATCTTATACATAGCCATTCCTTTATGAAAATTACAATGGGGGAGAATTTATTTGAAGGAATAATTCAATGACTAAACTAAAGGGGGGAATCCATTAAGGGAATGTATGTTCATAAAGAATAATTCCTAACTAAGGGGGAGCTTCTTTTAAGAAGAATTGTTAATCTAAGGGGGAGAATCTTGTAAGGGGGGTTTCTTTTAGGAAGAAATGTTTCTTTTAAAGAGGGAGATTAGTTTTATCATTCTTGTTTTTCAAAGTCAATATATTATTAATTAGAAATTTTATCTGTGCTTTCCAAAAAGGGGGAGAGTTTTGAGTCAGTAAGGTTATCTTATGACTCATCCATTCCTTATGGTTTTAAGTTTTGAGAATCACAAACACTTTTTCTTAAGTTCTGAATTTCTCATTCTGTTATACTTACAGAATTCACATTATGTTATACTTATTGAATTTCCCATTCTGTTATACTTATAAAATTATCATTCTGTTATACATACAGAATAATCATTCAGTTATACTTACAGAATTATCATTCCGTTATAAATACAAGATTATCATTCTATTATACTTATAGATTTTTCATTCTGTTATACTTACAACTGTCATGTTGTTTTATGATACTAATTATAATACAAATTTTTCATTCTGTTATACTTACAGCTGTCATAATTTTTTATGATACTAATTCTAGTACAAAATTCATGATGTTTTATAATTCCAATTCCAGAACAAATTTCATGTTGTTTTTCATGATACTAAATCTGTTAAAAAAGTTATATCGATTTCTTGATACCGATTCTGGTAGAAATGAGAAACATTTTTTCATACTACCGGTACCCAAAAACTGTGATATCGTTTTTCTCAATATGATTGTTATATTCTCTTAAAATAGATTTTATTGATAATGTTAGAGTTGTTTAATGTATCATTCCAATATTATCATATTCTATGTTTTTCTTATACTTAACATTAACTTAACAACATTTCCTTATATGAAACGATGTCATACAATTTGTTAAAAACTAACTATTGTCTGTTTGACATGTGTCCAAGTCCCTCTGAAATTAAAGGAATATATGATTGTTGGAGATGAACTGACCATTGGGAAATTATTCCTATAAATACAAGATCATTTTAATGATAAAAAAAGAGAGTAAACTTCAATGATGAACCGTAAATGGAAAAGCGATCAATGTTTGTGAAGTGATTTCTAGAGACAGAGTCTCTTACAACTCTCATTGCATCATACATATGTCATGAACAACTTGTTTTGGCATGAAAAACTTGTTCGAACTTGCATTGTGCAAACTCCGGTTCTGCTGATCATGGGCTTCTAGGTTTAGAAGACAGAGGTTCTGATTTCCTTCTAAATCGTGGGCTTTCACGGATAGCAAGACAGATACTGATATTCAGATTGAAGGCTTACTGGGGTTTGGGTAACAGATACTTTCTTGAAAGTATAAATCAAGGAATCTTTATCCATGGTTGTTCGATACCCTTCTTTTTGGGTTAAAAGAATATTATTGTTACTTTTATTCTATTTCAAGTTCTTTTTATTCCACTGCTATTTTAAATTTGTTTAAGTTAGAAAGTATAACTTTCTTATACTTCCTAATTATGTTGATTTCATTATATTAAATATTTTATATGCTCTAAGGTAGAATCTTTCTTTTAAGAAAAAATTTCTTATGTTTTTATCTTATGGTTGTAAATTTTTAGAAAAGGTTTCATTAAGAGGTTTTGTGAATTTTTGTTTAACTTTTTAAAATATGTCTTCTAAAAGTTAAAATCTAACCTTAAGAAACAGATTTTATTAAGGTTAATAAACATTCCTTCAGAACTTTTTATATCAACTTTTAATGTTCCAAAGGAATTTCTATAGTATACAATTCACCCCCCCCCCCCCTCTTGTATTTTAGCATCCCATTATATGTATTTGATCCTATACATTGAGGATCAAAAATTCTATATGGGAGGCATCCATGTTTGCGGATTTCTAGTGGGGTCTCCTAGGGAAGAATCCATGCTTAAAAAGAAGGAGAAATGCCCAAAATACCATTTCCTGAGTGGGTGGCATGGTTAGATCACACATTTTAACAAACCATGTAGAAACCGTGAAATTTCCCACTCTTTAGTGTAGTATGTGGTTCTCACTTAATCTACATTGTTAGACTAACTATGCACCTTAACTATGTGACCTAGAAAAATTTAAAAAAAAATCCCATTGTCACCCCAAAACTCATATAACTCACGGGGATAAACCATCTAAACAATATGCCCCATAAGAATGTGCCACTATGAGTGTTACAAACTCATATTCTAAGACTCCTCCTCATACCTTACCTCAAACAATGGATAAGGGTAAATACCACCCAAAACATCCAATACTAAAAATTTAAATCAAGAACACCCAAGACACTAAATATAAACCCAGAACACCTGGAACCTAAGAGAAAATCTATGTGACAAAACATGATTTGAAACAAATGATGGTATTGAATATCCATGTGTGGAAATTCCATCCCACTGAGGGTATTTTTTGAAATATCTATACATATTCATACTTCCCAGATGAATAGAGAATGAATAACTATGAGCTTCCAATAATAATAGATTCATTATGTCTGGTATGGATGGAGTTCATAAACAATTCTGGATCCTTATCCTTCCATCAAGATCATGGTTAAACATGGAAACATTTCTAACTTTATTTCATAGCTCAATATCTTTCTTTCAGGCCTCTTTAATCTGTAATTAGTTAGATGGTTTCACCTTCAATTGAGAAATATATGACTTTTGCCCTTTCTTTAGGATTTCCAGTTCCATTATTTGAAAATATAAAAATATTGGATCTTTTGGGATTCTCATTATCAATATGATAGCATGATATTTTCAACTCAAAGCATTGGCCACCTTGTCTCTTTCTTAGGGTGGAAATGTATTGAATAGTAATAATCCTTAATTGCATCTAACCATCTACTCTAGTGCATGTTCAACTCTATATATGTGAATATATATAGTAATATTTTTTGATCACTATATATATCACACTTTTCACCGTAAAGATAATGCATTCTTATATTTAATGAACAAATTATTGTAGCTATCTCCAAATCATGATTTGGGTAATATTGTTCATGAACCATAAATTTTCAGGAGGCATAATCTATAACCATAACAATCTATATAGGAACACAACCCAATATCTTCTTTTATGAAACACTTTATATTAAAAAACCTTTTCTACTATTAGATAATGTAAGCACAGGTGATCCGAATAAAGTTATCTTCAGTTCCTTGAAATTTTCCTAACAATTAGATATACAGAGAAACTTTTCTCCCCTTTTAGTTAAAATGGTGAGTGTATTAGATATTCATGATAAATTATTCACAAATTTTTGATAATATCTAGATAAACTAAGAAAACTAGATATCTCAATCATTAAGGTATTTATGGGCCAACATTCAATAGCCTCCATCTTTGATAAATCATATGATATTCCCTCCCATTAGATTATGTGACTTGAAAATGAATCATTTTTCAGAAAAAAATCACACTTTGTAAATTTTATATATATTTTCTCTTTCTTTAGGGTATTTTGTACAATTATTATGTTGTCTTTATGATCTTCATTTCTATTTGAATAGATCTGAATATCCCTTATAAATACTACCAAAAACTGATCAAGGTAATCACTAGAGACTCTATTCATTAAACCCATAAATATAGAAGGTGAATTAAGAAAAAAGAAATCTCTATATATCCCTAATGACCATTCCTTGTATAGAATTTCATATTGGGTATATCCCCCATTCCTGACCCTAAATATTTGATATCTAGAACAAATTTCAATCTTATTAAATGTATTGATCTCTACATAGTTGATCAACAAAGTCAACAATATGGGGAAGATGATACTTGTTCATAATTTTGATCTCATTAATCTTTAAATAATAAATGCAGTGACACAGTAATCCATATTTATTTTTAATTAAAAGAACATGTACACCCTATGGTGAAACACTTGGATAAAAAAATACGGTATCACAGTTTTTGTATTGATTCTATAATATCTACAAATCAATAAGGTTCATTCTATAAGGATTCATTTAAATTGGTCTGGCTCCTATTATAAGTTCTACTTACAACTCAACATCTTATTTTGGTTAAGTTCTATACAACTATTCTAGAAAGACATCCAAAAAATCCCTCAGAATAGGCATATCATTGATGCCTAATTTCTCCCCAAGCATTTGAGATAAACGCCCATTATGGAATGGAATTAAGACTCGTAGAATGGATATAATATCCATTGGAAGTTCATACTTATAATCACATTAATAAATTATCATGAGAAGGTTTAAAATATCATATATGACTTCCCTTACTTTATAATTGATATTGTATTTACGTATATAAATCTAATACATGCCTATGATGATATCAAATTATACTAACGTAAGGATTAAAATATTAGTAGGAAGAATATTCCCAAAAACATCGACCAAATAGGAATCATAAACATGAGATGTGATCATTATACATTTAGGGTTTTTTTACTACTAATTCCATATATAATCAATTTCTGAGGATCTTTATACAATTGTAAAATTCTTTATCTATGAAATAATTGGAATACCAAGACTCAAATATGATATTATCAGTTCTAGTGTGGATGGTAAGTGTTCCTTTCCCAATTTCATTGTCACGCCCACGTCAGAAATAGTGTTATCATGAGATTCACCCTTGTCACTCGACCTAATAGGATACTAACATTGATCTTCATCATTAAACCGAGGGTTTGGGAATTAGTTACCATAAATATCATTCTCTTTTCACTTAAAGCACTAAATTGTAGAAGATGCATTATTTTCATCTTTCTCTCTATTTTTATCATTACCTAACTTCAACCCATCACTTCAAAAATCAATTTCCCAATGACCTTCACTTCCATAATTAAATAATTTACAAATACCCCTAAAGAAATTTCCTCCCTGATTCATCCCGCACATAGATCATAAAAAAAGGCTCATATTCTTCTCTCTACAGTTCTTATATTTTCCTTTGAACTCCATCTTCATTTTCTTTCCAAACCCACGAGATTGATATGTAACTCTAACAACTATTTTGACCTTGATTACACATCAAACAATAACTTCAAAGAAACCAAAATCTATTTTGGCCAACTCACCATAGAGTTGGTTTTCATCCACTAAAAAGTTTATCAACATTAATTTTAGGCTGGATAATGATATCAAAAGAATACCTGCAGGTCCTATAAAATTGTCCTCATGGGTAACAATGGGTTCATCATACTTTTTCAATAGATATAATTACTCTTTATCCATATTCATACAAAGAATAATTGGAAATTATTTACTAAAAAACAATTTTGAACTCATCCAAATCCATGGAGTCAATTTAATAATTTTTCCTCATATTAATGATAATGGTCCTCCATTGATCTGTTTCACCTTCAAAAATATAGAGAGAAAAAGTGAATTCATTATGTTTTGAACACTAAAGAATGGATAATTTAATTTCAATGCTATATAACCATTGTTCAACAACTAGTGGATCTGAAGACCCAGTAAAAAAAGCTATATGTTTCCTTTTGAAAGGCTCAATATTATGTTGTTCCCTCCTATTCTCATTCTCAATTCCCTCATGATTCGTATATTGAGAAAGTTGTGTGAGAATAAAAATGATATTTTTCAATTCAATCTCCCATAATGCTTGGATACTCATGGGTAAATCATTACATTATCCATCACACTCAGCATTTATGTGGTTCATTCAGGTTCTATCTATTTATTAAACAAAAAATGATAGTGTAAGAACTAGTAATCATTTTTGGGAACATAATTCTGAAAAATCTCTTATATGATTTATAAATAATGAAATATTCTTTAATATATGACATATTAAATTTATCCTTGTTAATTAATATTCAAATTTTATTTAATCCCTTCATGATGGTTCATAATGGGTTTGGGAATTTCCAAGGCATGTCCTTGAAGAGTATCAAACTATGTGTGAAGCAAGGCCCATTTTCATGAACCCGTTCCTAATGGATTATAGATTAATACGGTTATTTTGGTGTTTTTTACCATAAGAAGATCTATTCCAAATATATATCAACTTTCAGTATCAAAATAAGGATATATTTCTAGGAGACAACTCTCTATATCCTTTATGAAAATTCTAGAAAATTTTTCTATACTTTGTATCTTACTTAGAATTATCCTTAGACATTTCCTTAGAAATAACAATATGGTATTTTCATCCTATTTTCCAAAGTTAACTATACCTTTTCTCTGATACCAACTATAAAAACACAATATTTTCATTTATAGATAGTAAATCATTTTTCATAATATTTATTTCATTATATTAATACACACATAAAAACTGTAATAGTTTGTTTCCTTTAGAAGCATTGAAATATAAAAATTGGTCCATAAGTGGGTTATTACATCTTGAATTATATTTTATATAACTTTAGGCCTTGTTACACTTATCATACATAATAAATGTCTTCATAACCTGGGGAAAGGAAACATAAAAAATGGTGAGGTGAAATGCTCTGTAAGCAAAATAAAGGGAGATATGTAGGCATAACATGAACCTAAGTGTATTAGAGCATGATCATAACAATTTAAAACAATACCCTATATTTCAATGATAATAACAATGATTCATCATACAAGTACTTTAAGTTCATAAGACATGAGTCAAAAGGGGATCAAAGAACAAGATCCATGAGAGCATAAGACAAGAATTTTATGGTATACACGTAAGCATAGAAAATCATGTCCATATTAGTCAAGTCCTAGTTCCAAGACAATTATAGTAGAAAAATTCATTTAGTGAAACATGTTTACTCCATGTTTTATAACATTTTTATAGAATCAGGTTCACTACCTATTCTCGGACAATCTTAGGGAATTGATGTCACTCCAAATCCCAGTCCTGTCTATCTTAGGAAATATAAATATTCACCAAATACATTGGAGGGAGAAATAGGTTCCACCTATCATATAATTAAATAATACATATTTCAACCACAATATCATTAAAATTTATCATATCATAACTCTTGAAAAAATAAGGTTTCATTAGTGATTTATCTTGGTATAAAATGTGGAGGAGAAAAATGATTCATAAAAATAAATTCCAAAAAACACAGACCATTCATATAAATAATATGAATGGTATTCGTTGATTATATCCTCGTTATTTATTGGGTATCATCAAGGGATGTAATCTAAGATATAGAATAATTTAGAAATAAATTTTAAAACATTTCTTGGGGGAAAATATCATTTACACATTAAAAATGATTGTCAAAAAATAAAACATGTTTTAATAGTTTTTCATTGGAAATAAGCTTGAAAAATTATAAATTATTCTTTGATGTAATGATTGGTAATTACATCATAAAATTTCATTCATCTCATGCACATTAAAACAAAGGTTCCTTTCACATTCTTTTTCAGATCCAAAGGTGCATTATTTTTCAAAATGACATGATTATATCTTTACAAAACAATTTGTTAATATAAAAAATGAGTAAAATTTTCTTTTTAAATTAATAAGAGAGTAAAAAAAATTATAAATTTTTTAGAAAATATGGTTTTATAAGAAAAAATATTTCATCCCGGAGAGATAAATAAATTTGGATTAAAAAAACATTTTATTAATTATACTAAGTAAAAAAGTGTATAAAATTGTACCATTACATGAATAAATCATTAATAAATATAGGGGAATAAACATCATGATATTTTTTGAGATATGGATCATAATATTTCATTAGTGTAAGCCTAATTATAAAAAAACTTGATAAATGATGAGATTGTAGAACTAAAATCATACCACTTTGGTTACTTTAAATCATAACACCCATGAAAGAATAACATTACATGAAAATTAAAATGTCATAAATAGAGTATATTCTGGATATAACATGTCAAAGTTTTTTTATATTCACCTAATAAAATAGTATAGTTCCATAACAAATAGTTTATCTCAAAGAAGGCAAATTGATACAAAATCACCTTAACTTACTTCTTGAATTCTATCGTACTCATTAAAACCTCCAGTATAATAAATATAGGTTTATTATATATAAATAAAATACAAATATTCATATATTTTATACCATATAATATTTTATTATGACTTTATAATACCCATTTATTAAAAACTCCATGTTAAAGTTATGTTTCAGGTAATAACTGCTTTGTTTCTTGTACATGTTTTGATTTATTATTATTGTCCCTCCTGATTAGATATTGATTAAATAATATCCATTTTTCAAACCATGATATAAATATCATATATATTAATTCTATATTTATTTGTAATCATCTATAATGTATATAAATAGGAAGAAAAATACATTGTTCTTGGAGATGGTAGGATGTATGTACACATCAATGTTGTTTCCATTATCTTATCAAATTGAAAGAATGAAAGGTAAAAGATATATCTATGTTATAATTACATAATAATTTGTATTATATATATATATAGTTTATTTTTATTAAAACATTTCTTAATACATTCAGTTTAATGGTGAACAATCCATATCTCTTCGCAGGGTAGTAGTCCGTTGTACACATGAACGAATTTATGGTATTCCCACAAAATGGAAAGAATTAAAGTTTTTGTGATATAAAAATCATATAATAATAATAATATCATTAATATAATTAATATAGTATATAAATATTATGTTCATCGTTATACCTAACCATGAGAGGTGGTAATGGAAAATCAAATTACATTGTTTCGTGAGGTGGTAGTCCAACCTACAAACGAATAATGATTTTTGTAACCAATTTGATAGTCGTTTGTGTGTGGTTTTAGGTCATAAACTAAAGATAAAAACATATCAGTATATTTATGATTTTGAGAATGTAATATTATGATTATATAAAAATAAATAATTTTTTTGAGAAATAAATAGAACAAAAACATTTATTGATGAATGTTACATATTATTTATGTATCTTCTTTTGGATTTCACCAAAGGCCATCCATGGAAATATTTTATACAAAATTAAGGATTATAATATTATATTATATATTTTTAGGATTAATTGTTTCATTTTTGGCTGAACCAATTTGGTTTGAAGGTGTAAAGTGATGGGGAGAGTGGGTGTCCTTTTATAAGCGTGGATAATGGTACTCTTGTAATTATTTGAAAGAGGGAATTACACCCAAGTTTTTCTATGAAAAGTCATTCACATAATGTACCTATATTTATAATATAAGGTTTTACTTTTATATATGTACATAAAATGGGTTTTTCATGTTTCTTAGGTAATTTTTTCCCTTATGATTAATGTTTGGTCCCTTTGTAAATAAGTTTTTCTATTAATCATCGTGACTAATTTTCACTGTTTTTACTAATAATTATGTTAAAAAATTATGCTAAAATTATTAAAATTATAAATATTTATTATTAAAAATATGGATTCAATTTTTCCAAATTTATATCACATATGTGCTAAAAAATAATTTAAATGTAATCCCACAGTAGTGATAATAATGTAGGGGTTTATAGTGAAATAATGATCAAAAGTTTAAAACAAATTATTAAATTTAAATATGAAATTGATTAAAATTACATAAATTAAATTCATTTATATTCTATTTAATTATTTGCTTTTTCGTTTCTTGGATGAAAATTTTTTTGAAGGTGTGAATAGAGGGGGAGAGCGGGCGGTCTTTCATAAGCATGGTTAGTGGAACTCTTGTGATTTATTGAAAGTGTGAATTACACCGACATTTTTTATATAAAAATTACATCAAATAATAAAAAATTCAATAAAGTAGAGCTGTTAATATGGATATATGGTAAAAAAATAGGTTTTGGAAAAATTTATTGGTCATTGTTTTCCTTATGTTTAAAGTTTATTCCCTTGGTAAACAAGTTTTCTTCTTAATTTCTAGGATTATTTTTAATTTTTTTCACAAATGATTTGATAAAAAAATTAATTTGAACTTATTAGAAATTATTTATAATTTTGGTACCAAATATGGACTCCATTTTTTCAAATATAAATCAAATTAGTAGATAAAAGTTAAATATAATCCTGAATTCCTCAGGAGAAAGCGGGTTTTTGAAGAGAAAAAATAATCAATCTTTAAAAAGGTTTTAAGATTAAATTTCAATATATAACTGATTAAAATTAGTAATATTGGATTAATATATCTATTATTTAACTAATTATAATTTAAAACTAATTTAAATTATAATTTGACTCTATATGTAATTAAAATGAAAGGCAGATTTCAATTAAAGCCTAGTATTTTTCACTTTTCATGAAAAAATGAAAATTTTCCCAAAAATTTACCCTAATTCAATTTTGACATTTTTAACTAAAAATTTAATTTTATTTAATAAAATTAATTTTAAAATTGTATCAATAATTTATATTATTATGGTCACATAGATCCATAAAAATATTGTTTTTGGAAAAATAGTATTTCCATAACATATGAAGACTTTACCAAAAAATGTGTATTTTAGTATAAATCTGTTTTATTTATATAAGTATATTATATTTAAAAATTATCTATTAATATTTATATTTATATTTTAAATTTCTCAGTTATAATGGTTCTTTTAAATACCTATATTAATAATATATCACAATTTTGTTAAAAATCAGTGTCACATGTAATGAAAGATGAGACAGTGTTTTATGTTGCGTAATCTTATCTTGCTGTAACATGAAATGAACAACATCAAATAAATTTGATTTATTAAAAATAAAATTCAAAAAAATAGGGGTTTTACAAAATATTTGAGGAATCTCTAACTATATATTTCCCATGGTGGCAGGAAATTCCGTTGAGGTCGTACACACTAAAATAAAGATTCCTTTTTCTTATTTCTTAAAAAAATAATAAATGGTTCATGTTTGGAAAATGGAAAGAATATCCCATTTAAAAAGTTAAATAAAAAAATGGGTAAAAATATCATTAATAAATCATTTGGATAGTTTTGAAAACATTGTTGAAAATATATTTATAATATTTTAATATAGATGAAAAATGGCATACATCCAAAGAGAGAAATAATGTGAGTTTTTCTTAAAAAAAATATTTTCTCTATAATTTTTCATTAAAAGGAGAGGAAAATGGTAATATTACTTGAAATTTTTATTCATAATCATAGTATCATAAAATGTATAGGATTTATAATAGAAATATCAAATAATTCCCCCAAGGGACATAAACAAAAAATCCCAAATTATGATGATATTGTGAAATAAACCCTTTCCACTTTGGTTGATTTTGAATCATATACACAAAAAAATTATCATATAATGAAACATTAAATAAAAATAATATCAATGTTTCCATGATATAACATATCAAAGGGTCAATAGATTCAACTAATAAATTATGATTGGTGCATAACATAACAAATATCCCAAAGAAGACAATTCGATATGATACAGCCTTACCTTTGGTTTGACATCCTTCTTTAGAATTTTAAACTAATAGAAAATAAATATATATTAATTAAAAATATATTAAATAATCATATTCATATATATCATACCATTTATTATTTATTAATAAACTGGTCTCACATAATTATTAAAAATTATTTATTAAAATCACTATTCGGAATGATAATTACTTTTTTTCATATATGTTTTGGTTATTATTTTGGGTCCTTGTAAATTAATAATGGATATATGATATCCATAATTTTAATAATGATATAATGATCCTTTATATTCATTATATAAAAAATAAAGGTCATCTATAAAATTTATTGATAGAAAAATAATTCATACAGTTAATAGAGAGAGCGGGTTGTACGAACACATTGAAAAAGTATTCCATTTTCGGTGGATGGGAAGAAATAAGTATAAAAAATAAAAAAAATCCATAATAATAATTATATCATATCCATAATATATATTAATTAAATCCATCCTTATTACCATCCAAATAAAATGAAAATGGAAACCATATCACATTGCTTCATTGAGGTGGTAGTCCACACCAACCCATGAAGACATTGTTATATTCTAGTGTATTGGAAGGTATGAAAGTAGATATGATATTATGATTAATTGTTTATGATAACGTCAAAAGTATCATATATATTCATTTTCCTCATCCTAATAACCAACCCTTAAATATGGTGTTGTAAAATATATTGAATCGCTCCATGGAGACGGTAAGTTATACGCACTCACAGGTGACAACTTCACATAAAATTTGATGTAAAATAAGGTGGATAATTGAGATTTAATAATAAAAAATTATTTATATTTAGGATACTTAATTTATTAATTTATTACAAATTCCATATATTTATATGAGGTAAAGAATAATTATAATGGAAAGTTCATGATTTTGGTGATTACTTCTCCTTTGAAAGAAATCATTTAGATATCCTTTTAAGGTTCATATATTAAGTATGTTAGGATGAAAGTAACATATAAAATTTATATAAGGGGTTTTATAATGGAAAGGGGTTTATCATGATAGAAGGCTTAATTTTGTGTAATAAATTAAGGGAGGAGGTTCCTTTTTAAAATTTAGGTAAGGGGAACATTTAGAATTTTCTAAATGATTAAATTATGATAAATTAATTCTCCAGAAAAATGTATCCAAATAGCTAGGTATTTGAACCTATTGATTTTTTTTGTGTCTTAAACCTTATCATTCGGTTTAACCCCTTAGTTAATCTATTTTTAACATTAATAGTGGAAAAAAAATTCACTCTTAAAGGGTTATAATTTTACATATAAGGTAACTATTGACTAATAAACGTAAAATGGATTTAATATTATACCATATATAACCCATTAACATCTTTAAAAACATAAATAATTTTTAAATAATTTAAATCAATATTATTTTGTTAAATTTTCAGTCATGTCTATTTTGACACGTTTCATTTAATTTGACTACAAATATATCAATGTGATGTTTTATTTCAAATATAATTTATTCATAAAACACTAATATTACATAATAATAAATATAAATCTTATAGCACTATAAATCACTCAAATTATAACTCTTTTTTTATTCTTAATATTAGTTATTTTACTTTACTATTAATTTAACATATACTGTATTAGCATTGTATAATAATTTAAGCTAATTATATACTCATTAAGTCTTATATATAATTTATAATCATAAATATAATATCACTATGAAAAAATTCATTTAAATTCATTAATAACTTACTTTCTTCTCTATGTAGTCACATAATAGTTATCTATAACTAAGAGATAACATTTAGTAACTTTATTTGTTTGAAACATTATATTGATAATTTTCATGGAATAGTTCCCAATAAATATATATATTTTTGGACTAAGGTGAAAATTATTGAATTATATTCTTCCAATATGAATTAATATAAAATAACATAACCTTATAACATATTTATAATCAATATTAACTTGATTTTCCCTTTACTAAGATGATACATTTTACCATAGTTACTACTCATAATTACTAAAAATAAAAGGGACCTATTAACCAAATTTAGTACTCAAATTTTAAAATATATAAACCATTTTAACAAATTGAATCTCTATAAGTTGACTAAATTAATTTTAAAATAATTAAGAAAAATTTTATGAGAATTGTTTTTTGAAAAATAATTTTATTATGCATAAAACATTATTTTATTCATATCTCATTCATTGAAAATATTATCAAAGTATTTATAAATATTATTTAAAATATACAAATAAATAATTAAAACACTTATTAATAATGATATATTTAATTTATAAACATAAAAACACACTGTAGGAAAAAATTGTTTTTAAAAAAAACATCTCATTTACATTCAAATGATTTTTATTTTCACTTCTTGTCAGTTGATATAAAATTAATTTATTTGATAAATGTATAAACCATATAATTTTAATAGTTTAGTTATTATTATTCATACCTGACAATTTAATAGCTATGTGATAATTTTTTTATTAAATTATAATATTATAATACTTATTGTCATTTTTTATAGTCAGTGTTGTATATTTCATATGATATTAAAGATAGTGTTCTTTTAAAACTAGATGGTGTTATATTCTCCCCCATTCAATAAATTGAATCCTCTTAATTTTACCATACTTTTGATAATCAAGGGTCTCTCATTTGAAAATTCATTTTTTCTAAAACCCACATTATAAACAATGTTTATAAAACAGCCTCTTAAAATGAGGCAAAGGGAATTATAAAGGTCACCAAAAAGTAAGTTTCCAAAATGGTGAACATTAACGAAAATTAAGAATGTGGACATGAAATATAAAACTAACACACAAAGACTAATAAATAGTGCTGGAAATCATGGTATTGAGAATTTTAATGATCATAATACCATAAATATGTGATGGGTTAAAAGTCCATTAATTTATTCGAAATAAAATCAAAAATAACATTATTTTCCAGGTCCTTTTAAAATATTAGCCGAATTATTTTATTATCCAAGTAAATCACTTGAGAAAATAAACATAATCAATTTTTTCCCATGTCATAAGCATAATCTCCTCCTTTGGTTGTGCTTTGATCAATTTCCACTTCATCTACTACACCCGAAAATTGATATTTGTGATAAATTTTTGTAATACTGAAGAACATTTGATGAATCATAATATCCATAATTCATACCCTTAGTCATTAAGGAATTACCAAAACCAAAATGGTCATAACAGGTTGTGGAATATGTTAAATCATACTTTAACATCATACAACAATATTCAACTATCAACTTAATCCATTTGTTAAGTAGTTAACATTAAGGATCCTCCAAACTTTTTATGAAAAAATTTCAAAAATACAGTAAATATGTTCATGATATTCTGAAAAAAAAAACATATCATTAATCCCCCTTAAATAATCTCTTAATGTCACATGTAAATACCTTGATCACATATTCTACTAAAAATTGGTATTAACATAAATTACTATAAAATAATAATAAAACCATGCATGCGTTAGATAAATAAATCCATAATTTTTACTTAAATAAAATCCCAAATTATTAACTATATTTCATAAATAAATAAAAATCAGTAAACTCCATTAACAATTTCATTCTCATAAAATCGCTATGGATTTTCAAGGTCAACAGTATTATCCATTTTACTTATTCTATTCAAATATTTTTTTATCCAAAAAACATTATTAACACAATATTAGGAACATATAAATGGTTATCCTTACCTTAATCATGTATTATATAAAACAATTTCCTTATAACAAAATCACTTTTCTTTATTATTGGTTCCATTCAATATATTCTTTCAAATTGTCAAAGCAAAACTATTGTAATATAATCAATGTACATTCATTTCTTCTAAAAACCTAAATATCATTAATAAAAATAAATCTACAACATAATTCATGAATCCAAATACACAATAAATTTTATCATCCCAGTTTGGAAATAGTAATATTATAATCTTGTTGTTGATCCCTTAATGTATTTTGAGTTATATTCCATCGATGCTTGGGGAATTCATTTGTATAGTACCCCATGTCCAAACAGTTGAAAGAATGGACAATACAGTCTTCTCTCTTACCCTATAATTCATGAACATGATATACCATCTCTCCAAAACTAAAGAAAACTTCAATTCCCATCAATGATGTACCAATTTGTTTCTTTCCAAAATTTTCACATGTGGGAAAATACTTTTTTATATTATTTCCCTTATCAAATTTTTCTATTACATTTGTTTTCTATATTAATTTCCTTCTAGTAAATAATACATGGATAATTATTTCTCTATCATTATTCCAAAGGATACTATATTATCATATGTGTAAAACATTTAGGATATTGGTTCCCTTAGAAAGGATTGGATTTAATCTATCAATAAAATAGTCTATTAACCCCCAAAATTATAAACTGGGTTTAAAAAGTGCGAGTAAAGGGACATTAATAGAGCGTATAAAGTACTATCTACTCAATCGATGTTAAAAGGCATTATTTATTAGTGATCAAAAGAAAGTTCTATTAAAGGGGTCCTTTAATAGCTCTAAAAATGGTTGTAAAATTCCCCCTTGAATAGTTTTTTTAGAGCTATTAAATGACCCATTTAATAGTTATTTTTATAATTTTTAAAGGGTTAAATTAAATTTTTTCAAACCTTTGTGACCCTGGACCCTTTATCATCTCTCTCATGACCCCTTTAACTGTGATCCTCCCCTCCTTTGTCAGTTCTATTCACCCCACCACCCCATTAATAGCACATTTTGAATTTCATGCCTCCCATGCATTCCTCGATTCGAACCTCACACCTCTCATTTAAATATGGAACACGTTTACCACTACACCATGTTGTTTTGTTTTATCTTTAATGATATTTTTATTTATTTATATATATATATATTTACATGCATATTTTTTTTCATATATTTATATTATTATGTTTAAATATAATCATAACGTTTGTGTGTGTGTGATATATATATATATATATATATATTCATATATTTATTTAAATATGTTATATATTTTATTAATTTATATATAGTGGAATATAATATAAATATAAATCAATTTATCACTACACACATATTTGTATATATTAGTGTAATATATATATTTTTGTAATATCAAAATGGGTTAGATGTTTTTTAAATACACTTCTAGAATATCTATTTATTTACATATATTATAATATATATATATATTCTTACTGAAAAACACATATATACATTTATACTTCACTTGTTTGGGAATATATATATATATATATATATATATATATATATTATTGAATTTTTATAATGAAAATAAAATGAATAATTTCATACCTTTAATAAAATTAATGATAAATAATCTGTTTATATAATTAAAAATAAATTTCTATATAAATATGTTGATATTTGAATTTATACAAGTGATTTATTATATCTAAATATTCAAAAATATGCAATTATTTAATTTTAAATAAAAATACTTTATAAAAATGATAAAACCCCAAAATCATGATATAACTATTATTGTAAGGCCTAGGAATAAATTTATTCTCTATTTAAAAAATACAATAATACCACTTAAATGAGGAAAAAATTCTTTTGAATGATAAAAAAATTAGAATAACCTGACTAAAAACTCACTTTCAGAGGCCTTATAGGCCTTTTTGGCCTTTAATAATGTGAATAGGGATTCCCCTTGTCACTATTGAATATATCTCATCATGGGATTTTATTTTATATATGGTAGATCACAAACAGACATTTGGATCAAAAGATATAGTCGTTTGATGTACAATTCAGGGTTTTAACTTATCATAGATCATTCATTTAGTCATTTATTTTTTATGTCATACAACTTCTATTAAATGATTATTAATTTATATTAATTAAAAAAATTAATTAGTAATATTTTATAATTATTTTATATTACATTTTCATTTAAATATCTTATATATTAATTGTAAATGACTATTTAGTCTTATATTAAACAAATTTAATATAAGTATATTATATTTATATCAGTATAAATATATTTATATATTAATCATTTATTTATAATGGAATATACTTTTTAATGAAATTTACCCTTAATCATGTCTAGAAAAAAAGCATTGAAAAAATGGTGGGCCTTTATCTATGCTTCTTAAAAATCACAGATAAAGGCCTGACCTTTATCATTGATTTTTTTTCTAGCACTGATGAAGAGGGGCCTATATCAATGGTTTTTTATAAGTGATGTTAATAGTCCCCCTTTAACACACTCTTTTTTGGCATTGTTACATAACCCCTTTCATATTTCTAAGAAAACTGTTGTTAAAGTCCCACTTTAACAGCACTTTTGCTAGTGCTGACCAAGGGGGTCTATACAGTGATTTTAGATAGCATTGTTAAATCCCTAGTACAGGATAAACATAGTTTTGTAGTAGTAACATTAGATTATTTATGTAATCTTTGACATCGCTTGCTAAATTATTAAGGTTATCTTCAATCATAGAAACATTTTCCTCTTCCTTTAACATTTGACTATAGAATTTCATTTCCATATATGTTCATTTTTTATGAGGAAAATATTTTTCCATGAAAATTTCATTTAAATAATTTCATTATATTATATCTAGTTCCTACTCATCCATAGTGTTTGAAATAAATTACCACCATTAATGTGCATTCCCTGAGAGGTGATAAAATTCCATGATAACCTCATTCCTTTCATTACATCCTAATGAAATAAATATCTTCCCTATAGAACTCATTCATTTCTCTATAAAACTGGATTCATATTTCCATTCAATGATGGAGGTTGATGATGCATAAAGTAGTCTAACATAATTACACTATATTTTGGATCAGTAGGATGCTCCATAATGGATAGTTTATTTCTTACAAATTGAGTAAGCTACACAAAAATAGTTATAATTTGATTAGCTTCAGTAATATATCCCACTGCATCTTTATTATCTTGTATATGAGGGAAACACCTACATATATTACATGCATTGATACAGTTTCTTTTCCTTATAATATGAACCATTTATAAACAATTAAATAAACCAAATTAAATCATAAAATTTGAATTCACAATGTATAATTTCATGAATAGTGAAACATGTTTCCTAAATTGAAAATATATTTATAGATAATCCCAAAATAATAAATATTATTTATTTGGGAATATTTTTAAAGTACATTATAGGGTTACATTCCCTAATTAATGTTTCCCTAAATCTACCACCCAAGGATTCTACTAAACTATCTTTGATACCAACTGTAAAGAACATCAATCTATTGTCCTATATCTAGTGGTCACATTATTAGATTGTAACTAGATAAATGAAATCACATCCCAAAGTACAGAATAGATTAATAGAGATTGAAAAATAGATACATAATTGAGTATAGATATTATATTTTAAAACATAAAATACAGCATCATATTTTCTTTGAGAACACCATAGTACACTTTTTCATATCCCTAAATATCAAGCAAAAAATACTTCCTGGTATCATGGGGAAAAGAAATATAGAAAGGGGTGATCAGATGATCAGCGTGGGTATGCATAAAATGTTTTATAATTAATTAATAAGTATTATGGTAATAATAAATAATGATCAAATAATTCTATTAAAAAAATCATGTGAGCTAGAAACATATTAATAAATATCATATAAAATCAAATAGTGACATGTAAATAAAAAATGATTTCATAAAAATGGAATTCATAATCTTGAACATATGAAACATACATTTAAGGCCTTGGCCGAAACATCTAAAATTAAATTCAAGGCCTTATTACATGACATCTACATAAATGTGTAAGTTCTCTGTCAAAACCCAATCTTGTTTGTCTCATGAGACCAGCCAACACATCAAAGGGATATAACGGTCTCCACCAATCACATACTAAGTACAATGAATTACTCCTATGAAAGCGGTGAAATAAATCATTGTGAATATTCATATTAAAAAACTAGCATATGAAATGTTAATATTTTCCCATAATCATAAACCATCTATAGAAATATGATGAATTATTGTAATGACCCGAACATTCATAAATATAAATTCCTCTTGATCTAATTAAGTGTCTTATTATGGTTATATAAAATGTGAACTTCATTGGTTTTATTTTTCTAGATTTTAAAATACTGTTATGAATTGTGACCATTTCTAAAATAGTTTTTCCATGTTGATCACATGACTAGTATAAATATAGGGATTTAACAAATCAAATTTACTCAGACAAATGAAGCAATGGCTTCATCGAGTAGACGTTCGCCATACGAAGCCCATTTGGCAGAGCTCATAAAGGATGTGGCGCCATTAGGCTTTTCTCTTAACCAAGCCCAAGTTATGCTTGAACAAGTTAAGCTTGAGCGGAACCAACTACGAGAGAAGGGGAAGTTAATAGAGATTACCACCTGAGTGATGTTGTCCAAGAAACCCCAAGAGTCCGTCACCATCGTACACCTCACCCTTCGGTTTTATGTGAGTGTTTTAAGGGGTTATTTTACAAGACCGCATCCCTATGACTATGTATATTATTTTAGAATAAAGAATGTGCATTCATTTTATTATTGCTACTTTGTAAATAGTTTTAAAATCACAAATAGTATTTTTAGTTAATATTCAACTAAAAAATATATTTTGATGAAATAATGTATTTCTGAATTAAATAATATTTTAATAAAATATTATTATTATAAAATTATTTTTTATTAAGCATAAGTTATTATATAATTTTATGAATCTAATTGTAATTTTTATTAGGTTTTGGAAGCAGTTTTTTGTCAAAACCCATGAATTTTCGGTAAATGTCTGTTTTTATTTTAAGAGTAAAAATTCACATATTAATAAAATTATTTAGAAAAAATAAATATTATTTTTGGAACTAGGATTTAAAAATTATCCAATGGTGAATGTTTTATAATTTTCTAAGATGGTCGAATTTTTGGGTAAAAATTTAAATATCGTTTAAACATATAATGTGTTTTAGGACATCATAATGACCCAATAATGATGTCATAAAATAATATAAACATTAGGTTCGGCCAATATATATTTTTCCATTAAAACAATATGATTTTAGATTTGTTTGATTTATTTTACAAATCATTAGTGGACCCTCCAAGACTTATAATACATTTTGTCTTTTTAAATTGGTTTCCATTAGAGTGTGACTCACGTCCATATAAGAAACCCTATTATTTTAAGAATTTCAGCCATAGGCATTAGAAAATATTGTTTTCCACTCCCCTTTGGAAAAAACCATGGGCAAAGACAATGGGATTATTTTTGGTATTGATTAGTTTAATGTGTGGTGACTCAAACCTAAATAATAAATAATTCTCTCTCCTTTCCTATATAAACCCACCCAAGCTCCCACTTCATCTTCACTAAAATACATTGGAGTTCAACCAACCCCTTCCATCCTATCTCTGTAATCCTCCCAAAGTTCCCTAATCTCCCAAGAATCCTCTCTCAAGCCTCACCCAAGCCTTTGGGATCCCACTACCAAGTAACTTATTTCTTCCTTTCTCTTTTTTGTCAAATTTTCATTATGTTGTTATGACCTTATGTTTTCAATTAAAAATGTTGGGGTATGATTTCTCACCTCCCCCATACTGACCTCTTTATTTTTGGATGATGTGATACCCCTTTCTCTTTCATTAATGTTTCCCATGTACACCCATTACCATGACGAAATTCCATGAGGGGTTTATCTCTCCTCTTTTACATCCAAGTAATTCTTTTGTATTATGAATCTAAATTCAATTATATTTTTGGGACATGTATCTATATTACCCAGTTACTGTTCATTTAATTTAAATTTGGTGAGACACCCCTTTCTCTTTCATCAACCATTTTTCATGAGTTTTTATTTCACATCGTTATGCTGCCGAAATTGCACTACGATTTTCCAAGCCAATTTTAGTGTGTAGTGAATACCATGCCCATTTATCTATCAAGTGTATTCGCCTTTATCCAAATTTACTTATTGATTATAAAGATTATTTTATTTATTCCACATCCCTTTATCATGAAAAAAATGATGATGGTTGATTTTATGTTGTATGGTCCACGTGGCACACTTATGCATGCAATGAAATGTTTTGGAAGGGTGCGCCCTGATAGCGCTCCAATGCATTGGGTAAAGTATTGTATCATAATAAATCATGTGCAATGAGTTTTGACTAATTATAATTCAAGTGAAATTAGGTTTTACTCGTGCTTTATTTGCACTGAGGGTTTACTCATGCTCCATGTGCAATGAGCCTTGGCTCATGATAAATTCCATGTTAAGTGTTGTTTCCACATTACCATGTTATGATTATCAAGCTTTATCATGACTTTATGTTTATATTTATATTTTTCTCCATTTATATTCCTATTGTCTAACATGTATTCTATTCCTCACGTTATTCCATGTTTATTCCCTTATTGGTCCTTATAGCTCACCCTTTTCTTATGCATGTCCTCATGTTATCACATGAAATTCTAAGTATGAGGGAATGTAGTGGTCATGTAAAGTACATTTTGAATAAAGATGTAGTATTTAAAGTTATTAGTTGTTATATAATGATCCTAATCCCCAAAAACACTATAAATTTCAATATTCTATGTTATATCAACTGATGTTTATGTAATAAATCATGTTTATGTTTTAATAAAAGTAGGGTTGTTATAGTTGGTATCTAAGGATAGGTTTTGTTATTTCTGGGATCAAGATTAGAAAACCCTAGTGAAGACATAGAGACAAGAATAAGTATAATAAAAACATCCCTAAGTATTGGTGAGTATTGAGTAATTGTTTAATCAATCAAATACATCCATGTCTGGATATGAGCATGTAGAGGTGGATCGGGCACAGATGTATCCTATAGGTAAAACCAGAAAACACCACTTTGATATAGACTCGAACGGGAACTGGTGCACAAAAATGGGACTTGCTGCAATCTTGGTTATGACACTCTTGGTGGATATTCTTTGGTAAATTCACAAGCTTAGTGTGAACCCTTATTAAGGGAATTACAAAAAATTCCCCTAAAAATATATGTTAGAATGTAGATCATGAATAGTAGAGATTAAAGCATATGGATTCGTAAGTTAAGGAAATAAAAGTTTTTATAATTCATCAGTTTTTCCCTTGGATTACCCTCTATGTGTTACCCTTAAATTTCCTTTTATTCTAGCCAATGGCCGATAATATGAGGACTCAGGTTAACAACTGATGTGAAGATCAATGTGATGATTTTTCTAATGAGATGCCCAATACGATGGGAGAAGGAATTGAAAACATTGTCATGCTTCCCTATCAGTTAACTCAAGATTTTAATAGAAAAATTGGTCAAGAGGAACTTTTAACCCCCCCCCCCCCTCAGAAAGAACTAGTCACTACCGAGAGCTTCATGAGACAAAGGCCTCCTACTTTTAATAGATCATCTGATCCCTCAATCGTCGAACAATGGATCAACTCCATCGGAAAGATATTCTATATCCTTCAATGCTCTGAACATGTTAACGTTCTTCTAACTTCTTATGGTATGGAGGGTGAAGCCTATTAATGGTATTCATTGCTCAAAAATATGAAGCCTGAGTAGGAGATCGAGGCGCTTGAATAGAAGGATTTCTGTAATATTTTTTTGATAAATATTTTCAGCACACCCTCTGACTTAAGATGGAAAGGTACCTCCTTTCCCTCAAGCAAAAAAATGATGAAAATTTCGGAATGTATGAGGAAAAATTCACAAGTATTGCACGATATGCCTCTAGATTTATCATTACACCCAAATAGAAGGTTTTCCACTTCTTTGGTCGGATGAAATCTAGCCTACAGAAAGTGCTGGTGATCCATGACTTCAAAAGCTATGAGGAAATTGTCTGATGTGACCTCAAGGTTAAAATAGAGATTGGATAATCTCAGGGGTATCATGGGGATATGAAGCATAAGGTGGAATTCAATTCTGGTGTTATGATGGATAAATCCAATAGTGCTAAGAAGATCCAGCACCCCACTTTCCATAGGTGGGAAAATAAGCACCCCAAAAATTTCCTAAAGGGGACTTGGAATTGCATTAGGTGTGGAAGAGAAGGACACCTAGCTATTAACTAATGACAAAAAAATATGTGGCTGAAACAGATGAGAGTAACTCCCCGTTCGAACATCAATGCATTGTTCATTTCTACAACTGCAAAGAACTAGGGAATCTTGCATATTAGTTCCCTAAGCCAAGGGTTTTCGGAGGCAACCAACAACCATCAAGGCATCAAGGGAGAGATTTTTCCATCACTACTACCAAAGTGGACCCTGAATATAATGTGGTGATAGGTAGGCTAGTTATTAATTCAAAAATAGAGAACATACTTTTAGATTCAGGTTCTACACATTCTTTTATATCCCAAAAGTTTAGTAGAATAATAGAAACACCACCAAAAATCATGGAAGTAAAGATGTCGGTGATTACGGAAAATGGGGCAATCATTGCATCCCATGAATATAACTCCCCCCCTATCATAATCCATGGATTGAGCTTCTCGATGAACCTCAGCATACTCCCTCTAGAGTAATTTGATGCAATTCATAACATGAATTGGATTTCCCTATATAGAGCCAACATAAATTACTATGAGAGGGAAATCACTCTCCAGGTGGAGAATTGACCCTTTAATCTGTACAAGGACAAAGAGGAAGATGAATCTTCTTTAGCTCCATCATCTCTAGAATGGATATTACCGCCCTATGAGCATTAATATATGGCTTAGATGATTGAGGCTAAGGATTCAACCATCCTTGAATACATTCCTATGGTGAGGTAATTCGCTGAAGTGTTTCCTGATAAATTTCATGGTCTTCCTCCTAGAAGAGATATTGAATTCTCAATTGATCTTATACCTGAGTCATTTCCAATATTCAAGGATCCATATAGAATGGTTGTTGTGGATCTTGAGGAGATAAAGAAACAACTACGGGAGAATCTGGATAAAGGGTTTATACGTCCATGTGTTTCACCTTCGGGTTAACCAGTCCTCTTCATCAAGAATAAAGATAGGTCAATGCACCTCTGCATCGATTATCGTGAGCATAACAAAATCATGATAAAGAACAAGTATCATATCCCAAGAATTGATGACTTGTTCCATCAGTTGTGTGGAGCACAATACATTTCCAAGGTAGATTTTTGTCGGGATATTATCAAGTAATGGTGAAGAAGGAAGATATCCCCAAGATTGCTTTTTATACAAGTTACGGTCACTATGAATTCATAGTAATGCCTTTTGGAATCACTAATGCTCCAGATATCTTTATGGACTTGATTAATAGAATCTTTAGAGATTACCTCAACAAATTTTTTTTAGTCTTTATAAATGATATTATGATATACTCCAAATCCAAGGAGGACCATGATGAGCATCTAAGAACTGTACTAGAGACCTTGCGGAAGGAGAAGCTCTTTGAAAAGGACATAAAGTCTGAGTTCTTGTTGAAGGAGGTCTCATTCTTGAGAAATATCTTCACAAGAAATGGGACATCTGTGGATACCTACAAAACAGATTCAATTGAGGGATGGATGAGGCCAACATTGGTAACAAATATTCATAGCTTCTTGGGGTTAGATGGATATTATCAATGATTTTAGAGAAATTTCTCACAATTGTCCAACACTCTTACCAAGATAACTCGGAAGGGAGTAAAGTTTGCTTCGAGTGATGAATGAGAAGAAATCATCAAGGAGTTAAAAAGGAGGCTTATCACTATTCGTGAGATCACTTTACCCACAAGTGGAGATCTTTTTGTGGTATTCAGTGATGCTTTGATGAAGGGCATGGGTTATGTATTGATGCAAAATGACAAAGTCATTGCCTATGCTTCAAGTAAATTGAAATTTCATGAGTAGAATTAACCAAAACTTGATTTGGAGTTGGGTGTGGTGATATTCACTTTAAAAATTTGGTGGATTTATCTCTTTTCGGATAAGTGTGAATTATATATACAGACCACAAAATCATCAAGTATATATTCACACAGAAAATGTTGAACATGCGCCAATGAAGATGGTTGGAGTTGATCAAAGACTATGAATGCTCAATCCAATACCACCCTGGGAAAGCGAACAAGGTGTTGGATTCCCTAAGTAGAAAGTACCCAACAATTCTCTCATTTATGAGAATTGAGAAAAATCCAATCTTTTTAGAATTGATCAAGATAGACATGGGAATCATAAAGAATGGAACATCATCAATCCTTTCACAAATGATTGCTCAACTGACTATTTTGGAAATGTTAAAGGATTCTTAAAAGGATGATGTGGGAATTTAGAAGAAAGTGGAAGCTATCAAAAAAGGTAAATCCCCAGAGTTCAATGTTAATGAATAAGGAATTGTGAGATTTGGGAAAAGACTATGTGTTCCATCAAGTCCAGAGTGGAAGAAGGAACTTTTGGATGATGCACATAGTTAAAATTTCTTTTTTCACCCATGAAACACAATGATTTATCGAGATCTCTGAAAGTATTATTGGTGGGATAATATGAATAAGGATATCATTGAGTGTACATCAAAGTGCCTAGTGTGTCAGCAAGTTAAGGTTGAGAGACATAAGTCTAAGGGGATGATGCAACCATTTCCCATTAATATATGGAAATGGGAGAACATCACCATGGACTTTGTCATAGGACTTCAAAAGACATCCAAACGCATCAATGAAATCTGGGATGTTGTGGATCGTCTTACATAGTCTGGACACTTTATTTCAATTTAGTAGGATTTCTCATTGGATCAACTAGCACAGATATATATCAGGGAAGTGGAAAGGCTTCATGGAGTACCACTATCTATTGGGTCCAATCGAGAACCAAGATTCACCTCTATGTTTGGAAGAGTCTTCAACATGATCTGGATACTAAGGTGAACTTCAGTACATCTTATCATCCTCAAACTGATGGAAAATCTAAGTAGACTATCAAAACACATGAAGATATGTTAAGAGAATTCTAAATGGACTTTAATGGAGGATGGGATGAACATATTACACTAATTTAATTCTCCTATAAAAATATTTTACACTCGAGCATCTGAATGGAACCTTATGAAACCTTGTATGGGAAGAGGTGCAGAACACTGGCATGATGAGATGAAGATAGTGAGCGTAGGCTAATTGGACAATAAACGTTTAAAAAAATGGTGTAGAGGGTGAAAACTATTCAGCATCATATCAAGGAGGTCTAGAGTTTCCAGAGGAGTCATGCATATAACTTTTGATGATACCTTGAGTTTAAAGTTGGATACATGGTATTTCAATGCATATATCCATGGAAAAAGGTCATGAGGTTTGGAAAGAAAGGGAAGTTAAGTCCATGGTACATCGACCCCTTTGAGATTCTTGGTTGTGTTGGGGTTATGGCCTATCGACTAGCACATCCACCTACCATGGCAAAATTACATGATTTCTTTCATGTATCCCTCTTAATGAAGTACAAAATAGACCCTTCACATGTACTCTCTTTAGTGGTAGAATGGCTAGAGGATAATCTTTCTTATGGGGAACAACTAGGAAAGATCTTAGATTGTACAAAAAAATTCTACGAAATAAGACAATGACCATCGTCAAGGTGTTGTGGCGAAACCACATGATTGAAGAAGTGACGTGGTAATTAGAGGAACTGATGAAGTAGAGTTACCCACATCTATTTTAGTGTCGGAAAAGGAAATTTTGGGGGAGAAATTTCTTAAGGGGGGAATATTATAACGACCCAAACATTCATTAATGGAAATTCTTCTTGAACTAATTAAATGTCATATTATGGTTATATAAAATATAAACTTCATTGGTTTCATGTTTCTAGATGTTAAAATACCATTATGAATCGTGACCATTTCTAATATAGTCATTGAACAGTGATCACAAGATTAATATAAATATAGGGCTTTAACAAATCCAATTTACTCAGACAAAGCAAGTGATGGCCTCATCCAGTGGACTTTCCCATATGAAGCCCATTTGTCAGATCTTGAAAAGGAGGTGGATTCATTGGGTTTCACACTTGACCAAGCCCAAGTAAATCTTTAACACGTTAAGCTTGAGCAGAACCGACTACGGGAGAAGTGGAAGTTAATAGAGATTACCTCCCGAGCGATGTTGTTTGAGCCATCCCAAGAGTCGGTCACCTTCGCACACCTTACCCTTCAGTCTTATACGAGTGCTATAATGGGTTATGTAACAAGACCCTAGCACTATGACTATGTACATTATTTTTTATAGAGAATGTGCATTCATTTTATTATTGTTACTTTGTAAATAATTTTAGAGCACGAATAGTATTTTTAGTTAATATTAAACTAAGAAATATATTTTGATGAATTAATGGATTTTTGAATTAAATGATATTCTATAAACTATTATTATTTTTAAATAACATTTTATTAAATATAAATGATAATATAATTTTATGAATGCAATTTTAATTTTTATTAAGGTTTGAAATCTGTTTTTCTCAAAACCCATGAATTTCTGATAAATGTGGGTTTTTATTTTAATAGTAAAAATTTACATTTTTATAAAATTATTTAGACAAAATGAATATTTTTTTTGGAATCAGGACATCAAAATTATCCAATGGTGAATTTTTCATAATTTACTGAGACGGTTAAATTTTTGGGTAAAAATTAAATACTGTTTAAATATATAATGTGTTTTATGACATAATAATGACCCAATAGTGGTGTAATAAAATAATATAAACATTATATTTTGATAATATATGTTTTTCCATTAAAATAATGTGATTTTTCATTTTTTTGATTTATTTTACAAATCTTTTGTGGACCCTCTAAGACTTATAAAACATTTTTCCTTTTTAAATTGTTTTCCTTGTGAGTGTGACTCTCCTCCATATAAGCAACCTTATTATTTTAAGATTTTCAGACATTGGCCATATAAAATATTTTTTTCCACTAATCTTTGGAAAAAAACATGGGTAAAAACCATGGGCTGGTTTGTGGTATTCATTAGTTTATTGTGTTGTGACTCAAACCTAAATAATAAATATTTCCCTCTCCTTTCCTATATAAACCCACCCAAGATCCCACTTCCTCTTCACTAAAAGCCTTTACAGTTCAAACAACCCCTTCCCTATTGTCTCTAGAATCCTCCCAAGGTGCCCCAATCTCCTAAGAATCCTCTCTTAAGACTCTCCCAAGCCTTTGGGATCACACTTCCAAGTAAAGGATTTCTTACTTTCTCTTTTTTGTCAAATTTTCTTTAAGTTGTTATGCCCTTTTCTCAATTAAAAATGTTGGGGTATGATTTATCACCTACCACATACTTTCTTATTTAATTTTGGATGATTTGATACCCCTTTCCCTTTCATTAATGTGTCTCATGTATACCCATTACCATGTCAAAATTCCGTGAGGGATTTCTCTCTTCTCTTTGGCATCGAAGTAATTCTTTTGTATTATGCATATAAATTCCATTATGTTTATTGGTAAAAGTATTTATATGACCCCCTAACTGTCCATTTCATGTAAAAATTATGATACACCCATTTCACTCTCATCAACCAATTCTTTTTAGTTCTTATTTCACATCGTTATGCTGCTAAAATTGCACTACGATTTTCCAAGAAAATGTCTTTGTTTAGTGAATACCATGCCCATTTATCTATCAAGGGTATTCACCTTTATGCACATTTACTTATTGATTATAAATATTCATGTATTTATTATACATCCCTTTATCATGGAATAAATTATGATGGTTGATTCCATGTTGAATGATCCACATGGCACACTTATGCGTGAAATGAAATGTTTAGGAAGGGTGTGCCATGATAGCGCTCCAATGCATTGGGTAAAGTATTGTATCATGATACATCATGTAAAATGAGTGTTGGATCATGATAATTCAAGTGAAACTAGGTTTTAATCATGCTTCATGTTCAATGATGGTTTACTCATTCTCCATCTGCAATGATTCTTCACTCATGCTTAATTCCATGTTAAGTCTTGTTGCCATAGTTTCATGTTATAATCATCATTAATTTATCATGCCTTTATGTTCATGTTACTCTTGTGATCCATTGATATGCCTATTGTATAACATGTATTTTATTCCTCATGTTATTCCATGTTTATAACCTTACAATGATTTATAGCCCACACGTTTTTTATGCATGTCCTCAGGTTATCACACGCAATGCTAAGTACGAGGGAATGTAGTGGTCATGTAACAGATGTTTTCAATAAATATGTTATATTTTATGTGTAAAGTTTTTATATAATGATCATAATCCCCAAATACACTAGAACTCTCGATCTTCTACGTTATATCAAGTGAATTTTATGTAATAAATCATTTTTTGTTTTAATAGAAGAAGGTTTGTTATAATGGTATCAAATTAGTACATCACTAGTAAAATTGATCATTAAAAATCTAGAAAAATAATAAGGTTGCTTTCATTACAACATATACCCAGTAGATATTAAGGGAAATTATTTTTTTTCATTGATGTACAGAAATACTAAAGAATGTCAGTGAAGACGTTTTTATGGAAAATAAATTTTTCACTTTGAAAATTACATTTAAAAGAATTAATTTAAATAATTATAAAAAGAAAATTTATTTAAAAATAATCATGAAAATTTATAGAGGATTATTAAATGAATCTAATTTTCATGATTTCATTAAATTTAATTAATGTCATATATATTAAAATAAATATTTACTTCACAATTATTCTAAAATGAAAAATGTGTAAATCTCAATAAAAAATAACGAACATTAATTTTAATACCTTTTTTAATTAAATAATTGGTAAAATATCATTAAATAAAAATTTTGGAGATTTTGTAAAACACTGTTGAAAATATTTTTTTAAAACATATATATGAATGAAAAATGATATTTGATCGAATATATAAATGAATTCATGTTTTGAAAAGAAATAATTGTTCAATAATTTTAATCATTGAAGTGATAAAAATGGATTTGTCACATGATATAATCATGAATAATAGTAAGATAAAAAAAATATATTTATTTTAAGATATATATATATATATATATCAAAAAATATCCCCAATGGTGACTTAAACATAAAAAATTTCCAATAATGATGATATTGTGAAATAAATCCTTAAAATGTTGGAAAACTTTTATTCATAACTCCATGAAAGAAATAACATCAAATGAATATCTAATTAACATAAATATAAGTATATTCACAATATAAAATATCAAAAGGTCAATAGATACACCTTATAAAATAATATATGTTCATAATATAATATATGTTCAAAAAGAGACAATTTGAGACGATCAACCCTTACCTCAAGTTTTAGTTCCTTTGTATGTTTTTGAACCTCCTATATAATAAATAACGATTTATAATAATCCTATTTTGGAACAATTTTCATATATATAATAACATATATGATTTATATATAACCTTTTATTTCCCATTTGTTAAGAAATATATATCAAAATCACTCTTCTAGGTGAAAACTACATTGTTTTTCACGTATGTTTTGGTTTGGTATTTTTGATCATTGTATATTGATCGTGGAAATATCATCTCCAAAATTTTAATCAACATATACTTATTATTATAATTCATTATATATATATATATATTCATGGTCGTTCGTAAAATTTATATAGAGGAAATTTAATTACATCATTCATGGAGATAGTAGGCCATACATATGCATTAATATTGTTTTAATTTTTTGAAATATGGAAATAAATAATGTTAATTAATAAATACAATTTAAACATCAATATTATGTCCTATAAATCTTATGTATTCATAAAAACCATCTTTATTACAAATAAATTAAAATTCTAATGAAAAACATATCACATCACTTTGTGATAGTGGTTGTCTGTACATACCGATGAGCGGTGTTATTTTATTCCAACAGATTGGTATGTAAGAAGGTATAAGTGATATTATCATTAAAGTGGCATAATAATTAATAATTATACATTATATAATTTTAAAATATCATAAAAAAATATAAAAATGGTTTTGGAAAATAAATATATCACATTGGGCAGTCGATTGGTTGTATGTACGCATGGGGGATACCTTCACTTCCCATTTATCATGATAGAGGGTGGATAATTGTGATTTAATAATCATAATAAAATTTCAGTGTATTTAGGATAATTAATTTATTATTCTTTGACAAATACAATAGATTTTTTTTTAGTTATGGAAGTGGTAAAAACAAAGTGATCGGTTAAGGAAATTATCTCTCCTCTGAAAGAACTCCGTTAAATATCATATTAAGGGTCCTATGGTAGATATTTTTGAATTACTAACACCTCTATAATGTGAGTAAGGAATTAAAAAAGGTATTTATTTGTGTATGTTCATTATATAAGGCTTAATGTAGTGTAAACAAGTGAGGGGGTTGGTTCCATTTTTACAAATGAGGTTAGGGGTGCTTTTAGAATTTTTAGAAAGATTAACTTATTAAAACTTCATTATCAATAAAAACAAAATAAAATGTATATTTATTCAAACATATGGTATTATATTGTTTAAAAATCATTGAACAATAAAATTTTGTCAGGTTTTTATGTTGTTTTAAACCGTACATTTTTGTTTAACCCCTTTGTTAACTTACTATAACATTAATATCAATAACATATTCTTCACTCTTAATGAATTAAAAAATTTTCATATAGTGAAACTATTGACTCATAAATGAAAAAGTGGTAAATTTTAGGCCATATAATACCCCCATTTACTCTTTTAATATTTTAATAAATTATAAATATTTTCATAAAATGTGATTTTGATAAATAATCATTAATGTTAATTGTGACACCATTCTTTAATTTGACACCAAATTCATCAAGATAGTGTTTTATTTTAAATAAAATTAATATAAAATCATTAATTTTTAATATTAATCAAAAAAATTCGTGGAATATTATAAATAAATCGAAATTCATCACTTTAATTATTTTTATTATCATTTAAATTATTTCTCTTTAAATTAAATAAATATTGTATTATCATTTCACAAGAATTTAAGGCAATTATTTAATTATTAAATATTAAAAATAAATTATAATAATAAATATAATATTAATATATATATAATTTACATTTATATTCATTGATAACTTATTTTGTCTCTATGTGGATACATAATAGGTGTTTATGACTAAGACAATGGCATTTTGCATCTTTCTTTAATTTAAATATTATATTTTATTATAGGGAACAGTATCCACAAAACATATAAATTTAGATAATAAAGTTATAAGTGTTGATTTTACATCATCCAATATGAATTAATATGAAATGTTTTGATCTTATCACTTAGTTTTAACCTAGATTAACTTGATTTACCATTTACTAAGGTGGGAAATTTCACCACAGTTACTATAAATAATTCCAAAATAAGTCATATTTACTAAATTTTACCCTGCAGATTACATATATGGAATATATTTTATCAAATTCAATCTATACAATTGCTAGAAATTAGTTTTCAAAAAAATTCTGAAAACATTATCAAAACTGCATCTAGGAAAATTCAGTTTTTAAGCATAAAAATGGAGTTTATTATTATCTAATTCTAATTAAATATTATATTAATATTAAAAAATATTAATTAATATATATTAAAAAACTCAATAAAATAAATTATCAATAGTTATCAATTTAATTTATTAATATCTATAACTTTGGAGACATAAAAAAATTAAGTGAAATATCTCATCGAATTTCAAGTTATTTTTATTTTTATTTTTAGTCAATTGAATAATTATGATCGATTTTACTCAATTTTATACCATATAGTTTTTATAATTTTTTTATCCATATTAATTATTTTTAATTTAATAGGTATGTGATAATTATTACCTTAAATAATAATATTTTAATAGTATATTGTGATTCATTTAAGCTCGATGTTTTGTGTTCTGTACGTTATCGAATATAGTGTTCTTTTAAATTATATGGGTGTTAAAATAATGTTTAGGTGTGGAATATCAATGAATCTTGTAATATTATGCATTTTATTTGTAATTGACAGATTTAAACTCACTAAATTTTTATTTACGTGTAACTGTTATAATTTATTTTTTTTGAAGTTAATTTTCAAATTATTAGGTAAATTAAAAAATTTTACATTTTTATTCATTTTTTATTTCAAACCTGAAGTTTTCTACATTATTAAAAATTTGAATATTATTTTTTAGTGTCCTTTTCTCATTTTTCTTTATTTTGTTCAACTCTACCAATAGCTTAATCCAAATATTTGAGTTCCAATTGTAGCATATAATTTGGGAATTGGAATATTTTCCTAGTATTGGAGAAGTTTAATCATGGTATTATATATCATAATAATATATTCTTATATGGATTAAATGTTTGGTAAAATTAAAGATGAGGCTGATGAAAAATTTATTTATCAACCTCTTCTTTAGATTCAATCATTTTCAAGGCCCTAGAGTCATGGGAAACCAGAGAATGATAATTTTAAGATTATATGAGGATGGAAAAGTTTACTATAGTAATAAGGCTATATCAATATTTATATGTGTCAAATGAAGGTGAAATGTTATTAAATATAGAAGCATACATAGATGAAAAAAGTACTATAACACTGCTTTCAAATATTTTATATTAAAATGGTCTAAACATGCATGAAAATTTGGATGATATAATATGAGAGAAACTTCACTACCTCTATTGCTTATAAATTTTTACTCCCATAGACATTCAAGGAGTTATCAATTTTACAAATCATTGTATGGTTTTTTTAATATAGTCAAAATAAATAAATTATATTATCATTATATTTTTATAAATTATGGATTTTTTATATTTTGTTTCCTACGCCTTTGTTTAATTTTCTATACTAATAGACCATTGAATTTGGTTTTTATTTAATGTTTATTAACTGTGGTTTATTTTGGATCTTATAATTCAATGTTTTTCTATACTTTGTTTTATGATTTTGAATGTATTTTAACTTATTAGGGTATAAGGTCACTATCTTTTTTATATTTTCAACTTTTTCACTATGTCTATTACTATCTATCTCCTTCATCTTTAAAATATAACATATGGTGGAATAAATTAGTGATGATTATGGGTGTAAAAGGGGACTATTAACTATGTTTTGATTGTTCATTAGAAAAATATGGAGGTTATAATTTTGGGTAGAGAAAAATTTAATTTTTTGGGTGCCCAATGATTTTTAATATTCTCAACATTGAATTGAATATTGTGAATTAAATTTTAATGAACAATGATTTAATTCACTATAAAATTACAAGAACAATAATTATCTCTCATGAACATATTTGCGAAATCTTTTTTTCACTTATATATTTTCACATGTATTTATATTATTCAAATCCAAAAAATATTTTATTACATAATTTTGTTTTATGTTCTAGTTGTAAATCGTGACAATTGAAAAATGGATAATGTGAATAGAATCCTCCTAATATCAACTCTATGGTGTGCACTATACTAAATTAATAGAAAAATATTATAATATTTAGATGATATTTTCAAAAATATCTGGTATTATATTCTTGTTTGTATTTTTCATATATATTATCTAATTGTAACATGGTTGTTAATTACTATGATAGACATGGATAATTATTCACTAATATTCTTAATGCATATTAAATAATTATATTAATTATGCTTATATTGGAATTGAATTTTTTTACATCCATATAAAACCCAGACATTGTGGGACTAACAACATTATGGGAATATTAAAAATACAAATATATTTTATTTGAATATAAATTGATTATTATTTTATCTAACAATATGATTCTTGAAAAATGATCCAAACTTTTACATGTTTTGAGGGTGAACATCAAGGTATTGGGTGGATTTCAATATGAATGATTGATATCTTTCCATTCATATGTGTGAAACTGATTATTTTGAATAATGAGACTAAAGTTTTTGATAATTCCAAAAAGGTACATAATCCTACTCGTTTTTATATTGTTAATCATGTTGGGGAAAAATTACTTGGGGATGATATCATTTGTTATCATTAATTTTAAATTGTAGAGAATTTTCATTTTTTATCAATGAAATTTTACCTTAAAATTATGAAATTTTATAACAATGAGTTATTTTTAAAACTCATAAATTTTTAAACAATTTAATTCTTGAAATCATATATGACACGCAACCTAGAGCTTTAATAATCCATGAAATAATATTATTTTAAATATCAAAATTATAATATATTTGATAAATTTGTAGGTACATATAATGGACACCAAATTATGATATATATATATATATATATATATGTCCTAATGAATTGAAATTTATTTATTAATTATTAGTAAATAAGAAATCAATTTTTATTAAATTTGTTTTATGTATAAAAAATGAATAATTTTTCATATTCCATATGGGATGTTTGATTTCCTTTAGAAATAAAAAAATGAATTATTACTTTGAATATGATATCAATTGTTTTAACCAGTATCACAACTATTAAATGATATTGGAATTACTTTACATCATTCTATTTTTTCTTTATATAAAAACACTTATTAAATTTTGTTGAGTCTTCTAATTTTGAAAATGGGTTCTAAAGGATAGGGATATATTAATACCTGAAAATGTTTTACATTTGGGTTCAAACGTGTTTTTTTAGGATTTTGATGATGGAAATGGATTATTTTATTCGTTTCATGTATTTTATAGACCTAGGAAACTTTTTATTATGAGTGTTGATCTAGATATTACACTCTAATTCATAGATTTATGACTATGTCCTCGGAAAAATTATTTTAAAAATAGTCATGTAGGTTGTTTCATTTATTAGGGATCTTGTACGGGTTCCTATTAGGGTTTTATGAATAAACATTCCCAAGGAAACTACAATAATTTTATATTCTTCCTTATGAATTTTCATGGAAACATTTTTATTTTATAATGTATGATAATGCTATTTTTTCAAACAAATTATTATTCCCATTTTGGGTAAAAGGGTTACTTTTTGTAAAAAGTTTTAAATTAATTGTAATTCTTTCTATGAAACCATCATTATTATAACAACTCATTTATTATTTCTTATAATTTTTTTGAATAAATTTTGGAAGTAAATGTGATTTATTTGGTATGTAAATGATTACTTGAGCTCAAATTTTATTATGTTAAAGTAAATATCTCTTATGTAATCTCATTGTTATTAAACAAGCTAAATTCATTATTTTATATGACGTATATATCCTTAAAAACATTTATTTGTTCATCCCAAGTTTTCAAATTATTTCTTATTAGGATTAAGGATTAATAAAAAAATTAATATGAGAAATGTGATAGATATTGTAGTTACCTTGAATGAAGAAATTGTATCTTTATAAAGAACTTGTTTTCTATAATAAATAATCACTTAAATACATGTGTATTTTTATGTTAGATTGTTTCCTAATTATCTAAACTCTAAACTAAAAAGATACAACGGTATTTAAGGGATCTAATATTTCTATTTTATTTTTTAATCTATGGATGACTATAATTATGTAACATTTAGCGATATCAAATCTAGAAATATAAATATTATTTCATTAGCACTATATTTGAAAGTATGGGTTCTGGGCTATTAAAATAGTTATAATAACAGGTTATACGTAAGTTTCGATATTATTATATCTTCATTTTAGGTTAACTTAATTGTTATGGATTCCATCATGGATTTATAATCTTTTGATTGATTTTAAGTTTAAATGCATAAAATCCATTTTTTGTTTTATGTGATATTATTTTAAGGGGATTAATGATATTTTGGGAGATATTTTTTTAATTTGAGTTAAATTTTTACCTTAGGTTTCATTTCAATTTTATTGAATAGTATATTTTAGGAAAAATGATTTTATATGTTGGGGACATAAGATTAATGGTATAGTTAATATTTTCAGTTAAGATGATCATTAATGTTGAAGTAATTATCATTAATTGGTATAAAAGAGTTATTATAATTAGGGATAATATGTTTTATCATATAAAAAACCATGAGATTTAAAATTGCATTGGTGACTATGTGAAAAATATAATTTTACAGGAAATTCTCCTTTTTGGGACCACTATATGATTAAGATAAGTGGAAATACATTTTCTAAATATGGGATTTTATTTTATGAATAGGTGTTGGATTATCTTTTAGAGGTATTTATGATTTTATTTAGGATTTGTGGTTATTCAAGTTATTTTTGGGAAATATAGTCATATATATAGAGATTATTGGATTAGGGCATATACATTGTTGAGTATATAACATTATGGGTGACTAATTTTTGTTATAGATAAATATTTATTTTATCTTAGAAGAATATGTGATAAAGTCCTTATGATTTTTTGGATTTGAGTTTTTTCAAGAATATATTTAAATGTTTTTAGGCTAGTTGTTTATATAATGGGTAATATTTATCTATTTGTCTCGTTGTTGAATCTTTTATGATTAATGTCGTATTTCTTCATATTGGATACTATCTTTAGTTTTGGTTAATGAATAACTAAAATAAGAATAATGTGTTATCCTTTTTTAAATCATTTCATACAACAAAAGTTGGTTCGAGTTATCCAGACATGGAAAAATCAATTAAAATATTCATTTCATGGAATAAGAAATGCTATTAAAGTGGAAATTGATTGAAGCGCTTCCAAAGGATAAAATTATTTTTTGTATTATATATAAATAAAGTATTTATATTCTCTCATGTTATCTATCCTGATCATAAAATAAACTATCATAAAATTATATTGTTTCTTTTCTTACCATAATTTTTGTTAAATTGATTGTCTTTTCACACTTCATTGGTTTAGGGTATTATGATCATTTCATTTCGCTGGATAATTCACTTTCTTTAAATCAATAGTATATGTTACTCACCATCATTACGTGGAAATTACATTCTTCTTTCATATCCATATATTAAATTCCTACTAATTCTCTCATATTTGGAAACATTGTTATTTGTTATTAAGATGACATTCATATTTCCGTTTACCAATTTTCAAAAATATGTTTTATTAACCCATTTTACGATGTGGGTTTTCAACTATGGGATATTAAAATATTAAACATTATAATTAATATTATTTATATCAAATTATGAGGTTAGATTTTATTTAATGGGTAGAATTTAAGACCTGTGTATTTTTAATGAATACTATGTTTTATAGAATATACAACACAAGTCACCATGCTTAAATGAACAATGAAATAATATTATCTTAAAAATGAATGTAATAACCTAGCCATGTAATTTATAGGTATGAGTAAGAGTAACCATATTAATATATATATATATATATATTAGATTTAATATAAATTTTTTGATTAATTATTTGTAAATAAAAACTCAATTTTCTGTAAAGTCATTTTACGCTTTAAAAATTCTTTTTCATCAAAAATGGTTTTTTTGGGTTACTTGGGAAAATGATATAATTAATTTATAAAAATCATAGAAAATTTTTTTTTTATAACATATAGTTTTTATAATTTCAACATATCCAAATTATCTTAAGTAAATATTTTTTAATTTCTATAAAAATATTAAATTTTCAATTAATGGTGAAAAATAACAATTTTATAGAAATATGACTTTTATAATAAATTATATAAAAAATTACCCTTTTATTTTTAATTGATTTTAATATTTAATTACTTCAATTTTAATAAGAAAAACAAATTAATGTCATTTTAATGATCTTTTTAATTAATTTTGTTATGAAAACTAATTTATAATTAAATTTCATTTTTATGGAAAATTATTTTTCATCGTGTTTTATAGGATTATATGAAATGTAATATCCTGAAATTATATTAATTTAAATTTATAAAGTTGATTCTATATTTTTAATAATAAAGTCAAAAGTTGGTAAATAGTCAACTTTACTTTTTCTCATAACTAATAGTTACCTTAATAATAATATTGTCACCGCGGAAAGTGTAACATGAGATGAACAAACTTAATATAGTGAATTGAGGTATTAAAATCAGACATATACAAGAATATGTTTCATTGGATTATTTTAATTTGACCACCTGATAATATTATAAAAAAATATGTAATTTTGGATCAAATTTCATTTTATAAATACATTTATATTATTTTAGGTAAAGGAAAATTCTAAAATATCTCTTTTTTTTTATTTTAATATATATATTATCTTATTATATGAATAAAAATATGTTTTTATAGTTATAAAATATTATTTTAAATTTTAATAAATTTATTTTATGATGGTAATTTAATTTTTTCTTTTTAGTGCTTAAATAATTACATTAAATGGTTGTATATTGCTGACACATTAGTTGTGAAAGGAATAAAAAATCATGTAGATGATATTAAGAACATATAATGTAATATTTTTGAATGATTTTTGTTATTACAAAAAAAATATTTTGATAAATATAATATTATATTTATGTTTTGATTTTTTTTTCAATTACATTACTATCTAGATTTTTTTTAATTTTAGTTATGTGAATTGTCTAGAAAATTAATTTAATGGTCTTTTAAGTTAAATAATATTTTATTAAATGAATTAAAATTTAAAAAACATATATCTATCCATGTGAATGGTATATAGTATATAATATAAATCATTTTCCACTTATGGGTCTTTTTTCCTTTTATTGAGATATTCATGACCCATAATGAGAACAAAACATTGTTATCAAGCTAATAAATTTAAGGGTCAATGAGAAGTTAAAATTAAGAGAGAATGGTAATAACATCACCTAAACATATATAAATATGATTCAATTATTTTAGTCATACTTTTTGAGCCACATACCTTGACCATTAACTAGAAATGGAACATATTAAATTAATTATATACATTATAGTGGTTTTATCTTTTCAAAATAATATCTTAGAGGTCATTAAGTAGAGTTTCAAAAGAGGTTCTTCAAAGAAGGGGTATTTGTCTCGACTGAAAATTTTCACTTTACTTATTCTTTTTTTTCATAAAATTCTATAATAATAATTATCATATGATTAAATTGGTATCTATAATATATTGATATATTATTTTTTTACTTTAATAACTTTATTTGATCCATTTTTTCATCAAAAATGAACATAAACTATCCTTCGTTCATACATGTGGACCACAACCTCATGATTGGATGTATTTCATCTCTCATCACCAACTTTTATGGATGATTATTATCATGAATTTAATTTATATATTTTATATTCATTAAAATTTAATAATTATAGAAATATAATATATCCACAATCTTCATAACATATCAATCGTTAAAAATGGAATCATCACACAAGCATACATACGAACTATCATACGCACATAGTAATGTCCATTATTTTTTGAAAATAAACTCTCATAGTTTGTCATGGGAATGGATTTAAGGAATTTATTTTATTTTAATGAAATTATAATGATTCAATAAAGATAATATTTTATTTTATTTCTTTATATTTAAACTAATGAAATGTAAAACATCGATTTTCTGTACTTGCAGACTACTGCATCCCAAGTTAGTGTGTTTTTTTTTGTAACCGGTTTTCATTGAAGAATATATAATTTTGTTTTTAATATGAAAATTATAATTATTTCATTATTATTATTCTTCATATGATGTAATAATTTTCACATTGACCTTGGTTAACCTACCAAATGTTTTTCAGTATTATGAATCAAATGTCCTCAAAATGTCTTCCATGGACTTAATTGATTTAGTAAATATATAAGACATGGTATTAAATAAAATAAATTGTATTTCGATAAGGTAATAATCATTAAAATTTTCTTAATAATGTAAATAATTAATATAATTTCATTATATATGAGATAAAAATTTACGTGTCATGTTTGTATATAACGTAATAGATATTATTTCTTAATCATAGTTTTGAATTATTTTAAGATTTAATGGGAATATTTATCCTTAATGTACATATTATTAGACGGATGTGAAGTTATTTATATAAATTAATTAAAAGTTAATTTTACCTATATTATAACTCTCTTACAAATGTCATTGAAATGAATCTTTTGGAATATTTTATATGGAATGTTCAATTTTCATTACAACTTTTAAAAGGAGCCTTTTTTATGTATAAAAAACAATGACTTTTCCTAATTTGGAAAATGGTATTTGTGTAATAAATTTTTTTTCACTCAGGAATGGATACATTAAATTTCAATCTAAATCATTACTTTTGAACTCATATGGTTGCCTAATGAGTTACCAAAGGTCTCAGGGGTGTCTGGGGAATGTTTTGATCTAGGAACCCGTCATTTTGAATAAACTATCCATGTCACATGGTTAGCGCATATTTTGGCTAACCATGCAGATTAAAATTTCTATAATGAACCAAATCACATGTTTGGAATATAACCATGTGGCCTAACAAGAAAAGGTTCCCTTATACCCATGTAACCATGTAGACAAAATGTGCACGTGCTATTTTTATGGGTAAATTTTCCTTTTCCCCTTAATGATCTAATTAGATCCCACCTTATTCCCTAACTTGAGAACCAGTATGTTTAACTTATTTCTCTTTTAAAATGGATCTTTTTGAATGAGAAAATATATGGATTGAAATATCTCCTTCATCTGAGATCTGATCGAGCTTCTATTTGTCGCGTTGGATGTGCAACAGTAAGTACTCGAGTATGTTTGAACATTTCCCCTTCTCTCTTTCTCTCTACCTTGTTACTGAGTTATGATGATTTTTATCCTTTTCATAGATCTACTATGATACATTCAAAAATAATGGTCCAATACCATAAGAGGATATTCATACATGCTATATGCGGGTGGTCTATATATCATCCCTCAAGTTTGTTGATTATTCAATTGCCATGTGGGGTCCACCGATTTCATCAGGTGTCATTTATATAATGTATATTCCATTCTTATATTCATTAGAAATTTATGGATATAGTCTTTCTATATATAAGATTAATTTTTTGCGGTTATTCCAAAAACTCCATCCATCCTATGTAGTTTTTTATGCCATAATTGGGTATTCAGTATTTTACGGGTTTGAGCCACTATTTCGGTGTGACTTGGATCAACCTTTCTAAGTGTAATATTTTCTATATTAAATAGATTAATTTAAATTATGAATTTCATAATGGAAAGTACCATATAAGTTTACCACTTGACCCACCTATGTTATGTTCTTCATATTGATAATTAAATGTCAAGTGGAAATTTGAATGTATACTAAGTATATGACATGATCAGATTAAATGTGAATGATTAATAGCTTTTATGTCTGTAGAACCCAATTACACATTAATAGAAGGTAGAAAAATGAACCTTAATTATTTAATATACCTTAAATGTAATTAATAAATCTTTCATGCTACTTTGTAATTGTCACACTAATGAGAGGAATGGCTTGGACCAAATGTAATTATTGATTAATTATGACTTGATTAAAACAATGCATTCAACCTAACCTTATCACACTAATGAAAGGAAAGGATTTACCCAAATGAGATATTACATGACGTCATAATAAAATAGGAATGGCCTGACTTGAGAATGCCCTGGAATCTTATCAGGGAATGCCTTGGGCACTCAGTAACCCCATTCCCAATCAAGGATACGGCTTTCATAGGTTGAGACCCACCTGGATCCCGATCATTTACAATTATTGACTTCCTAGTATGAGACTATATGATCCCTCACATTATTTTACAGGATATATTGGATACGCTCTTTGGATCCAACATTGACAAGTAGGTTCCATGGTTATAGCCCAAAGGGCCCAATCTCTGCTTATCTCTGTTTTACAGAGGATAATCATCTAAGATTTTATAGGCATCTTATTGTGGAATTATTTAGATTATGTTCCATGGATTAAAATATTACCCTTAACCAGGATATAGTTATTACTGATTTGGTGAACATTGATGTCTATGTTTCCATGGTTATTACCTTTGAAATTAATTATTAATTGTCATTACAGGTTTCTTTGTCATAACTTGGACCATCACTATTGTTAACATGTGACTTTTTATAAACTAGTTACAATAAATTAATGGACTGGTTATGTTCAGACACTAACTGATGGATGAACTAGGTATTTGGATATTTATTTACATTGTACCACTTTACATTATATATGCAGGCTTTCAAATTGTTACATTTCCATTACATGGGCCAAATATTGTAGACACTGTTGGTGGTGTCCCACTAAGATTTATCTCACACCCCCTCAAGACACCATTTGGTACTCGGAGTACATTGCTTTGTTTTAGGTGATGTCAAAGGGAAGAATATGTCTTATAAAACTTGATTGTTTGATTTTTAGTGTGGATCTTGATAGTAGATGATCAAGCCAGATCTCATGATACTTGGGATATTATTTAGATTTATTTAATACTTTTGTTGAACATGTTATTACTATTGTATTGTATCCATGATTTCAAATTTTCTAGTGACATGACATAAAATCATTAGTTGTTTTATGCTTGGATGTTATTCATGTTATTTCAGTTTTGTTACTATTGTCTTTATTTTATATTTTTTATTATTTTTTCTTATATTTCTTTTGTTATATACCCTTATTTATATTCACCCTCTACACTACAACTTGTTAATGAGGGCATAGTCTCCCCAAAGACACATCCTAGTCTCTCGCTACTAGTTGGAAGCCTCTGGAATTCAGGGAGATGTGCTTAAGGCCATGTGGCCCATAAGGATCAGGGTACCCATTGAGTGTCATATGGGTCTGTGTTGTCATAATTTTATATTTGAATTCCTTTATAAGATTAATATTTTTATTCAAATAAAAACCTTTCTTCCCTTTATTTAGGGTATTATCATTTTGAAAATGGGGATTTATAGGAATTTGATATATCAATATCTGAAAAAAAGAATTCCTCATGAGTTGAAAAGTATATTTTTATGGGCATGATGAAGGAAATAAAATATTTTATCTCTTTTATATTTTTTATTGTCATGGAACGTTTTTTATAATGATAAAAGATATCAATATATCTATCCAATTCATTTTTAAATGATTATTGTTTCTAGAAAATTATATTAGAACTAACCAAGTATGTATTCCCATTCATATGGGTATAAATAAGGGTTCTATGAAGATGATGTCCAGAGGATCCTACATGAAATTTATATTAATGAAATTTAATTTTCATGGAAATTCTTTTATTTTATATGGTAATATAATAGTCTATTATTTAAATTAACGCTTATTCTTGATAATGGTAAACAGTATGTTTTCATAAAATGTATTTCATAGATTCTAATGTTTTTTAAAATACCATAATGGTTATTATTACACATTTACCATTCCTTATAATGAGTTGTAAGAACCAATTTGGAAGAAAATATGATTTCATGTGTACGTAAATTAATATTTAAGATCAATGTATATCATGTTAAAGAAAATCTCTCTTATATGATCTCCTCATTTGTAAACTCACTAAAAATTTATTTTATTTTTTGTATATTTAATTCTCTAAATTTTTACATTCTCATTCCACATTATCAAATGATTTTCTAAAGTGATTAATGATGAGTAGAAACATTAACAAAGATATATTTCTAGATATTTGAGTCTCATTGAATGCGTTATGTTTGTTTTTATATTGAATTTTATTGTAGTGGAAAAAATATTCACTTAATAACATGTGTATTCTTATGTATGGGTATTCCTTAATTCACTATAACACTAAAAAATATTCCTTCTATATGTAAGCTATTTAATATTAACTTTTGACGATTTTTTTTGTTTGTATAAATTTGGGTCACATTTATTAGAATCAAAACCAGTAATGTAAATATTGTATTTTTGGAATAGGATCTAAAAGTTTAGTTTCAAGTCTATTATATACATCACTTTTGAGTAAAAAATTATTTAAGAGATTATAATATAGTAAAATGTTCTAAGATACTCACTCATAACAATTTTCTCTCATAAAAAATATTATATTCTTGAGAGCTGTTAATGAATGATACAAATCCTCTTCATTGATGGTTTTCTATTTTTATTTTAGTGTAGTATATTATAAATATAGGTGGTTAAATTTATTTTTACCTACCTAAGTAGGTCATTAATGAACATTAGACACCATTTATACATTATAATTTATTATATACACTCCATTGATTAATTGTATGTGTATTTTGTTGAATATTTGATTCCTTCATGGATTATGTTATTCGTGAATACACTATGTATAGATCATTTTTTTATCCCTCCGTTATTTGAGTGGTGTTTCATTTATTCATTATAAAATTAACGTTTTTTATTTTGAAAATTTTTATTTTACTTTATATTAGGGAATTTTACAAGTAAATGTAGATTCATAACATTGTTTAAAGTATAATATATTTATGTTATCAAATCGTTCATAATTTCCATACTCTATATGTGTTAGTAAAGTTTGATCATTCCATATAATTGACTGTGTTTATCTTTTATTCAATATATACTTCCTTAATATTATGTTACATATACTCATGTTTATTTAAAGGTATTATAATTTTATATTTTCTGATTCTATTAGTACACTATTTAATGAGATAATGAATAATGTCACCACTCCTCCAATCACAGAGTCACCTATGTGGAAGATCTCATTCGATATTTTATGTAAAAATAATAACAATAATGTTGGTGCGTTCTTATCATATATGTGGGATATGAATTAAATGAGTATTTCTAATACTTCATGGAACGTGGATTCAGCTCAAAATATTTAAAATTTTCATAAAACAATATTTTTATTAATTCTTCTCTAGATAAAATTGGATTATAAGTTTTTAGTTTTATAGTACTTATATTCATTGATCTTTTAGCCTTAAGGAACATCTTAGTGATGATGAATTTGAAGAAAATACATATTTCGTGGATGTTTCCTTCCCATTTTGTTTTCTTTTTTATGAAATAAAATAATAAGTGTGTGGAGTTGATAGTAGATTAGTTGAATAAAATTCATAATGCCTCAAAAAGTAACACCCTGGAATAAGAACAAATCTAGGATACATTTTTTAATGAGTAGATATATACTAATGAAGTTATAATATTTTTGTATTAATACTTAGTAAAATATTTAATTTCTTTTAAAAATAAAGTGAATGTAAATTAACTCCCTATAAAAAACATATGAGTGAATATTAGTACTATTTTTCTGAATAATTAAACCTAATAAGCATCTAAAATGACTGTGTAATTATAATATACCCACCTAAACTTTTGTATGAGTTTAATTTTTATACATATAAATTAAATGGACACCTAGTACCTTAATTAATAATTGACATGGTATTAGATATCATAATATTTTGACAAAATTTATTCTATTTTCCCCATAACTTTGGTAGACCATTTTAATAATTCCAAAAAAATATCAATATCACTAAGATGCATGATAAGCCTCAACAAACCATATTAAAATTTTATTTTTATTTTTTTGTGGAATTAAAATTAATAAACAATATCCCAGCTAATTTGGTATTATATATATTTAATTTTTATTTTTTTATATTAGTTATATGGAAGAAGTGATAGCTATAAGGAATGAATATTCTCATGCTTTAGTATATTATAACAAGAACTGTATTATTTTTAAGTTCAACACATATTAGAAAATCATCAATTAATAATCATTACAATATTTTAATTTAAATTTGTTTTAATCCTTCCAAAATACAAGGTAATACACAAAACATTAATAATATTCAACCGCTAAAAAAATAAAAAGAAAAAAGTTTTGAATAATGTCAAAGAAATTTTTTTCCAAAAAATGTGTATAAAAATATTAAGGATAACAGAATTTGATTAGATGATAATTTTTTTATAATAAATAGAATAAAATTTAACCATTAGTTTACCCCTATATTTAATCATATTTGGGAAGTATTTTCATCTTTTTATAAATGTATAACATCAATATTTTGGGGACACAAAAATTTATTACATGAGTTTTTTCCAAGATGTTTTTAAAAGGATTTTTTCAACATTATGAAATCGACGAGACATTATTTTCATATTAAAAAAACACAATAATCTATAAAAACTAATTATATACTGATATATCTGAGTCAATTTCATGTGAGTGTCAATTTCTATCTATAAAATTCACGTATAAAGATGATGTATGATAAATGTTTCCCAAAAATATTATGAACATACATGGTAAACCATATTTATCTATATATTATAGAAAATATCACACATGAGTCAACATAATAGACATTTCTTCTCAAAGGTAAATGATTGAATCATTACATTGGGATTTTTACAAGAATATAGTAAATATTATCACATTGCACGACCAATAAAACACCTGAGCTCATCATGTTATTCATTAGAATCACATTTATGAGATATTTATTCTAAATTAAGTAATTTAATAGATTAATCCTATATCATATCAAATAGTGACATAGTAAAAAATGTAAAAAATTAAATATAGAGGAATGGAAACATTTGGTTCAATTTCTTATAAATTTTATCAGAGTTTGTATATGTTTTCAAAATAATAAACCTAAAAAATAAATCAAAAAATTATTTAATTGAATTGATTAAATTATTTAAAAAAAATTTATTGAGTATTGATAATTATTTAATATTAATGTTTTTTATATAAAAGTGACCATAAATTTAATTTTATATCATTATTTCTAGTAATAAAACTGATTTTTTACCATTTTATTAATGATGAACCAATTGTAGAAGATAAAAACATGTTTAATTATTTCAAATTATCACATGAGAGAACATGTCAGGGGTGGATTCCTATAAAATAGTATGAAATTTTACATAACACAATGAGGATCTATATTCTATATAGTTTAAACTCAGGAAACATAGACTTTATGATATCAATTTTAATATCATTCCACTTGAACATATGTGATATGTAGTTTAAATTCATATTTCTCAAACATTGTCTACATAGTTTAAAATCATTTTTAAGGGCCTAATATTATGTATTTTAACATCATGTGTCTATGATGTATATTCCATGTAGTTCATAGTCATAAAAATTGAAATTATTTTCATTTTTAAAATTAATTTGAAGGTTATTTGATAAGTTATTATTGAATGAATCTATTTATCTTTTCATTATTGTATGGTATCAAGATGATTAATTGGACTAAATTTTCCTTTTAATATTTAAATTTTTTAAATTTTATGTTTTTAAGTTATTTTTATTGTCTGATAATATTATATGAGTGAGACAAATATGATAATTCTATTCAACTTCATGAAAATGATGATATCATTTGTTCTAAATTTTTTTTGAGAGATATGGACTCAACATATTTGGGGAAAAGGTTGGTGGAATTAAGTATATAATTTAACATAATTTCAAAATCTGAGGGATTTTTCCCCATGACATGAATTCCTTATGCATAAAATTAATAAAAATATTTTTTATAATAAACTACTTAGGGTGTCATTGGATGAAATTAAAATATATATAGAAAGTGTGAAATTACCTAGAGAAAATAACATGGTCTTGTGTCATTGATTCCCAAAAGTATCCAAGCCTCTTGATTTGATAGGATAGATTAGATACTCATTTGTGATCACTACATGTTCCTATAATGACTTCTACATAACTGTGTTGGCCTCTTCTCATTAAATGTGTCTAAGTAATAATCCCTCAAAACTCATTTGGAGAGGACTTTATGATAATTTGTGAATTCATAGTGTAAGAAAATTACTAACTGGTACTACATATGATCCGTCTTGGATCATTTTGATTGAATAATTATACATTGTAGGTAGTTTATAATGGGGTATATTCATCTACAAGTTTAATTAGTTAGAAAATATACTTTCTCACATTATTCCAAGGATTTATTGATCTCATTTATTTACCCTATTCAATTGATGATTAATGGATACTCTATACCAAGGGATATGATGTAGATGACTATTTTATAATGGATTATATATAAGGCCCCGGCCTTAAACCTTACATAATATTGAATTAAATGAATAATTCACATTGAGGATCTTTTCAGGTTTAGAGTTTTAGAGAATTAGAACATTACTATTACATCTAAAAATATTAACAAATTATACACTTCTACAATGTTTTCATAAAATAAAAAAACTCTTAAAAAGAAACATGTCTAGTTCCATGTTTTATATAGCATGACATTCCCTTGATCCCATCCTTGAACTTATTCCACATTAAGTCCTGTGAAAAACATTTCAAAAAAACTTGGGGTGAGCATAAAAAGCCCAGTAAGGGATACACAAAGAATGAAAACTTTTAGTTTTTCAAACATCAAGTAAACCATGTATACTTTATCAAAGTAATACCTTCACCTTCATGAAGTAGTAAAAACTCTTCACTGAATAAAATATCATTACTTACCTTTTTGTAACCAAAGGATTACCATAAAACCCATATAAAGAACACATAACATATAAAGGTAACTTGGGACATAAACATACTTAAGTGGAATAACCATACGGTCTACTTCCACACATATCACTTAATGGAATAGCCATACGGCCGACTTCCATACATAATAAATGGAATAGCCATACGGCCGACTTCCATACCCAATGCATTGGAGGTTATAACGTAACCACTCGTCCTGGTATTCACGGCACCACCCGTCATATGGTTCATTACGTAACCACCCATCAAATTTCCAAGTACCATTATAAAATCATAAGACATAAAGAAAACATAAAGGAAAGAAAACATTTCCACACTTTGATCACAATATATCACACAAATATATTGACATAACAAATCCATTATAAAAACCATTTTCAATACCAAAATACATAAAAGTGTATATGGTATTTATTTCACTTTAAAAAACATTACGGCTTGTTGAGGAAGCCAAAGACCAAATAATACTCGCGGCGGCGGAAAAGGTCGTTGTCACCGCGTACGTTAAAAGAAACATTCCTTTTTTCCGTTTAGTAAAACACTTCGTAGAAAAAGATTCCTTTTGTATGAAAGTAAAATTCAAAGAGATTTATACACCGTATAAAAGAAAGTTGTGTATAAAACGAAATATGCCTCAATGAAAGGAGATTGAGACGAAGTCCCTTACCTCGGGTCCGAATTGACTCGATCATTCTTTAACGTCTTGAATAATAAACATGAGTTAATTTCTACTTTCTTAAGATCCTTTTTCAATTTCATTATTCCTTTTATATAACTTATTACAATGTCATGAACACTATGTAATTATTTAAGTTATTAACGGTCGTTTTAATGATCATAGGTACTTGAGTCAAAAATATGCTCTTTATAATTACAAGTTGTTCATGTATCCATTATATCCAGAGTTATACTCATGATGTAGATATCATATATATAATATATATCCAGTATATAAATGCATTTATAATATTAAATAATCATTTAGAGGTAAGAAATGAAATGCACCGTTCATGGAGACGGTAAGCCGTACGTACGCATGAACGCTACTTTCATTTATATGTCATATTAATGGAATTAAAACTAAATGAGAGGTATGTATATTTTAATTCCAGAATTATATTCATCATTTAGATGTATCATTCATCATATATATCCATTATATACATGTACTTATAATAGTACATTACATTTGGGGATAAGAAATGAAATGCACCGTTCATGGAGACGGTAAGCCGTACGTACGCATGAACGCTACTTTCATTTCTATCTCATACTTTAATGGAAATAAATAATAATGATATAGAGGTATATTATAATTCCAGTATAACATCATATATAAAAACATTAAATCCATCCTTTATACATCCAACATATGGCATTAACGAATCACATCACTTTGAGGGGGCGGTAGTCCGCACCTCCTTAAATGAAGATATCGCGTTTACCCATAATGGAAACCATAAAGGTATGCCCAAAATGAAAAATACAGAAACTTAATGAAAACATATACATATTATATATCATATATCATATATAAATATAGTTTCATCTTAATGGCCACCTTTGAAGGTGTTAAATGAATGTTGAACAATCATCGTTTCGGGAGGCAGAAATTCATCATCCACGGAAACTGTATGTTCTTTAACCATTAGATATAGGTGTGTGTAAGTGTAGCTCGAATACTTCTTATACCAACATCCTAGTATATTGAGGATACTGTAGTTGTTACAAATGAAAAGAATAAAATGATTTTAGGGGGTTGGAGAAGCAAAATAAAACAAAAGGACTCAAGTGAATACATTACCTTAAAATCGGATAACTCCCTCTGGTCTGAGCTCAAAGGCTTCCTTGGGAAGACTTCTGCCCAAGTTGAGGCTTCATAGAGTAAGATAGGGAAGTGGAGAGACAAAATGGGCAGGGTTTGGCCGAGAAAAAGGCTTTGGAAGTGTGGGTAAGGAGGTAGAGGTGGGGGCCTTTTATAAGAGGAGAGGAGGGGCACTCTTGAAAAGTAAAGAAAAGTCACTTTATTTTAAAATGATATTCGGATTTAAGAGGTCCCACATTGATATAATTCGAGGATAAGGTGATAAGGGTTCGAAATCCACTCATCAAATAAGTTTTTGACATGTTTAGGTCTTAGATATTACATTGTCTTTCCATTTTATTTAAATCGTTAAATAATGAGGTCATCGCTGCATCATCATGATGTCATAAATAATTTAATTTATTTAACGTCTAAAAATTATAAAAAAAATACTATGATGTCGGAAATCTTTTTATATTTTTAATGACTATTTATAGTCAAAAATCTGACTTGTATAACCCCATGTAAAAATTGTTTTAGTAAAACATCTCATGTTTGTGTCATTTTTACTTTAACATTAAATAAAAGGTATTTATGTCATTTTCAAACCAAACTGGCTCCATGGGGTCCCCAAGTTGACCCATGGATTTTCATGGTCGGACATGACACATCCAATGAGGGTAGAACATGTGTCTGGGTAATTGCATTTTATTTAAACATTATTCTTACCTTAAACTACAATAATTACCTTTAATCGCGATTAAGAACTCAAAAGTTACTATTCACAAAAAAATTATTTTAATCTCATTGAAAAAAATTTTACTTCTTAATGTCAACCATGTAAGTCGGATTTTTGAAATTCAAAACATAGAAGGGGTAAAATTTCATTTAAATGAAAAATCAGTTTTTATAAGTACCACTTAGTGGTTTCACTATTCATCAAAAATTGATGTTTTTCAGAAAAATTCCAAAAATTCACCCTAAGCTATATTTGATATTCTGATTTCAAAAATGAAGTCTATTTTACAATATTCAAAACATATAAGTCACATTAATTAATTTAATAATTAATTCCCGCTGTCATGACAAATAGCGTGTTTTTATGAAACAATAAGTATCAAAAGATTGACACTTGTTTAAGTCCGATTTCAAAGTGAAATTAATTCAAATGACCACTATTGGATTTAATGGTAAAAATATTTTCTAATTTCACTTTAAAACCAATTAAAAAGATAATCTAATCATATAAATAAATTAAATTAAAAATAGATTTTGAATTAAAATACAACATTTTACACTATTCATTAAAAATGAACTTTATCAGAAAAATACCAAAAATTTACACAAAGTGAATTTTGAAGTCCCGATTCTAAAAAAGAGTTATATTTGGTCCAATAGAATGTATAAGAGTGATAAAAACTATATTTAATGACGTTTCTCCATCAAAAGGTGATAAGTGAACCCTTGGTGAAAATTAGGGTATAAATGCCTAAAATTGAATTCTTTCCGTATTTTATGCCTTTATATTTTATTGGATAAATGTAAAAACATTTAAAAACATATATAATCATATTTTAGTTATTTATATCCATTCCCGCCAATACAACGGCTACATGTTAACTACCATTTAAAATAATATTATTATATTACTAGTGTGCAACGTAAGTTTTCAAATGAACTCATCGTTGCGTAACGGGTACGCTATCGAACATAGAAACCCCTTTAAAGTAAAATTAATATTTAATTTTCAAATATTAATAAATATGAAAATTCATTATTCTTTATTTACCTGGGATGTTACACTATATCTTCAAGGTTTCTGGTTCTATTCGTTAATTCATCGGCATAGGTATTCATTGAAAATGTGATGTGAGAAAATATAGTCTTAGAGGGGAAATCTTCATCCACCCTCATATGCAATCATGTAGAGGAATAAATTCCTCTTTCTTCATGGTAAATTCATCAATACGTTTTTTAACAACCAACTCATAATATCCATTGATATTCAAATGGGATACTAGTATCTATAAATATAGCTCTAAAAATATAATGATAGATTGGTATTCTACTTTATTATTAGTTCATTACTCTAGAAATATAAACGGATAGGGTATAAAAAACTTTTTTTGAGAGACATAGAAAATTCCCAAGCCAACAGTACTGGTCATAATATTTTTTATTCTTCTTCTTTTAGTGATTCTAAAATCACCCCAACAATACATCTACCATACTTATAGATCCATGGATGGAGAAAACTTTCTCTTTTAAGTGTTATTTATTCACCACTAGAAATTATAGGGTTTTTTTCTTGAAGTAAATTGTTAAAAACCTTCCTTTTGACTACACATTGAGTAATGAACTGGATATAAAACAACTACATGGTGACTATCCATTATTCTATAAATTTAGATAGCATTATATAACTACATATTTATTTAATTGGATTGATGCAAGATACCAAATGGTTCTAGTGACGTTGTAGGTAGTGTATCAGCTTTTATACCATGAAAATCAAAACAATACAATTCTTATCAAAATAAAAATTGAACATTTTGGTATCTTGTGTGTTCTATATAAGATAGAAGAGACTATTATCACCCAATGAATCATTCCTCTATATAAAAAGGGACCCAAGAAATATCTCTGTGTTCTCGACATAAATAATTAACTTATTTCCCTATATGAGAATCATTAATACTGGAAGGATCCAGTGATATTTTTTAATATCATCAAATCATATCTAATAATATGCAATCCGTGATTCTATGGATACCTTCTTCTTTGAAGGGTAACCTCATTCACATGAGGTCAGCTATGATTCACCTGATATTAAAATGAAATCATGAGTTTTCTCTCAATTATTTGAGTTTTTGAGGAGGTGGAATATCAAATATTTCATTATTTTTATCGAGGTTGACATTGATGTTGGGATGGAACCCAATGAAGCTAAATAATTTTCATTATGTCACCCGGAAATCATATTTTCGGGTATTAAAATTTTGGTAATGTTCCCATAGTTCATTGAAAACTATTTCAAGATAAAAAAGTGTATTATAGTTATGTGGGTATTTTACAACCTAGTAATCAATATATAATTACATAAACTATCTATAATAGGGGAATAAAGATATAGTGGATGAAATGTTAGTATTTAGCACCATTAGTTTTTAATATAATCTGAATTAATTGATAGTAGTGTACCCCATAGGGTTCCCTAAAAATGGTTTCCTCATTAGCTTAAATGTCTGTATGGGTTTGGATTTAGCTAGAGTATCAATCAACAAAGGAGATGGATTCAAAAATATTAGTCACATTGATTTGTAGCGTCATGATTGGAACCATAAAATCTTCCATTTAGAAACAATGGTTGATATCTCTAAATTCAAAAAATACCAAATATACTAGTTATTTTTCATTATGAGGATGATGTTGGTGAGTCATTTTAGATGTGGAACTTAACAAATGAAGTGGTATATAATGAAAAAAAAAATTTGGCTTCCACCCAATAAATAAATGTTGAATTAATTCTTCTAGATTTCTATTTATGGATAGAGTGATCAATTGGAAGACTCATATATTAGGAATCCACATTAGGATCCAATTTTTGAATCCCTTTTGGTTCAAGGATAATACATCATGGTAAATCATTAACAAGAAGATATATGTGACTTTCTCTATAGAGGATATAAAGACCCAGCCTTAAAACATTACATAATATTGAATTAAATGAATAATTCACATTGAGGATCTTTTTAGGTTTAGAGTTTTAGAGAATTAGGACAAAACTATTACATCTCAAAATATTAAAAAGTAGACACTTCTACTCAGTTTCCATTTTTTCATAAAACAAAAACTCCTAAAAAGAAACTTGTTTAGTTCCATGTTTTAGATAGCATGTCTTTCCTTGATCCCATCATTGACCCTATTCATCTTTAAGTCATGTGGAAAACATTTCAAAAATTTGGGATGAGCATAAAAAGCTTAGTAGGGGATATAAAAATACGGGAAGAAAACATTAGTCCATTTATACATAAAAATCAATGAAATAATTCTTTACTAATAAAACATAAGTACTTTAACATAGCTCATGAAATCATAAGATTTATGAATAACTCATAGAAATCATAAGACATAAAGGTAACTTGAGGGATTCATAACATTATTACATAGGGAGTAACCCTCATGGTTACGTTTAGAATACCCATCATAGTATATTCCCTAAATCCCTTCAGAAAAATCTTAGATTTTAACTCCTTCTCATTACCCAATTTATTAGAGAGCTATATTGGGCTCACCCGCCCTTAGTTTATCACGGAACCACCTGATTTCATAAACATTGCCCAAGAACCATAACATAATCATAACACTTAAAACATGCATAAAAGAAACATAAAATTTCCACATTACAATCACAAGAGATCAAATCATGATATTATCATAAATATAAATATCTAATAAAATCATTAATACTCTATGAGAGAAAAATTCTTTTATTATTTGAAAATATTAAAAGAATACATTTAAAAGCGATTTTAGAATCAAAGTGTCCCATAAAACTTCGAAACATTTGAAAGGGTTTTAAAACATTCATGTCCATATAAATAAATCCTTAAAACCATTTTTAAAACATGGACATGGATGATAAATGTTTAAAATAATAAATCTTTAAAACCATTTAAAACAATGTTTTAATAAAAGAGCCCTTTTCCATTTTGAACATTTAAATTATAAGCCGCATGAAAGTAGACCATTTTCAAAACATTTAAATGACTTTAGTATATACATAATATGGATATGGAAAGTAAAAGGGGTTGTATATACTCTTTATAAAATAATAAAAGTGCATATCATTAAGAAATGTCTCAATGAGAAGAAATTGAGATGTAATCCCAATCAAGGATCATTCCATTAGAGCAAAGATAATGAAATGAAATAAGTATGTGTGAAAAATATAAATACACTAAATATAAGTGGATAATAAATGTAAAACAATCAGATTTCATCCACACATATTCATAGCACGACATAATCAAGAAGTAGAGGTTTATCCCGAAGAATTGGAATTGGGTTAAGAAGTTTCCTTGCAAAACTTTGATAGCCAAACGGCGTCACCTAAAATTTTAGAAAAAGAGTTGATGAGAGAGATAAAAGGTATCTCATCACTTGGAAATAAACATTACAGAAATAAGGATATATAATAACATATACCAACATAAGAAGAAGTAATTTAAAAGACCAAACAAAAAGAATCCTTTTTAAAATAAGAGGGTGAAAGGTTCCCTTACCGACGTGGGTAACTATCGAAACATACACCCCATGAAAGAAGGATTATACAACATTGATGTAAATAATCATAAACAAAAGTATATTACACAAAGAGTAGAATAATGGGCAGCACATACACCACTAAATGTAAATGGTGGAAATGTAGTATAAATCTCATGGGAATAAAAGTGAGATGAAAAATCCCTTACAAAAACTTGACAGCCTAATAGCACCACTTAAAACATCCAAAAATGGATTGATGAGATCAAATAGGGTCTATCATAATATGAACATAAAAATTACTGAATGAGGAATATAAAATAACATCCCCAAACATATGAAATATGAGCTTAAAAGAAATGACATAAAAGAGAGTACTTAAAAAGAAAGAGAGAGGTAGGATCCCTTACCTCAAGTCCGACTTGTCTTGTTCGTTTCATTATATTATTGAATAATAAACATTGGTCAACTTATAATTTCTTAAGGTAATATTTTAATTATTATTATTCAGTTAATATCACATATTATAATGTTATAATAATTGGTTAATAATGTGAGTTCATATCAGACGTTTTTGCCGATGTTCGGTACATGAGTAAAAAATGAACTTATTGGAAAAGAATTTTCCATGTAGTTATAAGTAAATCATCTCCAGAATACTATTAATGATTTACATATCATATATATCCATTATATATTCATTTTATACTATTCCATAACATTTGGATATAAAAAAATGAAATGCACCATTCATGGAGACGGTAGGTCGTATGTACGCATGAACGCTACTTTCATTTCTTTGGCACATTAATGGAATTAAAATGGATGAGATATATATATATATATATATTGTAATTAAAGTATATTATATATGTTATATAGGTCACATAAGTTCATAAATTTCATTCTTTATACATTCCATGTATTGCATTAACGAGTCACATCACTACAGGGGGCGGTAGTCCACACTTCCTCAAAATGAAATTATTGCATTTACACAACATGAAAAGAATAAAGGTATGTATTAAATATAAAATACAGAAGTATATATAGGAAATAAATATAATATATATCATAAATAAATATATTTCCATCATAATGGCCACCATGAGAGGTGGTAGGAGAAGATAGAACAATCATCATTTCATGAGGCAGAAATTCGCCATCCACGGAAACAGTATGTTCTTTAACCATTAGACGGAGGTGTGTATAATTTTCTCTCTAATAATTCTCATAAACACATCCTAGTATATTTAATATACTGATTTTGTTGCAACATGAATGAATAAAAAGTTTTTAGGGGGTTGGAGAAGCAAAATAAAACAAACAAACATTAGGGAAGACTTTACCTTTAAATCAGGTAACTCCCCTTGGTTTGAACCAAAAGGGTTTCTTGAAGATCATTCTTCCTAAAGGAGGGCTTATTGTATGAATATAGGGATGTGGAGAGATAAAATTATCAGAGTTTGGCAGAGCTAATGTCTTGAGAGGTGTGGGTAAAGAGGTAGAGGTGGGGGCCTTTTATAAGAGGGAGGAGGGGCACTCTTGGAATGTCATGAAATGTCACTTTATTGTAAAATGATTTTATAATTTTAAATGTACCAAAAAGATATAGTTAGAGTATAAGGTGATAAGGGTTATAAATCCACCCATAAAATAGGCTTTTTACAAGTTTATATTGTATTTGTTACATTATATTTTCATTTTATTTAAATCGTTCATTAATGAGGTAATCGTTCCATCATCATGGTGTCATAAATAAATTAATTTATTTAATGTCTTAAAATTATAAGAATAATATTATGATGTAGGAAATATTTTTATCTTTCAAATATATATTTATAGTAAAAAATATGACCTTTATAACGCCATGTAAAAATTGTTTCAGTAAATCAATACATCTTTGTGACACTTTTATTTTTACTTTAAAAAAAGTTATTAATGTCATTTTCTTACCCAAGTGGCTACATGGGGTCCCAAATTTAACCCATGGATTGTCTTGGTCGTCCATGAATTATCCAATAAGTGTATGACAAGTGTAAAGGTAATTTCATATTATTATATCATTATATTTACCTTAAATTACACTAATTACCTTTAATCGTGATTAATAAAACTTAAAAGTTAATATTCTCCAAAAAAAATTAGTTTAATACCATTGAACAAAATTTTACTTCTTAATGAAAAACATATATGTTTGAGTTTTGAAATTAAAATCATAGAGGTGATAAAATTTCATTTATGAAAAATCAGTTTTTAACTACCACTTAGTGGTTTCACTATTCATCAAAAATTTATGTTTTTCAGAAAAATACCAAAAATTCTCCCTAATATATATTTGATATTCCAAATTCATAAATTATTTCCATTTTACCAAATTAAAAACTTAAAATTTTCATTAATTATTTTTATAATCAATTCCTGCTGTCAAAACAAATAGCGTGTTTTTAAGAAATAATATCTATTAAAATATTGACACTTGTTTATGAACAATTTCAAAGTGAAATTTATTCAAATGACCACCATTGGATTAAATGGTAAAAATATATTTTAATTAAACTTTAAAACCAATTAAAAACATAATCTAACCTTATAAATAAATTATATTATAAATCACTTTTGAAATAAAATACAGTATTTTTCACTATTCATTAAAAATGGATTTTATCAGAAAAATAACAAAAACCTACCCAAAGTAAATTTTGTTGATATGAATCTAAAGAAGAATTTTATTTTGTCAAAATGAACATATGAAAGTCACCAAAACTATATTTAAATAGGGTTCTCCATCAAAAGGTGGTAAATTGGCCTTTTAATGTAAATTATGCTTAAAATCAGATTCATTTACATTTTAAGCCTCTAAATTTTATTGGATAAAAGTAAATACATTTTAAAAACATCTCTAATCATATTTTAGTTATTTGTATTCATTCCCTCCAATACAATGGCTAGGTGTCAACTACCATTTAAAATAATTATATTATTAGTGTGCAATGTAAGATTTCAAAGAAACACGTTGTTGGGTATTGGGTACGCCATCGAACATAGAATATTATTTAAAGTAATATTAATATTTTATTCACAAATATTAATAAATATGAAGATGTAATATTATTTATTTACCTGGGATGTTACATCCTTCCCCATTTTGGGAATTGCATCCTCGCAATTTTTTAAAAAAAATGGTCTCGGAAACTTCATTGAAATCCCCACATCGGAACAAGAGTCAATTAAACTGTCACATTAAAAGAAAGAAAGGGAATTACAAAGGTCACCCAAGATAACCCACACTAGGATTCCATGTAGGAAAACATAGATATGGAAGAAAAAACAAAGGGTCATGTTCTGATGGAGAGTGATAGAAAACATGTTTAGGAGAAAGTTAACCACAAGAAAATCACAAACTTGTGATGGGTTAAACGATATTTGATTCCCCATTAGGAAAAATTAACAGACAAAATTTTTGTTTTAAGTTACTTTTCATTGAGGAATTTATTTATGAGATTAACTAAATCATAAGGAAACATACTTACTTGTCATGTTGACTTTCATCTCTTACTATATTTCTTACACAAACTCATATTTTCTCCAAAAGATGAGTATTTAAGATGACTTGTTCACATTAAAAGTGTTATAATCAACTTCTAGAGAGTCACCAAATCCACAAAAGAGAACTATATATTTCCCATGTCTTTATACCTTTACCAAAACCAAAATTGTTTCAAAAAGATCAGATAATCCACAAAAGGATAATCCTTTATAAAAAGAAAATATATTCTTAATCTCCAAAATTTGTCCCACAAAACCCAAATTTCAACAAAGACCATTAGATAAACAATTGTCCATAAAATTATTCAATGTAAACCAAACTAAGATTGAAACCCAAATATTTTAAGGATTTAATCACATAGACTTCCAAGGTAAATAATAACATTTATCACCAAATAACATCAAATTCTCTTAAAGTCTCATATTGAAAAGTAATTAACCTAATCATATATCCTCTATGATAGGTCGATAATTTCCTAGACAACCCAAAAATTAACTTCTTCTTGATTCATAAAATCATCTAACTAAAAAGAATTTTCCATACTAACTAGGGGCTTCACTTATTCTAGTGGTAGGAGATAAATACCAATCACTCTTTGGTTGTGGGTTCGATTCACACAGCTTAGTCCGACACGAGGGGTTGTCACACTATCTGCGTGTTTACCTTTTTCCAAAACTATATAATTTTATAACATTCCTCAAAAAGAGAAAAAATCTTCAAAAATAACCATAACAAAATTTAACCTCAAGTTTATCTCATGCCTTTCATTTTCCATCATAACATATAGTAACCCATAATTACCTCAAAATTAAGGATCATATAAACCCTAATGGTTACCTTTATAATTATTACCTAAACTTCCACATCGAGTTGGTCATCTCGTACATGATGCATCAGAGAACTCACCAAGGTTCAAGTGGTTAATCATGACTCCTTGATAGTTGGTTTAGAATAACCATTATATTCCTCATTGAATCCCCCATTTCATCTAGTCTCTTAATCAGAGAACCACCACAGTTTCCTCCAAACCCATTTTCACTTTGGTGCCTACTAGATCCATCCATTTAATAAAACCAAAAATGTCAGTGTGAGTATATCAAAAAAAATTACCATGTACTAATGAGGAAGATAAACACTAAGATATACTTACTCATTAACTTTATCTAAAACTATTACTCTTTCTGAAATCTTAACCATTATGGTAATTTCACTTATGCTTAGAGAATACCCTAACCTCTAAAGTTATCAAAACTGACCTTTGATACCAACTATAAGGACCCAGCCTTTAAACATTACATAATATTGGATTAAATGAATAATTCACATTGAGTATCTTTTCAGGTTTAGAGTGTTAGAGAATTATGACATAACTATTACATCTCAAAAGAATACAAAGTAGACACTTCTACTCAGTTTCCATTTTTTTCATAAAACAAAAACTCATAAAAAGAAACATGTCTAGTTCCATGTTTTATATAGCATGTCTTTCCTTTATCCCATATTTGACCCTATTCATCTTTAAGTCATGTGGAAAACATTTCAAAAACATGGGATGAGCATAAAAAGCTCAGTAAGGGATATAAAAATATGGGAAGAAAACATTAGTCGATGTATACATAAAAATCAATAAAATCATTCTTTACTCATAAAACATAAGCACTTTAACATACCTCGTGAAATCATAAGATTTATGCATAACTCATAGAAATCATAAGACATAAAGGTAACTTTAGGCATTCATAACATTCTTACGTAAGCCTTAACCCTCATGGTTACGTTTGGAATACCCATCACAGTATATTCCCAAAATCTCTTCAGATAAACCTTAGCGTTTAACTCCTTCGTGTTACCCAATGCATTAGAGAGCTATATCGGGATCACCCGCCCTTAGTTTATCACGGAACCACCCGATTTCATAAACATTGCCCATGAACCATAACATAATCGTAACACTTAAAACATGCATAAAAGAAACATAAAATTTCCACATTTCAATTACAAAAGATCACATCATGATATTATCATAAAAAAAACTAATAAAATCATTAAAACTCTGTGATAGAAAAATCCTTTTATACTTTGAAAATATTAAAAGATGAAATTTAAAAAAGATTTTAGAATCAAAGTGTCCCATACCACATTGAAAATTTTGAAACAGTTTTAAAACATTCATGTCCATATAAATAAATCCTTAAAACCATTTTTAAAACATGGACATGGATGATAAATGTTTAAAATAATAAATCTTTAAAACTAGTTAAAACAATGTTTTAATAAAATAGTCCTTTTTCATTTTGACATTTAAATTATAAGCCACATGAAAGTAGAACATTTTCAAAACATTTAAATGACTTTAGTATAGGAATAATATGGATATGAAAAGTCAAAGGGGTTGTATATACACTTTATAAAAGAATAAAATTGAATATCATTATGAAATGTCTCAATGAGAAGAAATTGAGATGTAATCCCAATCAAGGATCATTCCATTAGAGAAAGGATAAAGAAATGACATAATTATGTGTGACAGATATAAATACACTAAATATAAGTGTATACTCAGTGTAAAACAATCAGATGTCATACACACATATTCATAGCACGAAATAATCAAGAAGTAGAGGTTTAACCCTAATAATTGGAATTGGGTTTAGAAGTTCCATTTCAAAAATTCGATAGCCTAACAGCGTCACATCAAATTTTAGAAAAAGATTTGATGAGTGAGTTAAAGGGTATATCATCACTTAGAATTAAAATTTACATCAATAAGGATATATAAGAACATATCCCAACATAAGAATATGTAATTTAAAAGAAAAAATAAAAAGATGTCTTTTAAAAATAGGAGGGTGAAAGGTTCCCTTACCGACATGGGTAACTTTCGAAACGTACACCCCATGGAAGAAGGACTATACAACATTGATGTAAATACTCATAAACGAATTTATATTACAAAAGGAGTAGAATAATGGGCAGTACATACACCACTCAAAGGAAATGGTGGAAAATGTAGCATAAATCTCACGGGAATAAAAGTGACATGAAAATACCTTACGAAAACCCGACAGCCTAACAGCGCCACTTAAAACTTCCAAAAATGGATTTATGAGATCAAATAGGGTCTATCATAATATGAAAATAATAATTACAGAGTGAGGGATATAAAATAACATCCCCAAACATAATAAATATGAGCATAAAAGAAATGACATAAAAGAGAGTTCTTAAAAATAAAGAGATAGGTAGGATCCCTTACCTCAAGTTCGACTTGTCTTGTTCGTTTCTTTATATTCCTGAATAATAAACATTGTTCAATTTATAATTGCTTAAGGTCCTCCTTTAAATAATATTATTCAGTTAATATCACATATTATAATGTTATAATAATTGGTTAATAATGTGAGTTCATATCATACGTTTTTGTCGATGTTCGGGACATGAGTGAAAATTGAACTTGTTGGAAAAGAATTTTACTTGTAGTTATAATTACATCATCTCTATAATAGTATTAATGATTTAAATATAATTTATATCCAGTATATATTGATTTTATACTGTTACATAACATTTTGAGATAAAAAGAAATGAAATTCATCATTCATGGAGACGGTAGGCCGTACGTACGCATGAACGCTACATTCATTTCTTTGGCACATTAATGGAATTAATACTAGATGAGATATATATATATATATTATAAGTACAGTATAATATATATGTTATATAGGTCACATAAGTTCCTAAATTTCATTCTTTATACATTCCATGTATTGCATGAACGAGTCACATCACTTGAGGGGGAGGTAGTCCACACTTCCTCAAATTAAATTATCATATTTGAACAACATGCAAAGCATAAAGGTATGTATTAAATATAAAATAAAGAATCATAGAGAGAAAATAAATATAATATATATCATAAATAAATATATTGCCATCATAATGGCCACCATGAGAGGTGGTAGGAGAAGATAGAACAATCATCGTTTCGTGAGGCAGTAATTCTCCATCCACGGTAACTGTACGTTCTTTAACCATTAGACAGAGGTTTGTGTAAGTGTAGCTCGAATCCTTCTCATAAAAACATCCTAGTATATTGGAGATACTGTTTTTGTTACAAAATAAAGGAATAAAAATATTTTAGGGGGTTGGAAAGCAAAATAAAACAAAAGAACATTAGGGAAGACATTTCCTTTAAATCAGGTAACTCCCCTTGGTTGGAATCAAAAGGGTTTCTTGAAGAGCTTTCTGCCTAAGGGAAGGCATCTAGGATGATGAGATGGATGAGGAGAGATAAAAGGATCAGACTTTAGTCGAGACAATGGCTTGAGAGGTGTGGGTAAGGATGTAGAGGTGGGGGCCTTTTATTCGAGGGAGGAGGGGAACTCTTTGAAAGTCATGAAATGACACTATATTTTAAAATGCTTTTCGGATTTTAAAGGTCCCACAAAGCTATATTTAGATTATAAGGCGATAAGGTTTTGAAATCCACCCATACAATAGGTTTTTTTCAAGTGTATGTCTTAGAGTTTACATTATCTTTTCATTTTATTTAAAGCATTCATTAATGAGGTAATCGCTGCATCATCATGGTGTCATAAATAAATTAATTTATTTAATGTCAAAAATTTTAAAAAAATTACTATGATGTAGGAAATATTTTTATCTTCCTAATTACTATTTATAGTCAGAAATCTGACTTGTATAACCCCATGGAAATTTTTTTTTAGAAAAACAATACATGATTGTGACACTATTATTTTTACTTTAAATAAAAAGTTATTAATGTCATTTTCTTACCCAAGTGGGTCCATGGGGTCCCCAAGATGACCCATGAATTTTCATGGTCGGCCATGACTTATCCAATAAGTGTAGGACAAGTGTAAAGGTAATTTCATATTATTATATGATTATATTTACCTTAAATTACACTAATTACCTTTAATCGCGTTTAATAAAACATAAAAGTTACTATTCACCAAAAAATTATTTTAATCCTATTGAACAACATTTTACATCCTAATGACAACCATGTATGTTGGATTTTTGAAATTCAAATCAAAGAGGTGCTAAAATTTCATTTAAATGAAAAATCAGTTTTTTAACTACCACTTAGTGGTTTCACTATTCATAAAAAATTGATGGTTTTCAGAACAATTCCAAAAATTCACCCTAAGCTATATATGATATTAAAAATTCAAAAATGATCTCTATTTTACCAAATTAAAATCATAAAAGTTGCATTAATTATTTTTATAATCAATTCCCGTTGTCAAAAGAAATAGCGTGTTTTTAAGAAACAATATCTATTAAAAGATTGACACCTGTTTATGTACAATTTCCATGTGAAATTAATTAAAATTACCACCATTGGATTAAATGGTAAAAATATATTTTAATTAAACTTTAAAACCAATTAAAAAGATAATCTAAACTTATAAATAAATTAGATTAAAAAGCACTTTTGAAATAAAATACAATATTTTTCCGTATTCATTAAAAATGAATTTTATCAGAAAAATACCAAAAATCTACCCAAAGTAAATTTCGATGATACAAATATAATGAAGAATTTTATTTTGTCAAAATTAACATATGAAAGTGACCAAAATGAGATTTAAATAGGGTTCTCCATCAAAATGCGGTAAATCGGCATTTTGATGTAAATTATGCTTAAAATCATATTCATTTGAATTTTAAGCCTCTAAATTTTATTGGATAAAAGTAAATACATTTAAAAAACCACTATAATCATATTTTAGTTAGTTTTATTCATTCCCTCCAATAAAATGGCTAGGTGTCAACAACCATTTAAAATAATTATATTATTAGTGTACAATGTAAGATTTCAAAGAAACGCGTTGTTGCGTATTGGGTGCGTCATTGAACTTAGAATTTTCTTTTAAAGTAATATTAATATTTTATTCAAAAATATTAATAAATATGAAAATTTAGTATTATTTATTTACCTGGGATGTTACATAGGACATGGATGCTATAATCAATAATGGAAAAATGATATCTTTTATACACACTTTAAATTGTATTTGATCATTAATAGTGGTAAACAAGCCTTCAAAAATATTGGAAGGGAATCTAAAAAATCCATTTCCTCTCCTTTATCTACCACAATATCAATGTAATTGGGATGAAAATGATCACATTGGGATCTAAAATATGATATTTGGAAGGTTTTATATCATCTAAATAATCAAGATGTGTCTTAAGATATTGATGGTTCTAATGTAGGGGGTCATTATCAATGGAATTTAGGACAGTTTCACCTTCCACCCCACTATCATATATGGTAGACAAAATTTCAATATATTTTTATTTATATAATTATATGGGGGATTTATCTAATTATACTAATGATGATGATAATGATGATGATGAATCATTAAACCATGAAAATAACATTGTTGGGGCATCAATGTATCTTAAATCCAATGGTGGGTGATTTTCATTAAGGAGATCATTATGTTTACCAATATCACATCATTATTATCCATGGTTGGTATTATCTAATGCAAAATGTATCATAATTTGGGTATAAAACATGTCCATTCCCTATTCTCACCTCTTTCTTTATGATTGTAGGTCAACATGATCAAATATCTCCACTTGTGTTGTAGGAATATCAGTCAAACCATCCGTTTAATAAGGGAACTCAAGAGGAATATAGATCCACATGGAGGGTACACATACATTTTATTCTAATAGTTATTTACTCTTAATGGGGGAATGTGCCTACCCTTCATATTAAAGGATGGTAATTGAGTGATTTTTCCATTCAAATTGAGTCATTTTAACTTAATGATTTCTTAAATATATAGCTATTGTTTATCAAAATTATAGAGATAAAATAGGATTCATTGAGTTCATTTAATGATTTTATATGATCCATTTCATGTCCATTAATGTAAGTGATTTTGACGTGGTCTTCTTTCCGCAACCAATTTCCCTCCCTTTGGTATAATCCTACATCTATGTATTTGTGTTTTAAAGACACTAAAGGAGAATTGTCACCATACTGTATTCTTAATTTTCAATTGATAGAGTAATTGAGGAATTTATTATATGATGAAGGCTCCCATTCCTGAAAATGAATCAACATTCTTCCTATCTTAGATATAAAATATGCATATTTATGGAAAACCATGAAAATAGATTCAGATACAACATCCTTAAACTAGGCTCTATGATTAATCCTCTCTTTTGTATTCTACTCAATATTGTTGTAACATTGGATTTATAGATTGTATGGAGACAAATTATCATTACTATATCTAAAATATTTAATATTCTTAACCTAAATGATATTTAATATAGAGATATTATAAATGAGATCCTAATAGAAAATAGTTTCACCTGGTTTGATGGATATATAAACGGTCTCTATGTGTCCTTCTATGGTAAATGTCTCGTCTTACATTGTGAAGGATATGACCACCTAATAGTCGAAAAAGTTGGTTTCCTCATGATATACATCATCCATAAATACTTATGCCACAAATTGTTGATGGATTAGAAGAGATACAATGAGAACTTATAAAACTTCTTTGAAAGTTGGGTTCATTAAAAATTGATATTTTAGATTTGATTGCATAAAAATTATTCAAAAATCATATTTATGGACCAATATATTAGTTTACCACTATGATATTGTTCCCCGAACTTATTCTTGAATGGTGGAGTTGATTGTGCCGGGGGATGCTCCATTTAACCCAGATTTTTGGTCCTTTTATTATTTGAGGTTCAATCTAAGATAAACTCCCTCTAATATAATGTTTAATTGAAAAAATTCTTACTCACAATTCATTCCTCAAACATAATTGGATTTAAATAGGTCATGGATGATTCATATGTATATCGGTTCTTTTTTTGGATCTCATTGAAGTACATATACCAAGGTCCTTGTGTCATATATGACCAATGTATAAACATTACCTAAATATTAGAGTCTATTTCGGACTCATATTATATAAAATCCTTAACCTCTATGACCTCCCTACCCCACTGCTAATTATACATCATGAACTTAGTTTTTTATATAATTTATTCTTTAGTGAAGGTATTTTTCATGTAGGTAACATTAAAAAAACTATATTATGATTATTCATCAGATAAGGATCTTGTTTGGTGGGGTATAGACCATTTCCTCATTCGGAAGGACATTTCACATCCACTTAATGATGGATGTAGGAATCCTTGATGAATAGAGACTAATTTGATAAGTATCATGGGTTATTATTTATATATTTTAGTCTTTTTGTTCCATATATTAATGTTCTTAAAATATTTTCTTTTAGGATACTATGATTATAAGAACCTATATCAATTTTTTAGAGGAAATTATGTAAAAACTAATTGATTTAGTTGTTCAATGAGGATAGAAAGCCCAAATTTGACCATTTTTATGGTCATCGAGTCATAAACAAATTACCCCTTATTGTGACTCCATGTTATTCTCCTTCCTCCTTGGGTGCAATGGTGGAAATATAATTTACCTATGATAAAGGTCTTTTGAGTTTTACACATATAGAATAAATCATCCTTTAAATGTATCCTTAAAGAAAAATCATTCTTTGATATTTTTCCCCATCATCTGATGGTAGGGGAAGTAATCAGGGGTGTCAATGAGAAAAATTTTATTAGGTTTCCAAGAGTCTTGAATTATAATAAATATATTGTCCATGGAAATTATATAGTAACCAAGGACTTTCTATTTTAAGAAATAATTTCCCTTATTTTTTCTACCATCAAATAGTGTAGGCCTTAAGTCCTTTATTACATCATTTTATATATATTGATGTTATTTTTATCATTTAGGGGGAGGTATGATGTGATGTTCTGTGGTTTTGGGTAATGGAGCTATTGTTGGGGATAACTTAATCAAATATAGTTGTTTCTATCTTCTACCCTCTTTTCTTAATCTTATAATATTGGATAATATTATTCCTGGGAACATTGTATATAATCATATATCCTGTGTGAAAAAAATGAAAACTCTAATAATCTAATAGGGTATTTGAGTGGGATCAACATCATAAAATACTCATTAAATATATTTTCTATGAAATACTTCAATATGTTCTCTTATGGGAGTTTCATAGTTAATGACTAAGTTAAACACTTCCATATAGAAATAAAATATGTGGAACTCTCATTATTTTCCTAATTGCGGTATTAGAGATCATGGATCTTAATCTTCCTTACTATGTAATTTAATTGGTAAAGGAATTGTTGATGGAGGTTTTTCAAACCTATAACTGACCTGAATAATAGTTTTATATACCAAAATAATATTGGTCCTTCTGAATTTTATACAAATATACCAATATTGGTTACATCTTATTATTCAATTATTCACATCCTGGGGCTACATTGAGAAACATTGTGTGTAATGTGATTCCATAGGTACCTATATACATTAAAGGTTTATAAACAATGATTCAAAAATTTGATTGTATGAGGTATCACATTCACACTTCCATAATATAGTTTTCATACTGGTTTAATCGGTGCACATCTACCTTTAATTTCTTTTATTTTTTAACTAGGGATTTCATGGAATATAGGAGTTATAGAGGGAGTTTAAATTGGGAAGACACTCAAGTGTAATATTTGGGTTAATACTAATATGGTTGGTTAACTCAGGAATTCTATTAGTATCTAGTATAAATCAACATAAGTTAGCTCCCCATACATGGCTCTGCATGCCACCCTAATAGATAAATTCTCATCAATTTATAGTCATTGGGTTTAGAAATAATATTGGAATATAAAAAACTTGTTTCATAGTTAACAATTTCCCTAAAAGGTTGATTTTCTTTCTCATGTATAGAAGATCCATCAAAGGATAAATATTTCTCTCTACCTAGATGTTATTTTTATTAAGAATATTTTCAATGAGTAGTTTATAATTAAGACAAAATTGTTCCTCCAACTCATTTTGATATTGGGATAAATTTTCATCAACAATGGGAGCCTCAATTTCTTCATTTTGGTGTGGTTTGTGGCTATAATCCTATCATTTTCCATAGTTGAGACATATTGGGTATGTGAAATATGAGTATTTATAAGAACATTTAGGCTCTTATCATGTCTCGGATTCTAGTTACAGACACATTCCACAAGTGATTCGTTGTAGAAGATGTTCAGAATATAGACTTCCTTATGATGTTATTAAATATTAATATCATGCTTCAGGTTATTTATAGGGGAAAAGATAATTAAATCTACCATAGTATAATTTAATTCAAGAATCAAATTATCATTTAATGGGTAGGGAGATCTGTCTCCTTCTAAGTATTTATCAATGGATAAATCCAAATCCATGTTAGTTTTTTCCTTACTAATGTACAGTTTTTTATCACATACTCTATATGGTCTTACCTTATCTTCTCAATGATCCTCTATAAGGGATTTATCAAGGATTTCCCTCAAGTAATACCAAATTATATTCACTGAAAACATCCTTTGTATTTAGTGTGTAAGGACCCATGTTTTTTCATAATAGAAATTTTGGTACAGATTTAGATTTTTTATACCAGATTCTTGTAAGGGGTAAACCCACTTACCCCATAATGAGATGATCTTGGATAATTTTTTTACTACTTTTTCAATCCAAGAATTGTTTTTTACCCTAATAGATTAGTTTGGTGGAATTATGATCTATTTTAATTTTAATGGAATAACTAATGTTTAATATTAAATAAATTATATATAAATTTATTCACACAGGTTTGTGCATCCATATATTTTGAAAAGATAATTGGATTGAGATTTTGTCTCCTCCATTGACTCTAAAATTGGTATTTTGTCCTAGGTGGGGAATAAATTCATTTTGGGTTCCGAGACCAGGCCAGACCCCCTTTTCGTTTCCTTTTTTCCCTTTTCTTTTCCTCTGTTCATTTCTTCTCTATCCCATTTTATTCACACATATTACTCCTATCAGACTTCTATGTCACATTATTGAGAGTTCAAAACTAAATATGGAGATTGATAATTAGAGATAGGGGAAGAGTTGAATCCTCGTGAAGCTTGGGATGTGCCATATCATCAAATGATAGCCATGGATCATGGAAACAGATGAAGTTTTGGAGGATTCATCCCAAAGGTTGTTCTATTTTATGATTTGACATAAATACCCATATATATACTATTTTCCTGTTTTAAACCCCTTAAATTCTTTCTAACTACCCCTATTAGGTCGGTCTGTAGCTTTTATAGAGAAAAACGAGTCTTTTGGGAGACTTGAGGGGCTTTCCATTCAGGAATCCTAATCATACAGTATGTACATTTAGAAAAACATTCCTTGTGTTCTTCCAATTTGGGAAAGGTGTTTGATTTACAACTACACTCCATGTATGGGGTATACATGTTGTTTACTAGTACTCGGCCATATATCTTGGTTCTCACTCAGACGGCCCATGTTGGGGCCCATGCTGTGTAGAGTACACAACAAGAACCCATTTTAAATGAACTATATATAGAGGTACAAAGCTAGGCTATATAAATGTCTAGGCCATGTGGGGAGCATTGTCAAGTTACTAATTTTGGGTACATGTCATGTATAGAAAAAACACAACATGTACATAGGAATATACATGCCATGTCCGACTAAAGTACACTCTCAAGTTGGGCCATAAGGGTACACATCATGTTCTAGAGTTGACACGCTGTTTAATCCTCCTTCACTACCCTTTTTAGGATTTTGTCAATTTTATACCCCATATTTGGAATTACAAATAATATTATTCTATTGTAATTATCTTTCTATATAGAACATGATGGTGAAACCCATAGGGTGATTTGAGGTCTCCTAGGTGGAATTTATGACATTTTTTTGAATGGAGAGGTTCTTCCTATAGTAATTGAATCCAATTATCTAATAAGAGTGAGTCCCTTTGATCTGTGATGTTTCATGGGATATCTATTTTGACTGATTCCCTCATAGATCCTATATTGAGGAAATCTCCCAATAGGGATTTTACCCTCTGTCCTATGAGGCTTCAAGGTTAGTTATTTCCAAGGATCCCTTATATGATACCTCTTCTTACGTTTCGACCAAGAGGATCCCATGTAGGATTCATCTATATTATTATTGTTACTATGGGTACCCTAAGGGATTACTTTTCATACGTGATGAACTAGGTAATCCCTTGTAGGATCCCTTTACATACATACAATTTCGAGGAGCCCATGTAGGATGCATCTTCTTCTTAAACTGCTTTTGATATTCCATTGTATGATGTATTTTCATATATACCATTCTAAAGATCCCATGTAGTATTCCATTATTAATTTTCGTTGAGGATACCATGTAGGATTACTCCTTTTACCTTCAAAACTGAGGATCTGGATTAAGGTTCAACTATTGTGTTATGACATGAGTGACCTAATCGCTTCCCCAATGTTTGACCAACTGTAATCTTGTATGTTAGGTTTGGGTAGATATGGTAGAAGATGTCACCATAGAATATATTATAAACATATAATTCTGTTAGTATATGGAAGTAGTGGTGGGTTTGTGAATTCATCCACCTTAGATCTTTTATTATAAATTCACATGTTTACTGCTGATGTAGTGGTGAGTACTATGGGTTATTCCTAGTTATGGTTATTGAGCCTGAGGTGATGTGCATTCCTTCTTTCGGATACCCATATATATTTCCTGGGATCTGGATTCTAGGCCATATTGTTATTTTTATTACTGGAACACCCAGAGGTACTACTTGGTATTTGGGTACTGATCTTATATTTTTTTAAAATTATAGTATTGTTGTTTCCAAAGGTGCTTCCAAGGATCAAAATTTTGAGCCTACGATTATAATATATGGGCATAGAATCCCTAGTAATGGTACTCACGGATGATTATTCTATCATGAGTGATGAGAATGGATCTTCTATACTTGAGTCATTTTATGTTTAGGATGATCATTCTCTCCTCTGATTGACATGTGATGAGGATAATTACTCCATCATCGATCTAATGATTCTCATGGAATATTACACTCTCCCAAGGGATTGGGATGATTATGCTCTCCCAAATCGATTACCTGACCATGGTGTTGGACATGGTGGTTAACATCATTAGATACATGTGAACGATTATTCTCTCTTGATTGATAGGGATGATTATTCTCACAATGGTAATAGACCCTCAAGGGTGGGAATGATGTCTCATTAGTGATCTCCCCTTAAAGATTCCCTTGGTGTCAGACCCAAAGGTTGAATTTGAGTCTCAATGTTGTGACCTACTACGGAATGGTATGTATGGATTAGATATGAGACATAATTTACATGGATATTATGGTATGACATCCTTCTTGGTTCCAGATTCCAAATATTCTAGATTTATTCCCTATAGTCCTTCTTTATTGTGATTGGAGGTCAGTACAGGTGAACCCAATATTAGGACCAGTATTCCCCTAGTGGTTATATAGCTGACTAAGATAAATTTCTGGAGATGAAAAAATAGGTATTTTTTATTGGGACTACAGACTCATATATCAACATAATGTTACATGTATTGATTGGTATAACATCAAACACAATTCCCTTTCTCATGATTTCCAGACATATGTGATTACGAATAGAAGTATCGACTACTTCTGATTATTTTTGTTTCTCAGATCTTACTCATGTATATTAATATTAATGTATGTATTTATATTTATGAGAATATGTGTGTTTGTGTGCATATAAATATAAATGTACAAGAAAAAACCCTTCCTAGCTGATCGGGATCATGGGACAAGGGATTGAATATGTTTTCAAGTAATTTTTTTATTTATCTTTTTAGTTTTGTCTTCGATAGGTTGATAATATTTCATGAGAATAAACTTATGAAAACATATTTATAGGTTCATCATTGGGGTGTCCTAATGAGGTTTTATTTTTACCCCAATATGTTTTCCTCAGTATGCTTGAAGAACTTATGTTTGAATTTTAGTCTAAGTACAGATGCATGGTGGATAGTGATATGTCCTATTGTTGCATGATTTAGTAGAGATATTAAGGTAGATTTTTATGATCCGGCTGGAGCAGCTTGAAAGTTCCTTAAAGATCAGGTATATGGTCTGGCTTGGAGTAATTAGTAGATCCCTATACTTTTATGTACACCGACATGTATGTTCAGCCCAGTGGGTGACCAGTGTTATATCTATGAAATGGTTTTTCATTATTTTTATGCCATTTCAATTTATTATTACATCATGTTCTATTTCAATTTATTTATTTCTTCTACATTCTATTTATTTATTACTTTAAAAGATATCTAGTTATTTATTATATTGTTTACCCTAATATGAGGGCATATTCACTCCACAAACACACCTTAATGACTCTCTTATAATCAGTAACCCTTGTTGTATAGAGAGGCATGCTTGATTCCTCATAATGAACATGCTCAGAGCACCAGTATAGTAGAATCTAGGGAATGATGTTACAAAGTGGTATCAGATATTTTTATTTCCTACTGATATACTATTAAAGATATGGTATATAAGAGTATTAAAAATGTGTCAAAACCTGTTATGGATATCAAACTAGTGTGATGAGAACACTAGTTCTAGTAATAAGTCATGGTTTTTTGGGATATATGATTTCTATTCTGATGTTTGATGTTATAGTTGAATATGATTTTAACTTTTATAAATAGACATATTTGGATGTTGTTATGATTTATTATGGAATAATGGATATTGGAGCATTGAAAAGAGTCCATTAATGTATTATTATTTATTTCCAGTAAAGGAAATAATATCTCATGTATCATATTTGGCATGTAGGATTAACATTATATATTCTTTCTAGTGTGTGATTATTACTGAAATAGTGTCTAATTGATAATAGTGTCAAGAAAACCTAAATGGTGTTTTCTTACATTGGATTTTGGGTGAATTTTACTCAATTGATCAGAAATTCATATATATTTCCTTCTGATGGTAAGTTATGTTGTTCTATGTTAGGCATTTGGTAGGGAAGCATATGACTTAGCTCTCATGCATGAGAACTACAGTGAACCTAGTATTTCGATAAGGAAAATGATTCCCATGTTTTATACACCTTGTAGGGTTTCATTTCTCATGTTCAGTTATTTAAAATGTCAGCAAAATTCTATATAGTGTTTCTTATATAGATTGGAATGAAATTATATTACACTGATCCTCATTTTTTATTATCTAGTTAGATTGTTGAGTATGATGTTGATAGGAACTGGGATGTTACTAGTGAACAAGACCTCCAAAATTTATTACTATATAAGAATTATTGATGGTTTTCGGTTCAATATCTCTTCTACATTGATTTCATGACTACCACGTATCGGTTCATTATGAAAATTCTTAGAGATGATTAGTCTCTTGTAGGTCATGTTAATAGGTCGACCCTCATAGGTCGCTATTTTATATTTACCTTCTATGGAGAGGATTGATAGTTAGGGCTAGGTGGTTAGACCTAATAAAAATGTTATGAGACTTGATCTGTAGGATTAGGTGGGAGACATATAGCCCCTTAGTTTGGACTCAAACCCTTGTTGGTTGATAATTTTTTATTTAGGGAAACCTATGTGCGAGTTTGGACCAAGTTGTTCTCTTCAGTTTTAGATGTAATCTTGGTTATATGATCATTTGATGTTGATGCATGGTAAGTGATGGGGATTTTTTGTTATAGGTATCCATATGTCTTTGGTTTTTGATTAAGTTCATAGGGTACTTGTTTTTTAATATTATATTCAATGGGAAAGACTATTTGGATGCTTGGTCTTGTTGACCAGTTTTTCTACTACTGTTAATGTAGTCAGAGTGTGGGTAGAATCTCATTACTAGAATGATGTCAAGTGATGAGAAGTCTTGGAATAATCATAGCATGGGTAAGGTGTTCAATTTTAATGGGGAGTTCTAATGGAGCTTCCAGATTAATGAAACTATTGTGTCTCTAGCACTATCATATTGGGCATATAATGGATGACTCTTTATTGTTTGATTTAGTGATAAAGGTATATGGAATTTGTGTGTGGTAACATTTAAAACATAAACTGGTGACTATCCATATGCCAGCTAAAGACCAATATTATTGATACTTGACATGGGAATGGTTTACCATAGGTTATGTTTAATTGATGAATGTTCCTCCTTGGTAGAGGATACATTGTTAATTATTTGGATATTGTGAGATGGTAGACCTGTGTTTGGACTTGGATGCACATTGTCAAGAGACACAATGTTAGGAGTTGGTTAAAGTAATGATAGATTTCTTTGATGTGAGTGTGGCCTAGAGGGAGCTATACTTTCCTTTTGATGGAATATTAGCATAATCCTAGTCAAATACTATCATTGTCTATCTTGATATCATCCTAAGTATACATAGATAGTATCAAACCTATTCTAAGAATCTTTTCTTTTCAAATTTATTTATCAGTTGGTGAAATAAAATGTTTTGGATACACTTGAGAGGAATTATAAAGTAATCACTATGGATGGGATCCCACCATTTGATATTTGAGGGTGGTGACCCACATATTTAGTTGAAATTTTTCATTTTCCATTGGTTTTTTAACTTGGATTTTTGTTTTGATAAGGCGATAAGGGTATTCCTCTAGTAGGGAGTACCAAATTGGTTGAAGTTGAAAATTTACCATTTAGGAGACAGTTTTGATGTTAGGAGACTAGTGATTGGATAGTTTAGATAGCTTCCTAGATAAATTCTCAGGTTGAGAGCATGGTTGTAATTTTTCCCCCATGGATTATCTGGAATGACGAGGTTTGTGGTGGGGAGACAATAAGAAATTATATTTTTAGGACTTGAAATTTGAGTGTGAATTTGAATATTTTCTACAAGATTCTTATAAGGGGTAAAATGTCCTTTCTCTATATAATATGATTTTGGACAATTTTTCTAACCACTATCCTGGTCCTAGAATAAAGTGTTCACACTAGGACAATAGTTTGGTGAAATTCTAGGTTGTTCGAAAATTAGTGGAATAACTAATATTTAATATTTAATAAGTTAAATATTAATTTGTTCAAATAGTTTATTTTAGACATGAATTTTGAGCAGAGAATCAGATTGTGAATATATCTTCATTGTTGAGTCCATATCATATAGTGTTTCTTAAGATATCCATAAACTTGTGTTGGATGTCATGGCCGGGTTGGGACCCTTTTTCTTTTCCTTTCTTTTTCTTCAATTTTTCCTCTTTTATTTTCTTCTCCTTCCCTTTGGATTTTCATGTACTCCCCATGTGTTCCTCATGTGTGATTTGACTAAGAGAGAGAAAGGCATATAAGGACACATAAGGATTTAGAGGTGAATAATGGTACCTTTGCGAATCTCGAGATGTTTTGGATCGTCATTCCATAGTTGTGGATCATTGAAATAAGGGTGAAGCTTTGGCAGATTCCACCCAAAAGTATTCCATTTTAATTTTTACTATAAGTCATATTATATATATATATATATCTACGTTTCAGGTTCATTATCTGATTTCATAGGACCCCTTGTGTGTTAATCTATAACTTTCATGGAGAAAATGGGGTTCTATGGTGATTTGAGGGGTTTTTGATTTGGGAATCCTGGTCACACGACATGTATATTCAATAACACATGTCATGTGTTCTTACAAATCATGGAAGAGGGTCATTTTATAATTAAATTCCATATATAGGGTATACACATAGTGTAATATTAATTTTTCAGGTAGCCGAGAACCCTTCCAAACTTCCTGTGTGTAGGAACATGCAATGTAGATTACACAGCCAAACCCTGTATGGGTTACATGTTTTATAGAGGTACATTAACATGATATATTCATGGAAAATCCAGATAAGGTACATGGATAGGTACCCATATAGGGTACAAGTTTTTTATAGTACCAACACTCTATGTATAATTTATTTTATATGCCATGTCAATATGATGTACACACCCATGTAGGGACGTGCAGGTTCACATCATGTGCTAGGGCTGACACATTGTATGCTCCTCCTTTTATATCCCTTTTAGGGTTTTCACTATTTTAAACCTCGGATTCAGAATTGTACCTATGTGGAATCTATTTCGAGTATCATTCCATGTAGATCATGATGGTTGATCCCTTGGGTAAATTTGAGAACTCTTAGGTGGTATTTTTTCTTTTTTCGTAAATGGGGAGGTTTCCCCTCCAATAATCAAATCCAATTGTCACCTAAGAGTGTGAACCTTTGATCTGATATGGGTCATGAGCTATCTCTCTTGAATAATTCCTTCGTGTCTCTTCATTTTGGAATGTTTCACTTTTAATATATTCATTTCTATCTTAGTAGTCCATGAGTTTAGTAGTTTCTGAGGGTCCCATATAGAATGACTCTTCTTACATTTTGACCTAGAGGGTCTTGTGAAGGGTGCCTCTTTCTTTTTACTATTACCCAGGGTATCCCTAGGGTTGGATTTTCTTAGATTATGAACTAGGGAATCCCTTATAGAGTCCCTTTACCTATATACCATTATAAGGATCTCACGAATGATTCCTCTGCTTCTTATGCTGCTTTCGAGGGTCTGTTGCAGGATGCATTTACCTATGTACCGTTCTGAGGATCCTGTGTAGGATGCCTTTATTACATACAATTTAGGCTCCAAAGTAGATTTCATCCATTTTATTTCACTAATAAGGATCTCAAGTGGTATTCATCTCTTATGTTATGACATTAGGGTTCTATTGGTTGTCCCGATGCTTGACCGACCTTGAGCAAGTATGTTGGGTTCGGGTAGAAATGGTAGTGGGTGTCACCATAGAACCTATGAAAAAACTTATAATCATATTAGTATATGTAAGTAGTCATGGTTTTTGGTGTTCATACACCCTTAATAGATTATTTATAAATTCACATGTTTACTTCTAAGGCAATGATGATTACTAATGGCACTTCTTTTTCATGTCTTATGAGTCTGACATGGTGTGTTTTTCTTCTTTAGGATGGACGAATGTATTTCCTAGGATCCAACTTATGATACATGTTCTTATTATTCTTATTGGAATACCTAGAGGTACTACCAAGTATCGTATTGTGGAGATTTTATGTTTGACTACTATATTATTGCGGTTTCCATAGGTTCATCTGGGTATTTATCTTTTGAGCCTATGATTATAATATATGGGCACAAAATCCCAAGTACTGATACTCAAGGTTGATTACACTCTCCCAAGTTATAAGGATTATTACAATATCCTAATATTTTTATATGTTGAGGATGTTCATGATCTCCTCTGATTGACATGCGATGAGGATGATTACGCACTCCTCGGTCTGATGATAATTGTGGACAATTATTCTCTCCTGAGTGATAGTAATGACTACACACTCCTTAATCGATAACATGAATGTGGTGTTGGACATGGAATTTCACATCATTGGATACTGAAGGATAATAATTATTTCATGATTGATATGTATTATTACGATCTGAATGGTTAGATACCTTGATGGGTGGTCATGACGTCACGTCATTGAGCTCTCCTTACTCTTCGCCTAGGGGTCAAACCCATAGAGTCCATCTGACATCCAATATCGTGACTGACTATGGGTTAATAACTAGGGATTAGACATTGAAATAGATTTACATGTCAATCATGTTATTACATCCATCATTATCCCATATTCCATTGATTTCCATCTATATTCCCCAAAATCCTAAATTATAGTGATTAATGGAAAGTACAGGTGAACACATGGTAAGGATGAGTATTCTCCTTTGGTGACATATCTTAATCATAGACATTTCTAGGGCTATCCGAAGTAGGTATTATAAATTGGGATTATGGACCAAAAGATTGAATTTAGTATACATGGATTGAGGGGTACGATGTCCATCTCAAAGCCATTTGACAGTATTTCCAATAGATCATGATTTCAAAACCAAGGATCAAATGTTTTTGTTTAGTTTTTTCTCATACACCATACTCATGAATATTAATATTTATGTATACATGTGTATTTAAGGGAATATATTTATGTGTCCTTGTGTGTGTGTAAATAAATTTAAATATAAATATATCTGATGGGACCGAGCCCAATTGACCAAGATCACAGGCCTAGGGATCAATTGTGGTTTATGGTTAGTTGGATTATTAATCTTAGTAGTTGTGTCTCAGTTGGGATAAGAATATTGCATGAGCATGAATTGTGATATCAGATATATATGTTCATCATTGGGTTAGCCTACTGAGATTATATTCTCACCCATGTACATGATCCCTGGTGTGTGTGAAGGCCTTATGTTTACTTCTTAGGTTGACTATATATTAAAGGTGGATAGGGCTAGGGCCCAGTGTTTCATGATCAAGCAGATATGATCATGTGGATTCTTAGGATTAGGTTGGAGTATCTTGGAAGTGTCTTGAGTACTGGGTATGCGGTCTGGGATAGAGTTAGTTGTAAAGACATGTACATTAATTTTTTCTCTTTTTTTACACATGCATTTATTGTCTTCCCTTTGGGTGAAAAATGTTGTATGTATGATAAGGGAATTTGGGATTTTTATATAATTTCAATTATTTTTACAAAATATCATATTTTTGTTTATTTGTTTCTTATAAACTCTATTTATATATTTATTTGAATGACATATACTTATTAATGATGTTGTTTACTCTAATATGAGGGTATAGTTTCCCCACAGACACACCATAGTACTTCACTACTAGTTGTAAGCCTATGGAATATGTAGAGGTGAGCTTGAGGACTCATAATAAACCATCTTAGAGCATTATTATAGTGGAATATAGGTTAGGGAATTACATAGGGAAGATCATGTAATGGATAGAATGTTTAAGCCTTTGTTTTTTTGTTTCCACAGGTATAAAGAATTTTAGATTACATGGGGTAAGAGGAGGTTCTGATATATAAATTCAACCACACCAATGGATCATGGTTGAAATTGATCTACCACCATCTCATACTGAAACCATGGAGTATTTGACGATCCCAGGGATGGTGGTTGTGGTAAAAATGACCACATCCATGAGTGTTAGTGCTAATACCATATCACTACTAATTCAGTTATTTTATATTCTTTTTTTTACATTATATTACTTATATTTATCATAATTTAGATGAATCAAACATTCTAAACTGATGGTACTATCCACTAAGGGTTTTTCTACAGTTGATGGCTTTTCTTTTCACATATAAGAGTCTTTGTTTAATTTTTTAGTAGGTTGATATATTATCCTACGAATAGTTTGCTATCATTGGGACTTCCATTTCTGGTAAATTGTATTCTAATGGATATAATAAATAAAATATATAATTTTCAGCCCAATAACTTATCTTGAGGAAATGAAATTGTATAATTTCTATATTTTTTGACCCTAGTAGCTATGGATCATGGTAAAATTTAACAAGTCATTCTCACCTAACCCAGTACTATATGCATCTGATGGGGCATCAAAAACTACCCAGAATGTGTTTCGTAAACTACAAATCTATGCCTCCTAGATATCTATATTTTTTTTCCTGACTCTTTGTTTCATTCAACTAAAGGATATGTCAAGTTCATCTTATTAGAGAATTCTATTATTACCATGATGTGGTATGAATTTTCCTTGTAAGATAAATATTTTCAATTGAGGTGACAGTGAGTTTTCCAAAGATGTAGAAAAATACAAATTAGGCATTCCCCTTTCAATTTCGTTGTAATATTATACCAATAGGTGGCCATGGGTTAGGAAAAAATTGATATATTTTCTTTATCCAATTATTTTCTAAGGAAAATAGAGTTATTGTTATCATCTAAACGGAATGCTTGTGAAGGTCCATCCTATGATCAAGCCAACCAAAAAACATCATCAAATTTTAATTAGTTTCGTACCATAATCCTTTTAGGTTGGGAATGTCATTCCTAGTTCACTTATCCTCATCTTCCCACCTAGATACCTTCGATTCCATTTTTCTTCACCCTATTAAATCAACCTTGAAAAATCTATTTCCCAGAGACCAAGACATCACATACCAAAGCATAATGTTTCCATGGGGCTTAAAAATTTTAAATTCTTTCATACTCCAAAACCATTTAAATCGCCCATTTTCACACACACACACAATTTAAAAGCTATACATGGAACCACCTACCTTTTATTTTGAAAATACCACCCCCAATTGAAAACCAAAATCCAAGATGAGAGGTGGGGGTCCTGTAAAACCCGGATTACAACACCAATTTAAAAAACATTCCAAACATTTAAGGTTCATCCTAATTTGCATCAGAATAACCACTGGGGAAAAGGGGTTACAATAAATTGGGATGAAAATATCCAAGTAAGAGAATAGAAGAGGATTACTTGAGTATTTTTGGGATATCCAAGATCAAATCCACCCAAAAAGGGTTTCAACGTGATTTTAGAGGAGAAGGGCGATGCACTTAGGGTTTTATGGGTTTGAATTGGTATAAATAGGGGCTAAATGTTATAAATTTGAGGGGAAAATAGTATTTCAAAAAATAATGATTAATAAGGTTGCACAGTTTATCCACATGGTTGGCCAGACCATGTTCCAACCATTAGGTTACTCTATCCATGGGGAAGTAGAGGCCACAAGTTTTTCCGGGGTTAATGAATTGATGTGATCCTATCCTTGAGGTATTTAAATTCCCACAATATTAACCATACTATTTGTATAGGGTAAAAACATAGCTTCTACTAACTGTTCTTCAGCCATGAAAAACCCTATTTACTGCCCAAGACCTCAATTTTTTAATGAAAAGTAACAATAAAAACAAACAAAGAAAAAAATGACCAAAAATAATAAAACAATACCTAAAAATATCACTACAGGTGTGACATATGATATCTATTTATACATGACAATATAATACCCCCTATTAATTTTATAGGTAATGGAAACATAAGAAAAGGGTTATATATGAAGCTCAATAAGAGAATATATAAGATATGTTAATCAAAGATCATAAGTGAGAATAATTTAGTTATTTATATATGGTAAAATAATTAATGTATATGGGAATAACATGAAGTATTCATACCATTTAAAATATTTATCATGGATCAAGAATCATGGAATAGTAATTTTGGCATAATATATAACATGATGATTTATATTATGGAAACACGAGTCAATAATATGAGAATAGGACTTATGAATAATTCAAAACATAAGAAGATACTATAAATACGAACATAGTAATATTGAAATGTTTCATGGATAAATACAAGTGTAGTCATCAAATAAGGGATTGAGATAACCACTATCACATAACAAAGAAGATTTGGGTTAGCCGCATATGTTCCTTTTGGGTATGGGATAACCACCCAAGTAACCTCTGTCTAGGGATAAAAACTCTTTTACGCATGGGCATGGCATGCCACCCATGTACACTTTTCCTTCTTTTGACTAACTATGTACCCATTAACATGGGATAACCAACCATGTTTCCTTAGTATTGGGTAGACCTCCTATATTTCCTTGGGCATGGGATGACTACCTATTCCCCCAATATAATATTTTTATGTATAAGTATTTACCCAATACACTAGAGGGATGTAATGGAACAAAAAATAAAATATTGATAAACCATACATATTTATTTAGTAAGAACATGGAAGCAATCATAATAATGAAAAAGGATAATTAAAACGTGAGAATGAAATAGGTTTTTTGGATTATATAAATATATATAACCAAAAACAATCAAAAAAATTAATACAAAATGTATCATTAAGTAATATCCCCAGTATATCAGGATATATATTAAATAATGATATCATGTTTAAAAAATATATTATAAAATCATTATAAAATTTTTCAGATAAATAAGAAGAAGTGATTTTATCATTTATTAAGATTTAGATTAAGATGAAATATTTTATTAAACCATAAGAATAATAATTATATTGGAAACCCATGAAAAAATTCATAACATTTTTCTTCTATAAAACCATTGATTACGGTGGTAAAATTTATTTTTGTGGAAATTTTTTAAAATATATATTCATTTTACTCTTTTTTTAAATGTAAAAGTAAATTGAAGATGTTCCATATGTAAAATGTGATGAATGATTCATTTATTTCCTATTTAAATAGATTCATATAAAATTTAGAATGATAATAATCAATAAAAGTAGTTGTAAAATAGTCATATATGAAACAAAAAATTTATTATGGACATGTAATAGATTGATTCCTAATAAAAAAGAAGATATAATTTTGATTGCACGTAGAAATTTACATTCAGTAAAATTTTGAACCAGAGGTAGGTTAAATTTTAATAAGACATGAAATCCTGAAAAATAACCATATGAGATGAAAATATATAGGATTTATAATATAAAAATTGTATAATTTCCAACAATGAATTTATTTTATAAAAAATATCCACATGTAAATGATATGGGAAGATAAAACACTTACATTTTAGGATGTTGTGGGAATGGTTCATGAGAATAGAGTCCACAACAGACATGTCAAAAGTAATTTATGGATAATAGCTAGTTAAATTATAATGATATTTTAGTATTTTTTTTCAACCATATAAAACCATATTAAAAACCTAAATTACTCTTTAAATTTGTGTGTTAAAAAATTTAATGTCTTGATTATAATTAATTTTCTAAATAGTGAAATTAGTGTATTATTTTCTATGTTGGTTGTTGAACCAACACAAACAAGATCATGTTATTCTAATGAATAAGTAAGAGTATTTACTGGGAATGTTTTCCATACATAATTTCTTTAATTATGTTTCATATTTTATTCTCATAATTTGTTAATTATATTCTCAAATTTTATTACTTTTTCTTAAAAAAATATATTTTTCAAATTATTTTATGTGTTTTTTTAAAATAATCTATTAAAAAATTATTTATTTGATAGAATAAAATACTTAATAAAATTTTAGGGTGTACGAGGTTTGGAAAAAGTAATATTAGATTACTGAATTTATATTATTATTCAAGTATTAGATTTTATGAAAATTTATTTAATCATGGCATGTATATAATCAATTAGAAATTTCAAAGAATTGTTAACTCAATGTAATTTTAATGTTGATCAAATTGATGTTATTTTGAAAATTATGTATGGAGTTCTAAAAAAATGGTTCAATATCTGAAATATGGTAAGATTAATTATTAAGGGATTTGATTTAATCATTTTCAGGATAAAATTTTATATTTATATCCCATATTGAAAACACAATATTTAGTTTTCATAGATTTAAATGTTTCTTTGAATGTTGGATATGAAAACATGTGGGGATGATCACAACCTCTATATAAAATTTATAGTTGAAGATTAGTTCATAGTGATGGTATATATGGATAATATCAACTATACTGGTGATAATTTTACTTCTATTAATTGTATTTTATAATTTATTTTTTCAAAATTTGAAATGTAAATGATTATAGGTATAACTTATACCCATGTTCAGTAATTTCCTCAAAATTATGGAAACACAATCATCTCAAAAGTAAATTATGATGAAGATCTATTAAATTAGTTTCATATAGAATATTTCATAAATGTTACAAATATGATATTATTTTCAATAAAACATGAAAATCATAATGATGATAATGGATAATACTCCATTTTGTATCAAAAAAAATATAATGAGTCCATTGTATCAAAGAAAAAATCCCATATATATTTAATGTTTTACACATAGATGCATGATTTTTGAGTTTTAAAAGGAAATATTATATCTCAATGATAATTATGATAATAAAGTATATTTAATTGGAATTGACCTTGAAAATTGTTATCAATGCTGGGATAAATCAATGTTTTGTGGGTTATTTAGGTACAAACTAGGTTGGATATTTTTTGAAAAAAAATATATTTTATTGAGCATTGTTATTTCAATGAAATTGTGTTTGATGGATAATATTTCATAAAGTATTTCATTGATCACACAAAAAAATAGAATATATTTTAGTTAATAAGGCATGTATATAGATGATATGGATGAAGTAGTAGTTGTAGGATCATGGAGAAGTGGTCAGACAATCGATGATGATTCTGTCTAACAACAAGAGTATCATTGAGTTAATTATGAAAAATGTACAATACTCTTTCATAAATCATATCATTATCCATTACAAAAGTTGAATAGACAATTTTTGAAATATGATTTTTTTGGAACTCAGACAAAATTTAATCATATCCTCATAGTATCATTGGATAAAATTGTGTTCGATTTTCATTGGATGATCCACGTAGTTCAAACAATTTTATAAGTATATATATGTTCAAAAACATATCCTCTCCGCATTTTACTTATTTTTTCATTGAATTTTATTTTATTTTAAGGTGTTTATAAATTTTTTAATATATAAAGAAAGGAGGAGAAATAGTCCCTTGGGAATTACTTAATGAATGAATGTTTTATCTAGAGAATATGTATAACATTATAAAAATTGATATATTCACTTATTTTCTTGAAAAATATTTGACTCATCTTGGGATAGATAATTTCTTAAAGAAACTTATCAAATTTTGGGTATAATGAAGATGTTTCGTGAATCTATGGAATTGATAAAATCTAATGGAAAACCCCTATATTGTTATAATCTTAAGGAAATAATGATTTATTGAAAAGGGAGACTGATATCTTAGTGGGATTAGGGATAGAATAAAGAAATCATGAATTTCAGGATTTGGATAGATTGAAAACAAAATACAATGTTGTAAAATATTATAACCAAATCTTTTAATATTTATTATGTCGTTAATTATTGTTAATTACATTCAATTGGAGTTTGGTGTCTAATGTTTTTGAAATATAGAGATGTTTACTGCACGATGAACTCACAAAACCATGGTGATACTAGAAATGAAAGAGTGTATTAGAAAATGGTGTGTTTGGAGGATCTATAAGTGTTTATGAATTCATTTCTATATATATTAATTTTCAATTTGGAATGGCCTATATTTCCATGCCAGGATTAAAAGTGTTTCAAATTAGTGAAATGGTTAGTGTGAAGGTATTTTCTTTTATTTTTGAATTTTTGAATTTTTGTAAAAAATGGTGAATGGAAAATGGAAGTAAAGATAATATACTATTCATCTCGGAGATCATGGTAGTTTTATGGTTCAACTAAAATGAGGAGATGATTTATTCCACTATTTGTTAATAGAATTTTATGACTGAAAATCGATTTTTCAAATGGGATATTTTGAAATGATCCTTTTAATACAATCCTTATGGTATATTAGTGTCTCTAATACCTAAAATGGGAGAATTCTCATGATATAGAGGAATTTATTTTTGAGTAACGTTATTTTTTTTTAATGAAATAAGGAATGGGATTTTAATCATGGGGAAGGTTATTAAAAGGGAGTGTTTTTATGAGGATAACTATGTCATGTAAATGGTTGTACCATTCCATGGTTTGTTGTGATTTAGAGCTGAAAATTGGAAATTTGAATATATTCCATGATTTTTTTGTTGAAAAAAGGATTATTTACTCAATAATTGATGAGTTGGAACCCTATAATTTGTTGGAAGTTATTCCATGATGTCCATCAGCCAAAATAATGTTAATTGGACTATATTAATAAGAGTCATACCAAATGTATCAATTTGAAGAAGATTAATTTCCGAGTGGATATTATCATGAAGTAGAATTTTAATATCAAAATATATCTTGAAATTTTTCTAGGGAAGAATCTAACAAATAAGAGGTGAAAAAATTCTTTATAGAATGAGGATTAATAAAAAATGATGTTTAAAAATAAAGGGATGTGATACTAGGATGGGTATTTTACAGATTATCTTGAATTATAGACTGAGTTGTGTCTGGGTTCAATTTCATTTAAGATCAAGATAAGAAGTGAAGATATTATTCACAAACTTATAAATAGTATATCTATATAAATGGAATATTAAGTAGTGGATAACAGATCTCTATGGTAAACACCCTTTTCTATTTTGTGTTAATTATTATATAATAATTTTTCAGAGATCGACCTATGTTTCCAAACTATTTGTTTTTAAACTACATGTCACATTTTTACTTGTCATAGATGTTTTACTTCATGACATGTGGTATATAGTACATGGTGTCCAAAGTTTACCCAGATAGTTTGATGGTGAAATCTTATTCCCATATGCATAATCTAGATTTAACTTAAAACCCCCATACTGTGATTCCTCACTTAGGGACATATCTTAAAATTAGATTCCCCACATAGAAGAGTGTGACCTATATAGATTTACATTATAAGAACTATGAGTGTCTTGATTAAAATTATTGTTGGATACGTAGTGAAGAGTTAATCTCTTATCCTGGTTCCAATAAAAATTAGCATAACTCTCAATCCCCTTATCCTTACACAAGTTCCATCTAAGAGTTCTTAAATATTACCCTTCAAAATTTATCAACCTGAACCAGGATGATATTCCTTCGCATTTAAGGTAGAACTTCATATGGAATTATTCATGTTACTACAAGATAAATAGTAAAGTATGTATCACTTATAATGGTCCTAGATGTAAATATCAATCTAATCCCAACATCAAATTGATCATTGGATCCTCTCAATTCACACTGCATTTCCCCTTAACTTTTCTATCATAAATATTAATCCATATTATTTTTCACATGATAAAAATCATTAATAGAGCACAGATATAAGGTTTTACCTCTATAACAAATTTTCAAGTTCAAGGTTTCCACAAATCTAAGGTCCAATTCATATGAACTTAAATTTCATGAAATACATGTTCTAGGATCATGCTCGCAAACTATATATCACATTTCCCTTATCATATATGTTATACTACAAAACATTTATTCCATCTGAAAAGACCTTAAACAATTTAAGAACCAATTATTATGTATGTATAAACTACCTTACACAAGATTCAGTTTTGTGTATCGTTTTTTCGAGCAATGTAGACCATGATCTGTGATTCCATGGTAAAACAAATCTTCCCATCTCTTATATAAGAACTACATCTATATTATATCATTTATTGTATAGTTCTTTATCGATGAACATATTCTAAAATAACTTTTATCCACAAAAGGCCTCATTATTCAAAGATCTTATGGATATGAAAAAAATTTCTTCTACTAATTTCATGGAACACAAAAAATATGATATAAACAATGGCCCCATATGATAATAACTATGTGTGGATTGATTTTTAAAATATCAAGATATGTAATGAGCCTAAGATCCCTTATATTAGGCACACCAAAAAAATCCATCTACTTCATCCCATTTCTCATTTTAGTTCTTCGGGTCTACCCCATTTACATTTGGCATGTACTCTGGCCTCTTAAACTATGATCTTATATGAACTACATGTTTCTTGATTCCTATTATTTTATGATACATATTAGTATCTAAGAAATTTATTTTATATTTATCTAGAAGTCCTCATCTATCTCCATTTTCCTTTCATCATTAATAAATATCCAAATAATTGTTAGTTTGATAATGATATATTCCATGAACAAAGTGTATGTTTCATTCCATATATCAAACATCATTCTTAAGTGTTTGAATCACCCAAAACCTTTTAAAACTATCATTAACAAGTGTATTATGGTCTATAGGATATCTATATTTATTAATCATCATTGGTGCCTTCGTATTCATCCCTACTAACCAGAGGCATATTTGTTCAGAGAAAAAGTTCCTCTAAACGTCTCAAGACTCCAATAAAATTATTAAAAATCCATTCATTTGAATGTTTCTCAGTGGTCATCCATATAATAACTATCCCATACCAACATCAAGATTCATATAAATCAAATCATGATTTATATTGTTTCCATTCCACATTTAAATGTATCAGGATTCCCATAGATACCCAAACACATGTAGGTTATCAAATCATGCCCCTTATTGATGGTCCAGGAATCATGACCCTATACTGTTTGCACCCATTTCAAGAAGTCCTATATTAGCATAGGGCTTACAATTTATTTTTTATTTAATTGTTCCACTGTAATTTTGAATATATCAAAATTTTCAATAAAATAAATATCATTTTAAATCCTATAAACATTTTGCCAATGTTTTTTTACCGTAAACTCAATCCCCAAGAGGTCCAAATTTCATTAACATTAAAATATATATTAAAAAATACCTAATAATTTTCAGCCTTAAATTTTGTTAAGGTAATCATAATGAGAATTCATGCCCGATATTCTAGGACATTTTTTTACAACCTAATAAAAAGTTATAGTATAAATAAAATATGACTTAAATTTTTTAAGGCCCACTTTATAGACCTTGATAAATAAAATGCATTCACTATGAATGGTCTAGTCTATGAAAAACTTTTGAGAAGTATTTCAATATCTAGACCCAAATGTTTTCCTAGTACACTATGGAATAAAAATCAACGTATGTGAACCTTTATTGAATAACCATCTATCAAGAATTTTTCCTTATTACATAGGTGTTTCAATATTCAAGAACCTTTCATTAGCCATCAGTATGGATTTTATTCAGCTCCAGTAGTCACCTATTCTTGGTTTTATTCATAATAATATATTTTCAACATCTAGCCAGAGGAATATTCATCATAAAGAAAAGGTCCACCAATTTCTATATGCCCTAACTACATCATAGTGGATCTAGTCATATGAATATGTTCCTCAGTAATCCCTTATGCACCCATTTCATACCATCATCTCCAGATTAGAATGTCTTATGTTATGATTAAGACAATAAAAAATATGACCATTAATGTGGATTAAAATACCCTCATTTTCACACATTCATGAATCATAGCCATTTTCGGAGAGAGACTATAATATACTATTCTTGAACCATTGATGGTCCCCATTGTGTAACCCTGAACCACGTGACTTGTTGGTCTAGGTCATCTGACACAAAACAATATGACACATTGGTATAAATAAAATGACCATAAACCAAGTTTCCTTCTACGAATAATGTTCTATAACAATATTTTGTCCTTATTCATGCAATTTTTTCATATTTCTATCACTATATAATCCATCACATCATTCTGTAAACAATTATCTGACCTTAAACATTAAAAAACTTTGTTCCAATCACTATGACCATATGATATGTGAATAATTCTTCATGTTTATCTAAATTTATGTTATTGATCTCTCAATTCACATAATTTTTTATTCTATTGTGTCACTGTGTATACTACCTCACCTTTTCGTCGAATTACTGTAACTAAAAATACTAGATATATTGGTCTTACTTTCAAGACCTTAAACATCCCATGGAAATATGCAGAACACTAACTTGGTTGAAACCCCACAAAGGGAAAAAAGATTAAAATCATAGTCTCTCATTGCTTTCCATGCACCTCATGTGATCTAGGAATAATTTTGTGCTTGAAAAATCAATGGAATGAATCTTTTCTGGTTGTAAATCTATATAAGGGAGGCATAATAAAAGCCCACTAAGATTATCCCATATTAGAGATATACAAAATCTCGGGTTATAAAAAAAAAATTCTAAATGATTTGTAAGTCTCTTATAAAAAACCCAAAAAGGTAAAGAAATTCTCACTAGGTACCTCATCCTTGTAAAATATTTGGGTGTTCACCATTCCTAATACATTGATTTAAGAATTTGTGTAAAGATTATCAAAATTTTATTCATTGGTACTTGATCCCTTTTAAACATTGGATTCCACATTCCAAAATTCTTATTTAGGGTTTTCATTATGCAGAGTTACCCATCTTTCATATCCCAAATGAACTAATGTAGTGTAATGTGATGGTATTTATGCTTTTACCTATCCATGAGCACCTTCCATAGAAAATACCACCACCCATGTCCAAATGAGATGACTCTAGTATACGATGAGGGTATATATGAGTATAAAAATTCATAGGAACACGCTTAGGGTGAATCCACCTTTGATATCAAAAAGGCCCAACACTAGTGTGTGGTGAGGGTATATATACCTATACATGATCATGAGCACATTTTTAGGAAGCAACACTCATTTTATCATGTAATTTAAGATCATTGTTAATGTTATTCCTTGCACATTCAATTATCTTCTAAATTCAATTATCCAACAATTATTATTTGACAGGTTTATATATTATCATGAATTGATTGTCAAAATAGGATAGAGGAATCAATGAATTTGCAATGAGGGGGAAATGTTTTTTATTCACTAAACAAAAGGGGAGAGTAATATCCAAAATTTAGAGACTCTCTTTAGGAAGGCTATAATATTTAATTTTTTAAATAGAATCTAAATTTCATCATCAATTTTTGTGAATCACAGATTTATAATGAACTTCATCCTTCTCGATGGAACAAATATATCACACTCTTGAATTTACACTCACACCATTAGTATAGAAATACTTAACCAGACTTCTGTGATCGGTTAATCCAAATTTGGTTATCTTTACCCTTGAAAGAGGATCTTCACGATATTTTCCATTTCATCTAAGAGGCATTCTTTCACCTTGGAATTCTCTACATGTTGATAGATTTCATGAAATTTGGATGCTTAAAGATTAATAAAAGGTGTTAAATATTCTTATTTGGAGGGATGTGGTTGAGACACCTAATCCTACTCCCATGGTTAAATGAATTTTTTCAAAGTAATAGGGATTAACTAATAAATGAATCCCACGCATATATAAATAATGAAATGATAGTGAAAACAGTGTAATGTTATTTTCAAATCCTCTGTTAAGATATTAAAACTAAGTTTACATAGACTCTTTTAGTATTGATTCAAAATGATACATTGAATTTAGAGAGCAATCTGGTTTGGAAGAGGTTAACTCAAAGAAATCATGATGTATTCTAGGACCATTTCGTTTAGGTAAAAGCATAGGTAATCCCCCTTAAATCACATTTTGATGGGAATAACCCCATCCTTAGTGAACTCTGTTAGTTAGAACCAAATTATGGGATTATTTATGTATTTAACCTCAACTTGGTGTGGAAACATTATATTTGATGTTATATGTAAAAATTAATTAGCAAGTGTGAAGTTCAATAGAATGTGATAGGGATATTCACATATCTTTGTTGAATCACTAAAATATCTTATTTTTTTCACTCTAATTGGAAGATCCACAAGAGTGTCTCTTCTTCTAATGACCTTGTTTTATCATACATATATATTAGACCATTTTTTTATGAATATTCATTACATTACACAAACACAAGTGTAAGGTCCATAATAGTTTAGTTTATTTGGAATCTAAGAAATAATAAAAAATGGTTCTATATGTAAACTAAATAATCTCAAACTATTAACTTAAAAATTATAACCGTTATTAGACATATCATATGTAATACTTTTTTCCATAACCTAGGGAAATAAAACATAAGAAAAGGTGAGCTTAGATTCTCTGTAATGGTAAACAAGATATTTATATAATAATAACACGAACAAAAGGGTATGGGAACATGAGAATAATATTTTAATACCATACCCTTCATATAAAAGATCTAATTCTTGAGTCATGGAATAAATATTCGAATTTCATAAGACATGAATCATAAGAGAATCAAAAAACTTTAACCACGAGAGTGTAACATTGGCATAAGATAAGGAAGTATAGTATACACATAAGCATAGAAAACTGTTTCCATATTATTCAAGGATAATTTACATCGATATCTTAGAAGAATGGTTTTACTCCACAAACCATAATAGTTGTTAAGATTCACTACCAAGACAAGCATAGTGGACAAAGCCCCTTGCTGAACTTGGTTCACTCCACATTCTAGTCTTGTCTATCCCATGAGATATAAATCAACAACCAATGAATTGTATGGATATATTGTTCATACCCTTATCATAATGAGAACCATATTTATGTGTGAAATAAGATCATAAACATTCAATATATCATAAAACATGAAATGAAATGGGTTTCATAATTATTTCATTATATCCTAACATATGGAAAAGAGATTGGTTTGATAATATTTTCATCATCTTATCATATTATAACCCATGAAACGAAGTGGAATTTATAAGAATTTTTTCATTGTATAAATAATGGAATGAAAATAGGTTTCATAAAAATATTATCATCGTAAACATAAACAACTCGGATAACAAAGAAAATGGTATACTATGATCATATCCCCAGAAAATCATAAATAAAATCATAGGATTTCATCTAAAATATAGAATGATTTTGAAATATTACATGGAAATTTTCTTGAGGAATATATATTTTCTTTTAAAGTAACTTTATAAAAAAATTAAAAAAAATTTGAAAATACCTTTCTTTGAAAATAAACATGAAAACATATAATAGAATCTCTAAAAATAATTTAATAAATTTATTGAAGTAAATATGCTTCCCATTTAAAAATCATTTTAAAACATAAAATATTTTCAAAAAAAATTATATTTGAAATAATTCATTTAAAAAAACTTATAAATTTTAAGGAAAAATATTTATTTGAAAATTTATTCAAAACCTGTAAGGGAAACCAGAACTCAATTTATAGTCATAATAGTGGGAAAAATTATTCATATCTTGAATGTTAAAAGAAAATATTCCTTTTACATTTCTTGTAATATCCAACCTGGAATGTTTTGGAAAATTATGTGAATAATCCTTTCAAAAAAATCATAAAGGCTAACATGGGTAATTATTTTTCTTAAAAATAATATTGTAAAGATAAAAAAATATATTTTTAAAAAACTTGGTTATAGAAAATAATTATCCAAAGAGTGAAATAAAGAGAGAGTTTCTAAAAAATAATAGCTCATTTATTTTTGGTACCAAATAGAGGAAAATGGAAACATTACTGTAAAAATCATAGATAACTAGATTATAAGAAACATTATGAGTTTTTTAAAGTTTTAGCGCAATATTTTTTCATTAAAAACATAATCATACGCAATCCACATAAATAATGACATTTTAAAATAAAATCATTACCAATATGTATCTTTGAATCATATAGCCCATGAAGTAATAACATAAATTTCATAATAATAAATATATTATTAATATTATAGGTAAAAAGGGTTTTATAAACACCTCTTGGATGATTATAATTTTATAGCATAGGGTACGTCTCAATGAAGGAAAATTGAGACAAAAATCCCTTACCTTAAGTCTTGATTGCCACCATACATATTCTGACCTCTTATATAATAAATACAATTCTATTATACAAATATTAAAGAACCGTAATTTTATATTTCATTATATATATGACTTATTAATGATATTATATTACCTATTTATTAATAATTCCATGTTAAAGACATGTATCGTGTAATAACCACTTTGTTATCTTATATGTTTTGATTTTTTAAATTTTAGTCCTAATAATTTTATTATGATTTCCTCATCTAAATAATATTGAACATGATATAAATATCTTATATTTTCAGTATATATTTATTTATATTGACTAAAAAAAAATTTTGATATAAAATGAAATACACTGTTCATGGACACGGTAGACCATACACACACAGGAACATTGATTGCATTTTATCATTGAATTTAAGGAAAGAAAGGAAAAGGGAATATTATTCTTAATGAGGAATTTTTATCTCATATATGCCAAATATTTTTACTAAATATATCCTTATTACCTTCCATTTAAAGCCTAAATGAATCACATCTCTTCATGAGGCAGTAGTCCACCGTATACATGAGCAGCGTTATCGTATTCCCAAAAAAAAGAGTACAAAGGTATATTTGATATAATAAGTAAATAATTATAATAAGATAAAAAATAAAAAATATAATTAATAAACCCATCATTATTTCCATCCTTTAGAGGTGGTAATGGATAAACTAATGACATCAGTTCGTGAGGTGGTAGTCCACCGTACACATGAATAATGATTTTGTAACACGTTTGATGGAAGCAGAGATGGTTGTAAGTCATGACCTTGACATAAAAACATATAATTATATGTATTATACTAAATTTATTATATCATAATGGTATAATAATAATTCAATTAGGTGTAGGATGAAATAAAATAAAATGCATGTTGATGAACATTATATCTTCTTTGGATATCCTTCTTGGGTTTTCACCAAAATCCTTCCTTGGTTGGATTTAAATCAAAAATAAGAATTATAGGATGATAGGATTAATTTTTTGAAGGAATTAGGTTTTTTTCTGAATAAAAATGGTTTAAATGTGAGTATATTATTGGAGAAGGTGTGACCTTTTATATGTGAGGTTGGTGGAATACATATACATTTTTAAAAGAAAGAATTCCACCCACGTTTTATTCATATAACAAGGCTCAAATAATGGTACATTATCAATAATTGATTATATATGGTACAAATATATTTAACCAATGGGATTATAAAATGTTTTTGGATATTTTTAACCCTTATATGTTTAGTGTAACCACCCTTATAATCTAATTTTTTCCATAATTATGATAAATAATTTTTACTCTTTTTACTAATAATTTTGGTAAAGAATTGATTTGACTTATTAGATTAAATAATTGATTCATATTATAAATATGTAATAAATTTTTCAACATTCAATTCATAAAATTGGAAAATTTTAATTTGAAAATAATCTTGTAGTCGTGATAATAAAGTGAGTTTTTCAAAGAAAAATGTTCAAATATTTACAATTGTTTTATATCAAAATTCAATATGAAATTGAATCCAATGTCCAAAATTTTATTAATAGATGTATAATAGAACCAATTTTTATTTAGTACCAATAAATAAATATGTTTACTTTATAAATAAATTAAATTAAAATAAAATTTTCAATGAAAATTCAGTGTTTTCACTATTCATCATAAAGTGAAAATTTTTAAAAATATCCCATAAATTCACTCTCAAATAATGTTGACATGCTAATATTAAAAATTAATTTTATTTTATCAAATTTATTTTTTAATTTTTTGGAAATATTAATTTTATTAACATTTACCAAAAAATAATAAAAAAAATAGAAAACAATATTTTCGATATATATAAATAATTTAATGAATATTATATACTTTTTTATAAATATGATTCCTTTATATAAAACCATCATACATAATATCTAAAAAGTAGTGATTATTTTGAATCTCCATTATTTTAATATCTAGTTTGTAATGTCTATTTTTAAATAAATATATTAATAATATATCATAGTTTTTATAAATTATAGTGTTCTGTGTAACTTAAACTAAACCACTGCTTTGTATATAGAAAGATTGACATGCAGTTTCGTTTAATAAAATATATTAAATAAATTTAATTTATTCAAAAAAATATTTTCAAAATATCTGGGCCTTACCTTCTACCCCCCCCCCCCCCACCCCTCTTAAAATGTGAATCACCCCCCAAAATTCCTCACACTAACACAAAAAAATGAAAGCACTTATGCCTCGTCATATCATAAAGATCCCATATTTCTTCTTCAAACTAGTTGTTTTTTCACAAAACATTTACCTGTTGAGTGGTTTTATTCTATAGAAATTTCCTTATACGATACATAATCATTACTGGTTGTTCCTCATAATAATTGTCTTCCCCCAGTGGTATGACCTCGGAGTTTGATATATGTGAAGGGTTAGGTATGTAATTATTTGGGATAGAAACATGGAACACTTTGTTGACCCAGTAGAGGTTTAGGGGAAGCACTTTCCAATAGGATATAGTTTTAATACAATGAAGAATTTTAAAGGGACCGATATACCTGGGTCTCAGTTTAAATTTTTTCTTGAATCTTATAAAATTATTCAATAGATTGTGACCAGATTAAAATTATAGATCCCACTAGTGATTGATATCATAAATGTTTTTCCAACTCTAAGATTCTGTGATGTGTTTCTGAATTTCTCAAACCTTCTCAACCATTTATTCAGTTATCTTAGGGTACAATAGCTTATGTTCTCTCAATTTATTCTGGAACATTGGATCTCTACACATTTTTTCATAGGGGGCCTTATAATGATCCATCTGAATGCCCAATTGAAATATATAATTGTATGAAAACTCAATAAAAGGAAGGTATTGATCCTAAAAGGCATTTAAATCCAATTACAAGGATCCATACAACTCCTCTAGGGTTTTTATTGTTCTCTTTGACTGACCATTTTTTTGAGGGTGATATGCACTGCTGACGCTCAAATCCATATTAATAACTTGCTGAATACTACTCCAGAACATTGAGGTAAACCTCAGATCCTGATGAGACACAATGTAATATGGTACTCTATGAAACCTTACATCTTCTATAATGTATATCCGATAAATATAATATAGGGATAAGTCTTCTATAATAGTAATGAAGTATTTTGACTTAACAAGGTGATCGAATAAAACCCATATAGAATTTTACCATTTAGATGTTTTGTTGAGTCGAATGACCAAATCAATGGTTGTTTTTCCCAATTCTATTTTGGATTGGGTAATGGATATAACATCCCCTTAGAAACTTATGTCTCTACCTTAACTTACTGACATTCTAATCATGGAGATACAAATACTATGATATCTCTCTTTATTCCATTCCACCATAAGTACTCATTATAATATTAATAAATATTTGTTCTTCTTATATGAATAGAAATTGGAGACCTATAAGCATCCTACAAAAACACCTTCTTCAAATCTGATATGAAAGGGACACATACATCGTTACTATAACATATAATTCCATCAGGTTAAATGTTAAACTCATGAATAATTTTCAATGTCTTATATAGCTCTACATCTTCCTTTTGTTCCCCTTTAATATTCACATGGATAGATGGTTGAATATTCAGTTGAGAATGGTAATATTTTCCCATTTCTTCATGATTTCCATATCCATCATTTAAAAATGCATATATATTGGAACTTTTATCATCATTATTATGGATAATCTATTATTATCCTTTTGTCTTAAAGCATCTGTCACCTTGTTCGCTTTCATTGGGTGCTAATTTATTGAGAATTGATAATCTTCAATCAATTATAACCATCTTCTTTGGTGTATATTTAACTCCTTATGTTTGAATATATCCTTAAAACTTTTATGATATATATATATATCGAACATTTCTCCAAAAAAATAATTCATTTATATAATTAATTCTAAAATTACCTTAGATGACTCAAAATCCTGAGTTAGGTAATGTTTCTCATGAGTCATCAGTTTTCAAAAGGTATAATCTATAACCATGTCATTATTCTTAAGAAAACATCCAAATCCCTTCTTGGATGCATCACTATAGATCAAAAACCCTTCTCCACTATTGGGTAATGTTTTCACAGGTGCACAGACAAATATTCATTTTAGTTACTTAACATTTTCCTCACACTCATCTATCCATAGGTAATTGTCTCCCTTCTAAGTTAACATGGTCTGCGGATTAGATAGTTGTGAGAAATTCTCCAAAAAATATTGATAATGTCCATTCAAACCAATAAAAACTAAGAATCAAAATCACTATAGTTTGAATGATCCACCATTTAATAGCCTTTATATTTGATTGATCTACCAATATACTCTATCTTGAGATTATATTACCCAAAAATAAAAACATTTGTAGAAAAAATTGGCACTTTGTAAATCTTAAATACAATTTCTCAATCCTTTGGGTTTTTAGTACAATTCTAAAGTGATCTCTATGATCATGTTTTCTTTTTGAGTAGATAATAATATCTTCTTTAAATACCACCAAAAAATAATCAAGGTAATATCTAAACACATTAATCATTAAATTCATGATGATTATGGGAAAATTAGTATGACTAAATGGAATCTCTGTATATTCATTGTGTCCATACCATGTTGGAATATTGTTTGGGGTATATCATCCTTGTTGACCCTCAATTGATGATATCCAGAATGAAGGTCAATCTTTTAAAAGTATTGATCTCCACGTAGTTGATCAAACTGGTCATCAATATGGGGAAGAAGATATTTTTCTAAATAGTGATATTTTTTAACTTCTGATAATCAATGTTGAGTCACATTGATCTATCATTATTTTTAAAAAAAGTGCACCTCAAGGTGACACACTTGGCTAAATAAATCCCCTGTCAAGGTTTTCTTATATTTTATTTTTAAATTCCAATAACTCAATTAAATATATTCAATAGGGATTATTTGAAATTGTCTGGAACTTGATATGAGTTATTTTGATAACTCAACTTTATTTTTTGGTGGAAGGCTACAAAATTAATACGGAAATAACTCAAAAATTTCAAGCACAAAAGACATATAATTGATTTTGATTTTCCCCCTAAGAATCTAAGATAAATACCCCTTATTCAGGGTAATTGAGAACCATAAAATGGATGTTATCTCAATATGATATTCGTACATATTATCACAATGATAGATTATCATAGGTTGGTTTGGAATATCAAGTGTTACTTCCATTACATGATAATTGATATGGTATTTATATAGATAAATACTATCATTTCCAATGATTACATAAAATTCAACTAGATGAAGAATGATAAGAGTTATAGGAAGCTCATTCCCACCAACATCAACGGGAGAGGAATCATATAATTAAGATGTGACCTTCATAACATTATGTGTTTTTAGTTCTAATTCAACATCTAATTATTTTGGATGATATCTTGATATGCCTATAAAATTCAGTAAATATGAAATAATAGGTAGATAAATAGTAAAATAATACATTAATAGTTCTAAAGTGGATTGTATGTGTACCTTTCACCACTTATTTATCACACCCCTCATCAAAAATATTGATCACATAAGATTTTACTTTGTCTCTGATCATAAGATGCTTATGATGTCAATAATCTTCATTAAACATTGGATTGGGTAATTTGTTAGAAAAATGCATGTTCTCCTTACATTTGAAACACTAGAGTATAGGTGGTGTATTGTGTGAACGTTTATCCCAATTTTCATTGTTAGAAAACTTATTCCCATCACATCAACAATAAATTTCCAGATGAACATCCCTTCCACACTTAAATAAATTACTAGTCCTCTGAAATAAATTCCCTTCATGACTCATCCCACACATCGAGAATAAAGTAATGATCGCATTTTTCTCTCCATGGTTCTTAGATTTTCCCTTGAATTTAATTTTTATCTTCCTATCAAAACCATTATATTGATAAGTAAATCCAAACTCTATTTCCAAATTAATATCATATTGAACAATATCTTCATAACTACTAGGGACTCTTATGACTAATTCCATTTGGAGACTTGGTTTTAATCTACTAATTAATTGATCAACCTTACATTCAGGTTGGATGATAATACCAGAATCATTCCTTGAAATCGATATAATATTTTCCTCATATGGACCTATAGATTAATCATGTTATTTCTTTATATCAATAAAATTTTTCTAAATATTCATATAAAGAATATTAAAAAAATACTTGTTGAAATATAAGTTATTAAACTCATCATAATCTCTGTATTCAATTTCATCTATTTTCCTCATGTTCTTGATAATATTCCGTTATTGATCTGATTTACCTTCCAAAGGGTAGTTATCAAAATTGAATTTTTCATGTTAAAAACAAAGAAAAAGAAAAAATATATTTTCAGTAATTCTGATTATTTATTCAAAAACTAGTGGATCATAATACCCATTTAAATAATGTGGATGCAACCTCATGAAAGACTCAATAGTATATTTTTTCCAACATTGTTCGTTTGAAAGTCCATCATGATTCATATCTTGATGAAGTTGTTTTTTCATAGAAAATAGATTTTTCAATCCATCTCCCATAATTTTTTGATGATTATGATTAAATTAGTTTCATTGAATTTCACCTTAAACATTAAAATGGTTCCATCATGTTGAATTCATTCATTAAAAAATGTATAGTGTAAGAAATAATTACCATGAAGGGGAACAACATAATCATAAAAGTCACTTATAGGATTTCCAAATCATGAAATATTATTTTATATGTGACACCTTATGTTTAAACTAGGTAATTCCTAGTCATAATAAATTTAAATCCTTTGTGATGGTTTGTAAATAGTGTTAATTTCTAAATCAAATCCCCTAGGAGTGTCAAAACAGGGCTGCAGAAAGGCCCATATTCATGAACCTGATGATGAATGAGTTTATCTCAATTATCTTTTTTTTATAGTTATTAACATTAGGTACATCTATTATAGAGGTTCTTGAATTTATAGTATCCATATACAGATGTAATTTCTATGAAACCACATGCTCTATCCATTTCCATAATTTTAGGAAATTTATCTATACATTGACTCATCCTTATAATTATCCTTAGGAATGTCCTTATGGATATCACTAAGGCTTTCTAAACATATTTTACAAAGGTTAACTAAGCCTATCCAATTATTCCAATTATAATTACCATGAATTACCAACCATTTAATTTACATCATTTTTTATGAATACTCATTACATTATACAGACATATACTTGAGGACCGTAATAGTTTAATGTCTCTTGAAACATGAAAAAAAAACTTTCCTATTGGTAAACTACATCATATCTAAATATGATACCCATGACATTCACTCTTCTTATACATATCATACATAATAAATTTCTTCATAACATGGGGAAAGAAAATAGAATAAGGGGTGATCTTGTTGCTCGGTAAGGGTAAAAAATGGAGATATATTAGCTTAATGTGAATATATGTGTATGAGAACATGATAATAACAGTTGGAAACTATAAATTAAATAACAAATATCAAAATATTGAGTCATAGATTAAATATTGACATTTCATAAGACATTATTTATAAAGGAATCAAAGAGAATAAGCTCTGAGGTCATAACATTAGAAAAATACATAAATTTTTTGAATATAAATAAGAATGGATAATCATTTAAATATTAGTCCAGGATCATTAACAAGGAAACAATATTGAGTTAGGTTCACTCCCCAACCTAAAAAAGTTGTCATGGTTCACTCCCAATACCATCATGGTGGAAAAAGTCCTTTACTAAACCGGGGTGACTCCCGGTTCCAATCATATATGTCTCATTAGATATAAATCATTACCCAATTCATTGGATGGATATATAGGTCCCAAACATATCATAATGAAAACTATATTTACGTGTTCCAATAGATCATAAACATTTAAACTATCATAACACATAAAATGAAATGGGTTTCAAAATCATTTCATCATATCATAACATGTTTTAAAGTGATAAGATTTATAAACATCTTTTCATCATATATATAAACCCTTTAAAGAATTGATAAGAATTGTATCTTTGGATAATATCCCCATTAAATAATATGTAACATCAAAGGATCTCATCATAGATGGAGAATGGTTTTGAAAGATTATTTTGAAATTTTCTTGAAGAAGATAACATTTTTTTGAAAAACAAATTCTAAAAATAAATGATTTTGGAAATCCTTTTCTTTGAGAAAACAATTGAAAACATATAATATATATAATAATGAAAAACATTTCTTAGGAAAAATATATATTTTAGTTAAAAACACTTTTTAAAAAATAAAACATTTTCCAAATCCATTTCACATTGAAATTATTCAATTAAAAAAAATTAAAAAATAAAAAATAAACTATTTTCTTTGAAGAGTTCATTGAAGAATTGTAAGCCAGGATAGATATCAATTAGCTTTAATTATAGTGATAAATAATATTCATGTCATACATGCTAAAAACAAATATTCTTTTCAAATTTTCAACAAAAGGGAAAAAGGAATTTTTAGAAAAATACATAATGATTCCCTTCAAAAAAATTATAAAACATAAAAAATGGTAAATTGTTTTAAAAAATAATACGTGAATCATAAAAACAATTGTACAATTTTTTGAGAAAACATGTTTTTAGAAGAAAATTGATTACTAATCAAAGAGGGCAATAATGTCTAATTTTTATAAAAAAAATTCTAAATTATATTAAGAACAAAAGAGTACAAATGGTAAAATTAGGTGAAAATATCAAGAATCACCAAAGGATAATAAAAATCATGAGTTTCTAGAGATATAGATAATTATATTTTATCATTGGAAACATAATCATAAACAATCTTGATAAATAATGAGATTGTAATATAAAATCATTACCACTTTGGTAAATTTGACTCATAAGCCCCTTGAAGGATCAACAGAAAATGGAACATAAAATATAATAATGAATAATAAATTCATGAAATTACATATCAAAGGTGTTTTATATACACCTAGTGATAGAATATTAGTTCATAACATAACTTACTTCTCAATGAACGCAAATTGAGTCAAAACTATGTTACCTTAAGTATTGAATTCCATCATACCCATTTGAACCTACAGTATAATAAATATAAAATTATTATAAATATATAATAAAACCATAATATATATATATATGATATCTTATATGATTTACTTATAACCTTTTTTACCAGTTTATTAATAATTCTGTGTTAAAGTCACGTTTTGGGTATTAACTGCATCATTTTTTATATTGGTTTTGATTTGTTATTTTTAATCCTCATAATTTAATCATGATTTCATCCTATTAAGAATTTTAAACATTATATAAATATCTTATATATTCATTTTATATTTAATTGTAATAATCCATAAAATTTTGTGAACGAAAATGAAATACATTGTTCATGGAGAAGGCAGGTCATACGTACGCATGAACGCTATTTCTATTTTATTGTTAGTTAGAAAAAAAATAAGTTTAAATGATATATTATACTTATAAAATAATTTTTATGTCATATATATCACATATTATAATTAAAAAAATTCATTATTACCTTTCACGTAAAGAATGAATGAATGACATTCCTTTGTGACGTGGTAGTCTGATATACAAACGAGTGATGTTATCATATTCCCACAAAATAGAGAGTATAATGGTATGTGTGATGTTAAAATTACAAAATTATAGTAATATAATAAGTATAATATATAAATAATTAATACATCATTATTTACTTCCTCGATAGGTGGTAATGGAAAATCTAATGACATAAGTTTTTGAGGTGGTAGTCCATTATACACGTGATATATGATTTCGTAGCCCATTTGATGGAAGTAGATATGTTTTAAGGCTATGACCTTAAAATATTGACATATAATAATATGTAATATATTTATGATATTATATCATCATTTTATAATAATAATTTGAGGAGTTTTAGGAAGAAATGAAATAAAAATTCTCATTGATAAACATTACCACTTCTTGGGGTATCCTCTTTACATTGACCCCAAATCCTTCCTTGGTTGTCTTTATGTCCAAAATAATACTTCTAGTTTAAGATTAGTGATGTTGGTAAGGGATTTAGGAAGTAGTTGTCCAAATTAAAATGTTTTTAAGGTTCTAATTGGAGAGGAGAAGGGGTGTCCATTTATAAGTGAGGTGAGTGGAACACTTGTAATTTTTTTAGACAATGAATTCCACACAGGTTTCTTTATTTTCAAAAGGTTCCAATAATGAACCATAATCCATAATAAATTAAATAAGGTATAAATTGGTCCATAAAATAGGTTTTTGACCAGTTTTGTATTATTATTAACCCTTCCCTTTTTAGTTGAACCCACACCCCCTGGTTAAACCCATTTTTATAATAATTGTGATAAATAATTTTTATTGTGTGTACTGTTAATTTTGGTAAAAAAATTAAGTTGAAAGTATTAGATAATATAAATTATGATGCTTCCAACTGTGAAATACATTTTTATAAATTCTATTCATAGTAGTGAAAATAATTAATTTAAAGACAACTAGACAGACACTATGACAATGTGGGTTTTTAAAGAGAAAATGTTCAATATTATAAAATGTTTTTATTATCAAAATTCAATATTAAATTCACTAAAATTTCTTAATTTATATTATTTTATTTATAATTGAACTATTTAAAATTTAAAACCAATTTAAAAATTAATTTAACCTTATAATAAATTAAACAAAAAGATAGTTTGCAATTAAAATTTAGTATTTTTCATGATTCATCCAAAATGTAACCTTTAAGAAAAATACAAAAAATTCACCCTAATATTATAATGAACATATAATTTCGAATATTTACTTTATTTTATCAATTTTATTAAAATATAAAAATATTTAAATTTTCCTAAGAAGAATAAAAAAATGGAAAAATAGTATTTCGAAACATATAAATATTTAAATAAAAAAATAAGTAATTTATTATCATTATAATTAATTTATATAAAATAGTTATGCATAATTTTCAAAAATTATTTATTACAATTCATATCTCTAGGTTTAATGGCAAGGTTATACTGGTAAAATTTAAATAACTATATTAATAATATATCACGATTTTATTAAAACTTAGTGTCGTCTGTAACACAAGCTAACCCATTATTTAATGTTATAAAATATTAAATTAGTGTTTCGTGAAAAAAAAGATATCAAATAAAAATATTTTATTTTTAAATAATAAGTCACAAAAACTAGGGTTGTTATGCTTCAAACAGGTGTCTCATCATTAGTTGTGAGGAGAGCTTCAATCATCAAAATTATTTCATTGATTGATAAAATGGTAGCATTATCACCTACAGAAATACCCAAGAAACCAATAATGACTTGAACATATCAATGATAACCACCTCATTAGTGTGTTTTTAATGGATTTTTGTCTATGGAAAATTGTTGTAGGAATTATCATTCTCTACTATGGGAATGTCTGGTAGATTTACCACTACAAATTATTAGGCTATTGGGGGTTATATTTAAATAGGTGATAGGTTTATAATCACCCATTAGTGAATAATGATATAATATTTCTCTATAGGTATTGTTAAGTAAGCATAAAATTCAAAATAAATAGGTCATGTGTGGGAGTGATCACAAAAATAATGATAGCTCGCCTCCATCTAGTGTCTTATAAAAATCCCCAAACTATGACAAAGTTTAGTGGGTGTCCAATACTGAAAATTTGTATTTATTTTTGGTTTCAAATACAAAAAATGGTATGTTCCCAATATTATAGTAAAAATTTGCATGATTGATGAAAAATATAGACTCAAAATTTAAAGGAACCCCATAAATAATTAATTTTCACTACAACAGGCTAGCTTTCCCAAAATAAATTATCCATGGGATATATTTAATTCGACAGAACACTAGCGAGACCCTTTTTAGGGATTGAGTAAGTCTTGGGATCAATTGATTTCATATTCTTCTGCAGTTATTCATTTTCAACTTGACTGTTAGCCCTTTTCTGATGTGGGTTTCCAAAAAAGGTATTTTAAAATATTAAACCCTTTACTTGTGAGATCAATTTAAAACAGTGAGGATAAAATTTATTAAAGAGATGAGATTTAAATAACTTTATATTTTAAAATTATTACACTATTTTTGATATCATACACAGATACAACACCAAACTTAAACTACACACAAAACATATTATTTAAATAATATAGTTTTTATAAACTAGTGTTAAAGTAGTGGGTTTAAATTGGAATAAACAAATTATGAATCATATTTATGTTTTCTATTAAATATAAATATATTTATTGATTATTAGTACATAAACACACAATTTTTAGTAAATTCATTTTATTCTTCAAAAATATGTTTTCCTCTAAAGTGATTTTGATTTATTTTTTGCACATGTAATATAACTATTTTATAACACCATTAGTAATGGTATTTTGAAAATAGGATTTAATTTTATAAACAATTATATAAAAATTTCCTAGGGGGATATTTTCATATTTTCCTTAAGAGATTGTTCTCTTAGGGAATAGTTAAAAATGTCAATTTTTGGAAAACTTTAATTTCGTTTTATTAAATCAGGTAATTTTTTGTCCTATTCTATTATAAATTTATTCATCAGGTGAAATATGATCTTTTGTATTGATAATAATCAAATTATTTTCATTTAATTCTTCGATTTTCATGACTATGGAAGAAATCAATTTTTATTCTTAAAACAAATTTTTTTATCAAAACAGTTTTTAAGTGTGTTATGTTTTTCCATTTTAATTTATTCAAATAACCCAAAATTAGAAATAATTTTAGTTAAATATATATATTACATATCTATATATATAAATTTAATTTTATATAATGAATAATAATTATCATTGAATTAACCAAAAAAATCTTTTCCTTGTAAAATTTTATTTTCCCGAAAAACCATTTTTCATCGTGCTTTGTGAGTTTAATTTTAAATTAAATTCTACCACTTTGATGAATTAAATTTCAAATAATGGATTCTATATTTTTATTCAAAAGTTTAAACATTTTTTAAATACTTTCCTTTTATTTTTAGTCACAATTGATTGTATTTATAGTAAATAGTTATCACCGTGGTAAGGGAAATACCATAATACAGGTTAAAAATATATGATATGGACTAAGAATTTACCATTAAACATTCCTTTACTATATTCCATGATCGAATTTCATCTATTGACACGAAAATATCAAATAAACTGCCTTGTTATGCTATATTTCATTGATTTTTTTCTTATTAATATTTATTTACAAGAAAAAAGACAAAAAAATGTCACCTTCTTGATATTAATATCTATAATATATTGATACATTGATAAATAAAACATATGCTTAGCTATAAATAGTCATTAGAAATATAACTAATTCTTTATCATGATAATTTATTTCAATTTTTATTAATTAAATAATTACATTAATTGCTTATGCAACACCAACACAATATTTATTAAATTAGAAGAAAAATTAAAGAAATGAATTTAAAAATATTAAAATTAATATATTTGGAAATAATTAATTTCTCAAATGAATTTTTTATAAAATTAAACCATTTTAGTGATTTATGAAAGTATTATGTTCTAATTCTATTTTCACGGTATTGTGTTTAATGTTAAATTAAAGTGAAAATTACAAAATTGACATTAATAATATTTTACAATAAATAATATTTTATTATAGGATTTAAAATTCGAACAAAAAATAATATCTCAGTCCAATAGATTGGGATATGGATTTAAATATTAAAAAATCTCTATATATTGTACAACGTTAATTTTTTAGTAACTATCATGGCCCTCAATGAGTAAACAATTTGTTTTGACATTAATTTTCAAAAAGAGGTAACATATCTTAATACAAAAACAAAGATGTAATAATATAATCTAAACTTGTAAAACATTTATTAGATGTTATTTTTGGAATATAAAAATCATATATTTTAATTATATTTGTTTCTAATCTTTTTAAAATGAAAATTAATTAATATTAATTTAACCTTTTATAAAATTCCCAAAGTTCCCCTCTCCAAAATTATAAAAGGGAACTTCCCCTACTCCTTTATTACAACATAAAAATATTTATATTTTTTTCAAATACCTACCCAATTCTGTTCAATATTTATCTTATAAAATTTTATATAAATTTTATTCTTATTAAATCCTATTAGGAATGATTTAGGTGTAAACCTAAAGTAGTTGTTCGAAGAATAGGTATCATTCATTACCATGTGTTTTCATTTTATTTCATCCTCAACCACCTCCAAAAATTATTAATCAATTATTAATCAATAACATAATTATATTCCATATAGTTATATGTTATAATGTTTATGGAATAACCAATATTCAACTTTTCTTCCATCAAATGAGTGACAAACCGTCAATCACCTGTACGGTGGACAACTCCCTCGCGAACCAATGTAATTTGTTTTGTATAATCATCTCTCATGAAAAAGGATAATGATGGATTTAAAGTATATATACTATAATTTTACATAAATATTTTTCTCTAATTATAATATAACATCAACCATATAACCTTCTAATCTATTGAAATATGATAATATCGTTTGTATATACGTGTGGATTATAGCCTCCATAAAGTGATTTAATTTTTTTTCACATACACTTTAAATGTATGGTGAAAATGGTTGAATTAAATTATTTATATGATAAATATTAGGTAATAATGATTTTACATATGTTACATTATATTTACATTTCTTCTTATCCATCCTTTGAAAAGTGAAAATAGCATTCATGCGTATGTACGGCTTGCCTCTCCATGAATGTTGTAATTCATTTTTTCCTCTATATACTTTATTGATAACTATATATATAATGAATATATATGATATATTTATCATAACTTAAATTCTACTAACTATGGAACTGTAATCAATGTATAATTACTAGATCTACCGAACTAAAACTCTCATGATGAATGAAATAATAAATACTCAGAAGTGATGATTACTATATGGAATTACTAATAAATGAATTTTGATATATTAAAATTGTATAATTTATGGTATTATAAGTTCTTAAATGATTATTTTCTATAATTATAATAATTTTAAATTTATTATATAGTAGGTTACAGTAGATTTCAAGCAATAAGAACTCGATTCAAGGGATTTTCTTCTAACTTCTATTTCTATGAGATGGATTCCATATTAACCATTTTATTCATTTATGTGTTATATATAATACCCATGAATTCATTTTATGATTCTTCCAATGAAAAGTATTGGGATATCCATATATAGTTCTTTCTTTCATGTAGCTTATGATTTAAAATTTACCAAAGTGGTAATGTTTTTTTGTTGCATTATCATTGTTTATCAGGATTGTTTATGATTATGATTATACTGATGAAATTTCATTATTTATTCTTATAAAATATCATTAGTTTTATTATATTATTGTTATTTTCGGAGAATAAATTCTTCCCATCCATTTTCCTCTCTTAATTTACTCAATAGGATGTATGAATGTATTTATGGATAATCAACTTTATTTATCACCTTAGTCGAAGATACTTACTCATACATGTCCATGTTTTAAAAAAATATTTTTTAGAATGGTTTTAAAAATATAAAATTATTCTTTAAATTCATGTTTTACCCATGATTGAATATTTATAGAATGGTTTAAAATGAACCTTTTTGTCTTTTTATGAACAAGTAACTTTTAAATTTTTATTAAAAATGTGAAGGGAATATCTGTTTTAACATATATGGAATGAATGAAATTTATTATCACCATTAATGATCAATGATTTTAAGACTAAAATAAAACCATCCAAGGTTATTTTAAATTAATGCATTTTATTTAATATTTTGAAATTTTTTAGATTTCAAATAACTAATTTCAAAGTTAAAAGTTTGTTTTCCTCAATATATATTCCTATTATACAATTAAAATAATTTTTAATCAAAGATTACATCCTTTGATGTTTTTTAGTATTTACTTGGGATAGGATTCAATGATACCATCCTAATTATTACTCTTAATGGTATATTATTATGATGTGAGTATGTTTATCAGGACCATTTAATTTTTATGGATTATACTATCAGAAAATTCTGATGAAACTAGTTTCATTTAATGGGTTATGATATGATGATTTTATTATAATCATGTGGAATACATCTCTATCAATTTCATTATATGATAGGTGGGATCAAAATTATATTTACATTATATGAATTGTGTAATGATTGATATCTCAAGATATATATAGGACTGGAATGGGAAGTGAACCCAATTTAGTAAGGGATTCTATAGACTATGATAGTCATGGGAGTGCACCATGACTACTACAATGATTTAGGGAGTTAACCCAATTCCCTATGATGGTCTTGGAAGTGAGTCCTGAATATAAAGGAAATTATTTTTGATGCCTATGTGTATGCCACAAACTCATGAATTATTCCTATTTTTTCCTCCCTTGAATCATGTTCATTGATTCCTTTATGATTCATGTATTATAAACTACCAAATTTTATTCCAGGACTCAAGATTATTATATATTATATGTAGGGTGTGTTGTCTAAATGTTATGATCATTTTCACTTCACCATTATTCATTTCATGTTTAAGTGATTATTGATATCTTTTTTGTTTACCCTTACTGAGCATCAATGGTAAAATATTCTTATATTTCAATTCCCTGTGTTATAAAGAAATGTATTATGTATGATGTAACTAAGAATTTTCAAGTTATGAGAAACATAGTCGGGGATAATTTAGTGCACTTATGGACTAGTTATTTTTGTATCCATATTTATAAAGGCACTGGAATTATTAAATTCTATCTTGTATCATTATTATATGAAATGAATATTTATAAAATAAGATTTAATATCTATCAATGAAATGTATGAGTCACTATATAATCCCAAGATGACTCATGATAAAATGGTATCAGATTAGGATTTATCATTTCTTTCGGCCTAATTATTTTCGAAAAGTCTTGATATATAGTTGTTACAAAAGTTAGGCCATTGTGTTTTAGTTATGGGTGGGGTGTCAAGACAACACACCTTATGATTGGATTTGGGTCACTATATGATGTTGATAATTTGGTATTAATCCTCCATATGGTTTAATTATCACGCTAAATACTATACATGTACACTGAGGTAGGTTGTAAAATATTGAGTTGATATGAAATAATTGTGACTTATGAGAAAAATTCAATATGCAATTTACTTGATTCCAAGTTGTTTAATGTATTAACAATTTCCCTTTTATTTTATTTGATGTTTTCAGTACACTATCTCAATGTGGACCTCCTATAAAACCAATGGAGAAGATCGAAGAGAATTATCTACCTTCCAAACCACTATTTAATTAGTTACTTATAGGGGTATTAGTTTGACCTATCTAAGACATGTTTCAAGAAATAGGATATGGCCCTTCTTTTGATAAGTAAGATGAACTATGACTACATATGAATTGGTCTTTGGAGTTTCTCAACCATAATCCCCCCTCTTTTCTGCGATTCACTAACCCATGTGAAGAAGAATATATGGTGGAGAAAATGGATAGGTTTTTTGGGTTCCTTGGAATACCTATAGTAGTTAAAGTGAATTGTGTGGTATTTATGTTAGAGGATCCCATTTATATGATATAAGAGACTATGGTTCATGATTTATAGCAGAAACATATGGGATTGAATACTTTTAATACTTCCTTCATCGGAAAAGTCTTCCATGAGACAATAACCCTCACCAATTCTTAGAGTTATTAGACATTTAGTACAAGGAGAATTCAAAGATTGAATATGAAAAATAATGTTCATAAAAGGTTCACATTTCTATCAATGTAATCCCATTGATAGGTTAAATTCATAATGATTTAAGAGTGAGGGGGGAGAATGGAGGAGTGTGCGAAGACGGATTCGAATTCAAACTTCTCATATGGCTACCAAATTGCATTCTGGTTTTGATTCCACTCAATGGAATCGTTTAATCCTGACTTGGAGAGACCCCCTGCTTCATACAGAAAGAGTGAGAATGCCTTAGGTACGAATTCTCACACAAATAAGGGGATTTATTTTGCAGAAGCCCTCATGGGGTCTTCTCATTCCGGAAAAACCCAGTTTAGGCTGCCGATGGTCAAAAAGACTGGTGAGGGTGAAATTATGATTACTGCAGATCCTGAAGCTATCATGCAGCACTTTGAGGATTGTAAATTTTTTGTGCATGGTTGTGTTTCTTATTAAAAGGGTACTAATCCTTGGTCTTATTCTGATCTCAAGTAGCTAATTTCCACTTGTTTTAATTTCTCTACTGGAACTTAATTCCAATTGGAAAAGGCTTCTTCCATATTATTTTTCAGAAATAGGATGACTTGAATCAGGTCTGGCGTATGGGATCTCTTAATTTGAAACTTTGATTCTTTCTTCTCTCCAAATGGGATCGACATTTCAATCCTTACACATAGAAGCAGTCTATTTCCCAAGTCTGGACAAAGATCCATGGCCTTCCATGGATTTATTGTCACCCACAAATCTTGAATGATATTGATTCAGGAATAGGTACTCATTTGATGATTGATCAAAGAACAATAAATGGGGCTTTTGTATTCATTTACAGAGTTCTGATTGAAATTGATATGGAATCACCTCCTCCATAGCATGTTTTATTGGATGTTATTGACCATTTTATTGACCTTCATTTTGAATTTGAAAATCATCCTATATTCTTTGAGAATTGCAGGATAATTGGTCACTGGATTGATCAGTGTCATCTCACTCAAAGGATTACAAAGTCCACATCAGGAAGACATGCCTGGAAAGATGCTCCTAGCTAGAAACATGTCTATTCTAAACATTATGTCATAAAAGACTCCAATAATTCCATGCATACTATATCTGAACGTACTGCGGGTTCTAGTAAGGCATGGGCTGACATGGTTGAAGAGTAGGGCCATCTTGATGCAACAAGACTGGATCCTGGAGACCCTATAAAATCACACAACCGCAGAAGTGATCAGCTAGAGGATCTTGAGTTCTCAACTGACATTTTCATCACTGTTCTCAACTTGCAATTTGAGGACTTTACTTTGCATCTGATTAACTCAATAATATCGTAAGTTCTGGATGCTTGTCAATCTGAACATGGAACTATTACTCATTCCTCTTAGAAATCTCTTGGTACTCCCTAGATAAAAAATGGGATCAATCAGGTGAATGTGGGTACATATTTAGAGGTTTTTTAAGAAATATCCACGATGGTTCTCTGATATGTACTAATCTGCATCAGAAAGCTAACCCTAGAGAAGCTGCATTTAACTTCACCTTTAATTCTGCTGCATTCGCTCCAGAAATAACTGATACCTCAATAGCCCCTAAAATTGATGATTCTTGGATCTATACAGAACTGCATCCTGGGGAAAATCCCATAAATGATTCTCTTAATATATCCATTAATCCTGCTTAAATCACTCCAGAAAAAGAGGATTTTTCAGCAGCCCCTAAAAGCATTGAACCAAGGAGATCCCTAAGGATCAAGGTGGATGACAGCCTGCAGAAAAAGGGTTTCAACCCCACTACAGGTTTTCAATGAGGATTATCTTCTGGAAGTGCCAGGTCATAGCCAACTCTGTCACAATAAGTTCCATTCAACTTCCTATTACTAAACATAAACCTGATGTCATTAGACTTGCAGAACCAAAGACAAAATATATCAGTTCTGTTTCTTTTCTTGATAAACTCATTTACACACTATTCAATTTTGTAAATGATAATCATCATGACCGTTTATGGATATTGGTGCATAGTAGGTTCGTCAACCTCACTCTTGTTTCTGCTCATGATCAAATCATCACCTGAAAGTTTAAATTCCAAAATCTGAATTTATTCTGCTCAATGGTTTATACTTCTAATAATTATCTAGTTAGAAGGGAATTATGGAAACATATCTCTAATATGTCACACAGAATTGATGATTCTTGGCTGATTATAGGGGATTTTAATGCCATTCTACATGTGGATGAAAGGCTTGGACATTCTTCTGCTACTTCTGTTATGGCTGATTTCAGACTATATATTGAAAGATGAAATTTGATTGAGGTTAATCTTTTTGGAGCCAAATACACCTGGTATAGAAAGCATCTTAATTTCATGAGAGCTAGTAAAATTTATTATGCCTTTGTTAATGAAAGAACTATGGATATGTAGCGAACAATCTCTTGTGTGACCCTTTCCAAACATAAATCTGATCATCATCCAATCATGTCAAATTTCATTAGAGTATGTGACAGACGTCCTCTTCCCTTTAGGTTCAATAATGCTTGGACTGCCCTTCCTGAATGTCTCACATTGGTCAAAGATACTTGGTTCACTAGGGAAAATAACTATCCTTTATCTTGTGTCTTCAAACTCCAAGCTCTCATGATTAAGATGAAACATTGGAGCAAAAATAGATTCAGTCTCCTTGATCATGAAATTGATTCTCTCAAAAACATACTTCATGGCATTCAAAAATCAATGACCAATACTGATTTCTCATGCACAAATGGACAAGAATCTTTGATCTCCTCAGATCTGAAAAATCTGATTTCCCTCAGAGACAATATTCAAAAGGGGGTTCATTAAGTTAGGTGGCTTACGGATGGTGATCGTAACACAAAGTTTTTTAATTCCTTACAAAGTATTTAAAATGTTAGTAGGACACTCTCTCTTATTAAGTATGGGGATTCTATTCTTCAAGACCATCAAAGTCTCTCGAATCATATTATCTCCTTTTATATGAACCTCTTTAATGGAACTAAAAGGAATGGTGTTATCTTGGATGGAATCATACCTTCTCTTGTTAGTGATGATGATAACTCAATGCTAATAAAAGTTCCCTCTGATATTCAAATAAGGAATACTATCCTTGGACTTAAAAAATACATCTCTCCTGGGCCGGATGGTTTCACCAATCACATCTTCCAATTTTATTGGGATACTATACAAGAAGTTGTTTGTTGTTTTATCAGGTACTTATTTACTGATGGATCACAAATTCATTGAATCAATGCACAATTTATTGCCTTAATTCCAAAGGTGGACAATGCTAGTGATATCAGTCAATTCAGGACTGTTCCTCTTATCAACAGTATATAGAAAATCCTTACTAAAATTCTGGATAACAGGCTGGCCTATATATCTGATAAAATCATTTCTTGGAATTAGTTTGGGTATGTTAAAGGCAGAAAAATCCAAGACTGTCTTTTCAATGAATCTAAATGTGTGAATCTTCTTCAAAAACATACACGAGGAGGGAGAATTATCCTCAAATTTGATATAAAATGGGCTTTTGACACCATTGATTGGGATTTCATTTGTAATATTATGCATAAGTTTGGTTCTCATCCGACCTTCATACAGTGGTATTATTCTTTGATTAGCTCAGCATACATCTCCATCCTTATCAATGTCTCACCTGAAGGCTGTTTTATGTATTCTTGAGGAGTAAGGAAGGGAGACCCTTTGTCGGTAATTATCTTTGCCATCATAGAAGATTACCTTAGTCGACTGATTAATCACAATGTTGAAAAAGGGAATATGAAAGTTCTTCAATCTATTCAATGTATCTCTGCCCCCTCACATCTCCTTTTTGCAGAAGATATAATCATTTTTACTCAGGGAGACAAGAGAAATATTCAGAATCTCAAATACATCCTACATCACTATGAGCTAGTCTCTGGGCAAGAGGTTAGCTGGGAAAAATATCTTATTTTCTTTGGGAAAAATATTTCAGATTCTAGGAAACATTTTATGATGCAGAATCTGGGAATTAGAGAGGGTTCTCTTCCCTTCAAATATCGTGGAGTCCCAATGTTCTTTGGCAGAACGCGCTCAACCTACTTTTCTAATGTGGTTAGACAAGTTAGGAGACCTCTCTCCAATTGGTAAGGAAAGGCACTATCCATGGCAGGAATAATTTTCTTAGTCAAACATGTGATCATTTCCAAGATTGTCTACTCTTTTATGGTGTACTCTCAACCTGATTCTACAATCAAGACTCTTAATTCCCTTATGAGGAATTTTTTCAAGAGTGGAAACATTCTCGAAAAGAATATTATCACTACCTCATCAAATAAATGTTGTTTACCTCTCTCTGAAGGGGGACTTGGGATTAAGAATATTGATCTCTTCAATCAATCTCTTCAAGCTCAATTTATTTGGAGCCTTATTAATGGAAAATCAAGATCTCTTGATTTTCTTAGAGTTATAATCCTTACTAGACTGATTGCTAGAAAAATAAATTTTATGCAATCCTCTATTTGTCCTGGTTTAAAAAAGGTTTTTCAAAAGATCAACAGTCACTCCCATTGGTTGGTGAATGCCTCCTCCAAGCTGAAATTCTGAACGGATAACTAGATAGGAACTCCTATAATTGATAGTATAAATTTCGGTACTATGGATTTCGATTCAGATGCTTCTATTTTTGATCATCTTGAGAAAATCAGCAATCTGCCTTCTCACATTGTACAAACTATCAATTCTTATGACTTTCTTAATTCATATGACATCATGGTTTGGGAACCAAGTGAAAATGGGCTGATTGATTCTAAAATCTTTTATAAACATTTAATTCAAGGAAACTCTTCTAGGGTTGTCCAGTAATTCAGAAAATGGGTCCAGCCCTCCTGGTTCACAATTTTATGGAAAATTGACTTGAAAAGGCTGCTAGTGGACAGCAACCTTCAAAAGGTTGGTATCTCTCTATGATAAAGATGTGATTTGTTCCATCAACACAGGGATGACCTGGATCATCTATTCCTTTCATGTAAAATTGCTGCTTCACTCTGGATTATTATATTTGAAATATTTTGAATCTCGATACCTCATGTCAATAACATTGCAAAATTTCTTCACTTAATCACAACAGAATTTTTTTTCCAAGTAGATTCATTCTCTATTCCTTGTTTCTTGTGATGAAACTTTTCATACTCTTTGGAGTTTCATAAATAAACACAAGCATGATAATTCTACTTTCATTCATAAAGTTTCCATTTCTCATATTCTAGCAATGACCTGATGTGAAAATCATTTCCACACTGAAAAATGCCATAAGTCTATCAAAGACATTGCAATCTTGATAAGGCTTCATTTGTCAAGTAATTTCCCCAAACCTATGGGCACTATATAAATTTTATGGACTCCCCCTTTTGTAGGTTGGATAAAATTCAACCATGATTGAGCCTCAAAGGGAAACCCTGGACCAGCTAGATATGGTATTGCTTTCTGTGACCACAATAGTGATTTTCTTGATGGATTTTATGGATCTTGTGGTCATGAAACTACCCTTGAAGTTGAGATGATGGAACTTATTAAAGTAGTGGAGATTGTTCATCAAAAAAAATTGGAGTAATATCTGGTTTGAAAGTGACTCCACTTATATTGTACATGCTTTTAGAAAGAATCATGTCCATCTTGCCTGGAAACTTACTCTGAAATGGATCAAATGCCTTGACACTCTTGCCTCAAAGAACTTTATCATTACACATGTTTACCATGAATCCAACACTATTGCTGATAGACTTGCAAACCAAGGTATTCCTGAAGCCTCCGGTGTGCATGTGACCACAATTGCAGATGATTTTCTTAATATTATCAATAGAGAAAAATGTAAAATTCCCTCCTTTATACTCTTGAATCCTTTTTTATTTAAGGATCTAATGCTTTATTTTCTTAAAAAACATGATGATTTAAAATGGTTTTAATGTAATATATATTATCTTAATTATTCCTTCGTAATTTGATGACTTATGTTGAGGTGCTTGACCATGAATTAATAATGGAAAATAAATTTAAAATTATGAATGGATGGACAAGGATACCATAAGCGCATGGAAAAAGGTAGGATCAAGCATCTGAACATTGGAGGAAGTAAGAGGAGTAAAGTAAATAGTGTGGTAGTAGTTCTAGATATCCATATTGATCATCTTTGTTATAAACATCATGTGGATGACTCATTATGCTATATCATTGTGGAATTCCCAAGCATGAGCAGCCAATATATCAGGTCCAACCCACGGAATTCCGCCTCTATGGAAGGTTGGGACATCTGTATAGGTTTTGTAAGAGTGTATGTCCCTCTCATAGTGGTGTAGTCTCAATATCTCCTAGAGGATATATAACTTATTATGAAGTTTCAATGGATATGGGGTCTCACTATACTGGATGCAATGGAATGGATGGATCTTATTATAAGAAAATTCATCTCAAAGTGGAGTTGAATGTTTGAATTTTCCCTCAGAATTGGAGAGAGATTAAACAAATACATAAATTTGATCAGTAACCAGTGAAATCTAATGTAGGTCCCATAACAACAATAAGTATTATTCGTATTTCATTTCCTATTGTAATTTCTGTATTCAATATTGGTGCATTTGAAAATTTTATATCGAATACCCATTTGGGATTGCAGAAAATCCTTATCGATATTCTTTCATATATTATAGAGTAAGTTACACCACATGGAAAGATAAAGACATAGGGTTTTTGATGCCCATATTGTTTTATATATTTAACATAAATTAATTATATGTGATAATTTCTTTTCCTAGAGATGGAAATTTTTTACGGGATCTTAGGAATTAGTTTAGAGAAAATTTCCAAGCCCTATATTGATTGATTTTAGAAGAGGTAAACCTTTACAACCAGGGATAGGATAACTTTTTTATTCCAAGAATAATGGGATTTGTAGTTAGTAAATGAAATAAATCAACTCCCAGATTTATTCAGAAACAAATTTCAAGTATTCTCTATATTATTGGAAGCTAATAGGGAAGGAACTGGGAGTGTGTTTCCTTTATTGTTTAGTGACTTTCATGAAGTGTTTCTAGAGGATTTCTTGGGCTTTGATCTAGAGTGGTACATAGAGTTCACCATTTATTTGGTTCCAGGGATATATCTAATATCTATACCTTCATAACATATAACACCCACCATGTTGAGGGAGTTAATTATTCAGCTAGACTATTTATAGTCTAATGGATTAATTTATCTAAACATGTCAACATGGTCTACACCAGTGCTCATTTACAAAAATGTTGATGGATCCCTTCAATTATACATCGACTACTGAAAGCTAAATCAAGTCACTATCTAAATTAAATACCCATTACCCCATATTTCTGATCTTTTTAACAATATTAAAAAGGAATAAAATGGTTTTTAAATATTAAACTCAATTCTAGATGCACCAAGATAGGGTAATATATTATTATATTCCCCTGACTAATTTTTAAAACTAAAATAGCCACTTTTAATATTTTTTAATTCTGTTCAGATTAATTAATTATCCAATGGTTTTAAGGGCCCTTATAAAATGAGTGTTCCATTAATACATGAAAATCATTTAGTGTGGTGCTTATAGATGAAAATTGTATATTATAAAAAATAAATAGGATCAATGATAACATTTGAGTATTATTTTGAGAATTTTTTGGGATAATTGTTTTTATTATAAATTATCAAAACGATGTTTCTTGATCTGGGAATTCATGTTTTAGGGTCATGTGACAGAATAACATTGGATATAAATTAATCTAGATTTGATCAAATTAGTGATTTCATGGGAACATATGAGGAATTTATTTAACTCATAAGCTTCTTAGACCTGGTAAGTTACTACATGTGATTAGTCAAAGACATCTCTTAACTCACTTCACTTGTGAATAATCTTACCTAAAAAAATGATTTTTTTTCTAACCTATAATTTCAAGTTACATTCAAGGAACTTAGGTGGTCGTAAACATGATTCCTAATCTTGTTCTCACCCAAGGTTTTCTAGGGTTAAATGGTCTAATATGATGTTTCTAGCATGGATTTGGGATATTTTATTATTCAGTTCCAACAGGTGGTGGAATACGGCTCTCTGAAACTCCAGTAACATGAAAATAACTACCTTACCTATAACCATGAGCTTGGGTTAATGATTTATTCCCTCAAATTTACGTTCCACTATCTTCTCAGGGGAATGTTTTATGTTTTTCTCAAACTATAAAATATTGATTTATATCTTTTCCCAGTATGATTTAAAACTAAGAAAAAGATGGTGGATAGAGTATCTTTAGGGTTTAAAATTATCCATCATCTACACTCCATGTTAAGGTATTGTAGTAGTGTTTTCCTTAATAATTAATTTTCTAACACAAAATTTGAAATAGTCTAGTGGTGAGTAATACCTCATAGGGCTTTTTCCTAGATCCACACGGAATCTATGGAATAGAAAGATGGATTTTTTTAGCTATATTGTTATTGATTCCCTCTCTTCTAAATTTTATCTAGGAAGAGAATCTAAAGGATGTGTTCTGTCATAATTCTAGTAAGATTATAAATGGTTGGGAGGTACCCAACTAGTGGTTATTCTCTCCTAAAGGAAATATTTTCTTTTGAAATTTTTTAGTTTTACCGTTTTCCCTAGGGAAGTTGGTTATTCAAGATATTCCCCACTCATAGTGGGATGTCTATACTAGTGACATCAAGATGTTCTACGATGTGAGATATTCAACTTTGGTTGAAATTTATAAGACCTAACATTACTACACTTGTCTCTTTTATCATTATTAGTACCAAGTCAAAGCTATGAATCAGAGGACCTCATTCTTACTACAACATCTCCATATTCCTACCATGAATTGGAATGAGGTATCCAAGGATTTTATCATCAGGTTATTTTTTCTCCTCAATTGATTATTTATATATATGGCTCTTCATTGATAGTTTAAATATATCTTCCCACATCATCAAGATCAATACCCCACCATATTGGAGGAGATGGGGATGTGGTATTTCTAGGATGTCATGAGGTTGTATGGTGAACTATAGGCTATTATTTAAATCAGGAATACCCATTTCACCTCTTAGTTTTAAAAAAGATTCGAAATGGTAATGGTGCCACATTTCATGCTTATAACAATATATCATCCCCAAAAAAAGTCAAAATGGAGTGGGAAATCCATATTATTTTAATTCATTATTTAATCCTATATGTTATATTTTTTAGGTCTATGGGGTTACCATTATTGGATGGTATGATTTTATTATAATAACAGTTAGAACCCCTGAATAAAGATTTCTCCCTTTGATTCTCTATATAGTTTACATTTTCGACCCCTTTATACTAGTTGAAAGTGGGTGACACTTCTATTTGTGGGACCAAGAATGATACAATAAATGAATGGAATGTTCAAGAAAATTAAATAGTGTTTGATGATGTACTAGATCCATTAAAAGTAATATAAATATAATTTATTCCAACCATTGGAGTTCTCAGTGGGTGATCAATTGTTTCAAAAGGTGACACCATTTTTTGGCTATCTCCACTGCATTGTGCAATTAAAGCTCACCCTGAGGTATATTATACCATTTATGATCAATGAGAGGATCATTAAGTTTGAATGGATCTTGGAATTTCCTTCTTAGATGATTTTGTTTCATAAAATTTTCTATTTCACCCAATTGAATAATGTTTTCAAGTATCTCTCCCATTTTTGATTTGGGAATAACTTGGTCTAGACATGATTTTTTAGGAATTGATAAGCCAATTTTGATTTTCAATTTCCCAAGAAATGTTATTCAAGAGAATTATATTATTCTTATTTTAGTCCAGTAAAAGCATAGATATAATGAGCATGATATGTGAGAATTTATTTCTTGGGTAGAAGCGGGAAGGCACTATTTACTCTATCATCTGACTATATAAAAACTTTCTAATGGTAAAATGTAACATGGTGGGGAGAACTGTTGAACCCATAGTGTCATTTTAGGTATTTATTATTTCTTTATTTTTTTATTATTTTTATCCAAATATTTTCTAGGATATTTTCATTAAAATATGTTTCTTTTGGGGAAACCAGACATGGAGGAGGTTCATGGAATGATTAGATAATACTATGCCCCAACGCTTGAAAATAGTGGTTGCAAAGGCATTGGCCCCAAATCACCCACACAATTGGCATGTAGTTTGGAAAACCTTGCGACTAAACTGTGAGGCCTTCCAAGTGAAACCATAGGCACCAAAATAGATGGATAATGGTTATCCCAAATAGGTTAAATACCCTATGTGGGGGGTGAGTCATGGTATGAATGATTAAAAAAACATAAAATTGGTATCTTGTTTCATGGTAAAACAAAACACCCTTCCATCACTTTGTCGTAGCGATGTATGATCAGAAATTAAAGTATGAAAGATAATAATCAATTTTACCTAGATCACCCTCATTGGGATACCTCCAAAGAGCATATAATAGAAATTTTCGTATATTCCAGATCAACTAAAGTGCATTGTTGTTACATAGATTGAAGAAAAATCTTTTTCCCTCCTAGTTTTCAATCAATCGCAATTTAAAAGTTCACTGCTCACGCAACAAAAGTGTTCTCACTTATCCTTCATATGATCCTCCTTTTGATTACTTGAATAAATATCTTTTACACCTTATTTTTTGCCTCACTAAATTTCACATAATGACCTTTATAAATATCACTTTAACATAAATTTATAGATAAATCCCTTTTCAATCCTTTCTCAATGATCTCTTCCTTCTTAAGGCTCAAACATTCTTCACAAAACATCCCAATTATTCAAAAGAATATACCTACTTCTCAAAACACACAACTTCTGAGATTCTCACCACATTAATAAATATCAAGCAACCTTATTGAAGCACCCAACATTTATTAAAATCACTTAGCCTCCATGAAGCTCAACACTTTCATAATGCTCACTTAGAAATTTTGGAGCTAAATTTAATCACGATGCTTAAAACATTCAGTTGGATTTAACAACTATTGAGAAGATCATTTCTTCATGAGATTTTTTGAAATAACAACCTTTATGAATCACCTTCAATAATTCATTGTATTTGTATTTTCTTTATTACTTGATCAAAAATTTGAGGACATGGAGGCATATTTATAGGTATTCCTCTATTTAGTGAATCTTCCATCTTCATCATCAACTTTTAGTGTAAAATTTGTTTTAGAAAACCTCTCTATCTTTTTGAAGAACTTGGGAAATTTTCCTACTCGAAAAGATACTCTTATCTATAGAGAATTACCATCCTTCCATTTCACATTCACAATGCTCTATGCCTTCACAAAACCCACCCTTCATGACACCGGATTCCTTCCAAAAGATTCATACTTTTGGAAAACCCAAATCATTATCAAATTCATGCCTCTATCATATTTTTATGAGGAATTAATATAAATCCAATTTTCATGATACTGGAGTAATCCTCTATATTTTGAACCTCAAAAAGTTCACAAAAATGGGAAATGGGACCACATTGTAAACATAAATTTTTTTATTGCCTCCAAAGAATCCATTCCTTTATATTTTATCTTCACCAACATACCATGTCAACAACCATGCTGGAACTCCACAACTAACCTTGTCCATATGCATTTTCAAGAAAACAAAATCAACCCAAAAACACTGCAAAGTTACCTTCAGTGATTTTTTCCAAAAAAAAATATACCCATTGGGTTTGATGAAAAAAACTTCATTTATCTATACCACATTATAGAATCTTTTATCTCAAAAAAAATTCAGTCCTTCTGATTCACATAGAGATAAAATATTTACTCAGAATACACTCCAAGACTACATGATCCATCATCAGCATGAGAAACAATATTTGCATGAAAATTCCATAAATGAAACACTTCATTCCAAAACCACTTAGCTCCCTTCTTCACAACCCTAATATTTCATTATATATTACCTTTGATCGATCATTTTTAGAATCATTAAATTTATTACTCCCCCAACTTAACAACTCCACTTACCATCTTCTACCCATTCTTTACCATGGTATTTTCTTCCCCCTTTCTCAATGAACCAAACTACCACTCATCTGGGTCAGTAACATTGTAAAGAAGATATATCAACATAATAGGAAAAAACATATCATACATTGGGAAGATGGGGTATTGCATCCATAATTTTTCAACTGTGGGGATTAAACTAAACACCAAATTCTATTCAATAGCACTCAAACACAAATTTGGGTAGTGCCATTGTCAAAATGTTTTCAACCAGTAGTTTTTTAGGAAATTAATCCATATTCACAAGCTCATCCTCTACCTTCTCCTTGATAAAATGATACTTTATTTCATTGTTCCTTTTCCTTTAGTTATGGATAGGTTTTTTTCTATGATTTATGGTAGTCTACAAATCGCAATAGATTCTCATCAGAGACTTCACATGAACTCTCATATCATCAAGCCACTACTCCATCCACAATAACTACATGAAATCTTGAGCGGCCATAACATATTTATCCTCTTTCATGATTAATGAAATGAAATATTATTTCATTATTTTATAGGGAATAAAAAATCCTCAAATAAAGAATACACCACATAATGTTGATTTTCTATTAATTATTTAACTAGATCAATCTTCATTTGTATATCCTAATAACTCATGCTATGATTTTTCATTATACAGTAGATAGAAATCCACATTTCCCTTTATATATCCTAGTTTATTTTTAACTACAAGTATGTGGATTTATCTGGGACCAATTTTCTTCTCTACTGCTTGGAATGTGTCAAAAACAATATCAAATCTTATCATTATCAAGTACAATATAATGCAAATGATTTGTTTGTATTTTATGTTATTAACTGCCTTTCCTTCATCATCTTCTGATAGTTTTGTCTGGGTGGCCACTAAAGTCATCATCTTTTTATAGTTATCCATTCTATATCTTATTTAAAACCCTAGGGAATAATTATAATGGGAAATAAATTTTTCATTCCTTCCTTGTGTAACTTGTAACCCATGAAAAAATGTCACTTCACCATTCATTGAAATTTAATACTCTCTTTTCATGAATTCAGAAAACCATTTTCACAATGCATCATCTGATCAAACAAATATTATGTAATCAAAAAAACCATGACCATTATACATTGATTACTATCATTGATGACATAGTGATGGTAACATACTCTACCACACTGAAACCCGATATTTTTTAAAAACTGATTCAGTCTTGAATACCATGCTCTTGGTGCTTCTTTCAACCCATATATTGCCTCTCATTGGCATAAAAGTCCATTTTAACCTTTTTGTATAAGAAAACCATCCAGCTACTTGATTTGAACTAATTATTATAGAACCACATTAAGAAACACTGACTTGACGCCTATCTAGAAAACATTAAACCTTATTTTCACTTCTATGAACAAGAGTAATCGGATTGTATCTATCCTCAAAATGAGAAGAAATTTCTTGTCAATATAGAAACCCTCTATTTGTGAGTACCCTTTGCACACAATTCATTCTTTATTTTAGATCATTGTACCATATACATTCATCTTTCTGTAAAATTACAATTTAGCATCGATGATATTATTATCCATTAGTCTCGAAACAAAATATCTAATTCTTCTAAATTTGGTCACGATCATCAATCATAGCCTAAAAACAATTTTCATCTCTAGTTAATTCCTAAAAATATTTACTCTCTACCTAAGATAGTAAAATATTTTTTTTGTAATGATATCATTTTCTTTGATCCAACAAACGTTGCCCAATCACCAATGATATTTTTTAATCAATTTAAGATTGAATCTTTGGCTTCTATTTAGATATAGATTTGACTTCTTGATAATCATTATTAGAATATTCTTCTAAATTTTTGTTTTCCACTTCTACTCCCCCTGAGTTTTTTATCACCTCATCACATTAATTAGAGGCCAATTCATTATTATTTTTAATATTTGATTAATTATATACTATTTTGACATCATTTATTTCCAATGAATCTCATATCCTCTTATTAAAACCTTTATAGTATTTACTTTATCATGAGTAGATGAGAAATATACCCTTATCTCTACATGAATTAAATTTAATGGGTTTCTCATTATTATGATTAAAACACTTACATCCAAAGATGATAAAGTATATTAATGTTGGATTCCTTCCATATGACATATCATACAGATTATTTTCATGCTTTGAACACAAAAGAGATTAGTTAGATAAGTTGAATATTGTTAGTACATCTTCTTTAAAAAATTTCTATGGTAGGTCCCTTTAAATAAGTATTGTTCTGGCCAAGTTTTTTATGATCAAATATTTCCTCTCAAAAATTCCATTTTTTTGAGGAGTTCTTACTTTTGATACTTGATTTCTTGTCCCATTTTCTTGAGATATTCTTTCACATGATTGTTTGGGAATTATATACAATTTTTAGAAGGAAACTATATAATTTTATGTCCAATAATCCTTCTAGATTTCTTATGATGTTATTATTTTCATCTCAACACATTGTACTTGTGGGAAATGAAAATTAACCATTAAATTCATATAAAATAAATAAATAATAGAACATAATACCTATTTCTATTCATGGATATTATGGATATAGTTCCATACACATTTTTATTCACCAATTCAAGAACTCTTTTTAATTTTTGTTATTTTGTCTTGTATATCGTTCTAAAAATATTCTCTTATTGAAAAGTACGGAAGATGTGAGTATGATAACATGATATATTAGGGAGATCTCAAGTGGAATCACATTTGGCCAGATATTTTAGTTATGGTTGAAAAAGATAGTCAATATTTTTATGCCACAAATAGTTTTATTACTCTCTTGATAAAATACACATATCTTTTTCTCCACTCACAAGGTAGATATTCACCGTTATTCTTTTTTTCAATAAAACAACTACACCATCTCTTCCCTTGTTGAAACAAATATATTTTATAATGCTTATATCATTCCCTAAGTTTCCTAGTTGACTGATACTAATTAATTTGTGATTAATACTTTTGAAAAAAATACATTGTCATGTCTAATTTCTTTTCCCCTAAATTTGGATTTTTTGACCTATTAATATTTAAACCATCCTTGATTCCAAATTTTACAAAATCTTCCTTGTCATATTTTATTTTCTATAACAAGATCCTTATTTACCATTATTTGGGATGTGCATACACTATCAAGGATCCATGGAAAATAATGATATTATTCTTTAAGGGGAGTCACCATGACCACTACTTTATCATCTATCTTATATTTGGCCTATATCTTTGACCTCATACCCGTTATGGTCTGATAATATTAATCTTCATCAAAATATGATAGACCAAATTCATCTTGAAAATATATAAATCATTTTTTCAATTTTTAACTCCTTTCATGATACATTGATCTACTTCTTATGAACACTTTTAGTCTTCTTTGACACTTTCCTCTGCATTTTTTATGAACAATATTTATCCATGTGTCTGAAACCTCCACACCATAAGAAATGACCATCAAAAACATTACTTGAATACAAAACTCTATTTGGATGCCTATGTTTATCTTATTCCCTTCAGTACCTTATAACTATGGAACACACATTTTTTTCTGTGTCCCAATTTTTCATACAAATAACATCTAATGTAAGGTGAATTTATATGTGTCATGACTGTACCACTAGTTTTCCTCTACATTCTCTAGATCTTCTAGTTCTGATTCATACCCAAATAAATCTTCTTCCATAGAGTGGGTTCTTATGGTTTGAATTCAACCATTGATACTTTCTATTTATGATGACACCTTATACTAGTTGTATCATTTTGATCAATCACTTTATTCTCTAGCAACTCTTTTGCATGTTTCACTGGACCACTAAATTCAAATTTTCTTTTTTCTGTTGCCTTTGTATCCTTATTTACTAGATTCAAGAGATTCTCTTGATATTTTACCTTTATACGTAAACTGATAACCTACACCCTAATATATTGGATACATTTGATTATATCTTTTCAAATGTTAGTAAAACCCTCAATTTTTATTGTATGTACATTTATTTTGAGATTGTACTCAAGAGCCTTATCTGAGTTCTCTGGAACTGTAGGCTTAAGTTTTTCAATTTGATCATTCAGGTCATTCATATATACTTCTTGCTTCTGAATATAATGTTTGTAATCATGAACTAATCTATTTTATTTATTTGTTTTTTTAAACCAAACATATATATCCTTAAAAGTGGATTCTAATTCATCCTAGATATCAACTCTTCCATAAACATATTCTTCATCATAGTCACTTTCAACCCTTTTCAAGGATCCACTTAGAATTGCTGCCATAACATTTTCTTCCTGATCATTACAGTTCTCCATCTCTTCAGTATCAGATTTTTTTGAACATCCATTTTATTCTGAAGGAATATATTTATTTTTTAAGAAATTTATCTTAAAATTTTTCTTACCATTCATATAGGTTGAAGACTTCTTCATGGGAATTTGGATTTCATCCTCATTATAATAATGAATTTTTATGGCACCTTTACATAATATTTATAACCATTCCATATCGAAATCATTTAAGTGGAACTTTCCCTTCAATATTCCTTTTTTAAATTTTTAAATTTGATGAAAGTAATGAGATGACTTCATCAGTCTCTTCTTCTTCAAGCCAATATCTAATATTTAGCTTCTTCATCGCCTTGAATTCTACTTATTTGGACTTCCCCGTTTAGAGAGACCCATCATCATCATTTCTCATCTCGTATGTAACTAGATTATTGGGTAGGCTCTCAAACACTAGCTCCTTTGCATATTTGTATTCCAATACAAAAAATTTTGGATTGAACTGATGTGAAAGTATTATCAAGATTAATTAAAAAATATTTACATATTTAATAATTTCTCTATGACCATGCATGTATTCTAAAAAAACCTTCACTCATTCAAATAATGCATCAAAAGACTCATTATGGTGAATTTTGAGATCCTCATACTTGTTCCATAAAACCATCACCTTTTATTATCTATGTTTTATGTTTCCCTCATAATTATTTATCAAATTTTCCCACATATAATTTGATGACTTGCATGACATCACATTCATATGTATTACATTGTATAGATCACCCACAAAGAAATTGATTCATTTGGAATCAACATCCAATTCCCTTTAACCAGCTTCTGATAAAGAACCTCTATCATCACTGGCTGAAATACCATTGATCATTGCTATAAAGACATACATTCCAAAAGATCATAAGTAGTTCTACATATGATTCTTCCATAATTGAAAATAGATTCCATCGAAGATAAAAATTCATTTATGATTTACAACCTCCATTGAAACCCCTTATAGTGGAATATTGAAATTTACCTTTTCTCTAACATCAATTGTTAGACCAACTAGATTAAACAACCTAATAGGGGTAAATCAAGGTACAATAGATTAAGACATCTTCCCTTTAGATATTGTTTCACCATTAAACAAATCATCCTTCTCTCTATTTCCCAAAACAATTTATTATAAAAAATTAATGTATGAACAAGACACGTCAATTTGAATTGGTTCACCCTCATCAGGATACATCCAATAAGAATAGAAAGGAAATTTTACTATGTACCAAATCCACTAAACTATTCTTCTGTTAAAAAATTAAAATAAAACTCACTATCCCTCCTGGTTTACAACCAATCACAATTTAAAATCTCACTACTCCCTCAACAATTTTTTGATCACTGCTTCTTTAGATGATTCTCCTATAGATCACTTCAATCAATATGTCTTACAGATCACTTGTTTCAAGATTAAGTTCATATTTAATCTACTTGATGAATACCACTTTATGATAGATTTACTAGGAAATTTAATTCTATCCCTTTAATGATTCTGACTTCCTTCGCAAAGCTCAAACAACCGTTTTCAATCATCCTAATACTTCATAAGAATATAATACTTTTGAAAATCACAAAACATTGGTAAATATCACTTCCTTCATGAAGCTCAAACAATACTCATGAATCACCCTCTTTTAATGAATCTCACATATCCTTTGTGAAGCTCAACACGTTCATGAAGGTTATATAGACTTGGAGAATTTCAATAATTGTGTGAATATTAAAACATTAGGATGGATTTCCTAGCCTTCAAAAACATCCTTTATTCATGAACTTTTTCACAATAACAACCTTCATGAACCACCTTTTTGAATTCAGATACTTTGGATTTTTTAAAGACTTGTTCAACATTTCTGACAGGGGATAGAGGCCTATTTATAGGTGTTGCATCACTTTCATGAAGCTTCCATCCTCTTCATCACCTTTTTTGAAGCTCGGTATATTTTATTTTGAACCACCATATCTTCATTAATAACTAGGGGAATTTTCACATTCTTAAAGCATATTGTAGTCATAGAGAATTATCATCTTCCCATTATGCATTCAGGTTGATCCACACCTTCATGAAACCCAACATTCATGACACTGAATGCCTTCTTAAAGCTTTATACCTTCAAAAAACTCCAATATTCATGAAATTAAATTCTATACTATATTTTAATGAATCATTTATTGAAATAAAATTTTCATGATACTTAATTCATCCACTAAATTTTTTACCCTAAAAATTTGGAAAACACTATGAAAAGGTGACACCTTATACAAAAACCTTTTTGTACCACCTCCAGAAAATTCATTCCTTTATCTTGGATATTTTTTTAAAATACCTAGTAAATAACCATTCTATAACTCCACCACTTTTTTACAATATTCTTTGTTAAAAAACACAATCCACTTAAAAACACAACAAAGTTGTCTTTAAGGATTTGTTTCCACAAAAATCCCCCCCTTTGGTTTTATTTCCAACTCTTCAATCATTGATACCGCTCTAGATATTCATTCATCATCAACCAAAATTATCTTATTTTTCTTTATATAGAAATCAAATATTCACTCAATACACACTCTAATCACAAATGATACAAAATCGGTATGAGAAAAAATAGTAGAAATAATTGTTCATCAATGAAACAATTCATTCCAGAACCACTCAATAACTTTCATCATGATCCTAATATGTCATAATATATAATATTTGATTGATACTTTTTAGAATCATCAGGTTTAAAAATCCCCCTACTTCACTACTCCCCCTATCAGCTTCTCTGCCTATATTGATGAAGTTATTTTTCTCCTTTTTCCCAATGAACCCAAAGGTCACTAGTCTAGGGAAGAAACATTTTAAAGAACACTTATAAGTATATTAGTAAAAAAGACATCATACCTCGGGGATAGGAAGTATTGCTGCCAAACTTTTTCAAGTGTGAAGAGTCAACTAAACTCCAAAAGCAAGTTGACACCTCTCAAACTCCCCTTTGGGTAAGGCCTTTGTTATAATTTCCACAACCTATAGTAATGTAGTAATATACTCTAACTATACAAGCCCACACTCCACCTTCTACTTGATAAAATGAAACTTGATTTCAATGTGACTCTTCCATCAGAGATGGATAGGATTTTTTCTATGATTTATAGAATATGAATTATTGCAAAGGATTCTTATTGAAGACTTCACTTTGACTCCCATATCATCATGTTGCTGCTTCTTCCACAATAATTTTGTGAAATATTGAGTGGCAGCAATATATTTAGCCTCTATAGTTCTCAATGAAATGAAATCTTGTTTCTTACTTAATCGAGAAATGAAAAATCTTCTAGGATATAATTCACCATCTAACATTGATTTTATATGATATGTTGAACCATCAAAATCCACTTGTATATATCCTAATAAATCTTATTAATATTTTTCATTATATAGTAGACTAAAATCCACTATTTCATTGATATACTGAAGTATTCATTTTACTGCATGTTAGTGTATTTCATTCAGATTCTGTTGATACCATGTTTCTTGGTATGTGGTAAAAACAATATCAGGTTTTGTTGCTATCAAGTACAATATATTTCCAATGATCTACCTATATTATGTGATATTAATGGCCTTTACTTCATCATATCATCATAGTGTCATTCGATTAGCCAATAGAGTCATCATCTTCTTGAAATAATCCATTATAAATATTCCCAAAACATCATTGGAATGTTTATATTGAGAAAAAAAATATGGCATTCCTTCCCTGTGCCACCTAAAAAACAATAAAAAATGTCATTTCACGAATCATTGATATTCTAGACTCTCTTTTCAAGAAATATGGGAACTGTTTTCACTGTGAGTTATTTGATCCATCAAATATTATTTCATCGACATACACCAGCACCATTGTCAATTGATTATTATCATTGTAGACATAGAGATTCAAATCAACACCACCACTCTAAAAACCAATTTTTTTATAAACTTATCAAATCTTAAATATCATAATCTTAGTGCTTTCAACCCATATAGCACCTTTCTTAGTAAATAAACTCTATTTTCATATTCATGGAGGGGAATACTATCTAGGTTCTTGGTATGAAATTCCTCTTCTAAAACCCCATTGATAAATGTTGACTTAACATCCATACAAAAAACATTAAACATTCCTTGCATTGCTTTGGAAAAACATAATTTAATTATATCTTGCCTTGAAATAGGTGGAAATGTCCTATCCAAATTGATACCCTCTCTCTGGGTGTACCCTTTTCACACAAGTCATGCATTGTTTTAGATCACTACACCTTCTTCATTCATGTTGTTACAAAAGACCCATTATACCCTAATGAAATTCTTATCTTTTGGTCTCAAAATAGACTCCCACGTCATATTCTTCTCAGTTTTTTCAAGCTTTCCATTCATATCTGAAACCCAGATGTCTTTTGGATTGATAGTACGATAGATATGATAATGATTGTGGTATCAAAATATGATTCAGATACTAAATATACAAGATGGGGGTGAATAGTATACATTAAAAATACTTAAGGAAATTCTGCAAAAAAAAATCACAAACACATCTAAAATCTAATAACTTGCTCGATTTCGGAAAAGTGATTCCGAAAATGAAACTTAACAAAAGTTTACAGCAACTATGATTCTGTCTTAAAGCATCTAGAATCATATATAATTAGAGTACAAGTTTAAAGAAGTATAAAAAAATTATACTTTCCTCAACAACCAAAATTACAGCACGAAACAAAATTGAAACACTACAAGTAACAAGTACTAACTCTTTTAACCCAAAGACAAGGGTATCCAACAACCCTGGGTAAAGCTCCATCGATTTATACTTTCATGAAATTCTATCTTACCAAAACCCAGATAAGACGTCAATCTAAAGATTGGTATCTATCTTGTTATCCCCACAAGCCCTCAATTTGTAAATAGATCGGCACCTCTGACTTCACAACCCGAAGTCTCTGATTTCAAGGAAATATCACCTCTCCCCAAGGAAAATATGAATGGAGCAAAGTTTTAACTAGCCATTCAAACTTTCTACACGAATCTTGAGAGTTTATAAGAGCCTCTCACTCTATAATTCACTTCAACAACATGTAACCAAAGTTGTCAAAAGTTCTAAGCTCGTTCAAATGAGCTCCTATTTATAGGCACAACTCCAATGGTCGGCTCACTCCTCCAATGGTCATATTGTTCCTTGAATTTAGGACGTACCTGTACATGTGTCACTCAAAAAATGGTTAGTTAGTAACTAAATACATGACATCATTTTATAACAAAAATAAGTGTATGAAAAAATATGGTTACATAACCAAAATCAAATATTCGAAATGTAAGAAAATAAAAGTTTGGAGTCTAACAAAAAACACATTTAGTGTTTGTAATAATAGGATTTTTGAATTCTATTTTCTAAGGAATTCGGAACCTAAACTCACAAAATTCTGAGTCAGAGTTCATGAGAATTAGGAGTCAGAACTTACAAAGATCGGAGTCTGAATTCATTATAATTCAGAGTCAGAAATCACAAATTTTGGAGTCTGAATTCATTAGAATTCAGAGTCATAACTCACAAAGTTCAGAGTCTAAATTCATTAGAATTCGGAGTCATAACTCACAAAGTTCGAAGTCTGAATTGATTACAATTAGGAGTCAGAACTCAGAAGAGTTCAGAGTCTGAATTCATAGAACTCGTAGTCTGAATTCGGAGTCAGAACACATAAGAGTTTGGATTGTGAAAATAGAATGCTCTTAATCTATGTATTATATGATTATGTGCTTTTAAATATGAAATCTAATTTTACACTTAGACAAGATAATGAATAATGAAAAATATGGTAAGGATATTTTTCCTTGGGGAAAGAAAATTTTCCTCATAGAAGTAAAACACAGGGTAAAAGAAATTTTCCTTAAGATAAGGTGTTTGTGATTTTCAAAACAAGAAGGAATGGTAAAGTCATAAGGTAGCTTTATTGACTTAAAAATCACCCCCAAGTATGAAGGAATGGAAAAGTCATAAGGAAAACCTTATTGACTCAATAATCTCCCCCTTTTTGGAAATCACAAAGATACTTTCAAAAAAGTATATAAGGACTTAAAAAATATTTTTCTAGACTTTGAAATAAAACTTATCTCCCTTTAAACAAGAACAATGATGAATAAGACTAACTTCCCATTAGGATTTTAAACTCAAAGGATCGTATTCTAGATTTCCAAAATGATATTTTTCATTATCTTGAATACATAAATATTCGTAATGGAATCTCTCCCTTAGATAAACTCCCCCTTACTTAGAGATTTTTCTTCTTTTCGTAGTATTCTTTTTCCTTTCTCCCCCTTTGTGATTGACAAAAATAGTTTGAGGGAATGGAAAAGAAATTATAGTACCATAAATATTAGTACAAATCATATAAACAAAAACGAGCAACCAAAAATTTCATTATGATTGGAAAGAATTTGTACTAGGAAATGAATACAACAAAAGATCGAATTGGATCTATTTCCCTTCGTTCTCCTTGGGTATCAATTTATTTACTATGGTTTTCAGCTTTTGGAGTTCCTTGTGATCTTCCTCTACTTTCTTTTAAAAGTTGATCCTGATTCTCAGCTTTCTTCTCTAAAGCTTTGATATTTTCTTCCGGAGCCTTCAGAGCCTCTTCCAGAGCCTTCAACAACTCATCTTGCTTAACTAATTTCTCTTCGATCTAGATCCGAAGATCCATTTACCTCTTCCAACATTGGGAAAAATAATATAGCTTCTCATTCAGATCCTTTACCTCTTGAATCTGATTATTTTTCTCAAGAGTTAGCTTTTCCTCAAAGATAGTTGTGAGATCCTTGGTTTTACTATCTTCATTATCAAAATCATCCTTAACATCATGTTGAAACTCATCAAGATCTCTCAAGTATTCAACTATTTTATTTGACCAACTAATCACTTTATTACAAGATTTTTTGTGATAATCATAGTTAATGAAGAAGTTGTTTAAATCAGCCTCATGTTTTATACACTTATCCATCACCATGGATACTAAATCTGATTTTTGATTCATGCTATGTTGGAGCATCTGAAATCTCAAGTCAATGCTTGGAAATATTGGAATGGTGTCAACAGGCTTCTTCAGTGATTTAATGAAAAAATCATGTCCTAGGGATGATGATTCCAAATCTGAGACTTTTCTTGATGAAGGCTATTTCTCTATCTAGACAAGCTTCCCCTTCGAAGATCCATCAGTTTCTTTTTTCTTTAAAACAACTTTAGTGGGTGTATCAACAACCACCTGTTTACCCTTGTCATTTCTCGGAATGGCTTCCTCATCCGGAGATTCACGTTCTCTAGACAGTTGAACAATATTATCCTCATCTACTTATTCTTTCTGAGCTCATGACTCAGCATCTTCAGGGTGAATGAAATGATGATTATAACTTTCTTCCTCGGAGAGCTTATTCACATAATCTTCAGCTTTGTCATCTAACCTAGGATTATCAAGCTTTGAACATCCGTCTTGAGAGCTCCGGATTGACAATTTCTCAGATGGACTTCCCTTTTCATGAAATTATTCAACTTGATTTATGAGGTCTTCTTTGTCACCACTTCTTTCTTCTTCTTATACTTTTTCCACAACTTCATTTTCTTCAACAATCTTTTATTGTACTTTTTCTAGAGTGGGAAATTTATTCCCCGGTGTCTCAGGTAAGGCCTCTAACAAGAAGGATTTTGGTATAGAGTTATTCTCATATGCTTTCTTGGTTTCCCTTAGAAGGGATTTTACAATCTCAACCTCCAAAATATTCTTCTTTTTCTTCTTTTCCTTAGCTTGCTTCTCAAGCTCATCAGTTGTATTTTCTTTTAAAGCCTTAGCTTCTATAGGATCGAATCCAAATTATGGCTCTCCTTCCTTATGATTTTTCTTGTCTTCCCTCCACTAGGATACAACCTCATCTGGATAGGATTTTTTTCTTGGGATTTGGAGGTGTTGAATGGGTTCCTTTAGCCTCTGGGGTTTTACTTTCAACTGTTACTTTTTTCAACTTCCTCTTTTTTCACCTTTTTTCGATGGTTCATGAACTTCTTATTCCTTCGAAACAAATTTTGCCTCTTCCTATGGTAATTCATAGAATTCTCTGGAATCTTTATAAAAAATAATATTCATTATCTTCAATGTATCATCACTTACTAAAATTACATTGCAATTCCTCATCTTGGAACTATATGGAATATTGAAAGACTCAAGGCACAGAACAATTAGCTTAGAGAGGATGGTTGGATTGATTATAATATAATCCTTGAAGTTAACATTCTTAATATTCTCAATCGTAATGAGAATATGCTTCATCAAGATTATCTTTCTCAGATTCACCAGAAAATCTAAGATATACATGTCGCTCTTCTTCAAGGTGTCCTTATCACCATTTCTCTGAATGATGAAACCTTGAACCCACAATTCAAGGATCCGATTATTTGTAGAAAAATGAGAAATATTTAGATTCTTGACATCTGAAAGTTCGAGACACTCCATAGCTTTCACCTTGACAAAACATCCTTGTACGTATGACAATTTATGGGAATAGAATTCAGTTTCCTCTTTATAAGACAACCCCACCAAGCTAGCAGCCTTGGTGAATGAAAGGGCATAACATTTTCTATAGCTTTTGAAAGAAAATTTACTCCTCTCTTCTTCTTTGAAAAAGAACATAGATTTATAAAATTCCACAAGTAGATCCGGATATAATAAATCTTGAGCTCCTGGATTTGATATGAAAATGATTTCCCATCCAGTCAACCAAATGTTCGTGGATATAATGGAATCGTACATGGAAAATAATTTCTGATGGACCAACCTCTCTCTGTAAATCTGCCACTCTAAAATCGACTTGACAGTTGACATCTCTTGAGAAGGAACTTCACCATACATTCGGATTTGAGCAAGATTTGAGAGGTTCGGAATGGTCTTTTGAAAGGGGGCAGAGCTTCGGCACATAAAGGCTTGAAATATGATATGGGATCACCTTTGGAGGGTCAGAGATTCGGAAAGCAAATGATTGAAATCCGATGTGGGATCACCTTTAGGGGGTCCTTTATATACGCGTTTGATGCTACAGTTGAACTGCCAAAGAAAATCCAACCGTTGAAAAATCTATTTATTATATCTGATGGATGAAATGATATCTGCAAGTAAAATTTGGTAGGATTTGATCTTTTGAGGTTTCTAAAGGAAAAAAACATTCTGATTTAAGGAAACTAGAATCTGAAAAATTTAAAACACAAAATATAATACCAGCAAGTAAATGATGATTATGAAAAATTGAGAAATGAAACACTCCTTCTTGATTGCTAAGAAGAATATTCGAATTGAGGGAAAAAATTTCTTGAAGAACATTAGATTCCGAAAAATTTTGATTACAAAAAAAATTGAAAACATAAAACTTCATTAAGAAAGATTTTTAATATGAAAATCTTCATTAAGAAAATTTTGATTACGAAAATCTTCATTACGAAAATTTTGAGTACGAAAAAAATTTGTAAGAACATTTTTGAAAAATTAATTACAAAATATGTTGAAAGAATCATTACGATAAATTTTTAAATCTTTAATATGATGAATTTTGAAAACCTATCTATGAATATTTTTGTTATAAAAAATTTTGAAAACCGACTACGAACATTTTTATTTAACTAATAAGAAAATGTACTATCCCTATGAAATGGAGTTAATTTCTGTAAGTAGATTGATTTCAATAGAAAGTTAACCAAGAATATTACCTCATGGTTATCATTCCTAACTTCTGTTTAATGTATTCAAATCTATTGGAAGATAATGATTTTGTGAAAATATCCGCAAGTTGATCTTGCATTCCGATAAATTGAACAATAATATCCCCTTTTTGTGTGTGATCCCTAAGAAAGTGATGCCTAATATCTATGTGTTTTTCACAAGAGTGATGTGAAGGTTTTTTACATAGGGAAATGGAACTAGTATTATCACACACAAAAAAAAATTTGGTAAAAGTAATACAATAGTTTGTGAGTGTGTGTTGCATCCACAACACATGAGCACAACAACTTCCAGTTGCTACATATTCAGTTTCAGCAGTGGGAAGTGCTACTGAGTGTTGCTTCATGCATGGCCAAGAAACTAAAGAATCTCCTATGAAATGACAAGTTCCATATGTACTCTTCCTATCCATTCTACATCCACCAAATTCAGTATCTGAAATACATTTTAGAATAAAATCATTTCCATAAGTATAAAAGATTTCTAAATCCATGGTTCCCTTTAAGTAGTGAAAAATTCTTTTCACTACCTTTAAATGAGATTCCTTAGGATTGGATTGGTATCTTTCACATAAGCATACTAAAAACATTATGTCTGGATGACTGTCTGTGAAGTAAAGTAAACTTCCTATCATACCTCTAAAAGATGTTTGATCTACTAGTTTCCAAACTTTATCAAGATCAAGAGTGTTTGAGGTACCGATAGGAGTACTAATACTTTTATTGTTTTCATATCCATACTTTTTGAGAAGTTCATTAATATAATCATGTTGGTATATATAGATTCCTTATGGTTTTAAGAAATTTGAAAACCAAGGAAAAATGTTAACTCACCCATCATACTCATTTCAAACTCAGATTTCTTTAGATCCGCAAAGTATTCAGTTAAATATTGCAGAGGTGAAAAAAATATAATGTCATCAACATAAAATTGAACAATCAAAACATTGTTCTTATCTTTTTTTATAAAAAGTTTTGGATCTGCATTTCCCTTAATGTAGTTATTTTGAAGTAAAAATTTTGTAAGTCTATCATACCAAGATTGAGGGGCTTTCTTTAGTCTATACAAAGCTTTGGTAATTCTAAAAACATGATCAGGATGTTTTGTATGTCCAAAACCAGGAAGTTGTTCAACAAAAACTTCCTCTCATACAAAACCATTAAGGAAAGCACATTTCACATCCATTTGAAAAATTTTGAAATTGAAGAATTTTGCAAAGGCAAGTAAAATACGAATAGATTCATGTATAGCTACTCGAGTATAGGTTTCTTCATAGTCTATTCCTTCTTGTTGATTATAACCTTTAGTAACTAATCTAGATTTATTTCTAACAATGAATCTGTTTTCATCACACTTATTTCTGAAGACCCATTTTACACCAATAACATAAGTGTCCTTAGGTCTTTCAACCAATGTCCAGACTTTATTCATTTCGAATTCATTTAGTTCATCTTTCATACCTTTTATCCAATCATCATCACCTAGAGCTTCATCAGTGCTTTTTGGTTCTAATTGGGAAAGGAATGCAAGTTGTTCTACTTCATTCCTTAAGTAACTTCTAGTCCTTACAGGTTCATCCACATCACCAATGATACTGTCACTAGTATGATTCTCTAGAAACATCTGATTTGGGTTTTGTAAAACTTGTTCATCAACATAGGGTATAAAATCTTCTCGGGTAAATGTTTCAGAATTATCATCTTGGACATTTCCTTGTCAGGAGGATCTTCTATCAGGGGTTGATAATCAGTTTTTGAAAACACATCTGAAGATGTAGGTTGAGGTTTTTTAAAAACAAAAGGATATGTTTCATAAAATTTAACATGTACTATTTCTTCAACACCTCAAGTTTTTTTATTAAAAACTCTATAGGCCTTAGAATTTGTGGAGTAGCCTAAGAAAATTCCTTCATCTGATTTTAGTATGAATTTGTGAAGATTATCATTATTATTTAGAATGAATACCTTGTAGCCAAAAACCTTAAAGTAGGAAAGTCTAGGTTTTCTATCAATATATAACTCATAAGGAGTTTTGTTATGGAAAGGTCTAATCAAAACTAGATTGATAGTATAACAAGCAGTACTTACAACTTCAGCCCAAAAATGATTGGCTACAGAATACTCACTCAACATGTTTCTTGTTATCTCTTGAAGAATTTTATTTCCTCTTTCAACAACACCATTCAGTTGAGGTGTTCAAGGTGCTGAGAAGTTATGATTAATGCCTTTTCTACTACAAAAAGTTACAAAATAATAATTTTGAAATTCTCCTCCATGATCACTATGAATAATTACCAAAAGAATGTTTTTCTCATTTTTTACTTGGGATTTAAAACTTTTGAAACGAGAAAAAGCATCATATTTATTTTCTAGAAAATAGACCCATGTAAATATAGTGTAATCATCAACTAAGTCAAATATATTATATTTTCTTCCAATGCTACCAGTTTTTGTTGGACCAAAAAGATCCATATGAACCAACTGTAATGCATCAGTGGTTGAGACTTCACCAACTAATTTAAAACTTGATTTATGTTCCTTTCCATATTGACAAGGATCAGAAACTTTTGAAGAATCAATTCTAAGCTCTAGTAGATCCTTAACTAGTCCTTTCATAGAGAGTTTACATAGGTTCTTAATGTTACAGTGACCTAATCATCTAGGAAATAACCAAGAATGATCTTCCATTTCACTATGGAAAGGTAAATCTTGGCTTCTAAGGTCTTCTAAGTTTAGAGTGTAAACATTATCTTGCCTATTGGAAGAAAGAATAAACTCTTCCATAGAATTCTTTTCTAAGCACTTGTAATTCCTAAAATTCACAAGGTAACCTTCATCACATAATTGACTTATGCAAATGAGGTTGTTCTTAAGACCATTGACAAACAAAACATTTTAAATCAATGTTCTTCCAAGAATAATGATGTTTCCTATACCAATAATTCCACCCTTAGCATTATATCCGAAGGTTAATTTTCCTCCTTTCGTCTTGATAATATTTTCAAAGAATTTTTTGTTACCAGACATATTTTCAGAACATCCACTATCCATGTACCAAGTATTGTTGTTGGTACCTTCTTTATTTTCATGAAAATAAGAAATTTAGACTTTCAAAATCCAAACTTCCTTGGATCTGAAATTATTAGACAACAAAGTTTTGGTCATCCACATTTTTTTAGAGAAATAATATTTATGAAGACCAAGAGATTGAACATTATTGAAAGAGTATTTTTTCTTCCATTTCCCACCACATTGACATTTAGTACAAAAAGGGGCTCTAGAAGGAATGAAACAGTTATTTTTGAAAACAAGTTTTCGGTGAGTATAACATACTCCAGTAGTATTTACTTGAAGTTTTTTTGAGATTATATCTTGTCAAAATTTTACTTACCAGAAGTAGAGTTTACAAGAATTTTCTTAAGGGAATATATTTAGGATTTTAGTTTGACGACTAAATTCCTATCCTCGGGAATTATTTCCTTAGAGTTAGATTTTTCCTCAAAAACATTTAACTTTAAAATTGCATTCTAAAGATCATTAGAAAGTTTTTCCTTTTCAGAATTTACTTCCTTAAGGTCTTTAGAAAGTTTTTATAAAATCTCATCCTTATATTTAAGATCTCTAGAGAGGACTGAAATCTATTTTGTAAGAAAATATTCTCTAGTATTTTCCTTGTCCAATTTCTTATAAATTTTACAATTTTTTGCTTCTAATAACTTGGAAAAACTAGATACTTCTTCATATGAAGGGATTTATTAATTATTTGATGATTAAGTGTCTTCATTAGAAGTAATATCTACAAAATTGTAATTCTTATCAAGAGATAAATTTGTTAAAGCCTTGGTAGAGTGTACCTTGGACATAAAACATGTATTTGGGAATGAAATAGTATCCATGAATCAAATATTTTTCTGTGTTGATGATTCATATTTAGAAGATTCACTTCCCGAAGAGTCTCTACAGCTAGAAATCCAAGTATCATTTTCCTTAAGACTTTTATTGTGCTTTGAGTGATAGAACTTCTTATTGTTTCTTTCTGAATTCCTTTCCTTCTTTTCCTTATTTTTAAAAAAAGATAAATCAGGTATGATATGACATGTTCTTCTACATTCATAACAAGTAACTTCCCCATCATTCTTCTCTTTGTGTTCTCTTTTCTTGAATTTATTCTGATAGTTTTTTGAGCTACTATCTTGTTCATTCTCCAAGCAAGATTAGCTAATTCATTCTCATATTTTTCTATATCACTAGATTCTGACTGAATAGTAACTTTCTTTGACTTTGATCTAGTAACTCTTTCTGGAGTCTTGGTTTTCATATGTTTAGAAGTAGTTGTAAAAGCAACTCCTCCATTCCCATTCTTTTTTTAACATTATAAGCATCTATCTTCATTCTAGTCTCATGCTGATGAAGGGTTCCAAACAACTCATCTAAGGAAATCTAGGTAACTTTCCTATTCTCATCAATTGTTGTCCTCTTGAACTCCCACTCATTTGGCATGATTTCTATGATTTTATCTACAATATCCTCATTATACAATCCTTTTTCTCCCATAGACTATAATCTATTCACGATAGTAATAACCCTTTACTGAACTTTTCTTACAGGTTCTCCATAAATAATGTTAAACCCATGGTATTCTACTCTCAACATAGCTCTTCCTGTCTCTATAACATTAGAAGTACAAAAATGTGTAACTTAAAGTTTCTTCCAAATACTATTTGTATCTTCACATGAAGATATTTGACTATAGATCTTCCTCATCATGGAATATAGAAAAGTATTTCTAACTATGAAATTTTCTTGATATTATGATTTCTCCTGATTACTAAAATTTTTTAATTCCTTATTAGGAATTTTATAGTCCCCTGTCAAAATTAGGTAGTTATCAACTCCAGTGTTAACAATGAAATTCTTCATCCTATCTCTCTAGTAATCATTATCATTTCTATAAACAAATAGGAGGTCTGGTAGGATTTATATTATCGATAGATCCAACATTTAAACCTGCCATCTTAAGGAAAATATTGAAACACAAACTTGTTAGTAATAACAGTTGTAAACAAGGAAAATATTCTTCAGTAAGAAAAATATAGAACAAGAGTATCTCTAATAAAAAACAAATTTGAACTTGTAAATCTAAACTTGTGAATCCTAAATTTTGAATCTGAAAAGATGATTATAGAAATAAGAAAAAGATGAATCCGAAAAAAATGAAGAAGAATATTTCTCTTCTGAATATAATCGTGAGATTAATTTTGATTGAACCAAAACTATGAATACAATTATTATATTGGTTCAGGGTACAAGGTCACCCCCTCTGATACCAATTGTTGGATCAATAATACGATATATATGATACTGATTGTAGTATCAAACTATGATGCAGATACTCAATATACAAGAGGGGTGAATTTTATACTTTAAAAATCCTTAATGAAATTTTGCATTACCAAAATTCAAAACACCTCTAAAATCTAATAACTTTCATTATTCTGGAAAATTGATTCTGGAAATGAAACTTAACAAAAGTTTACAATAACTAATATTCTACCTTAAAGTGTATAGAATCCTATGTAATCAGAGTACAAGTTTAAAGAAGTATAAGAAAATTATACTTTCCTCAATAACCAAAGTTACTGTGGAAAACAAAATTGAAACACTACAAGTAACAAGTAGTAACTCTTTTAACCCAAAGAGAAGGGAATCCAACAACCCTGGATAAAGCTCCCTTGATCTATACTTTCAAGAAAGTATGTCTTACCCAAACCCCGGTAACCCACAATCTGATGATCGGTATCTGTCTTGATATCCCCACAAGCCATCAATTTTTAAGTAAATCGGCACCTCTGACCTCACAGCCTGAAGTCTCTGATTTCAAGGAAACCGCACCTCTACACAAAGAAAATTTTCTCGAAGCAATGTTTGAACAAGTCGTTCAATCTTTCTGCACGATGTCTGAGAGTTTATAAGAGCCTCTCTCTATAGAAATCACTTCAACAACATGTAAGAAATGTTGTCAAAAGTTATGATCTCCTTAAAATGAGCTTTTATTTTTAGGCACAGCTCCAGTAGTCGGCTCCCTCCTCCAATAGTCATATTTTCCATTGAATTTCAAAGTGACATGTACACGTTTCACTAAAACAATAGTTAGTTAGTAACTGAATACACAACACCATTTTATAAAAAAAATAAGTGTAAGAAAAACTATTTTTACCTAACCAAATTCAAATATTTGGATGTTAGGAAAATAAAAGTTTAGAGTCTAACCAAAAACACATTCAGTTTTTATGATACAAGGATATTCAGATTTTGTTTTGTAAGGAATTCAGAACCTGAACTCACAAAATTCAGAAGCAGAGTTCATGGGAATTCAGAGTCAGAACTTACAAAGTTTAGAGACTGAATTCATTAGAATTAAAAGTCAGAACTCACAAGGTTCAAAGTCTGAATTCATTAGAATTTGGAGTCAGAACTCACAATGTTCAGTGTCTGAATTCATTAGAATTCACAGTCAGAACTCACAAAGTTCAGAGTCTGAATGCATTAGAATTTGGATTCAGAACTCATAAGAGTTTGGAGTCTGAATTCATAGAACTCGGAGTTTAATTTAGAGTCAAAATATAGATAAGTTTAGACTCTAAAAACAGAATTCTCTTAATCTAAGTATTATATGATTCTGAGGTTTTATATATGAAACTGAATTTTACACATAGAAAATATAACAAACAATTAAAATCAAGGTAAGGATATTTTTCCTTGGGGAAGGAAAATTTTCCATAGAGAAGTAAAACACATGGTAAAAAAATTTCCTTAAGATAAGGAGTTTGTGATTTTCAAAAAAAGAAGGAATGGTAAAGTCATAAGGATGCCTTATTAACTTAAAAATCTCCCTAAAGTATGAAGGAATAGAAAAGTCATAAGGAAAACCTTATTGACTCAATAATGTCATCTCTAGCTACTTCCTTAAAACATTTAGGCTCTACCTGATATAGGAAATATGTATTCTATAAATATTTATTTCTCCATGATTGAACTACCACTCCATAATCACAAATGATATTTTATCTATCTATTTCATATCGACTCATTGGTTTTCATATAGATACGGATTTGACATACTATTTATCACCATTAGTTTCTTCTTTTGAATCATTATTTTTCAATTTTCATCCCCCCGAGTTACTTTCCTTCCCATCATTTTTCTTCAGGGAACTATTAACTACATTGTTGAAAAAAATAATCATTCTCTACTATAGTGGCATCATGTCATTCAACTACTTTTACAGGCCTTTTATTGAAACATTTATATGCTTTACTTTTTCCTAAGTAGCTAAGGAGTATCCCCTCATCTCCATGTGACTCAGATTTTCTATGATTCTCATTATTGAGTGTAACACCCTGAGATTTTATGAGAATTATTTTTTTTAATTTCTTTGATGTTTTTTGTTATACTCCTCACCAAGATTAACTGCGATATACACAACACCATATTATCTTGTAGTATACGCAACACTATTCTTGGCCTGTGATGCACAAAATTTCAATTTCTTTCAAATAAAATTCATTTTACACAACACTAAGTATATATTTTAATCAATGTAAAATTGAAATATATTTTTAGAATTTAAAACAGAACACCAAAGGAAGCTTTCCCTATATGCAACCCTGACTTGGATTGCATTACATGCAAGAGCGACCTTCCTCAATTGCGTGTGTTGTGTGAAATACCGAGTTTCACTAAATAACGATATATTGTTATAATATTAGTATGAACTAGCCGTTATGAGTAGTATTAACCATATTTTTAATTTTATAACATTATAGTTCATATTACACATTTTCTAGAATGAGGTATGAGAAAAAAATCAATGTTTCGAATAAAAGAAGTATTTTTCAAAAAATGCAGTTTTTCCGCCTTTTGATGGAGAACTCATTTTAAATATACATTTTGACAAGTTTATAGGTTAAATTTTACAAAATAAAATTCTTATTTTGAATCAAGATATAAAAATTTTCATTTGATAAAGTTTTGATATTTTTTTGACAACGTTCTTATTTTGATGAATAGTAAAAAACACGCTAAATTTTACTTAAAAACAACTTTTTCATCGAGATAATTTATATGGTTAAGTTATTATAGTAAATTGTATTAAAGTAAAAATAGAATATATTTTAACCATTTAATATAATTTATGCCATTATCATTAATTTTACATTGAATTCATGGGTAAAAACATTTCAATCTTTGACAATGTTTTAACTTTTAAAACCTGTTTTCTTAAAAATGGGATTAATTTTAAATGAATTACTGCTACTTCTGTGTATTGAATTTTGAAAAATTTATTCCATATTTTGATTCAGGGGGTCCAAATTATCTTAATAGGTTACTTTTATTTTTTTGATATTATTAATAGTAACTACGGTAATTTTTATTTACTACAGTTAAAGGTAAATAAGGTAATTAAGGGTAAAAATAAGATTATAAAATTACCATAACACCTGAAAAAAATTATTTGATGAATAAAAGTCGACATGTATCACATAAGGGTCGGAATAAATTCATTTCATGTACTTTTGACAATGAAAATGGTATAATTATTATTAAAACCAAAGAAAGTGACAACATGTCCCACTCTTATATCTTATAAGTGTAATTATTTTACTTTAGTGATAAACATCATAAAACATCAAATATAAATAGTCTTTAGAAATATAATTAAATTATCTAAATCATTATGATTTATTTATAATTTTTAGGTATTAAATAATTATCATTAATGATGACACAATAGTGATGTAGAAATTATTTTATTGATTAAAATATCAAATAAATGGTTATACAAATATTAAAATAAATATTATATGAACTAATTAATGTTAAAAAAAATTCTAGAAGAATATGACATTTTAGGAGTCTATTAAATGTTTTTTTTTCGAAGATATTCTCTCTGTGGATTTTATTTTAATTCAAATAAATGAATACTGTCAAAATTGACACTATTGTTATTTTATAAAAATAACATATTATAAAATTGTTTCAAAATTACAAAAATATTTAAAATTTTTAAATTTAAATTTATATGGTCTAAAATGTCATAAAGTATCCAATTATGGACAATTAACAACACATAAGTAATTATTTAGAACCATTTAAAATTTAGAATATTATTTTTAGAAATAAAATTAAATAGATTAAATAAGGATAAATCAAGTTGATAAGGTTTAAAATAAATTACCAAAATATCTAAATCTTATTTTTTTATGTGATTACAACCCTATCTCATATAATCTTCTGATTTGAGTCATTTTTTGAGGTTTATATTTGCTGTTTTAGTTTATTATAAATTAATATTTTTGAGGTTTCTAAAAGTGCCCCTATCCTCTCTTATAAAAGGGCACCTCCTCCCTCTCCTCCTCACACCACTTTAAGCCTTCATGCTCGGCCAAACCCTGACCATTTCTCTTCTCCACATTCCTAGAAACATACTAGAGGTCCCGGTCTTCTTCAAAGACAAACATTAGTGCCCTAAGAGGAGTTTTAGAAGAGGCACGTCGAAGAAGAGGTAATATCCTTTACCGGTTCTTTCAAGTTCATTTCTTCTTCTACTTACTCTTATTTTATTGTTTTATAATAAAGTAATAACATAAATATCACTCATATACTAATATTCTATTATAAATATGAACCAACCCTATTTCACCTTCTATCCATCCTGCGGAAAATAAAATCACTACGCGTGTGTACGTACGGAATACCATCTCCACGTCGTGGTGTAATCTGTTTTTCCACCACCAACTTACTTGGATGGGTATAATGGTGTAAAGAATACATATATATGGTTATTATAACATGATACTAATTCTGAGATTTTATTTCATCCACTCTAATTCCATTCAATAATTATGCGAATGATATCATCGCTCGTGCGTACATACGGATTACCGTCTCCACGACGCGATGAGATTAATTCTCCAATTTAACCATTCAAGAATGATTATAAAGTATATAAATTAAATAATAATGAATGAGATGACATATTAATGATAGTTTATTTATTTATATATTATTTACTTACTTCCATTCAATATAATAATGAAACAAAAATAGCGTTCATGCGTACGTACGGCCTACCATCTCCATGAATGGTGGTTTTCATTCCATTTATCGATCTATTATATATATGTATATTCAGAATATATATTATATATAAATCATTTTTTACATTTTGGAAGTAATTAATTATGATCTAAGTAATCATATGAATAATTACAAGTCAAAACACGAATGATAAATGAAACGATTTTACCCAAAACGCTGCTTTAACCTGGAATTGACAAATGAACGGGTATTATAAAGTCTCAAGTGAATAATATATGATATCATAAATGTTATTATGGTTCTGTTACAAGTTAATAATATTTTTAAACCCACTATACAAGAGTCTCGGACACATACAGAAGAAATTGTACCTAAGGTAAGGGATAATTTTGAAATCTCATTTTTATCTGATATTACTTAGACGTAAGTATTTACTGGGGTTATATTTTTTGTTCATATCCATAATAATGTTTTTCATAAAGTGTTTAATATTCTTCCATCTATGTTTAAAGTCATTTTTACCCTCTCTTTGACTTTTATATTGTGTTATGGAAGGAATCTTTCTTTTATTTACCATACGAGGAACATTTTGACATTTCCAACAGAAGTAAGAGTAGAATGTTTTTTTAACTAATACGGCATGAATGGACTTTTATGGTTTTATAACGCATAATTTTCATCAAGATTCCTCTACAAGATATCATGATTATTTTCAAAAAAATACTTTCTTTAAAAATTACATTTCATTTAGTGAAAATAAAATGATTTCGAAGAAGAGGGGATATTTTCCTCAAGAATTCATTTCATGTGTTTAATCAAAACTATTTCCAATCTAAGATGAAATTATTTATTATGTTTCAATTATAGTGTCTCTATTATTTACAGGGTTTGATTTCTCCTTATGATGAAATTATATCCATTTGTTTTATATGGATTATGTTTTGATGGGATGATGTTTATGAAACCCATTTTTATTCTTTCGGTTATGATGAATGATTTATGATTGTTTTGTGGGACACGTAAGAATGATTTCATTATGAGATGGGCGGGACGTATATCTCCCTCCAATTAATTGGGTAAAGATTTATATATCATGAGATAGACATGGTTGGAATTGCAAGTGAATCTGGTTCAGTAATACAGGGCTGGAATGACAAGTAAACCCAGTTTAGTAATGGACTTTGTCCACTATGATGGTCTAAGTTACAATGCCTTGGCTAATATGAAAATAATAACATGTGTTTAATGGTTTTCCACAATTTCATGTTTTATTCCCATGATATTTTATCATGATTAATGTTTCTTTATGATCTATGCCTTATGTACTGCCAAGATTTATGTCATTGATTTTGTTCATGTTTTTACATTCAAATTTTTATGGATTGTTTTTATGTTCTACATGTTTACCCTTACTGAGCATTTGAGATATCCCTTTTTATGTTTTCTTTTCCCCATGATATAAATAATGGTTTTAGGTAAGAAAACAAAAGGGGAAGATATTAATGGGAGATGTTGAAGATATTTAACCATGATTAGAAGATTATGTTCCAAGTTTCCAAAGACACTAAACTAATATGGTCTTTGGGTGTCTGTTTTTTTAATGTATTAACTATTCCGCAAAAGTAATGTAATGTCTGTGTACATCAATTTTGGGTCTCTACAGTTGGTCTCAGAGAAAATTTTTGGTTAAAAATTGGAAACTAGGATGTGAAAAATTTAGTGAGATCCCTAGAGATATTTCGAAGGTATGTCTAGGGATGTCCCTAAGGTTAAGTATATGTATCGGTTGTAGACCTAGAATTATGGTAACTATCATAGAATTAATCCTAAGATATTAGATATAGAAGTTACTCCCCCATCATTATGTTGTTTTCCTAGCATGATTTTTTCCTCTCACACTATTCTTTTTGGGTTTTAGAAAATGGCTCGGAAGAGGAATATTCATGTTAATGGAGAATATGATGGACAATGGAATGATATTCTTCTAGAGCATCCAAATGAAATGGGATTTCGAAGGTGAAACATCATTATTATGCCTAATCAGTATTCTCATAATATGATAAATTATATCAACTTTGGTAAGTTTCCTGACTCGACTAATAAGAGAATGATGGTGTATCCTGATGATCATAGAGGAAAGAAAGTTCAATTTCCCTCATGTAAATCATGTGGGAAGAGGCATCTTGGAGATTGTATCAAAGGAACTGGAAGATGATTTGGGTTGGGAAAAGAAGGACCCAAAGTCGGTAATTGCAAAGGAAAAGGTTTAGTTAACACAATGGACAAGGATAATGGTATTGCTAAAACATCAACCAAGGATAAATTTTTTAAATGTGGAATGTATGAGAATTATGAAAACCAATGCCCTAAGGGAAAATCTCATGAAGATAAACAACAAGGTCGTATAGGCAGTATTTATATTGATGATGATGAAGAGACTACAAATGATATATGACATGAAATAAGTGTTGAGGAACAAAATGAAGAATCTCAGTCAATGGTTTAAGAATCAAGTTAAATGATTGCATTTTTATCAAAAATAATGTATGGTACTATGGAATAAAGAAACATCTAAGGATTGTTACACTATTGTTTTTCCTAAAGTATTTGAAAGTATATGTTGAATGGTACTGGTAACCATGAAAGGTTATTTAGATATTTTTGGAAAGTAGATGATATGAGCATAATGAAGGGATTAGAAGAAAATAATATGTTTGATAGTATTAATGATCTCATGACTAATATAAGGACAAAGTTATATCATTATTTGAGTATATAGAAATTTTGGGATTTTGGTATGTGGAAGGAGTTACCTTTTTACCGCATTCATGTTTTCACTAAGGTTCAATAGATATTAATTTTTCAAGAGAATACATGATTAAGGAATTGAAATGTTTGGAATGCGATCAACAAGATATATCTTATGATATATGGTGGATAAATGATGGTATTCACATGCTTGGTAGATGACATTTCTAGTAATCGTTTTCTTTATATTGCGATCTTGGATTGAAGTATTTTGGATACGCCTAAAGATTTGAAATGGATTATATTGGAAATAAGATAATATTATTTAAGGATAGAACTTTTTTTTGATATTATTTCTGGAATGTTATAATAGTGTAGTTTTAGAAAAAATAAAACCTTCAGGACGGGTGACAACCCGTCGCGTCGGACAAGGTTACAGGAATCGAACCCACAACAGAAGTGCAACAGACCTTCATCGCCTACCACTGTCCAACAGGAAGTCCCTAGTTTTTAGAAATTAGTTTTATTTTATTAAGAGGTATGATAGATGAAGTATAAGTCCATTTTTGGAACCATATACAATTAATCTCAATATAATATGGACTTATGTATATAACTTTTTCTAACCTTATGTTTGAGATAGATGGAATGACCTATCATTCTATCACATGATTTGCTAACACTTCACGGAAGACAAATTCAACTTCATTTCTTTAATAGATGAGGTGGAAATTGTTCAAGGCACAAATAGAAGTCAGATTGTACCAAAATCAAGTAAGTATTTCTTTTAATTCAAAAATTATTCAACATTAGGGAAATGATGTTGAAAACTAGAAATGTTTTCCTAGTGCCCTCATATCTGATGAATAAAATGGTACCTTATATCATCACAAATTAATGGTTTTTTGATTGTTGGCATTTTCATAGCCATGTTCTCTACCACTCTTCATCCAAACATGATGGTCATATTTCTCTTCCATTTCCATATTTTCACCTATATTCTGCTATGTGGAAACCCAGTGATGAGTTACATTGGGTATCCGTTATGTTTCTAACATTCTTTTTTAAAATGATGACTTTGTATTTCTTTTTACGATGTGGTTTTCTATGAAAGAAACATTCAAGTAGAAAACCATTTATAACCCTGAGAAAATTCGAGGGTGAAATTCATTTTAAGGGGGTTGAATGTAACACACCGAGATTTTATGAGAATTATTCTTTTTAATTTATTTGATTTCTTTTGTTTTACACTTCACCAAGATTATCTTGTGCTATATGCTACACCATATTAGCTTCTAGTATACGCAACACTATTCTTGGCTTGTGATGCACAAAATTTCAAGTACTTTTGAATAAAATTCATTTTACAGAACACTAAGTATAGATTTTGATCAATGTATTATTGAACTATATTTGTAGTATGTTATACGCAACACTAAAAGAATCTTTCCCTACATGCAACCCTGACTTGGTTTTCAATACACACAAGAGCGACCTTTCTCAATAGTGTGTGTTGTATGCAATACAGAGTTTCACTAAACAACGATATATTGTTATAATATTATTATGAACTAGCCATTATGAATAGTATAAACCACATTTTTAATTTTATAACATTATAGTTCATATTACACATTTTCTAGAATATGGTATGAGAACAAAATCAATTTTTCGAATAAAAGAAGTATTTTTTAAAAAATGCATCTTTTTCACCTTTGGATGGCGCACCTATTTTAAATATAATTTTTGATAATTTTATAAGTTCAATTTTACAAAATAAACTTCTTCTTTTGAATCGAGATATAAAAATTTACATTGTATAAAGTTTTAATATTTTTCTGACAACATTCTTATTTGGATGAATAGTAAAAAAAACGCTAAATTTTACTTAAAAATAACTTTTTTCATCGAGATAATTTATATGGTTAAATTATAATAATAAATTGTTTTAAAGTATTAATAGAAAATGTTTTTACCATTTAATATAATTTATTTAATTAGCATTTTTTACATTGAATTCGTGGGTAAAAACATTTCAATCTTTGACAATGTTTTAACTTTTAAAACATGTTTTCTTAACAACGGGATTAATTTTAAATTAATTATTGAAACTTCTGGTTTTTGAATTTTGAAAAATGGATTCCATATTTTGATTCAGTGGGTCCAAATTATGTTAATAGGTTACTTTTATTTTTTTGATATTATGAATAGTAACTACGGTAATTTTTATTTACTACATTTAATGGTAAATATGGTGATTAAGGGTAAAAATAAGATTATAAAATTACCCAAAGACCTGACAAAATTCTATTGGATGAATAAAAGTCGACCCATATCACATAAGGGTCGGAATGGATTCATTTCATAAACTTTTGACCATTAATATGATATAATTATTATTAAAACCAAAGAAAGTGACAACATGTCACTCTCTTATATCTTATAAGTGTAATAATTTTAATTTAGTGATAGACCTCATAAAACTTCGAATATAAATATTATACGGAAATATAATAAAATTATCTACATCATGAGAATTTATTTAGTATTTTTAGGTATTAAATAATTATTATAAATGATGACACAATAGTGATGTAGAAATTATTTTATTGATTGAAATATCAAATAAATGGTTTTAAAAATAAAAAAATAAATATTATATAAACTAATTAATGTTTTCCACATATTTTATAGATTAATATGAAATTTTAGGTGTCTATTAAATATTTTTGTTCGAATATATTCTCTATGTGGATTTTATTTACATTCAAATAAATGAATAGTGTCAAAATTGACACTATTGTTATTTTATAAAAATAACATAGTATAATTTTTTAAAAAAATTACCAAAATATTTCAAAATTATAAATTTATATTTATATTGTCTATAATTTCATAAAGTACCAAATTATGGAAAATTCACAACACATAAGTAATTATTTATAACAATTTAAAATTTAGAATATTATGACCACAAATAAAATTAAATAGATTAAATAAGGATAAATCATTTTGATAAGGTTTAAAATAAATTACCAACATGTCTAAATCTTATTTTTTTCTTTATGATACTACAACCCTATATCATCTAATATTTGGATTTCAGTCATTTTTGTAGGTTTTTATGTGGGGTTTGAGTTTATTATAAATTAATATTTTAGAGGTTTCCAAAAGTGCCTCTCTCCTCTCTTATAAAAGGGAACCTCCTCCATCTCCTCCTCACACAACTTTGAGCCTTTATTCTCAGAAAAACATTTCCCATTTCTATTCTACACTTTCCTAGAAACATACTAGAGGTCTTGGACTTCTTCAAAGACCAACTTTACTGCCCTAATAGAAGGTTTAGAAGAGGCGTGTCGAAGAAGAGATATTATCCTTTACTGATTCTTTCAGGTTCATTTCTTCTTCTACTTCCTCTTATTTTTTTGATTCATAATAAATTAATAACATCAGTATCACTCATATACTGATATGTTATTATAAATATGAACAAACCCTATTTCACCTTCTATCCATCCTACGGAAAATGAAATCATCGCGCGTGCGTAAGTACGGAATACCGTCTCCACGCCGTGGTGTAATCTATTTTTCCACCACCACCATACTTGGATAGGTATAATGGGATAAATAATAACTATATATGGTTATTATAACATTATAATAATTTTGAGATATTATATCATCCAATCTAATTCAATTCAATAATTATAGGAACGATAGCATCGCTCGTGCATACGTACGGATTACCGTCTTCATGACGCGATGAGATTCATTATCCATGTTAACCATTCAAGATTTATTATAAAGTATATAAATTAAATAATAATGAAATATATGACATATTAATGATACTGGATTTATGTGTATGTTATTTACTTACTTCCATTCAATTTAATAAGGAAACGAAAACAGCATTCATTCGTACGTACGTCCTACCATCTCTATGAACGGTGTATTTCATTCCATTTATCAACCTATTTTATATATGTATATTCTAAATATATATTATATATAAATCATGTTTTACATTGTATAAGTAATTAATCATGATCTAATTAATCATATGAATAATTACAAGTCAAAACACGGACAATAAATGAAACGATTTTACCCAAAACGCTGCTTTAACATGAAATTGACAAATGAATGGGTAATAAAAAGTCTTAAGTGAATCATATATGATATCATAAATATTATTATTGTTCTTTTACAAGTTAATAATATGTTTAGACCCGCTATATAGGAGTCTTGGACACATATGGAATAAATTGCACAAAGGTAAGGGATAATTTTGCAATCTCATTTTTATCTGAGATTGCTTATATGTAAGTATTTACTGGGGTTATATTTTTCATCCTTGTCCATAAAAATGTTTTTCAAAAAGTGTTTAATATTCTTCCATGTATTTTTAAAGTCATCTTTACCCCACATTGACTTTTACATTGTGTTATGGAAGGAATATTTCTTTTGTTTACTATACGAGGAACATTTTGACTTTTCCGGCAAAAGTACGAGGAGAATGTTTTTTTAACTTATATGGAATTAACGGATTTTTACAGTTTCATAAAGCCTAATTTTCATGAATATTAATCAACAAGATTTCATGATTATTTTCAAAAAAAATAATTTTATTTTAAAATTAAATGGAATTTTTTGAAAAGAAAATGATTTCAAAGAAGAAAGGATATTTTCCACAAGAATTCATTTCAAGTGTTTAATCAAAACTATTTCCCATGTAAGATGAAATTATTTATTATGTTTTAAGTATAATGTCTCTATTATTTACATGGTTTGATTTTTTCTTATGATGAAATGATATCCATTTGATTTATATGGATTATGTTTGATGGGATTATTTTTATAAAATCCATTTTTTTCTTTGGGTTATGATGAATGATTTATAATTGTTTAGTGGAACACGTAAGAATGATTTCATTATGAGATGGGTGGGACCTATATCTCCCTCCAATGAATTTGGTAATGATTTATATCTCATGAGATATACATGGTTAGAACGGCATGTGAATCTGGTTTAGTAATATAGGGATGGAACGACAAGTAAACCTGGTTCAGTAATGGACTTTGTCCACTATGTTGGTCTTGACAACAATGCTTTGCATACTATGGAAATAATAACAAGTGATTAATGGTTTTCCACAATTACATGTTTTATTCCCATGATATTTTATCATGATTAATGTTACATTATAATCTATGCCTTATGTACTGCCAAGATTTATGTCATTGCTTATGTTCATGTTTTTACGTTCAAATGTTTATGGGTTGTTTTTATGTTCTCCATGTTTACCCTTACAAAGAATTTGAGCTCACAGTTTTTATGTTTTCTTTTCCCCAGGATATAAATAATGGTTTTAGGTAAGAAAACAAAAGGGAAAGATATTTTTGGGAGATGTTGAATATCTTTCAGCATGATTATAAGATTATGTTCCGAGGTTCCAAAGACACTAAACTAATATGTTCTTTGGGCATCTGTTTTTGTAATGAATTAAGTATTCTGAAAAAGTACTGTAATGTCTATGTATGTCATGTTTGGGTCTCTACATTGAGAATAAAATATTTAATTCCAATGATTCAAAAGTATTTCAATGTTAGATTCCTTCCATACCATATCTCGTATAGGGTTTATTCTTCTTTATGACACAATAGAGACCTATTATACATTTAGATCGATGTCAATATTTCTTCCTTCCACAATTTAATTGGTATATACTTTCCAATAATCATTTTTTGGTTATATTGTTGAGGATAATATTTATCTTATCATCTACTCTATTTTTTGAAGATTTATCACCGCTGAAACTTGTAGACTTGTCTTTTGTTTCTTGATATATTCTTTCACATGTATGTTTTGGTATCTCATAAAATTATCAGTATAAAAGTTCATAATTTTATATCAACTCACACTTTCAGATTCTCTATGGTATTGTTTTATATAACTAAACACATAATACTTGTGTGAAATAAAAAATACTCATTCTATTCTTCTAAAATCATCAATTAAAATAACATAATTCCTCTTTTCTTCAATGGATCTTAGTGAGATAGTCCCACACAAATATTAATTCATGAATTCAATCATTGTTTTTTAATTTTATTCTGTTCCTTGTATGGATTTCTAATAAACTTACCTTGTTGACAAGCATCGTATGTCTGAGTATGATCACATGATAGCATAGGGGGATATGGAGTGGAATCATATTTGACCATATCATCCATGGATGTTTGACATTGATGGCCACTCCATTTATTACATAGACTATTTTATTCCTCTATGGATAGAAAGTGAATTTCTTCTTCTCCACTAACAAGGTAGAGATTCGCCTTAATTATTTTTTTCCTATATAAAAGATGTGCCATCACTTCCCATGATGATACACATAATCTTTATAAATATTATAGAATTCCCTAAGTCACATAGTTGTCTAACACTAAGTAATTTTTTACTATGACCTTATACAACCAAGATATCGGCAAGTCTCATTTTTTTACACCGAAATTTTGATATTTTTTTAGAAAAAATTATGTAGGACTTCATCATTTCCAAATTTTTCAAAACATTCATTATCATATTTTATTGTTGTAACAAGATACTTATTTCCCATCATATGGGATCTGTATCCTCAATCAATGATCCATACAACAACAAGATCACATACTTTAAATAACATCTTTCTAACTGCTACATGCTCAACTATGTTCTTTTTTATCCATGTATTTGACTCCATGCCTGTTATGGATTGATAATCCATATATTACTTAGAGAATGATAGAATAACATTATATAGAATAAATAAAAATCAAATTTTCATTTACAACTCATTTAATGATGCATCGATCTACTACTTACTAACACGTTTAGTCTTCTTCAGCATATTCATCTACATTGTTGATGAACAATATATGGCCATGTGTTCAAATCATCCACACCAAAAATAATGACCATAAAGTCATTACTTGTGTATTGAACTCTTTTTTCCTTCCTATTTTCTATTTTTCACATTCATACCTATTATCAATGTAACACACATTTTGCGAGTGTCCCATTTTTTCACAGCAATAACATCTAATGCTGGATTAATTCTTGTGTGTCACAGCCATACCATTATTTGTCACCTAGGTTCCTTGGATATTATTTTGATTCAAACACAAATAAATATCCATCCTTGAAGTAGGTTCTTGTAATCAAACATCAACCATTACAACATTCTTTTGTAAATAAAACCCCATACTAGTTGTATCGTTCTGATCAATCATTTTCATTTTCTAACACTACTTTGTCTATTTCATTAGAACTATGAATTCTACTTTTACTTTTTCTCTTTTATTTTTATCCATATTTATTGGAGCCAATGTTTCAACTGATCTTTTAAATTTCAACATAGATTAAAACCCCCCTACTCAAGATCTTTAATACATTATATTTGATCTTTTCCAATGTTACTCAAACCATTGATTTCTCTTTTTTGTTCTTCGATTTTGAGATATTAGTAAACATCATTTTCTATGATCATTGGAATTGGTGAATTAACTTTATCAAATTCTTCATTCATATCATACTTATCTTATTTTATCTACTATATATAATGTTCTTCATCATAAACTACTCAATTTTCATTCTTCACTTTGGCTCTCCAAATATCTATATCCTCAAGAGAGTCTTCTAATTCATCTTGGAGGTAAACCTTCCTTCAACATCTTATTCAATATTTTCTCTCTCTTAACTTATTAGGGAGATACCTATAACCACTACCATTGCATTTTCTCTATGATACTTTCATTTCTCTATATCTTTACCCTCAAATTATTCTAAACTGTAATTTTATTGTGATAGAATATGTTTTATTTTTTAAAAAAATTCTCTTAAAACTTTTCTTACCTTTCACATAGGATTAAGACTTGTTCATGGGAATATAAACTTCTTCCTCATAATCATCTAGAATATTTTTAGGGAACCTTATTGTAAGATATCTGACCTTTACATTAAAAAAGCATGAAAGTGGAAGATTCCCTTTGAACAATCCTTTTCCTATTTGAATATTTAATGAAAGGAATAACAAGACATCGTCTATCTCTTTTACTTCATACCCATTTTGAATAGTAATATTCTTCAAGTCCAAGAATTCCACTTATTTAGACATCCCTTTTTCCACAAACTCATTATCATGATTTATTTATTTTATTCAACTAGATTATTGTCCAAGATATCCAAAGTCATCTCCTTTAGATATTTTTTCTTCCAATATAGAAACATTCATATTTAACTAAGGTAGAAGTTTTATCAAGATGTGATTAATAAAATTCACAATATTAATAATATATTTGATACAATTCATGTATTATAAAAAAACATTCACCTAGTCAAGAAATTTATTAATATGGTTATTAGAGTCCATTTTGAGACCCTCATACTGGTTCCATTGAACCTGAAACATTTCTACTCTGACTTTTAAGTCACCCTCATAAATATTTTTTAATTTTTCCCACAAGGCATATGATGACATACATGAAATAACCTTTGTATAGATTTCATTAGAAAACATTCCCCTGAAAGCATTGATTCCCTTGGCATTAGAATCCAATTCACTTCGGTCATCTTCTCATAAACACCATTTTTTGGAACTAGCCAAAATACCATGAATCAATGATATAAATACATCTATTCCTAAAAATTTGAATTAGTGATGCATCCAATTCTTCAATAACTGAAAATTACTTCCATCGATTATCAGAATTGCTTTATGATTAAAACCCTCTATTGAACCCCCTTAGAGGGAAACACTAAAATTAACATTTTCTCTAATACTAATTTTTGACTCTCTATGTTAAATAAAATGAGAGGGGGTAAATCAAGGTATGATATATTAAAACTCCATCCCCTATATATATTGTTTCATCATTAAACAAAACACACTTCTTTCTCTTTCCTAATGAAATGTACGATAAAAATTAATATATGTGTGAGATGAAAAAATTCTACTTTGTTCATCCTGACTAGGCTATATAAATGGAGAATACAAAGTAAATGTGTATATGTAACAAATCCACTAAAGAACTCTTCTATTACAAAGTTTAAAGAAGACTCAATTTCTCTTTTAGTTTACAACCAATCACAGTTTGAAGGATCATTTGTCCCTAAAAAAAGTATTATCATTGCACTTTCATATGATTCTCTTTTTGATGACTTGAATCAATATATTTTGCACCTAATTTTTTTTATCATTATGTTTTTCTTCCATACACATGATGAATACCACTTTACCATGGATTTACTAGGAAATACCTTCTCAACCCTTTCATGAATCTCATTACCTTTGAGAATCTCACACAGCCATCACAAAACATTCTAATTATTCACAAGAATATAATTATTTCACGAACCATTAATCTTTCGTGAACCACACCACTTTCTCAATGTTTAAACACCCTTCATGAGGAACCCTCCTTTCGAAAATCTCACTTATCCTTCAAGAAACAAAACAAATTCATAAAGATCACTTAGCTTTCATGAAAATCAATACTGTCATGAAGCATACCACTTTAATTTGGAATTCATAGCCTTCAAAAACTTATTTATTTTGGAACTTTTTCTCAATAACAACCTTCACAAATCCCCTTTTCTTATTCAGATCCTTTGGATTTTCATTAATACTTTCTCAACATTTATAAAGGGGACAAGGGACTATTTTATGTATGGATTAAGTTTAATGAAGCTTCCATCATCATCATATCCTTTCCAAAAACTTCCCTATTTTTGTTTGAAAACATCCCTATCTTCATGAATAACTTGGGAACATTTCCTCTATGTGATGCTTCTCATAGTCATGATAAATTATCGTCCTTCCATCATGTGTTCATGATACTCCACAACTTCATGAAACCCATACATCACGACACTAGATGAATTTTTAAAGAATCATATATTCACAAAACTCAATTCATCATGAAATTCATGCCTACTCTATATTTTTATGAGGAATTCATAGAAATAAAAAAATTTCGATGGTTGATTTATTATCCAAATTTGGGCCTCAAAATTAAGAAAACACTAGGAAATGGTGCCACCTTATACCCATAACATTTTGAACCACTTGTAGATAAAACATTACATTATCTGGGATATGTTTCAACATACATATTCAACACCATGTAGGAACTCCATAACTTAAATAGTCTATATTATCTTTAAAAAACACAATCAACCTAAGAACACCACAATTTTACCTTTAGGAATTTCTAAACAACGATCATGGCTTATAAAATTTTATGGTCTATATTGTTTCTAGAATAATTTAAATTGTTAATCTACCGTTATCCTAATTTAAACCCTTCTACCCCCCCACCCCCACCACAATTTTTCCATTCCTGACACTTGCAGCTCAAGGATTGACATTCAGATCCTCCCGTCCTCTCATGGATCCATTTTGATAAATGTTTTACTTGTTTTATAAAGATACAACCATGTAATTTACTCTTATCCTTTTCATTTGGTTTCATATCCCTTAATTCTTATCATTCTCCCCAAATTGAAGGTTTTGATAAACTATGGTTGTAATATTCCTAATAGTATAGAATGGGGTTTGATGTTTATGGATTTTTCATGATTTTATAATACACTTGTACATCTTTGAATGAGTTTCCCACCTGGTTCTTGGTGATTTCAAGGGTAAATGTAACTGATTCCATGTTATTCCACTGTTTTAAAAAATATATATATTATTTATTATAAATTTGACTATATCATATGGTTTTATATGTATGTGAAATGGTTAATTGAATGGTAATTTGGTTTGTGTGTGTGTGAGAGAGAAATTTTTTAAAATTTATTTCCCTAATGGTAATGGTTGGGAACGTTGTGATTATGCATGTAGTGTTTTGAAATATGGTTAAGGTTGATTTTTATGGATTTATAAATAGAGTAAACAACTTTGGAAACATTGGAAACTAGTCGACGAGACTATGAAAATTATATTAGATGAAGTAGTTCTGATTTAGATTATCCTCCATAACTAGATTAAACTAAAACAAAAACTAAATAGATTGTGATCTGATGGTTATGGATCATGCATGGGTATGGATATATTTATGGTTCAGTTAAAGAGATTATGAGGATACTAGTTCCAAAATCAACCTACCTACTTAGGGATTCCCTATAGAACTTATATTTCTATTTTTACCTTCTCTATAGTTTTTCCTATTTTTATTTACTCTCTTGTAAATTTTAAATAATTTTTATGTCTAGGTGTTTCTTTATTTTGATAACTAGCACTGTTTATTTGAATAATAATTGGTATACATGAAAAACCTAGTTGGATAATTTTTTTCTTGTGATATCATACCCTTCATACACCCAATGTGTGTATATACATCTTGTTTTGTGAGACTCGAGTACAATAATGGATTCATATAATGGGGTTGGTACTATTTATAGTGGTGTTTTGGGTAGAGTGCTGGCGATGAGATGATGGGTTTTGGCACTTGTTTTATAATGAGATTATTGGATTCTTTATTGGAACTGTTTTCATGTGTACACTTTAGGTCTTGATAATGGATATAATCTAATAAACATGTGCATGTTGGTTTTTTTATAATTCCTCTTATGGTTTATTATTATATTTCCTAATTTTCTTGCTGGTTATTTCAATGGTAATATAATTCCAACAAGATTTCCTTGATTCCTAGGAACTAGTTAATAACCTCTGGGGATCAGGAATACCCTTATTAACATGCCATGGTATAGGTCAGATATCGGCTTGGATGGAATCCCAGGCTCAATCATAATAGATATGATATTGAAATGGTTTTAATGATATCTTGACACTCTCAGAGAAACCCTGGCACTATATTAAGTAGGAATTTTCAATTTAGAACATGGGCCCAATGATCTAATGTTTTATAGTATTGGGTACATTAGTTGGAATGGACCATGAGATGTGCATAGATACATTATATACTTGGGGAAATCATGTATAGTTGATTGGTTTTTTATTAATTTTTACAGGCTCTCTTATTATGGGTATTTCACATGCACATATCACTATATTGATGGTATTGTGTTGGACCACATTGGCAGTTCCATATTAAGTTATATAGTCATTCCCTACTCAAACCTCCACTATACTATGGAACTTGAGTAGACCCTCACTTGGTTGAAGGAATAGATTGAGAAAAGGTCTAGGATTTATACAGTTGGATGGATCAGACCAGTATATCAAGATTGGAATATGGTATGGTTCATAGATACAGAAGATCCATTAATTATATCTTTTTTTATTTATTATTAACATGTATATGTGATCAAATATGTGGGTGATCAAGTTTATATTTCTTGAATGAAATATTTTAGTTTTTCTATTTTTACATCATAAGTTCGGTTTATTTATTACTTCATCAAAGACATATATAATTAATTATTGTTTATTTACTTATCATTTCACTCTTTGATATGAGGTTATAATCTTCCCATGGAACCTTATTAGAGTCTCACTTAAAGTCATCAGAATCTGGTTAATAGGGACGCACGCCAAAGGTCATTTGTTGTACTAGGCCGAGGAACTAGTTGGGTGGCCTCTAGACCAAGACATTACAAACATAAATTTTTTATCCCCATGGTTTTATTTGTATAAAAACTCTCTGGTTACTATGAAAAGAAGGGAAAATTTTTAATACAATAAAAAATTTGAGAATGAACTAAATTTATAGGATGAATTATTTTTTATAGGTATGTGACACTATATATAAGAATATAATAACACTGTTATACTTACTTTTGTTGGATAGATGGTCGTTGGACAAATAGTTGTTGGATATATGGTCATTAGAAATTTGTTCCTTATATACATTGGTATCAAATAGGTACATTGATTTTTTGTAATTATTATTTACAAATTATAAGTAATATATTTCAAAAATAATATATAATTCTATATTTAAATTAATATAACTAATTTACCAATTTTATCAAAAAATGTACTTTTTCATTAAAATTTATTATTAAAATTAACTTCAAAAATAATTATTTTATGTGTTTATAAAATTAAAATAAATATTCTAATATTTAAATATTAATAAAATTTATTGTTCATAAAATAATTTATATTAATGGGATGTTACTAAAATCATTTAATGTTAAAAATGTATATTTTTATCAATTATTTATGTTTTCTAAGAGTTTTTTATTTATTTCATAAGAAACGAATAGATAAATTTAATAGATTGATTATAAGAGAACATAATGATTCAATGCAAAAATTAATAGATTAAAACTTAATTAATTAATAATTGATATGAAATAATATTAGGATCACATAATGTTTTAAAAGTGATTATTTTATTAAAATAGTTCGTATACATATTTTATATTTTCATGTAATAGTTAAATTTATCTGATTTTCATATTTAATTAGTTTAAATATATTTAGGTTTTTTAATGGATATTAAAAAAGTTAGAAATAAGTTCCATTTCATTTTCAGTAACTAAAATAATATAATAGTTTGAATATTACTAGACATCAAAAGCACTATGAACTATAAAATATGACATATGTTTAATATAATATATACGTAATATAAAAATGAAAAAAATTATTAATTTAGTTAATCTAAATACTCCTTTGTTTTCCCCTTTTGGGGCCACAGTCCATAAAAAAATGACCATCTTTAACAATTATATAATTTGAAAAGGGGAAAATGCTACTCATAATTTTCTATAAATTTCCACTCCACCTCCCCTTAAAAACCACTCAAATCCGTATATTATCTACCAAATTCCAAAAAAAAAATCAACTCTAAAATATTCATTAGACATTTGGATGACTCTGGTCTTAATTAGGATTATTAAATCCATTATTCCAAAGGAACCCATTTTCAAAATGAGAAAAATCATCAAAGTATGTATCCTAGTTATATAGAGTTTGTAGTTACCTTATCATCAATATTTTTTCTAAATATCATTATCCACTATAATGGTTTTATGTTAACATTATAAAACTGATGTTAAATTGTTGATTCTATTAAATAAATATAAACACTTTCTCAGTTCTTAGTATAACAGGTTCTTGTTGAGGTTGACTAAACCACATACTTGAACAATGTTATACCAGCATCATCATGATTAAAATCAATAAGTATAAATATATTAATATAGGTAATATATGATATTAACATTTAATTTATTCCATGAATATTTCTATGGATGTATAACATAAAAACTAATTTTTATTATAAAATAACTATTTTTACCATTACATTATTTGAAACATGCCAGTCGTGGATTCAAATTTTATGAGCAATAACCAAAACATCCATCAAATAAACATGGGATTGAATAAATCATTTCTTAAAAATTATTTCTCTAAATTTAATGACATATTAGTGATGTAATTTTTATCTAATAATGAGGATTGTTATCTCTATTTTGAAACATCTATTAAACAATCAAAAATACTTACATCTAATAACAAAAATAAACAATAACTTAGTAAAGTGTGTTTAATAAATGATAATGATTAAAGTTTATAATGTAATATATTTGAATATTGTTTTGATATAAGTTATTAATATCTATATATTTATTAAATATTAGGTTAAATCACCTTCATGTAAAATAGGAGTAAAGGTACTGATTTCTTTCCAATTTCCTTATTAAATCAAGAATTTTATAACTAGATATCAATTGGGTAAATTATTTTATCCTCCCATATAAACCCCATCTATTTTATTATCCCAAATTTATTTATGGACTTTTTATATCTTATTACCAATTCACCGCCGTTTTCTTTACACATCTTCTAAATGATTTCTTATAAGTGGAGTTGACATTAACTCTTCTATTTAATCAAGAACCTTTACCCCTATATTCATATTATTTATTTTTTAAAAATTAATTATATAGAATTCATTAACTAATTAGGTAATTTTTTATTTTTTGGGTTTATATCTAAAATAATCAATTGAATCAGTATTTAATGTCTTACACATTCATTATTATCATTTGTCTTTGAATTTCACTACAAAGTTATAAAATGAATAATTTATTATAACATTATCTGAATGAACATATATTCCATCCATCTTGATTTTTTTATTTATGAATATTATTACCCAGGTTCTCTTGGTTTTTCAAAATAATTTTCTATTCCCTTTGATTTGTTATTTATTTTTTTATAGTATAAAGTTATCAAAAAGTTAACTGTTATTTCATCAAATTTATGAATGTAATTTATAATGCTAATAAACAGTTTTTCTAGTATATTTGAGTATGTTTTAATTTTTATTATAGAATAATGTGGATATGATAAAAGGATACCATCCTTGGTCATTATGTGAATGTATTATGACTGTGTCTTGTAGAAATTTTCTAGAAACAAATTTCATTCACACTAGATGATTACTCTTTGATGGAATTAGGATTGTTTTTATATATGTATTATCATTATGTGATGGGTGGGTCTGATATATTACTTTAACTAATTGGGTAATTTTTATAGCTTATGGGATTAGTATGGAACACAAATGGTTATTCTAAGAACTAAATTTTATGATGGGTGGGTGGTTAGCCCATGCACACTATCTTATAGACAAGTGTTTACCCTAGAATATACTGATTGGAAGGTACTTATTTTAACCTTCTATGATTGGGGTTTTTTCACATACTTATGATATTATACATACCTCTGTTATTTTCTTACAAATCATGATTATTATCTCAGGTTTCAACACTCTTATGACTCATGTATTATGCTATTAAAAAAGCCTTATATCATGAATCATGATTTATGATATATGTTTTGTTGATTGTGATTATATTATGTTATGTCTTAAAGACTAGTTTATGTTCCTTTTCCCATATAATCATATTTTGACCCCGTGATGATCTTTGATTGACAACCCATATATTCACCCATAATGAGAATCTAAACTCATCATTTCATGGGATCACATTACCCAGTATATGAAGAAGAGTATTAGGTATGATATTCCTATAAGAATATCATGTGTGAAGAATATTTGTGATAGACGTGGAATAATGTTTTTAAATATATTGATTATATATATATTCCCCAAATACAAAAAATACTATATCATATGTGGGGTGATTTACTATATTATTTATTTAATAATCATAAAAAATTTAACTTTATGCATGTATGATGTGCTTGTGATGTCTCGGCTGGTATCAGATTGGGGTTTATTTATTTTTAGGGATTAATTTGTTGTGATTTATTGTATAAAACCTGAAAAAACCTATTTTGACCTAAATCTGATATATATATATATATATATTTATATTTAAATATATGTGTCATAATATAGGATATATTATGATTGATTTTTGTTATGGTATTTTTACTTATTGTGGATATTAGTATTTAATAATCACACTAAACATTTTGGTTTTAGTACGGTACTGATTATAAAGTCATCAAATTGAGGTGGAGAAGGGTATGATCAATATAAAAACATATTATATGAGAATAGAATAATTAATTCCTTCATATCATTAAATTTCTGAAATAATATTAATTTTTCCCCTAACGGATAAATATTTAAAATCATAGAAAAATATTATTGGTGTGATGATTGCATCCCAAGTATATAATTACACACTAATAGTGTTTTTTACAATTTTATTCTTGAAAATCATATTATTCTCCAATTATTAGATTTTGATATGATTTTGGGAAAAGATTATTTCTCTCTAAAAAGATCATATATTAATTTATAGGACAGGGAAGTAAAATTTAATATCCCAAACCAACATTTGATGATTTATTTGGGAAAGGATAACTGTGAACTCCATAAGAAAGATACTTCCATAATAAGGGTCTTAATACCAAATCACGAGTGGTATTTAGCTCAAATTATTTAGGATATGCCCAATATTTGATATTTTCTATTGTAAATGAATATGTTGATGTTTTCCACAAAATGATTTTTAGTCTTCCCATAAACATTGAAGTTTAAAATAGAAATCGTAAATGTTTTAATCCAATATCTAGGAATCCATATAGAATATCATTGTTTTTATTAATATTAATATTATCTTAAATTAAAGGATAATATGTATAAGTTATTTATATGTATTGATGATTCCCCAATGGGGGCACCATACATTTTTATTAAGAATAAAGATAGATTAATGTGTTTCCATATTGATTATCATAAAATTAAAAAGATTTTGATCAACAAATAGTATTCTATAAACCATATTTATGAATTGTTATATTAAATATGTGGGACGCAATACTTCTAAAATATGTTCCTTGGTTATTTATATCATTAATTATTTTAGAAAATAGAGGATTCACCCAAAACATACTTTTATACAAGATATAGAAACATTGAATTCATATTGATTCTATTAAAATATAAAATTACCTAAAATATCTTCATAGATACAATTAATAGGGTATTTATATATTAATTGTTTTATTTTTGATAGTATTTATATATTTTATTCTCATATATTCAAAATGTAAGGAAGAGTTTTGAAATTGGCTGAGGATTTTTTTGAAATATTTTTTAGGGTGTAAATTGTACTCAAAATTTAGAAGGTATAAATTATGCATATGGAAATTATCATTCTAGGGTACAGTATTCAATAGTTAGGGTATATATATAGATCCCTAAAATATATATGTGACAGAGCAATGTCCCAGACTAATTAATTTAATAGAGATCTATAGTTTTCTTAGATTGGATAGATATTATTGATGCTTACAAAGAAATTTATCATTGATACCAAATATAAAACCATTTTTAATTAAAAGGGAGTAATTTTCCTCTTGATATATGAATGTAATGACAATTTATAAGTAATTAAGTAAAATGGTGGTCTGAGAACATGAACTCACACTACCCTAAAATGGGGAATGGTTTTTTTATACAATGATACATCTAAGAAAGTATTTGGATTTATCCTCATATAAAATTATATAGTGGTTGTTTATAACCCACATAAATAAATTAGTCTTGATAAAAACTACATAATGCATGATTTATATTTTAAATGGGTAATATTATCATTAATGATGTAGACGAATTATCTCTTCGGTGAAAAGATTGAAATGTATAAATATTTAAAAATTCTTATATAATAATTAAGACCTTATTAAAAATATATTTAATAATCATAAATATATATATCATACTATATATGTTATATTTATGACCATTTATTACCCCTTTATTAACAATTCCATGTTAAAGTAACATTTCGAGCAATAACTTCATTGTTTTTCATGTATGTTTTAATTTTCTGTCCTATTAATTTTGTCATGGTTTTATAATCTATAGAATGATTAAAATGATATAAATATCATATATATTCAATATAAATGTTTCTATAGTGATCCATAAATTATAGATATATAAAATGAAATATGTCATTCATAGAGACGGTAGGTCGTACGTACAAATGAACATTGTATAAATTTTCAAAAAGGACATATATAAAGAAATGAAAATAATATATTAAAATTAAATAATCATTTCCATTCCATATACATCACAAATATTAATTTAACCCAACCTTTTTACCTTCTATGTAAATCATGTATGAATCACATCAATTTAAGATGTTGTAGTCTGTCGTCCACACGAATGAATTTATCATATTTTTATGGAGTAGAAATTAAGAAGTTACATATAATATAATGATTAAATAATAATATTAATATCATAAATATCATACATAAATAAAAAATACATCATTATATTCATCTATCAGAGGTGTTTACAGTAATAGAATAATATTATTTCCTGAGGCGATAGTCCACTATACACACAAATAATGATTTTGTATCCCATTTGATGGAATAGGATAAGGATTTAGGTTATTAGATTAAGTTAATGAATTTTAAGTATTTTGAAGATACTTTGGTTATTATATTATAATTTTTAAACAAACTTTTAAGAAGGTGTGGGAAGAAATAAAATAAAATGCTCAATTAGGGATGTTACCTCTTCTTGAGAAAACATCTTTTGGTTTTCACCAAAAGGCTCCTTACGATGGATTTAATACCAAAATATCAATTTTAGAATGGTAGGATGGAATTATGTAAGTTATTTGGTTAGCTATTTGTTGAACCATTGGGTTTTGGAAGTGCTAAGAGGAGAGGAATGGGGTGGCCTTTTGTAAGTGAGGTTATTGGAACAATTATGATTTTTTGAAAGGAAAATGGTGTACCCATGTTTTTCACATTCAAAAAGTTTAAAAAATTATACATTTTTGAAACAAAATATATTATTTATATATAATTTTATTAAATGGTTATTTTTAATGTTTTTTGTCATTTCTAACCCTTATATTTTTATTTTAACCCCCAATAAACCCATTTGTAGATTTACTATAGTAAAAAATTATTTTTTAAAATATCAATTATGGGAAAAAAATAAGTTAAAATTATTACATAATATAAATTATTTTGAATCCAATTATGGAATTATTGTTTCCATATACCATTCAAATAATTGGAAGATTTAAAATTAAAATTAATCTCGTAGATATGATGAAAAAATGGGTTTTCAAAGAAAAATGTTCACAAGTTCAAAATGTATTTATATAAAAATTCATTATAAAAATGATTCCAATTATATAAATTGAAATACTAGACATATAATTGAACCAATTTTTCTTTAAAAACTATTTTAATACCATTTTTACTTTTTGAAATATGTAAATTAATTAAAATAATTAATAAAAATCAATATTTTCAATATTCGTCAAAAAAATTATCTTCTTAGAAAATTATCAAAAAGTAAACATAATATTAATTGGATAATATGAAATAAAAAATTAATTTTATTTTTTCAAATACATTTCCCAAAAGTGTCAAAAAATAGTTATAAAACAAGTTCACAAATGGTGATAATTTTTCTTTTTGGAAAAATGCTTTTTTAAGCCTAAAATTATATTTATTCATATATTTTATCTAAAAAAATAAGATGAATGTTAAAATTATAATTGAATATATAGTATATAAATTATATTATATTCATTCATTAAATTTTATTTGTTTAATTTATACAGTTAAAACGCATTTGGTTGTATAAAAATAGTTTTCTAGAAGAATATTTCTTTTATTTTATAATATTTTTTATTTTCATTTCTAATTAATTGGTTACCAAGTAATTAATTTTCTGCACACATTTAGATCATATATTTTCATAATTTAGTTAAAATTATTCAGACCAACTATTCCAATGGCTAGGTCATTTCTCTAATAACTAAAAATAATATTTTTATTGTATGTCATATTTTATTTAAACTCAGTGTTGTGTGCAACACATCCTAAACTATGTGTTTTCTGTAATTCTATCTATACATGGTGTTTCATGTAATGAAAAATATTCAATTTATTAAATTTATTTAATATAAAATATTTCACAAAATCTTGGGGTGTCACAATTTGTGACACCAAAAGATTCCAACAAGATATAAAAATTGTTGTATTTAATTTATAAAACATTCATTTTGATAAAGCCATAAAAATAATTTTGTTTCATAATAATGAATGTGAGTTAGGTGTCTATAGATGGTTTAGTGGTAGTGTGTTCATTTCTGTAATAGTATATATCTATGGAATCTTACATATTTAAAATAAAATACCATTCTTACAGTTTGTTTAGGTGTGGTTGAATAAATGCCTCTATGTGAAGGACTTAGGAGAGGTGACAATAATTCTTGGGGTCAATATCCATTATGATTGATCCAAGAAACTTATTTAAATATGCCTATTTATATATATTGACAAATTATTAAAGAGTTTCATTATAAAATGGTCTGAGAGGGGAGTATTTCTAATGTCTCATGGAATTCATCTTTATAGGAAAATGTGTCCTCAGACACATGATAAGATACAAATAATTGAAATGATTCATTATACAAAATAATTTGGGTTATTCATGTATGTTATGTTATGTTATGTATGAGGATATATTTCACCCATGCATTGAGTATGGTAACAAGATATTGTGCTAACCCATGTGACTGCCATTGGATGGCAGTCAAAACAGTGCTTAAGAATCTGAGGCATACAAAGGATATGTTCCTGGTCTATGGAGGAGAAAAGTAAATAGTCATTATATGATATGTAGATACTAGTTCCCAAACGAATCAAGATGATATGAAACTAAAAACAGGATACATCTTCACTTTGATTAGAGGTGAAGTGAGTTATAAGATCTCAAAGTAGGTTCTGACAGATGATTATACAACAGAGTCTAAGTATATTATGGATTATCAGGAAGATAAATAAGAAGTTTGGATATGAAGATTCATTCAATATCATGATGGGGGTACCTATAAGTAAAGATATTATCACACTCAATGTTTAATAATAATACAGTAGTGGCTATCTCAAAGGATCCAAGTTACATTAGCAAATGAAGTAGATAATTTATAAGTATCATCTATTGAGAGATTTTTATCATAGAGGTGAGGTTAAAATGAGAATTATATCCATATTAGATAACAAGGTGTACCTCGTGAATAAATATTTAACTCAACAGAAACAGGACTATCATGTGAGTTCTCGCAGACCAAAATTCATTTGAACTTGGCTCGGGTCTAAGTGAGATTTTTTTGGATTTAGTTTCCTTGGAAGAACTATTTTTTACTTTTATTACTTGTATATTCAAGTATTTGAATATTAACAAAACATATTTTTAATATTGTTCATTTTTATCTATTTCTTTAATGTAATATTTTCTTAATTTATCTATAGTATTGAAGGCCAGAGAAGTTCTCCGCTATGATGAGAACCTTGAAGTGCTTAACAATATTGTTAAATATATTTCTTTGGTTATATAACATTATAAGATTGTAAACATATAATATGAAACTCTGGTGAAAGTACTTAAAATAATATGAGAAATATTCACATGAATTTTACACATGTTAATCTTTTAGATAGTAGATTGTGAGAACAAACCAAAAAGTATGAATTCTGAAACTTTTAGTATCATTGCATATTTCTATCTATAAACATGTGTAATATTACTTGACTATAAAATTATTATTAATACATGTTAAGAATTTAGAAATTATATGCATTTCATAATCCTTAATGATAAAATTTTATGGTGAAGTTGGATATGATTGGTGCATTATGAGTGATGTGTTTTTAATCAATATGTCGAGGAAAGATTTTTCCCTTTCATCTTTATGGAAACAAATTTCTTGGCACTTTTATTGAAATAGAACCATGTCATTAAATTCCATTTTCATGGTCTATTGATATATTTATTTTATATAGTAAAATAAATATGTATCAATAATTTATGTTGATTAAATGTATGTATAAAATACTTGAGGAGATATTTATAGAAAATTTATTATATTATATAGTGAGCCCTCATATGTGGTTGTTGACATTGTGACATTATGTTCTTTCTCTTCTATTCCAAGACCCATTAATGTATATTTATATTAGACATTTGTTAAGTCCACCAAATTCTAACAATAAATAATCATAGGGGGTTAAACATTAAGTGTTTCTATTGATCATGATTAAATAGTTTTTGAATTTAATCAGTGGAATAAAAATTATTCTCATGATCAGTGAATAATTTTTTTCGTGTTTTATTGATCGAAAATATTTAATGATGAATGTAATACTTTATTAAAAACTAATTTTGGTATTCAATAAATACTAAGGATTTAAAATAGACCAATTTTGTGTTTGGTGATAAATATTAATTTACAAGTTAGTAAAGTAATATTAATTATTTCATAAATTTGTGTCCACTCCATAAAAAATTATTATAATTATTTTTATTTTTTGATGGGGATTTTTTAATATTATATTATTTTTTTAAGAGCCAATATAAAATTAAAAATATTTTAACATAAACTATATATCTACAATGATATGGTTATGTCTATTTAGTAGATTTATTTGAAAATAGAGGATAGAGAATTGTTTCCCACAATGGACTACAGTATCTCTATATATCTCTCAAATTTATCCTCTATACTACTCAAGAAAGAGAAGAACTCCTTCAATCTTGGAGGATTTTGGATTGATATAGGAGAACAAAAAAATATATTTTATTCATTGAGATAGCATCTATAAATAAATTTTAGTTTCTAGAAGATCAAAGTAGTCGATATGTCTCGCCGCCAGAGGGATCATACACTTCAATCCTTATAGCGCAACAAATGTATTCTAAAAGGATTTAGAATATAAAAAACAAAATCAAATAAATGATCATAAAATAATTTAATCATTTATTTCAGGTTTAAATAAATTAATTATAAATTTAATATGAAGGATCCTCTCTCATAGTTTTAGGAAACTCTAAATTAAAAGAAATTTTAATTTAACACCCACCATAGGTGCTTCCATTTCACCTATAATCTTAAATTTCTTTAGATACTCGAGAATGTTCAATTATACCACATGATTTGAATATTATCCAATATATGATTTAATACAATCACTATGAATATGATTGATTCGTCATTATCTATAGCCCATTTTCCTTGAAACCAACATACATTAACTATTTTTTTCTGGTGTAGAAGCCATGAACAACCCTGTTAAGAAAAGAACCAAATTAAAAGACTATTTTATCCATTCCAACCTTTATCTAAATGTATTTCAGTATTTATAAAAATGTAGGTGGGGGATATGGTTCCATTAATGAAGGGATCTCTTTGTGTGTGTGTGGAAATGGATAAAGTGTGGGGGAATTTTAATAGGGTTTGGAGAAACGATCATTTTTCCATACATTTTATTCATTATATATCCACAGATAAAAGGTGATACAAATTTTTTTGTGTTATGGGAGTATCCAAAAGAACCATTTCTAGACTCAAAATCTTTTGATCATAGTTTGTTAGGTGTGGGATGTGAGATGTGTCATAAGAAAAAAAATACATGGGGTTTTGTTTTTCATTTTCCTATATTGCCACATAAGCCCACATTTAGATATTGGGGAATGTGTGAAATAACTTTTAAAAGAAGAGATTTATATTCTTTTGTTTCTTATTATCTTGTAAAGTATTTTTGATAAAATACAAAATTTTAGATCTATTTTTTACATCATTTACCTACCTACCATGTCCCTCAGAGTCATATGAACCTAAATGTGAATCCATCATGATTATTTGTGATTTTTTCTTTATGCAATGGAGATGCAAGATCATTCAATTCCTATCATAAGTTACGTGTTCTTGATATATGAGATAAATTTCAATTACATTTATTACATTGATGGTGATAAAAAAATTTGGGTGAGGTGAGTTAAAAATAAAATTCATTTTAACAATGAATTGAAACATATAGATGTAAGAATAAAAAATAATGAATATTTCAAAAGAAGAAATGTAAAATACCTGGTTGACCTGCTACTTTGGAAAGTAAGGCATTGAATACATTTTCCAGCATGAATATTAAATGTTTAATTCCCCATTCAATCAATTATTTTATTAACAATTATTTAAAATCATGGAAAGTTGAGTATCATTTATAGTATATTGAGATTATATCCTTGAGGATAGTTCTAAATTGAAGTGTATGTGGTTACAAAGGTGTAATCCATGAATACAATTTTAAATATTTAATAGTGTTTCTGTAATTAAATTTAAAATTATTTTTTATATGTTTAATTATTATAATTATTTGATGTAACTATACATTTTAAATCAATTTAGTGTAAAAATAAATAAAATATATAAATATGAGGTGTTGCAGATAGTTTTTTCCATAGCATGAAGTGTCGTGGAGTGATAGGGGAAGATTGAAGGAGGATTAAACTGAAAAAGAAATATAGAAACTGAGAAAATTGATATTTATGACATATAATGGATAAAATTCATGAAATATTTTAGAGTAGGCATACAATGAAAGATTCTTCATCTGTTAATAGTGTAAAATATTGATTCAATCCTTGTATGAGTCACTGCAAAAGGCATTCACATCGTAAATTCAAATTACGACATAAGTTTTCTGAAATAGAAAATAACCACACTATGAATTTTATTTATGATATAATATCCTTGAGAAGAGATTATTTAAAAAGGTAGTCCATATATTTATTACATATATCATCCATTTACATAACAAACATGTCTTTAATTGGAAATAATGAGTGATTCAAACATATGAGATTTCAAAGAAACATGATTTCTTGGACTGTGGACTTATTTATGTAAACCTAGATGAATTTTTTATGCATTTATGATTATATTAAACAAAAACTAATCACTTATAAGATCTAGAAATATAGATTTATTTTCCCAATAATAGGGATCTATCTGAAGAAAGAACCCTATGGTGAGTTTATACACTCCTCTAAAGTCCTCCAATAGTCTTCCTCTCCATTTTCTTTATGCTTTATTTTCATTTTATCCTCCCCTATTAATACCTATATAAAATTAAGATATTTTTAAATTACACTATGTTCAATAAATTATACAACATGAACCACTAAGATTAAATTAAATGTGACCTATTATGAAAATATTATTATCTAAACATGAATCTTATAACCTAACTGTTAAAACTATTCAAATGAATAGAAATAAAAATATTATGAAAATTACCTATAATTGTTTTATATAATATAAATTTAATGATTAATTAATAATACATATGTACTCAATTTTCTGAAATTCATTTTATTCATCAAAAATTCATTTTCTCGAAAATTGTTTGTTATTGTCACTGTGAAAATAAATATGAAAATTAAAATTTCGAAATTTTAGAAATTTTATTTTATAAAATTAAAAATATAATTATGTAAATATTAAATTATAGGGATATTTTTTTATTTATCATAAAGGATTGGTTTTTTAATTAATAGTGAAAATACAAATTTTTGTAAAACTGTAATTTCGTTTATTAAAATGTGTAATTTAAAACACCAATTATTATTTTATTTTTATTTAAAATTAATATAATTATTTTTAGTAATATATAAACCAATTAATTACATTTAAATCATCTTTAAACTGGATTTTAGTATATGTATATTATTTGGCATTATAAAATATTTTCTTTTCAAAAAATCTTTTTAAAGTGCATAATGTTTATTTATTTTAACTAATTAAATGAACCTATAATGAATAATGATTTAATTGAAATTTATAGATTATATACCTATAAATATTAAATTTTTTCATTTAATTACAATTACCTTTTATATAGTATTTATAAGTTCACCTTATGTTGGAAAAATGAATTTTTTTAAACACTGTTTTTTTATTTGTCTGCTGGTTTTATTTTAAATTAAATTATAAAAAAATTTGAACATTGAATTTGATAAAATATTTTCAATATTTTTAATTATTTTAATTTATATTATATAATATGTTCATCATAATTTAATGTCATAAAAAATAGTAAAAATAGTAAAAAAATAATTACAGTGATAAAATATTAAAAGGGTAAAGTGAGTAACGTTAGATATAAAGAGGGTAACATGTTCAAAAAATTACATTTAATTTTAGAGGTTTTTCCCAGCCTTATACCACCTATAATATTTTATTTTTCCATTTTTGTGGAATTTTTTCTCATTGCGACTTCCAGTTATTGAACAGTTTTGAGTATTTATAAGAATTTCACTCCTCCTCCATTATAAAATGGCACCCCTCTACTCCCATTTCCATAGTACCAAAACAAATTCTTATATAAATTCCCCAAAGAATAATTCCTTACATCCTTCCCATAATCTTATAATCCTTGGTTTGATTATAAATACCATCTATGAAGGCTTTAGTTATAATCCAAAAGATGTAGTCTGAAGAAGAGGTAGCATTCTTAATAGAGAATCGTTGTTTTATTTCATCTTCTGCCTCCTAAAAATATTAATCGATCATTATAATATAATAAAATAATTATATACCATATAAATATATTTTATTATGTTCAATTTATAACCTTAATCCATATCCCCTTTCATATAATTAAAAACAAAACTTTTGATTATGTGCATGGTGTATTACCGCCATTAGAATTGATGTCATTCTTTTTCCATCATCACCTCCTATGGTTGTTCATAATGATGGATTTACTATTTATATATGATGATAATGAAATATTAAACATTATATAAAATTAATATATCATATTACTTATTATCTTACCTTCAATTGAAAATGATAATGTTGTTTGTTTGTTCAGTGGACTACCTCCTCGTGAAGTGATATCATTAATTTATTTTATTATTTCATCACATGTTTGGTAATTTTTAGTTTATTTACTGAAATAATATTATTTTTATTATATAATTATCATTATGAAATTTTAAAATAGCATTTACCTACTTTCTACCATCATCACTAAAAAATTAAAATGTTACTCATTCATATGTACATACTACTATCATTATGACTATAACATAGTTTATTGTTAATAAACATCATTCATGATTAGTTTGAAAAATATAATTTATATATAAAGTTATAAATGGATCATTATTATTATTCTGGATATGATTAATTAATAATCTTTTTGAACTTATTAAACTTACAATGTTATTTTGGACATATCATCAAAACATTCGACATGAACCTAAATGATTAAGTAATTTAAATATGACATTGTAATGTATAAAATTACAGGAATAATAAGCATGAAAATAGTTATTAACAAAATAAATAATTAACGTAATATTTTTTTAAGGAATACAAATAATTCAAATGATTAATTGGGTTCATGGTAAGGGATCACTCTAAATCACCATTTTCTTTGGGTAACAACAACTCTCTATAACTCAATTTATATCTCTCTTTAATGATATAGAATACTTAGGAATTATACATATATGTATCATACATATATACCTATCTCATTCTCCATTATTTTTATGGGTTATTAATTTTCATATAACCAATTATAAAATTCCTTCTTTAAGAAATATCTTTTCATTATGTTATGATACAAGATTATGCAACCCATTTCTTTCAGCATGAAATTTTTATATTTATTCCTTCATATTGATTTCTTTCTATAGCACTCATATTCATGTTCGTAATATGAATGTTACCAGTAGCCCCAAAATTATATATCCATTCATTGAATTTTTTTAATTTTTTTAGTCTCGTGAGATGTCATTTATGGGATTAGGGAGTCAAACTAATCCATTTTGGGACTATGTCCACCATTTGATGTTAACTTAGAATTTATCCTTGACTTATTTTTATATCATATTTTATATTACTTACATATTTATTATACATCTATGATAGTATTATACCATGTCCTTTATATAATTCTTTCATTGTATTACTATTTTCTTTCTCTTTTATGATATCATGTTGTACCCTTGACTCACATGTTATTCCACCTTATCATGTTTATTTACTTACTGTGATTTTTATCTCACCACTTTCTTTCATGTATTCCCCACATTATTCCATGTAGTTTTATAATCATGACTGGATTTTGGATCTCACTATAGCGAATAAAACATATTCTGCATGTTTTATGTTTTATTTAATGTAATATGAGGCTTGTATTCCTAAGGCACTTGGAAAAATGATCATTGGGGTTATACTTGTTAGAAACATATGTTTAAAAATCCTATAGTGATATGTACTAAAGACTTGGTTCAATATAGTTGATTTTAGAGAAAAATTTTAGTTAACCTTTAGAAAACTAGAGAAGAAAAGCTTAGTGATAACACTAGAGATAATTCTAAGGATGAGGTTAAGTATAAGTATATATTAATAAAAAAAATCATGTAATTTTGGTGAAGGATGGAGTTGTGTAGAAAAATTATATAATTCTCAAGATAATATAATTTGATATGGACCTATAACAATTTTACCATGGGGTAATAACTCTGTAAAGGGAGCATTAAGATTAGACTCAATCGTCACTTGGGGCACAACAATAGGTCTTGATACACACCTAGTTTGACACTCCTAGGGGGTATGTGTTGGAAATTTATAGACTCCTTATAAACCATCATAAAGGACTTGAATATATGATAATCATTGATGACTTAGGTTAAACCAAAAGTTTCATGGATTTATAATTCTAAGGTTGATCATAAGTTTAAAGGAAAAAATACACCTTCTTAGGTTTATGTTATGGAACTTTAAGATTATTAAAAGTATTTTAGGATACATTTATGGAAATATAACCCTTGGGATTATTATGGGTTTTAGTAAAAAAATGGTGTTTCAAGAAGAACGTCACTATATTTTTTATACATAATTTTAATTCTATTGGAAAACTTTAGGATTTATCTTGTATTTGATGTTAAGGTAATGATAGTAAATTAATATTATTTTATTTTTTTCTAAAAAATAAGATATATATTAAACTGAAGTTGTTACAAACTGATTTGATGATTTATGTTATTTTGAGGTTGTTAATAATATTTTTGGGAACATTTAATATTTATATAGGTTTAGAAATATTAAAGACCATTTTTCATGTGATAGCTCATTATATCTGGAAAGGTTGTGAGGCTTGAACCCACAACCAAATACTGATGAGGATTTTGTACCAACCATTAGCCTACAAAATGTACTCATTTTTATAACATTATTTTCACTTAAATTATTTGGTGGATGCCTACATAATCTACTCATTTCCATCTAAATAGAATATGTAGGACATCTCCAGGATGTTCAATCCCAACTAATGGTATAGATTTGAGCCCACAATTAGGGGTACATCTCCATGATCTGCCTCCATGGGTTTTCTGATCAACCATTATTGTACCATCCTAGAAATTTCAATGAAATTATTAAATAGATTATAATTTAAATAAATTGCGTTATAAAATTTATTTTATGAAACTAATTGATATTATTTCATCAAAATAAAAAAAATATTTGTATTATTTTTTAAAATTATCACCTTTACACATGATAAAATATAAAATTATTTAATTAAATTTTTATAAAAAAAATTAGTTTTCATATTTTATATTATAATATTTTTAAATAAATTATTATTTTAAAGAAATATTATTTTATTTAAATTTAATATTTAAAATTATAATGTTTTATAATACATGATATTAATTTGAATAATGATGTAAAAATTAATATATATATTAAAATACATGTTATATTAGATATAATATTTTATTATAAATATAACTATTATAAATTTATAATGTTTTGAATTATAAATTATGACTTGAGTATTAATATATTATTTTTATAAAATTATTTCTATAAAAAAATTCATAAAACATTGAATTATGATTATTAAGTTAATCTCAATTAAAGAATATGAATTAAGAATATAATAAAATAAAATTTTAAGGTAAGATATATTATATAAAAATTTAATTGTTTTGAATTTTTTTAAAGAAAGTTATTAAATTATTGTTATTAAACTAAAGGCAATGATAAAAATACTAATAATTAAGGGTAAAACACTTTTTTTTTTAAAATTATTATTATATTTAAGATAATATATTTAATAAATATACGAATTTATTATATGTTTTTGTTTTATAAAATTTTATAATTATATATATATATTCATATTTATATTAATATAAAAAACAAATATTTATATATATATATATATATTGTAACGTCCCAGTCTCAGGTGCTACCTAGAGGTGTTATATACCCGGTTGGTCAAATGGCCTCAATTGCATTTCTCCAAATTCTAGAGGATACCGACTAGTAGTGAGGGCCTTGGGTGTGATAGTGGGGAAAATATACCCTCGTTGGAAGAGTAATGCAGTGGAAAGAAACAGATTACAGTAGAAGAAGCAATAATAATACCATAAAAAAGTAAACAGTGGAAGACTAGAAGTAAATAATCATGTGGAGGATATATATATAAATATATATATATATATATATCAACAATGATGAATTTCACAAGTATATAGGAAAGAATCCAAACAAGTCACAATGATGGAATACGGTACTAAACCCAAGTACAACGAATACAAGTAAATAACTCCAGCAGCATCGCAAGCCTCAGCTTGGTCCCATGCTCTCTATATCCACAGCAATCAAGTACCTGAAGTAGAAGATTATTTTTCCTTATCTATACTTGTAGTAGTATAATCTATTTGGGCCCAAAAAGATGACCCAAATAGGGTGTGAGACGAATCCCAGTAGGCAACCACCACAAGATCTCTGCCTAACAGTCAATGAACATATATGACAGAAAATAAGAAAAATAATTAAAGAATAAGGAAGTACTCAAAAGTAAGCAGTCCTACAATTTCAATTACATTCATTTAAATTTTTCAATTATTCAACCAAATAGAAAAAATCAACCCTCATGGAATTTCTCACAGCCAATCCCCTCTAGTTCAACCAATCAATCTCAAGTAACACTCTTGGTAACTTATCAGAGCCTAACCCCTATTGTTCAACTTATACAAGGATATAAAGACCTCCTGGGTACCTCACACAGTCCAACCCCTTTGATCTCATGAAAACAAAAACTCTCTGATGAAGTACTCACCGTCAATACCCCCCTATAGTCTATTAACAATAAACTAAAGACTCTATGAGGAAGTACTCAACATCAATTCCTCCTCTGGTCTAATTAATATAATTATAGACACTCTAAGGTAGACTCAACATCATTCCCCCCTATGGTCTCACAGCCTGATAAATATAACAGACACTCTGGGGAATCCCTCAATATCAATTCCCACATGGTCTCGTAATGGTAACTATAGACACTCTGAGGGAGCACTAACTTTCAATCCCCATAAATTCCTACTACACCATGATCCCACAACCCTGTGTAAAGAAATTGTGCACAAATGATGTTCAGAATCCAAACAAAACCTAAAATTACTATTTGGCTAAATAGCTACAAAGCATATCATATCATCAAATAAAACACTCCATCCTAACAACATAAGGCATGGAAAGAAAGCAACCTAATCGGAAAAGCTAGACCAAATGTTCAAGATCAAATCAAACATGGGAAACACGTTCATACCTAGAAAATAAATCCTATTCCCAATCCAATATTCCTACTCATGGAAAAAAAGCATAGCAGGAATCAACAGGGTTAAAATCCCTAAATACACAATACCCCAAACTAGGGTATTGGGAATATTTGCATATATAACTCAAATACAAAACACATAAAGGCACAAACCACCTACCTTGATGTTGTACGATCGATATACACTGATGGCGGCCTTTGAATCAGCCTAGAATGACGTAGATCTATAAATATGACTAAAACGTTCAACCAAGGATATCTCACAAAAGGGGATAGATCAAGGAGCGAGGCTCTAGAAGATGAAATAACTCACTGTGTAAATTCCAACATAATTGAAGGTGGTTGATTCAGAGAACGGGTGGTCAATCTAGGACTCAAAGAAAAATCATGTCGTACGGTTGCTCTTGGACGAGACGAGTCGAGAAGAAGGCATTTCTACTAATTAGACACCACCACTATCCAATTTAACAAATAAAAATATAAGTACATGCAGTGTCTTTTAAAATTAGACAGTGTGTATATGACTTTACTGAGCCCCACTTTAGGCTATCTCTAGGTCACCCCACACAACCATATACTCGGCTATCATATGGCTAGTACACAGTCACCTGTGGTAACCAGGTACACAGTGTGTACTCTTAAGTACACAACATGCACTCCTTAATTTTTCTGATCATCCCCTTTTTTCTCAAAAACATAAGAAAAGAAAAAATCATACCTGAAAAGAATATTCGGTTTCTTACAAACTTCACCCCTTAAAAAAATTTGTCAATGAATTTACCTAGAAAGACGGCGTAGAAGAAGAATCCTTGAACAGCTCTATCCACTGTGATTGTGCATCGTTCTCCCTCTCCCAAGTCTCACTCTGTACTCGCTTGTACTGCCATAACACTCATTCTAGAGGAACATACCATCCATATAGAACCTTTTCAATACGATCAACAATTAGGATATTATGCTCCTCGAATGGTGCATCCACCTCTAACTCAACCTCCTTAGGTTGAAAAACATGAGACGGGTCTGAGAAGTAATGTCATAGCTGAGAAATGTGGAAGAGGTCATGCATATACCGGTACCTCTAAGGTAACTACAGCTGATAGGAAATTGACCCAACTTTCCCCAAAACCTCAAACAGTATAACATATCTCATCCAAAGAATTACATGTCTCTTAATCCTCCTGTGTATCAGTCTTGATGTGACACGTAGGAAAACCTGATCTCTGACCTCGAACTCTAGAGGTCATCTCTGTTGATCAGTATAAGAATTCTGTTGTGACTGTGTAGTAGCCATCCTCTTCTAAATCAACTCTATCTGCTCTGTGATCTCTTGGACAAGACGAGGTCCTAGAATAGCTGCCTCTAGACAACATAGGGGTGATCAACATGGCCTACCGTACAATGCCTCGTAAAGTTACATATGAATAGTGTCTTGAAAATTATAACTGTATGTAAACTTCAAAAGAGGTATATGTTTCTCCTAAGAACCTTCAAAATCTAAGAAGAATTCTTGAAACATGTCCTCTAGTACCTATATTGTATGCTCAGACTGGCCATCTATCTGGGGATGGTATATTGTACTCAGATGTACCTATATACCCAAAGCTCTTTATAGTCCCTACCAGACCCGAGACGTAAAATGGGTGTCCCTGTATGAAACAATGGAGTGTGGAACTCCATGCAAATATAAAATATCTCAGATGTACGTCCTTCCCAGCTCATCAACACTGAAAGTCTCCTAGATCGGCTTGAAGTGAGAAACCTTCATGAGTCTGTCAATAACAACCCATATGGTATCATTCCCTCGAGGCGACCTCAGCCAACCTATCATGAAATTCATCACGATATTATTCCACTACCATTTTGGAATAGGTAACTGCTACAAAATCCCTGCTGGTATTTTATGCTCTGCCTTCACTTGTTCACAAGTGGAACACCTCATGAAAAACCGAGCAACATCACTATTCATAAATGGCCACCAATACTGGAGATGTAGATCTCGATACATCATGGTGACACCAGGATGAACTGCCCAAACTAAGGAATGAAATTCCAATATCATATCATCGTGTATGTATGCTGACACCCATGCGTTCCCATGAAAACGCAAGATATCATCCTCACTTATGGTTTATCTAGGAATAGGGTCCTCTCCTGACACACTCTCTCATATAAATAGGACTTCAGAATCTGATAACTGCCTCATTCTTACTCGATCAAGTAGAATTGGGTTAATAGTCATGGAAGAAAGAAACACATACCCATGTCTGTTGTGTACCTCCAAATGCATCTCAGAGAAGATAAACCTAAGCTGCCACTCACTACTGGCCTCATGAACTGTCTGTATCTGAGTCCTCTTGCTCAATGCATCACCCACTGCATTGTGTTTCCCAGGAAGATAGGCAAGCTAAAAATCAAAAGACTGAATTATCTCAACCCACCTTCGATATCTTAAATTCATATCGCGCTGTTTAAATATATATTTGATACTTTTATGATCTTTGAAAACCAAAAAATGCTCTCCCAGAAGATAATGTCTCTAACAGTGTAAGGCAGGAACAACCTCATCTAACTCGAGATCATGCATCTGGTAATTCCTCTCATGTGGCCTCAACTTTTGAGACCCATACACAATGACCCCCCCCCCCTGCATGAGCACTTCTTCCATCCCGAAACATGTGGCATCATAGTAAATAGTATATATTATGCCCGACTCTGAAAAAACTAATATTATTACTGAAGTCAACCTCATTTTCAACTCCTAAAAAGCTGACACACTAGAATCTGACCATAAGTACTTCCCACCCTTCTTATTCAGGCCCGTCAGTGGTGCTTCTAAGCATGAAAGTTCTGTATGAAATGTATGTATTATCCATCCAGCCCGTCAGTGGCATTTTGAGAGCAAAGCATATAATTGATGCTCTCTTATTGTACCCAAAATGATCTCAATATGTGTGTCATGGTCGTGTCGAGTGTGAGAGTACACCAAGAAATCGTCGCCGAAAACTACCATGAAAGAATCCAAGTATGGAAGGAATACTCGGTTCATCAGTGCTATGAAAACCGCAGGCACATTTGTGAGACTGAATGGCATAACCATATACTTGTATAGACCATACCTACTCCAAAATGATTTAAGAGGTATATAAGATGGTTTTGCATGAAACTGATTATAACAGGATCTCGATTAAATCTTCAACAACACCCATACTCCTCGAAACAAATCAAAGATATCATCAATCCTCGACAAGAGATATCGGTTCTTGACCATCGACTAGTTCATCTTCTGATAATCCACACAAAGAATGTTGGTACCATCTGCTTTTTTCATAAAAAGGATATGAGAACCCCAAGGAGAGGTGCTGGTCGGATGAAACCCTTCACCTGTAACTCCTATAACTATTCTTGAGCTCCTAATATCCATCCTAAAAGGAGGAATGGACACTGGTTCCTCCCCTAGAACAATATTGATAGAAAATTATACCTCTCACTCCAGAGGAAAACATGAAAATTCCTCAAGAATAAAATCTCAGAAGAGATCGACCACTGGAGGAATGTCCAACTTTAAAGTCCCCTCGTCATCCAGATACAGACCATCATTCTGGGCTATAACTCTTCCTAACCCATGATGCTCGAGACCTTCTCAGTTTGCCTGGATATCATATTCTCCCTTATGTAAGAACAAAATTCCCTCGGGTGATGTGAAACTCACCCTAAGACGATAGCAGTTGACAACAACCTGGAAATGAACTAACCATTCCATTTCAAAAATGACATCATATCTTGTCATATCTATGACATAGATGTACCATAAGAAGTGACACCCACCAACTTCAAGAGGCCACTCCTTACACTGACGTGCACTAGTCATCCTTGTCCCCAACGGAGTGTACAATGTCAGTACATTAGAAGAAGTAAAGATACGTAGCCCAAGGCTCTCGACAACAGCAATAGATATGAAACTATGGGAAGCCCCTGTATTGAAAAGTGCAGAATATAAATATAAGGCAACTAGGATCGTACCTCGAACTATAGATGGTCTAAGATCTGGCTCCTTCTGGGTCTTCTCCATATAAATTTTGGCTTATACTGTAGCCCTATTACCCTACCTAACCACCATGAGCTGATCCACCCTGTTGTCATTGAAATCCTACATATTGGACACATAGGTCGCGACCTCCACCTCATCTTGAATTGCATGAAGAACTCTAGTTCTAAGACTGATGAGAAACTAGAGGTGCTGCTCCTGAACAAGGAGCCATAGAGGAACCCCTGTCACCAGCTTCCGATGAGAAAAACTGACAGAACCACTAAAGATGTCCCATCTTGCCACAAGATTGGCACTCCATTGGGTCTCTAATGAAATGTGGCCTCGTATTCCCGCCTTTGCCACACTAGTAGTGTACCATGTGGTTACCAGAAGGTGTATCTCTCCTACTTGGATCTCCATGTGTAGACACCCTTCGGTGCTTCCTACTATCAGCCAGAGAAGCACCAAATATGGATGTTGAACTACCCTGGCCCACAGATCCAAAATCCCTTGGGTTGAGCACTATGATCAGTGCCTATTTGACTATGGAATATATAGACATCAACCTGAATATGTTTACTTGTGATCAGATGTCATGCCTGATTCCATCCTCAAACTTCGTCACTAGGAATAACTCACCACCCCCAATAATGGGTGTGAAGCATTGTAACTCTGTGAAATGAGAAGATTACTCCATGACCGAGAGAGTACCCTACTCCAAACTCATGAACTCTCAGATTCAATTGGCCCCCAAAGTCTCCGGGTAGATGTAATCATAGAAGGTACACTGGAACTCATCCCACACCATAACCTACTAGTGTCCTGCCTATGATATCACATCCCACCATCTCTTGGTAGAATCCTAAAGCATATAAGTAGTGAGCTTAAACCTCCTCTATAGAGGTGTCTCCATATTCTCGAAGAAATATTGTATAGCTTCTAACCATGACTCAGTATCCTCAGGTCCTCCATCCCCTAAGAATGTCGGAGGATGATTCACCTAAAAGACCCACGTCAACTCTACCATAGACGGGGCAGGATTTGGTGCTCCCTTGAAGGTCTGCATAAACCTCATAAAGCCTTCTCATAACTGGGCATCACTACATGTGTCTAGTATTATAGCTGGTTCCAAGATTTTCATGATGGGAGGGTCTGCTAGTAGTCCCTAATCAGCCCTGTTCGGTGTTTGATCGCTTCCCTAAATCTGGCGTACAACTGGAGGACGTCGCGGTGGAATTACTCTGCAAGTTCAATCTCACACCTTAGTTCATGATTATCAATGACTAAAACATAGAAGTAAAACAAATGAATAATATAAGGAAAGAATTCATGTTTTTAAAAATTGGGAAACATTTCGTGTATGACCCCTACACGGCGTGTTCCATTAATCCTTCACATGGGTGTGCACTCTTACCAATCCTGGTCATGTAACTCCCCATACACATGGCATGTTCCCCAAATGTACAACATGTACTTGAATTGTTTTCCCCTTCCGTAGTTCTTATACAAAACAAACCCACATTGTTCTCCTAGAATGATACTAGATGGTGTGTTCATGCTAGACACAATGTGTACTATAAGGATTTCACTAACTTGTGTTGTTAGTCACACGGATGGATACATGGGTTACGCTACATAGCGTGTTCAAACTTGACACGGCGTGTATAACCTATGTTTCATCCAATCATGTCATTAGTCACACGGGTGGAAACATGGTCCCTACAATATAGCATTTATGTACAATACACAGAGTGTTCCTCCAAGGATTTATCAACCCGTATCTCTGCCCACACAGCCAGTGACACGGTTAGAGACTACATGGCGTGTACATACAGTACATGGCATGTAATTAAGAAAAACAATTCCTTCCCGAACAAAAGGATATGTGGAGTGTATATAGAAATACACACCGTGTATTCTAGGTTTTCTTGGATAGTAAGCCTCAGAAACTGCTCTGGAACCCCTAAACACACTGAAACGAACATTAAAGATCCAAATTCTGATCCATGAGGGCACGTACTCCCCGCGAATCAATGTTTGGAATCTTATACATGTCATATACAAGCATAACAGTGCAATGATCCACCAAATTCCGATCCATGAAGGCCCATAACACATTAAGAACTAAATTTTGGTGTTCATTCAAACATAACCTTACACAATATAATACCCTATCAAATAGTAGGTGTTATATCAGGGCATCTATCACAAAAACATGCATATCTAGCACAAAATCTATCACAACAGTATGAAATCTGTAATGAACTCTAAATGAAAATGAAATCATGCATGAAATGTGATCTCTAGAAAGTTCTAATATGATGCAAGAGATAGAATACCCTCATCTCATCAGGTTTCAATAGAAATAAAACCTCAATATTATCAATGTTAACTGCACAAAACTTGTGAATCACCCAATGGTGAAATCAAATCAACTGTAATAATTTCAAAATAAGAAAAATTACAATATATGATGTAAATTGGATTTTCCCTATACACGGGTTAACTACTCTCAGGTAAAGTTTAATAACAACTACCCATTCCTTCCTATCCCAATCTATAGGCTCCGAACAATGGGTCAAGAAGAAAATAATTCATCTGATACCACTTTGTAATGTCCCAGTTTCAGGTGTCACCCAAAGGTTCCCCCAACCTGGTTGGTCACATGGCCTCAACCACATTTCCCCAAATGACATAGGATTCCAACTAGCAGTGAGGGCCTTAGGTGTGATAGTGGGGAACTATTACCACATTGGCAGTATAATGTAGTGTAAAGAAACAGATAATAGTGGACGAAGAAATAATAATACCATACAAAAGTAAACAGTGGAGGACTGGATGTAAATAAACATTTGTATAATATATATATATATATGTCAATAATGATTCATGTAAATACTATCCAGGAAAGAATCCAAACAATTCACAATGCAAGAATACAGTAGTAAACCAATGTAAAAGGAAAAAAAGTAAATAACTCCAGCATCATCTCAAGCCTCAGCTTGGTCCCAGGCTCTATAGCTACACAACAATCAAGTGCCTAAAGTAGAAGGTCACTTTCCCATATCTTTACCTGTAGCAATATAATCTGTTTGGACCCAAAAGCATGACCAAAATAGGTTTTCATACGAATCCTAGTGGGCAACCACCCCAATATATGTGCCTAACAGTCAGTGAATATATATGGTAGGAAATAATCAAAACAGGTGAAGGATTAGGAAGTACTCAAAAGTAAATAGTCCTAAAGTATCAATTACATTCAGTTACATTCATCAATTATTCAACCAAACGGAAACAAGAAACCCTCTAGTAAGTTCTCATAGCATATCCCCTCTTGTTCAACCAATCAATCTTAGGTAACCCTTTGGTTATTTTCTCATAGCCTAACCCCTCTGGTTCAACTTATACAAGGATATAATGACCTCCTAAGTTTCTCACACAATTCAACCCCATTCGTCTCATGAAAGCAAGGACTCTATGAGGAATCACTCACCATCAATTACCCCTATCGTCTTTTAACAATAAACTACAGACTCTCTAAGGAAGCACTCAACATCAATTCCACTTATGGTCTTGTAAAGATAAATATAGACACTTTGAGGGATCACTCAACGTCAATTATCCCTATGTCCTCATAGTGTGATAAATATAATAGACACTCTAGGGAATCTCTCAATATCAATTCCCCTTGCGGTCTCATAATAGTAACTATATACACTCTAAGGTAGCAGTAAACGCTAATCCCCCCTACAGTCTCACTACACTAGGTTCCCAAAACCCTTTATAAAGCAATCGTTCACAAACAATGTTCAGTAGCTAAAGTAAACCTAAAATTACTACTTGGATAAATAGCTACGAATCATATCACAGCATCATATAAAACACTCCATCCTAAAAACACTAGGCATGGAAAACAAGCAGCCTAATAGGAAAAGCTAGACCAAACAGTCAAGATCAAATCAAACATGGGAAAACACATCTATATATGGAAAATAAACCCTATTCACAATCCAATATCCCTACTCAAGATAACAATGCATAATAGGCATTAATAGGGTTAAAATCCCTAAAAATTAAATACCATGAACTAGGGTATTGTGAAAATATGAACATATAATTCAATGGAAAACCACATAAATGCACAAACCACCTACCTTGGTGCTGTATGATTGATTAACTCTAGTGTCGACCCTTTAATTTTCCTAGAATGACATAGATCTATAAAAACGCATAAAATGTTCAACCAAGGATATCTCATGAATGATTAGAAATAAAGGTATGAGGCTCTAGAATAAGAAAGAACTCACCGTGGATATTCCAATGCAATCATTGATAGTTAACTCAGCTAACGGAAGGTTGATTGGGGGCTCAGAGAAGAATCATTCCCTACAGTCTCTACTAGATGAGACGAGTCAAGAAGAAGGTGTTTATGTCCATTAGACGCGACCCCGGTCTGATTTAACAAATAAAAAAGAAAAGTTCATGCTATGTCATTTAAAAGTACACTGAGTGTATATGCCTTTACTAAGCACTGCTTAATAAAACCTCTAGGTCACCCCACACGGCCATAAAATCAGTCGTTACATGGCTAGTACATGGTAACCCGAGGTAATTGGGTACACGGTTTGTACTCTTAAGTACACGGCATATACTCCGTAAATTTATATATTCTCCTCTTTTCTAAAAAAACACTAGAAACATGAAAACCCATACCTGAAAAAAAAAGGTTTGGGTTCTTACATATATGTATAAGTTACCTATTTTTTTAATAGTTATTTGAATTTTTTTAAACATTCAATGAAGTGTAATAAAAAAAGAATTATAATAATAATTTATAATATAAATGACATAAAAAATGTTAAAGGATTATAGAAATAAAAATAATAATTCGTTTTTATAATGTGAGGGCATGACAAAGAAGAAAAAAATAATGATAAGATGAGATAAATAATATAATAATGATGTCGACTTTCCAAAAAATGTGGGAAATGTGAGGATCTCCACTTTATCATACCTAGAATTAGGAGACACATAATAATTATATAAAAATAAAAAATAGAATAAAATTAATTATAAAAATAATAATATGAATCAAAACCCTATTCACGTTGATCTTCCCTTGGAAGATTCAAGAGTGATATATATGTGACTATGGAAACACTTGAATTATTTCTACCTCTTAGTTAATATTTTTTATATGTTATGCACACCTTGCCTAAGTTTTTCATGCCTACTTGAGTGTTGCACAATGTACTTAAGAGGGAAGTGTCTTCTTCACCCTTTCTACCTTACTTCTGATGTGTCCAAGCTTGGGTAGTTGGTCTAAATTTATGGTAAGCACAATGTTTTTATTTAAAATTTATACATGTGTGTGTGTGTGTGTTTGTAAGTATATCTATATTTTTCAAATAAAATGTCATTTATATATCATTAATTTTATTTAGACTATGTCTCTAATTTATTTTCAAACTATGATTTAATTTATAACCCTTTTATGAAACCTCATTATATAGTTATTTTGAAATATATATATATATATATATATATATTGATATATATGTATATATATATATATATTGGTGAGAAATAATGATTCAAATAATTACTCTATGATTTTAAATTAGTTTTTTTATTATTAATATCATTAAATTGTTTCTTTTGTAAATAAAATGAGAAAATCATTATTGTATTTATAAGATATCATTTTATGTACTGAATATAAATAATATTTATTATTTCATGTGAATAAATGTATCTACACCTCTTTTTATGTCACTAATAATTTAGACATGTCCATCGTCTATGTTATCATCGACATTCCATGCATTTTTATTCAAATATTCATTAATTTTATTATACATTTATTTTTATGACTTTCAAATAAGAGCACTTGTTTATAAGAATGTATTTCTCCAAAATATGATTTAAAAATTTTTCAAAATGATATTATTACATGTTAAGAAGTATATATGATTATTTTCTTTCAAGGAAAATAATATATGTATGTATTACTTTGAAATGTTTCTCGGTTATGATTGAGAAAGTAAGGACCATTAAAATGTTTTTGGACAATTGGTGCAAGAGTATCAAATTGTAAGATATAGTATGAGGAGTGAACCTAGGACCTTAAGGATATTTTTTTTATATGATATAGGGAAATGTAGGCCTACGGTTTTCTTATTTGCTGATGAGTATCAAAGTTAATCCATTAAAATTATCATTTTTAAATGGAGAAATCCGAGGAATTATTTTAACATGTTATTATTTTTGAAATTTCTGGTTTTAAAAGTTGTATAAAAATAATTATAAATCAATTTTTTTAAAACCTATTTTAGATATTTTAAAATTATTAACTAATGATTTTTAAAACCCCTTACTATGAAAATTAAATGTTCACACTATGTATAGAATTTATTATACACAGAATTAGTAGAAATTACCCAAAAGAGTTGTTTTCTCTTATGAAGTTAGTGAACCTAAAGAGTTTATGTTGTTTTTTTATTTTTGTAAAGTTTTGTTAAATTTTAATATATTTATCTACTTCTCCAAAACCTAAACCTAAAAATCTCTTGGTATATTAAATTCTTTTTGTATTTCTCAAAAATATTTTCAAAAAAAACATAGAATTTATATGTGTTTCACCCGAAATCACGGGTTTAGGTTATTATAGTTTATATAAGATCAACTCTCTAGAAAACATTAGATAATTGATGTTTTCAATAGAGTCTATAAGTTTAGCTATCCTAATTTCGCTAAATTCTGAAGATGAAAATTCAAATTTTCTTAGTTTTTGATGAATAAATTGCAAGGGAACAATTCTTTTAATGGGACAAGAATGTAACATCCCATAAATATCAAATTGATTCATAAATATAGTATAATTTAAATTAATTAATTTATGAACTATATTTTATAAAACTAAGTGATATTATTTAATCAAAAGAAAATGTGTTTATTTTGATTTTTTATATATTTCAAAAGTATAATCTTTACACATATTGAAATATTAAATTATTTTATTATATTTTTATCAAGAATATAGTTTTCATATTTTATATTGTAATATTTTTAAATAAATTAATATTTTCAGGAAATAACATTTGATTTTAAATTAATATTCAAAATTATAATATTTTTATAAACCTGATGAATTTGTTATAAATAATTATATAGAAATGAATTTTATATTAAAAGTAATATATTATTATAAATATAATTATAATAAATTTATAATGATTTAAATTATAAATTATGGTGTAAGTATTATTAGATTATTTTTATAAAAACCTTAATATTATAAATTTTGTTTTATAAAGATTTGAATTATGATTATTATGTTAATCTGGATTATAGAATATGAATTAAGAATATAATAAATAAATTTTTTATTATAATATATTTTATATATGAAATTGTAATTTTTTTTAAATTTGTTCTAATAAAATTTAATAAATACTTATTATTAAATTAAAGGCAATGATGATAATAATAATAATAATAATTTCAGGAAAAATATTTTTTATGAAAATTATTATTATATTTAAGATAATATTTTTAATAAATATTTTAATTCATAATAGGTTTTTGTTTTTTAATGTTTGAAATTATAAATATATATAATTATATTAATCTAAAAAAATTATAAATATATATATATATATATGTTACATATTTTGTTTTAAAAAAAGTGTGATTTGAATTTGTTAAAAAACCTTGAAAGAAATGTAATAAAAAGGAATTAAAAAAATAAGTAATTATATAAATGACACACACAAAAATGTGAAATGATTATAAAAACATAATTATTATTTGTAATAATGTGGTGATAAGACAAAGAAGAAAAGAAGGGATCATGATAAGATGATATAATATAATATAATAATGAAGATAACTTAAAAAGAAGTGAGAAATATGAGGAGCTCCACTTTCTCAATCTTAGAAGTAGGAAAAATAATATAATTTTATAAAAATTCAACAAAACAGATAATTAATTATAACAAAATTAATATGAATTGAACCACTATTCACCTTGATCTTCCATTGCATGATTCAAGAGTGATATATATGTGACTCTAAAAACACCCAAATTATTTATTTCTCTCTATTAATATTTTTTAAGTTATACACAACTTTATAGAGTTCTATATGCCTTCTTGAGTGTTTCATAACCTGTGTAAGAGGGACGTGTCTTTTGTACCCCTTCTTCCTTACTTCTAATGGGTCCATGCATCGGTAGTCCGTCTAAATTTAATGTAAGGGTTACATTTTGATTTAAAATTTATAAGTATAAATAAGTGTGTGTGTGTGTGTGTGTCTATATTTTTCAAATGAAAGATTATTTTTATTTACTTAATTTTATTTATACTGTGTCTCTAATTTATTTTCAAACTATGATTTAATTTATAACTTTTTTATGAAATCTCATTATATAGTTATTTTCAAATAAATAAATATATATATATATATATATTGATATATATATATATATATATATATATTTGTGAGTGTGTTCTTGTTGATATATATATATATATATAGTTGAAAATTACTTATTTAAATAATTACTCTATGATTTTATGTGAGTTGTTTTTTATTAATATCATTAAATTGTTTCTTTTATAAATAAGATGAAAAAAGTAATTATTTTATATATAAGTTATCATTTAATGTTCTAAATTAAAAAAAAACTTATTATTTCTTGTGAAAAAATGTATCTATACCTCCTTGTATGTCACTCATAATTTAGATATTACCATCATCTAAGTGATCATCAATATTACATGCATTGTTATTCAAGTATTTATTCATTTTTTATGTATTTATATTTATGACTTTTAAATAAGAACAGTTGTTTATAAGCATGTATCTCACCTAAATATGATTTTAGATATTATAAAAAAAATATTCCAGGTTAAGAATTATTGAATATTATTTTCTTTTACATACAATAATTTATTTATGTATTATTTTAAAAAATTCCTTTGTAATAATTCCGAAAGTTAGGACCATTAAAATGTTTTCTTAAAATTGGCACTAGAGTATAGAATGTTAAGTTTTGGTATGAGGAGTGAAACCATATCCTTTACGAGACATTGGCCCATATGAGATAAGACTAAGTGTCCCTATAATTTTCTTATGGCTGGCAGAGTATCATAATTAATCATTCAAAATTATTATTTTTTAATGGATAGATACAAGGAATTATTTTATCATGTTATTATTTTTTAAATTTATTATTTCAAAAAATGCATAAAAATAAATATATTTTAATGTTTTGAAAACCTATTTATTTATAATTTTAAAAGTATCTTCCAATGATATTTAAAACCCCATTTTGGTCAAATTAAATTATCTCCCTATGTTTAATATTTATTTTCTATAGGATTAGTATAAATTATCTGAAATAATTCACTTCAGTTACCGAGTTAGCGTACATGAAGATTTGTAGTTTTATTATTATTTATTTTTTATTTTATTTTTTCTAATAGTAATGTATGTATCTAACTATAAAAACATATAACAGAAAAGTTCATAGTATGTTAACTTCTCTATGAATTTCTCAATTGTATATTATAAAAAATATACAAAGCATTTATATGGGATGAAGCCAAAATCATGGGTTCTGTCTTTATATTCATACTGTGACATCTTCCCTTTATGATACACACCTCCTGAATCCTCCTCCATGGATCATTATGATCCATCCATCAGATAAACTTTCATGATGATCCCAACTAGAGATACACCCACTTGATCCATCATTTTGGGGAATTCTGGTCAGTCTTATTCTGACTTCCCAAGATGTTAAACTCATGACATGTCCCATACTACTGCCTTATGCTAAACAAGGGATGAATGAGGTGAAATACATGAAATATATATTCCTATGGAATAAGATACCTCATGATAAACAAGGGATTCCTTGGGTAAAATCCTTGGATGATATATGCCTCTACTGTTAGATACATCATGATCGACATGGGTTGCCTTGAGTTTCATGCTAAAGATGCCTCTATGAGATGTCCTCCTCAGAGGAAGAATGCAGGTGACCAACACACCTCGTATCTAGTGATTCCCAGACATGCTCAATGTTATCATCTATGCCGATGAAAGGGTGTTATCCTTCCAAACAAAGGTATCATAATTAAACAGTGTCGTCAGAGTGATTTCACAAGAAATGAGTTTCATGAACATGAATCAAATCTATGATGGAGACCCAGACTAGGAAATAATCTCCAAGGAGGATTCCATGGAATAAGGAACTGACATCCCATAATCATATTTCAATCAAGGATTTCAAATCACCATCCATGGTGGTTGAGGCTACCAACCCTTGGAAAGAAGGAATACGGGACCGAAAACACATGTCGCCTTGACAATGTGTGTCCAGTCTACAAAAGCATCAGAAACAACTTTTTAGTGTGTTATTTAAATATCAATAGGGATGAACTAGTTTGATATTTATCAATTCTTGATGTGGAAACCTACATTATGATTTTTCCAATGGATTGGTTTATGGCCTTTAAGGCTCACACAAACTGTTGTGTGTAGTAATTTGGTTTCACATCTTCTGATGGGGTTAAGCATATATTTAAAGGATATTAGAATATGAATGATAGAAAAAAAGGACATTTGTTACCAGTGGTCAGGACTCCCTCTTATATGCTCACATTAGTTACATAAAAACCTATTGATTAAATCAATCATAGATATTTTATAAGAATCATTAACCAATTTCATGATGTATTTTTCAATAATTTATCTTTGTTTAAAATTGAAAGTGAAAATGAATTTATAATTGATTTCTTACAACGGAATAGTCCTCTATAACTTTCAAATTAATTGATAGAACCAGTATAATTAAGGGAATTGCAGGTTCATTTGTAAGAGTTAGAAAGATAAAGTTTCATTCGTGATAGTATGAATCCATGGGAAGCACCAATTATTTTTGTCAATATAGAAAATAGAATTATTCATGCTTTTTGAATTATTTTAAACTCAACTAGGTCACAATAATTGAATGCTATATAATTCGAGGAATTAATGATTTTATTGATCAATTGAGGGGATAAAAGTGGTTATCTCAGGCTGAATTATAATCAGGTTATGATCAACTTCAAGTCTGGAAGGAATATATTCCCAAGATATCATTCATAATCCATTATAGTAACTATGAATACCTGGTTATTCCATTTGGTATTATTAATGCACCCGGATTTTTTATGTAATTGTTGAATTTGATCTTATAGTTGTATCCTGACTCTTTGTAGTGGTATTTTTTTATGATATTCTTGTGTATTCTTGAACTATAGTCGATCATAAGAAACACATTAACATAGTTTTGGGTAAATTGTAAGAGAATTAACTTTATTATAATAATTCAAATTATTCTTTATAGATACATTTGGTACATTCCCTTGGACACATCATTTTGAAAATATGAGTCTATATAGCTATCGAAAATATTGATGTTGTTATCTCTTGGAAACCACCAAAAATTTCATTGAGATATGTGTTTTCCTTGGATTATTAATATACTTACAATTCTTTATTTATGATTTTTCACATCTTACCTCACCAATAATAGCATTGATAAGGATGGGTGTTACTTTCCAATAGAGTGATGAGTGCCAAAAATATTTTCAAGAGCTTATTATTTGGCTTACATTTTCATATATCATTATATTTCCAAAATTGTGTTATTGGTATGTGGTCTATTACGGTGAATCTAGATCTAGGTAGGGATGTTTTCTCATATAGGGAGATGATATTATTTCCCACAACTCACTAAATTTATTTTGTATGAGAAAAATTAACTAACACATGATTTTTAATTTTCTAATGTACTCCATACCTTTAAAACTATACATCATTATATTTTTAGTAAAAAATTTACATTGTTCACGAATCATAAAATCTTGAAACATATTTTTTTCCATAATGGGATTTGAATCTAGAGTAATGAAGATGGGTAGAATTACTATAGATGTTTGACTATGGCATGATGTATGCATTCATTAAAGGTAATTTATTAGTTAATGAATTGAGTAGAAACTAAAATAATCAGTTGACTAATGATTCTTCATATTAGTGGAAGCTAATGTCATTTATAACTGATATGAATTTGGATTATACTCATTATGATCATGTACATGAATTATTTCTATATTTTTTTGTTCCTAATTTTATTTAGTAAGTTAAATATTCTTAGACATATGATCCTGAATGTCTAACCATTATGTCAAAACTCATTGATGGGGAGAATATTGAGGGATGGACACTATATGGTGGATATGTACTATCTTTTAGAGATAGGATTTTGGTTTCTCCAACTTATCATGAATTGATTATTTCTTCTTTCCACATTGAATATGGGATGTTCATATTGAAATGTAAAAATTTATAAGGGTATAAAATTATTTTTTTTATGTACTGGAATGGAGAGGAATGGGGTAATGTTTTTCTCAATATTCCTCAACTATCATTGGGGAAAAGAGGAGCACCAATAGAAAGATGGTATGGTGAATTATTTACCCATACCTATATGGAAATTAGTGCAGATATATATGGATATTTTTACAATTATATAAAGAATAGTTTAGAAAAACAATGTCATATAGGTAATTTTTGGATCGGCTCATGAAGTCAGCTCACATCATCCCTATACATGAATACAATATGATAGAATACTTGTCAAAAATATATATATATGAGAAGTTCTAAGGTTTCACAACATACCATTTGCAATTACGTATAGACAATACCCGATGTTTATATCTCAAATTTTAATGTCCTTATAGTAGGCCCATGGAGCCTAGTTGATGATGAGCACAATTTATCATCCCTAAACAGATAGAAAATCCAAACATATGATCCAAAATATGGTAAAATTCATATATCTTGTGTTATGGATTTTGGTGGCTCATTGTAGGAGAATATATTATTAGTTTAGTTCTTATATAATAATAGTTATCATGAATCTATACATATGGATCATTTCCAATAATTGAATGGTATTCCTTATCATTCTACACTTTATTAGGTGGAAACAAGTGATACTTCACTTATCAGGCCTATCTTGATGCCTAAAATAGAAAATAATATTCAAATGATTAGAAATATTATAGAGAGAGATAACTGTCATCATAAATAATTTCTGGATTATCTTTATAAACTGTTATCATTTGGTGTCAGTGATTGTGTCTTCTTGATAATCTCTCAAATGCTATGACAATATCATTTTGTTAAGAAAGTCGGGTTTCCTTCCATGTAAATTATCCCTTTTTAGATTATTGTATGAATTGTGATTTACCACCAAGATTTATTTTGGTTCAAAATGTGTTTTATTTACCTCAATCGAGGAAGTACTATCTTTATGTTATATATATGATTTGATGGGACTATATTGATATTAAACCAGATGATACATTGATTCATGTTCCAATAAGGATTTTGAATAGTCAATTGAATCTCTTTTATGAAAAAAAATATTATTTTTTATGGGTTTTATGGTAGCATGGCTAAATTTCTAAAGATACATGGGAATAAGAGAAAGAAATGTGAGACCAGTGTCCTAAGCTCTTCTAAACCAACTCCAATCTCCCACTTTTTGGGGACAGAAATTCCAATGATGGGGAGAATTTAACACCCATTTTTCTAGTTATTTACACTTATATTGTTTATTTTAATGTTATATAATGTTTTGGTTATGTTTTGGGAGTTTTTTCATTGTTTTTTATTTTTTTATAGTTTTAAGTGATGTAGGTTTTGAACATGGATAGAAAAAACCATGCACCATCTCTAGGAAATTGCCCAAGGTAATGTAGAGAGTCACTATATAGAAACACATTTGGCACATGTTTTGTCCAAAACATGCACATTCAAAGAAAAACTGGGTGAATAGAGAAAGTGGGAATAGAATGGTTGGTATAGGGTTTTTCACACTATGAAATTCAACCACCTGATATGGGTATCCCTAACATATTAGAGCTTCATGTTTGGAACATGGTTATTCAAACTGTGTAGCATAACCATGTCCCTAATTTGGTGATTCCAAGTAGAACATGCATGATTGGTGAATGGTTTAGAAAACCATGTGTCCAAACCATTATTTGGTCAGTCAATTCTATAAAAATAACTTTTTAATTGGGATTAAGGGTCTATACCTCTCATTTATCTCTTATTATATAACTCTCTCAAACTATCCCCCCCTTATGATCCCTTATATATTTCCTTTGATTAGGAAGAAAATTTTGATTAATTGAAGTGTTTTGGATCTTTAGAATCAACAGTATGTCCTCATTTTCTATCTTTCTCTTATATCCACTCATCTCCTCTATCCTAGATCGATGTATCTATTCTATTAATGATAGATCTAACTCCTAGTTTGTGGATCTTGATGAGGTTGTATAGGATCTATTGAAGGGAAGAAGATTCAAGGGTGGATTTATAGACTCATGTGTCTTTACTATTTTAATTTAATCATTATTAGGTAGGAGGTTTCTCTCCACATATACTCATTCTTCAACTTGAACGCTTCATTTTTACATTGGTTTTTGTTTTATATTTAGGAAAAAATCTCTTGGTTTTAGAGACAAAATATTTTATTTTAAAATGACTCTGATAAGGTGTTTGATGAAATTATTGAAAGAAAATGGTTTAAAAAATAAATTTTTTATGTTAAATAATTTTATATGAGAACTTATAATACATGGCTATATTCTTTCATGTGAATTTTGGGATGGATAAGGGTCGGATATTCCCCCATCAATAAGAATAATATGGTATAGATCATGGTTGGAATTTTTTCTTTCAAATTTGTTCATCAATCAATAGATAGTGAAATGATGACTCACTACTCATGAGTACTCGGAGGTCCATGGTTTCATTAATAATTTTTTGAGGGAGTGTGAACATATAATATTATAAAGAGTGGAACAAAATTGTGATAAAAAATTTGCTAATTTTTTTTCTTACATGGAACTTCTTTATGTCTCTGTAATATATTGTTTACCTACTTCTCTTTTGTTTTATATATAATTATGCTATCTTGTTCTCTTATAAGTGGAATGTGTTATCTTGTATTTTTGGATTACCTACTGAGTTTATAATCACCCCCTACTTGGTAAATTTGGAGAGTTTTTTAGATATTTTGTATTGAGTTATAGGTGAGGTAATTATGTTCCATTTCTCTAGTGGTGCATCATGATAATTCCTCCTTGGTTGGTGTTTGCAGAATGGAGATCCATATTAATGTTATTGGAGTGATTCCACAATGGCTTTCCTTTTGTTTCTTATATCATATTTTATTACTTTTTCATTTCTACTCTGATTATTTTTATCATTGGGTTTTATTTTCTTTTTATTTTTTGTACTCGTGCATTATATAGTTGTTGTTTTTTTGAATTTTTCTCAATTGGTTTTTTTTGTCCTTTTGGGAAAATCATCCCCAAAATTCTATTAATCCATTCACATTTATTACCTCCCTTTAGTGTCTTGGGTATTCCACATAAGTTTAGTGCCACCTCCCCTCTTCCCAATATAATGGTTAAGGGTGGGATGTTATAGTTTTCTTAATGAGGGGCCCACAGTAATGGGTTTCTCAAGTAGTAGAACTGGGAGAAGGGTCACCCTACTAAGAATCTATGGACAAATGGTCTCCCTAATGAGGAGACATGGGTAATGTTTCACCCTAATAAGGGGCCTTGGGAAAAGGATGGACCTTGTATAGGAGCTTGGTGAAGAGTTAACATCGTGAGGGAACCTAGGTGAAAGGTTTCCAAAATGTTTGACCTTGGGTGAAGGGTCTCACTAGTGATGATCCTCAGGTGAGTTTTTCACTAATGAAGTCTTGTGGGAGAAGGTTCTCTCAAGTGAGGATATTTAGTTAAAGGGTCTACCTATATAGGGGCCTTAGGTGAAGGGTTACCCTTGTGTAGGGAACATTAGGATGACTATGTAGTGTGGTTCCAGGGTATATGATCCATATTGTGACCAGGGTGCGAGGATCCCTAGTGAGGTGGTTAGGAATGAATATGGTTAGGGGATCTCTTACCTCGCTTCCTCTTTCAGGAATCTATATTTGTGTTGAAAATTTGAGGTGAGGGGTCTATTTCTAGACTGAGGGGGGACTTTGTTATATCGAATTGAGAACACAAAGCAGTTGGGTGAATGAGTTGGTTCTAGGAACTAGGTGACCATGAGATATGGGTGCTGAGATGAGTTATGTGGCTAGGGGAGGGAGACCAAAGTTCCTAGAACTAGAGTGAGAGACCATGATCATGAACTCTTATTTCTTTATGAAAAGTATCCAACTTCAAATTGACCAACTTTTTGATTCGTATGTCTATTTTGGATCCATGACCAATCAAATAAAATTTCATGAAGATTAAAAAATACCCAAAATTAAATGGTTTCTTTTTAATGTGTGTATTCCAAGGAAAAAAAGTTCCTATTAGACCCTAAAAATGAGTGTTAAGGTCTCGAAACAATTTTATTAGAAAACTATTAAATATGTGTACTACTCCTAAAAGTCATTTCTGACTACCATGTCACTAGACTAGGAAACATTTTTAGAAATCTATATCCCTTGATGTGTGATTAATCATGGGTCATATAGAGATCTGATTTTCTTCTTATTCAGGTAAAGAGATACTTTTCTACTCAAATTCAACATATATTGCTGGATAAAGACCATGTCATGGATTCTGTAGAATATTACATGGAACAAAATTCTCAATGCCAACATATATCATAGTGATCAATACATTTCTAAATTCTGGTTTACAACTAAAAAATACAATTTAAAATGATTAACTAACTCTTTCATATCATAGTGATTTTCTATGCTTTCCCACTTTTCTATAACTCAGGCTTTAGAAAGATATTATGTATCACTTTGATATTTCATACATTTCCAATTTTCCACTCTATAAGAATCTTACATATCTCCCTATAGTATATTACATAGCATATTGATCTTCTTTAACATTTCAAAATAGTAAAAATTTGGGTATGTAATGTATCTTACTGTCGTTCATACTATTTCTAATTTTTATTTTAAAAAAATTGGTATACTGTTATGTATTATCCTCTGGGTACCCTTATATATTGATGTAATGTTTTTTTCCTTTTCCACACTTCTGGATGAGCTTTTGAAAATATATTATGCATGCTCCATCACATTTTATATATCATAGGGCATACATTCCTTTACAATATTTTTGTATTCACTGTAAAATATTTATTGTATTCATGTATGGTTTTTCCATCTATCTAGATTCACTTCACTGGGAAATATTAAGTATCATAGTGTGAACTACCAAGTACTTTTCCAATATTATTATTTTGATAAGTCCTTACATATTTTTTTTTAAAACTATACATGTTAGGAAAATGAAACTTGACATAATTTTTTTCATTTTTTGATTTATATAAAATCTGACATTTTCAAAACATCATAAATAGTTAACAACACAAATTTAAATATTCATAGGTCCTCTCCATCCACCCAAATGTGTCTCAAAACAACTTAAATGAATTACGAATTTATCATAATATTACCAAATATATTCAAATTCATTTCCAATCCCTTTTTCATCATAGAAGGATTCTTATTTAATTCTTAAATATATCAGTAATAAATCATTATTACCATCTTCAAACTCATCCTTATTTACTCTGTCATCCAAGTAACATTGCTCATTTATTGAAGTATCTATTATACTTGATAATCAAATGATAGATTATTGTTCTTCTATATTATCTTTTTTATTTTTTTAATAATAAGTCTTTATGATTTTCAATTTCCATCTACTGAATATTATAAGAAAAAAAATTGTAAATAGTTTTTCAACTTATATTATTACTTATCATTGATTCTTACTAATATCAACTCTTCAATAATCAGTTGTATATCATACTTCCTACCAAGAATCATATCGTCTTTCTTTTCCGGATTATGTATGGATCTTCCTCAATTTAATCAACGGTAGTAAACATATATACTAATCTCCCAAACTCTAAGTTGGATCTCATAATCTAGACTCTACATTCATTGGGAATTTACTACATCACCCAAGGAATATTAATAGTTATCATAAATGTTGAAAAAAATGAAATCTTCATGACTCATTGGGATCTTAAAATATAAATTAATTGAGAAAAAATAACAATGATGTAATATTTTTGGATGATGAATATACCGCCAAAAAACACATTATATTTATTTTTACATTGAAAATTTTTATAGAGTTCATGAAATATAAAATATAATCCATGTACTCTAACCAGGTTTTAATGTAACGACCAGACCCCAGTTACCCAGAATCAGTGAATTATTTTAATACATTGGCATGATTACAAGGAATCAAGTCCCGAAGGACCGATGAGCCCCTAAGGGGCGTGCTCCACTAGGGTTTCCTCACCTTTCACCGCCTCCTTCCCCGCCTCAGGTCGACTTCGTCTCCTTCCTTGTGCTTCTTTGCGAAGATTTCAGGGTGGTTTCTCCTTCAGTGGAAGCGTTCCCGTTGTTACCTCGGCCATCGCGGCTTCTCTACTATTTGATGGCACGTTTCACGCCCTTGTCCTCCTTCATTGGCTAGGGTTTCTTTGGTGGCGCGGTGAGATTCAGCGGCCGAGATCCATCATGCTGTCCAAGGGTTGTTGTCTCGGGTGTCGACAGGGATTGCATGGGGTGGTCCGCAATGGTCTCTATGGCGGATGTGAAGGTGGCAATGGTTCGCGTTCATGACTTGCAGTGTTTTTTCTTCTGGTGAGGACTGGCATTCGGTGTTTTGAGGTGATGATTTTTGTTTACATTTTCTGTCTGAGTGATTTGGATCGGGATTTTTTTTCTTGATGGGTGATTTCACGGAGGGCCATCTGATATTTCTTTCGGTCGTGTGTTCTGAATTTTTTGATGGTTTTATGTTCTTGATGTTGTCCTGTGGCCTGAATTTCAGGCTATTGGCTGAGGATGCGGCTTTTGATTGCTTCAGACTTGGTGGAGGATGAAATTCCTTCTGGTTCCTGGTTTCCTGTGTAATTTTTTGAGGTCGTTGGCATCCGTTGTTGAGGAAGAGATGGTGAAATGGTGTTGGTTGATGGTATCGACACTATTGTGGATGTTTACTTGACGGGATTGACATCAAAGATGGTGATGGCTTGTGGCATGTGGTGGTTTGCGGTGCCTAGTTTGAGGTTCACTTTTTAATTTTGAATTCACATATTTGGGTTGATTTGGGTATTGTTTGTTTAAATTTTGAATTTGGTTTCCCTCTTGGATGATGTGGTCAGGTTGTATTTGGGTTTTGGTATGTGCAGTTCCCACTAACCCACAAGGTGGATTTAAGAAAATACAAAAACAATGTATTAGGCCTAAGACCCGAAGGACCGATCGGTTTAGCAGTCCTTGAAAATATATTACATACATTAATGTTACATTACACTTTATAACATACAAAAAAACATAAATAATCTTTTATGAATGCCATTATTTGCTTGGCTTAACCATGCATATCAATCACAATACACTTCATGGAATCCTGGGAAAAATAAAACATAGAAATGGGTGAGCTCAAATGCTCAGTAAGAATAGCAATACAGTGTAAACTTTCATAAATAAGCATAAACATTTAAGGCAATGTATAACTAAAAAAAGCCTTCTAAACTTGAACTTCATTATAATATGACAAAAATAAAATGAAATAATTCCATTTACTTATTCACATGGATATTTTAATAGTCTAATAATCACATGCAATATCACTAACCACTTTCATAATGATAGAATGAATAATGCTAGACTATCATAACCACATAGTCAAGGCCTGGTGCGAAGACTACAAATAAGATTTTGTCAAGGCCTTGTTCCAAGACACTAGTTTGTCTAATGAGACCTACTGATGCATCGAGGAGCTATAGCAGGCTCCACCCATCATTTATTAAGTCCAATGCATTCCTCATAAAAATAGGTTTAAACAGAACACAAACATTCTTATTAAAACTAGCATACGAAATGTCAATACGTTCTCCATAAACCATGAATCATATAAAAATAACACATCCACAGTCAAACATATCACAAAACATTAAATAAAATATGGAAGATTTGTTTCATGATAAATCCACTTCAAAACAAGTTTAAAATCCATTATGGGATTTTGGCATATATTAAAATGATTTTTAAAACACTTTTAGAGAAATACCCCGATTTCATGAAAACATTTGAAAGTCACACAATTTAGAAAGGAATACATTTAAATATGTTTTTGAATCTAAGTGTCCCATACGAATTCGAAATTTTCGAAAAGAATTATCATTTCAAAACATTCATGTCCATATAAATAAATCCTTAAAATCATTTTTCAAAACAAGGACATTAATTAAAAAGGTTTAGAAAGATAAATTTTTAAAACATTTAAAATTATGATCTTGATAAAGTATAATTTCCATAAATCCTTAAAATATTCATTTTGATGTCAATTTTATGAAAATGGACATGGATGATAATAATTTCCCAGTAAATACTTACACATAAACAATCTTAGATAATAATGAGATTGATGAATTAACCCTTACCAATTTGGTAACTTATGAAACATACACCCCATGAAAGAGGTATCATACAATGAATATGTAAATAAACATAAATTAATGTGTATTACACAAAGAATAAAATTATGGTCAATACATACACCACACAAAAGGTAATATTGGCAATATGGCATAAATCTCACGGGAATAAGGAGTGAGATGAAAACCCCTTACCTTGCACTTTCCTTTAGTCGAGGGTATATTTAACCTACTGTATGAAGACTATAGTATGTTAATAAATTATACCAGAACCATATTAATATTTATGATATCATAAATTATTGATTTATGACTTTATACTACCCATTTAATAATAATTTCTATGTTATATTAATATTTTGGGTAATAATCGCTTTCTTTATCGTACGCATTTTAACTTGTTACTCTTGATTGTATCACTTAGATCATGATTTAAATACTTACAGATTATAAAATATGATTTATTTATCATATATATTTATAATATAAATATGTATAATAGACATATATTTGAAATGTAAAACACCGTTTATGAATACGGTAGTCCGTACGTACAGATAAACGTTGTTTTTGTTTTTATAGAGTATTGAACAGAAGTAAGTGAATAAGATTTATGTAAGTACATAAATACTTATATATATAAATATATATATCTCCATTATAATTGTTATGTCATATATTACATACTTATTAGTTATATATATTTTTATAATCGTCAATGAATGGTGAACTTGGAAATGAATCTCATCGCATCGTGGAGACGGTAATCTGTACGTACGCACAAGCGAAAATATAATTATTTTGTTATTAAAATAATATATAATTGGATGTTATATCATATATACATAATAATTATCATGTTATATATATTATTTACATCAAATACACATAATTATTATACCCATCCAAATAATAATGTATGGAATAAAAATTACACCACGACATGGAGACGGTAAGCCGTACGTACGCATGTATGGTGACATGTCATTCAAAGGGTGGATAGATTAATGAATTTGTTTGTACCATAATTATAATAAAATCACAGTATATATAAGATACTAAATTTATTATTTTAGAATGGAAACAACAAAGAAAAAGGAAGAGGAAGAAGAAAGGAATTTGAAAGAGGATGGTGAAATTATTACCTCTTCTTCAGGTTATTCCTTTTGATTTATTCAAAAGGGATCCTTAGTATGGCTTTATGATCAAACTAAGGCCTCTAGGTTGAATGGAGGATAGTTGAGAGGGTATTTGGGTTGGTTTTGGCCGATCCAAATGGCTTAGAATGTGTGAATTAGAGTCAAATAAGAGTGCCCCTTTATAAGAGGGGTGAGGGGCACCTTAGGAAAAACATAAAATATTATTTTATAATAAATTCCAATTCAGTTTATAATGGATCCAAATTTATTTATTTATAAGATATGGTGGGTATGGGCGTAAATCCACTCAACAAATATGTTTTATACCGGTTTGGATCACTTTATTAACCTTATCTTTTAGTTTTAACTCTTAGATAATTAGTTTGACATTTACCATGCCTCTTTATATTTTTATATTATATGGTTAATAAACTTACTATAAACTTCCAATCGACCCCCAAGTGGTCCATTAACTATAAACCTATCAGGATATAAGTTCTTTGGACAATACTTAGGTCTTTAAGAATAGAATATCAATTAATAATATAATATTTTTTTAAAACCTTTTATGTCAATTTTCACACAATTGGATATTTTGTTTTTAATATATTCATAGAAGCATTATTACTTAAACAAAATTCATATAACCAATCATAATATGTCATATTAACCTTGAAAATTATTTTATTTCCTAAAAAGTCTAAAATTAAATTTATTTTGGTATTTATAATATCTATTATTTTAATCCTTCATTAATATAGTAATTAATGCATCATCATTGTGTCATAAATAAATTAAATTATTTAATGTCTAAAAATTATAAATAAAATACTATTATGTAGGAAATCTTTTTATCTTTATAAATAATATTTATAATCAAATTTATATTATGTATAACCCTTTATTAAAAGTGTTTTGGTTATTAAACATTGATTTTAACTCTTATAACTGTTCTTGGAATTAAATAATAATAAATGTCCTAACCTAATCCAAGTGGACCTAAATGATAATATTTTATTCATAAGGTTGTTTTTGGTCGAGATACACTTGTCCAATAGAATTAAGAAATATGATAGGGTAATATTAATATCATTTTTACCCTTAATTACCCTATTTACTTTTAACCGTCGTAAATAAAAGTAAAAAGTTACTATTCACCATAACTTATTTTAATCTTATTGAACCACATTCTACTCCTTGATATTTACCGTGTCTCTCAGATTTTTGAAATTACACCCATGGAAACAGTAAAATTAAGTATTATGTGAATTTGCAAATTCTCCTAGGAGATGGGACAAAGACGGTGAAAAGTTCAATAAAAATTTTTTATATCTAAAATTATTATAAACTGACACTAATGAATTATATTGAACTTATATTGTTATTATGTATCTATTTTGAACTACAAAAATTAAATGAAATAAATAATTATTTAAATAAAAATTCGGTTTTAAACTATAACTCACTATTTTAAACTATTCACCAAAAATTAAAAGTTTTCAGAAACATACCAAAAATTTACCCTAAGATAATTTTGATATTATGGAATAAATAATTAAGTCTATTTTACCAAATTCAAAACCTAGAAGTTGATTTTATTAATTTAAAATTAATTCCCACTATCAAACTAAAAGGCGTATTTTTAGGAAATAATTACTTTCAAAAGTTTGACACTTGTTTATGTCCAATTTCAAATTGAAATTACTCACAATGACCATCATTATATTAAAGGGTAAAAATATAATCTATTTATACTTCCAAGCCATTAAAATGTATAAATTAACACTATAATTTATTTTGACTAAAAAAGATGTTTTCAGTTAAAATATTGTAATTTTCACTATTCACCCAAATATGAAACATATCAGAAAAACACCAAAACAATATTGAAACTAAATTATTATGTCCCAATTATAAAGAAGTAGATTATTTTGTCAAATTTAAAATATAAAAGTTTCAAATATTGGATTTAAAAAGGCTTCTCCATTAAAAGGAGGTAAAATTGCAATTTTTGAAAAATACTTCTTTTATCTGAAAAAATGTATTTGTTGTTACATTATGTCTAAGAAACTCATAATATGGATTCTAAAATTATAAGGATTATATAAAGTTCAGCATTCAGTTAATATTATTCATAACCGCTTTTGAACGACTAGTTTGGTAAGTCATGGTGCGCTAAAACTCTGTGTTGCATGTAGTGCAAGTTATTGAATTACATTGAATAAATAACGTACTATGAAATCTTAGGGTTTTACATTCTTCCCTCTTTCAATAAATTGAATCCTTGCAATTTAAAATTGTTTTTTGAAAATAAAAGGTTGAAAAAATGAAATACCTTTGGGAAAACCCACATCGGAAATTAGGTTAATAAAATTTAGTCTTAATAAGAGGAAAAGGGAAATGAAAGGGTCACCACCAAATTATGATCTCAATTAGAAGAACATTGGTGGAAATTAGATACATATAATTGGAGGAAAAATGTAAATATTTATAGGTAGTGATTGAGGTCATCAATCACAAACAAGTGTAAAATTGAGGGCCTTAAATTCATCAGTCCATGATGATTTAAAATACCATCGGTTCAACAAAACATATGGTATTAGGATAACACATTTTTAGTTTTAAGATTTCTTACCTGATGTTTAAGAATTTATTTCTTTATAGAATAAGAGAAGAAAAAAAATTATACTTGTCATTTAGATTTCCATCCATTAACTAATTTCAACCACAAACTCATCTTTCACTCTAAAAGATAATTGAACATAAAAAAATATTCTATTTATCCTATTCGTATAGGGTTCCAAAAAAATTAATTTATATTTCATCTAGAAAAACCTTTAAAAAAACTACATTATTCAATCCTAGACATCATGTGGGTTAGTGATAAGTGATACACCGTTGTCTCCCTTCAGTCGCAGGTTCATGTCTCGCGGCCTTTCCGGACACGACGGGTTGTCACCCGACCTCCAGGTTGTCCTTTTATGGCAATCCAAAAATAATCTCAAACTTTAATTATCCCAAATACTTCTGTCAAACTCACAGTCATAAATTTATAAGGAAGGTAAACACAATTAAGATCATTTTTGCATCGTAATAACATGTGAAGACCTTCATCGTGTATTCTTTTAAAACACTACAACATCCTGAACTACCATAAAAGCTTATTGATTACATTCATGATCCTTTATTCCTTATGGAATACTAGATATACTCCTTCTATCCAAAAATTTTGTAAACTCAAACAGTTATGGAATATACAAATCTTTAATCAGTTTCAATTTAGTCAAGAATATATAATATAATTTATCCAAATCAATCATGTATTATTCCAAAATCACTACCATGGTATCAGTATCATATTATTGTTTATCTTCCTCTCAAACATATATTTTCCAAAAATTTAACCTACTATTGAGTCACTTTTCTTGGATCAACACAATCTCAAGTTCTTAATGAAATAGTAATGTAGTACAATCCTTATATACTCCATAATTATTATTACCAGTACATTGTTTATACAACACTCAAATAACATAATTCTCTAATAACAACATAAAAATTCTAATCATTCATCCTCATTTGGGGTAGTATCATAACTTAATTATTATCCAATTACATCATTTGGGACATACTCTGATGATTTGGACAATGGTTTGTGTAGTGACACAACACTTTACAGATGAATGATTGTACATTTGAAACCTTTTTCTAACCCTTTCAGCCACGTACTTGGTGTCCTTTTTCTCCACACTTATAACAAACTCCTACTCCCTTCAACCAAGTTCCAGGGTGTTTCTTCCCACAATTATCACATATGGGTAAATTCTTCTTTTCCCTCTTCCCTTTATCCATATTTCTCTTGTCTATCCTTTTCTTCTCTTGCTTCCCTTCAATGCCATAGGACTCATAGAATTAATTACATATCTTATTAACACATGATGTTATTTATTCATACGTTGAGAATATATAGGAGACAATTTCCCTTCTATATGTTGGCTTAATACCGTGAAAGATATGATCCTTCTTACTCTTTGGATCATATGTATTTCTGAAGTTCACATTCTTTCTACTGGGACCCATTTCTATACAATGGCATACAGTAGATTAGTTTATGAATTGCAATACATAAATACAAACTTCTAAAATAGTTAACATAAATTGAACAATTTATGGATATAATCCATAATCCTAAAAATGTTTTCTTTGAGGAAGTATATATTCACAAGCCCTTCATAATGGTTTGTAAAGAAAATGTGAATTATATTAAGCATATCCCCCAGGAGTGTCGTAACTAAGAGTGCTGCAAGGCCCATTATCGTGACCAGTTCCCATTTGAGACTAGCTCAAAGCAGGGTTTTTGGGTTTTACCCCTAGGTACATCTGTGCCAGTGCCGCCTCTACCTGCTCATATCGAGACCGAGATGTTTTGCTTGAAAAACTCACAAAATCTCTATAATACAAAAATTCTAGGAAGTTATTCTATAATAATACTCAATGTCTATTTAGGGATATGTTCTCTAATCAATGATTATCTAAATCTAGTTTCCAAGGTTATTGCTAAACTTCATCTGATACCAACGGTAATGCCCTGACCCCAGTTACTATGAAGGTTTCAAAATGAAAACTTTCTTAATTATTATTTTCTATTATTTCATTTTATTAAAAGGTAAATAAAGTCTCTTTGGGTATAATATTGACCATTTATGGGATATTTTATAGGAAAATATGGGATATTTCCAATCATATGAAAAGGTATGTCATCATAAACATTGATTGGGTGATATTGAGATAGTTCATGGACAAGCCTAGAATCATACGCAAAAACTTATTTATATATTTTTTCATACTACTCTTATAATAGAGATTCATATGGGATTGTTCTTATGATGTTGACATTATTCATGTATTTTGATGATATGTACTATTTTAGATAGAGAGAACATTCTCATTTTTAGAAATTGATATTTAATAATCATGAATGAGAATCACAATTGACATTATGAAAAAAGTTCACATGATGATATTTTAAAATGTGGATTATTATCCACTGTGTTTGGACAAAATTTAATCCAATATTGGTTCAATTAAGGTTAAATAATTAATTAAATATTATTCTTTTTAATTTTTCTAGTAAATTATTATTTAGTCATAATTAAAATTATTTAATACAATAAGTTTGAGAATTATGATCTTAATAAATGTATTTAATGAGATGAAAAAACTATTTGAGACATAAAATTAATATATAAATATATATATATATATATATATATATGAATATTTATCACATGTGTTAAGTCATGTCACAATTCCCTTAAATTTAATAGCCATTAATTATATTCTATTGTAATGTCTAAACCCAACAATGACTATATTTCTAAATCATAAATTTCAAAATACATCAACCATTCTTCCTAATCACCAAGGGTTAGTTAGATTCATAGAAATATATTAATACATCATTATGACTCAATTTACCCTTAACTTCATGGTCCCAAATACTGAAAAAAATAGGTAAATAACAAAAAAACCAAAATAGAAATCAACAAAAAAATCACAATAATCAACCTAAAAAGATATGTATATATCTCATGTTAAGGGATTAAAATATCATTTATAATCAAAATCATATAATGGGTCACATGGATAAAATCAATATTAAAAATAAGTTAAAATAATTGATACTCAATAAAACCAAACTAGGCATCAACCTTACCTCTAAACCCACCTCCAAATAATCAATTTAGTTATTAACATCCTCATATTTCCTTAATAGGCCATTTCTCTTACCTATTCCAAAATAAATGATATATATATATATATATATTAAGTGTGTGTGTGTGTTTGAGGTGTAATAATTATGATTAAATATATTTCCACCAACTTTCCTCACAAATCTATAATGATAATAATGTGAATTCATGTAAAACTAAATAATTCTAAACATATTAAATTTATTTAATTAAAATTAAAACATTTTACAATCAATTCATGTCACATGTACCTTTCCATATGACCATGACATTCGACTCTTTTCATTTCATCCTAATCCAAAATGGTCGGATGGAATAAATTAAATTTTGTTAGGAAAAATATTTTTTTCTCTTAGTTCTTGAGGAATAATTATTGTAATGGGTATTAAATTATCAAATATTATGAATATGGTAATCTCCTTTTACCCTTATGAATTAGGGTACCAGTATAGTAGTGGCCCCAAGTTGATGAAATAAAAAGGAAATAACCTTCTCTAATTCATTAACCAAGAGTGATATAGTTTCCCTTACTAAATAAAGTATCTTTTATATAGTATGTTCTTCTTCACTTAGGCCTTGATGGACTATAATCATGAAACCTATATTTTATATAATGGACAATAAAATCATCTAATTCCATTAGGCATTTGTGAATGAAAAATTCAGTGGATCAAGGATAAAATAGTATTTGTCATGGGAATTTTTTTGATATTGTAGTGCATGAGTTAACCTCTCCTTACTCATAATCCAAGAGAGGATGTCATTTTGGGCCCTTGGTTAATATTATAAAATGTGCAGAAAACTCGCATCACTTTTAATATGATATGGTTATATTTTCTCATAACTCTTAGTCCAATATATCTCAATTTTCATATCATGATCAAGATAATATTTTTTTAATACATTTTAACATATAAATGGGAATCATAATGATCAGTCATATCACATTTCCATATATGAAAATATATCACAACCCATGGAATAATATATTTAATTCCAATTTATGTATCATGACTAGTACATAAAATAAACATAAATAATCGTATAATAATTTATTAAACAAATATTTATTTAACATATCCAAGAAATAAACCAATCATAACCAATATTTTATTACATCATCAAAAATCTATATAAAAATACAATTTAATATATTTAATGTGATGGTCATAAATATTATAATCATAGTGTTATAAATAAATAAACCTAATGCTTGTAGGTTAAACCAAAAATGTATCTTGGATAATTAAGATAATAGATAAATCGAATTAATTCCTAAATACATTATGATCATCTCTTTCCTTCTATAATCACATTATTTATTTTAATGTAAGGTCCTTATCACTTGATTTCCATTTCACTCATAGTCTAAATTAGTGCCAATATGATTAAAATATCTAAATGATTGTCTGAATTGGGAATAATTTATATCTCAATAATAATAAACTACATGAATTTATTCAAAAAATTATGGACACGCAAACAATCTGTTTGGGTACTATTTATTAACAATTCACTATATAGGAACACTGAGAGACTATATCATTCAAAGATCAAAAAAAATGTGTACTAGGAAAAATTTATATCTTATGCATAATATATTACATGAATTTATTCAAATATTTCTAGTCAATCATGCTACCCATTTGGGTACCAATCCTTAACAATCCACCCAACATGCACACTGAGAAAGTGCATCATCGAGCAATCCAAAAAAATATAACTTGGGAAGAATATATATATATATATATATTAGGAATGATAAAATAAAGGAATTTATTTATAAATATATTGATAATCAAAATACCTATTCGGGTACCCTACCCTATCAATTTACTCAATGGGCGCAATAATAAACAACCTCATTGAGTGATCCTAAAATCATTATTCCTTAGGTTGAATGAAACTCCCCAATATTTTAGTTTCTATTTTAGTTTAAATAAATACTATGATGATTAAATTGTATCATTTTCAACAATAAATTAAAATGAGTCAAGATACATTTTAATTAAATTTGAAATATCATTAAGAAAAGTATAAGAAGAGTAAAACCATAAATCAATAAAAAGTATAGTTAAAATGGTTTATTCCTTACATAAAATTATTAATGTTTTAAAAAATAATTTAATATACTATAAGAAAAATAATTTGACTAAATTTAAAGGATTTAATATTGATAATTAAATTCAATGGGATATGATTAAGATTAATTAATGTTAGAAAGGGGTATTTTTTAAAAACATTTTTTTAAATTAATAAGTAATTTTTTATCATAAATAAAATTTATCACCTTTATAGTATTATTATAATAAACAATTCAATGTAAAAAAACATTAAACTTGTTTAATTGGTAATTTATAAAAAATAAGATTAAAAACACTTAATGTTTAAAAAAAATTCTATAAAAATATTTTTTCATAATATTTTATATTTTTGATTAAAATTTAAATTCAAAAAATTTTTATAATTTTTATTTTAAAAAATGAAATTGATTTTTTAATTAATAATCCAATATTTGGTTTAGGAGTAATTTTTGGGTATTTTCATAAAATTTATTTTTTGGGGAAATTGTAAAAATATAATGTTTACAAATACAGGCACGACCTAACCCTTGTCGGGGCTTGATCTCTAAATTGTCCAAGCCCACATTTATAAGCTAGGGGTGGCAACAAGCACTAAAGGTACAACAAACTTGGGGTGGCCTTTTCCTAAGAACCTGTACACATGCACTTATCCAACTCAATGAAAAAATGCAGAGGGAAAGAAGAAAGGATGGAACACTAAAATAAAGTAAACTAAACAAGCATGAAACTCTTAATAGTATAGAAATATGGTAGTGTAAACTGAATAGTAAAGAGAAAAATATAGGCCTAATAATAAATATGTCTCAACCTAACAAAATTTAAAAATAGTAAACATTTGAGAGATCCTAGATCCTGTATCCCAAGCTACGACCACCATACGCGGTCCAAGCATGCAGTATCTCTAAGCTCCTCAGAAGTCATAGTTGACTTGCTTGTTGTACGCAAAATAAATGACACATGTGGGAAAATCCCATGCATGGGTGAATATAAACATTCCTAATAGAACACCCTGAAAGGGTGAAGGGGCTGTAAGAGATATGACTGAGGAGGAAAATAGTAGATAAAAAAAGATACAGTGAAAGAGTATAGCTCAACCCAATAAGAGAGTGAAAGTAAGCTCATCCAAGCACAAGGAGATTAATATGGTGGCTAGATGAACTACCCTTCAATAATTCACCACATATATCAGGAGTGTAGACTCATCCAACCATTGGAAGCTAAACATCGAAATAACATGGCATGCCCCTTGCATTTTCACCTCTTCTGGAAGGAGAGTATCTTAATCCTAGGTGTGAATCCATAAGAAAGAATATATATAAATATACATTTGTATATATATATATATATATTCTCATTCAAAGACGCCCAAAATGAGATAGTAAAGGGATCTCCATCTCACAGCTCATCCCAAGAAGAAGAGTACCCAACAATTCAAAAGTCCATCAATAAAGCACAACATCCCACGTATCTGCCCTAAGCACACGAGTATACGGAACTCAATCACCATACCTTGATACTATCAATTTTGGGTGGCACTAACTCACCTGTAAGGTTTTATGTTAGATCACACGAATGTGTCTTAGTGGGGAAAGTGTCTCTCTTCCTCGTGAGTCCAAAGTTATGTCAAACCATGTCTCGTCACTCTGTTGCATAGTCGAGTGGCCACAATCTCTAGGTAAGGATCCCATGTGTGCCTTAATAGGAGGGTCCTACTCTTCTAGTCACTAAGGAACTCCATTTATCATCCCCGCTGGATGGTAATGCTTAGAAAATGTCATCGGGAACTCCACTAGCCATCCCTACTGGAGTGTAACAGTTGGAAGATCCATTAGGGAACTCCACTACCCAGCCCTATTGAAGGGTAATGCCAGGAAAAAGATCATAAGGTCATCCCATTGCCCAACCCTACTATAGGGTAATTCCTAGAACATCAAGGAACTCCACTGCCCAGCCCTGCTGAAGGGTAACTCAGAAATATCATCAAGGAACCCCACTACCCAACCCTAATGGAGGGTACTACCCGGAAAGGTGTCTAGTGATCACGCCTGATCATTTCCATCGTCGTGTATCATCTAATAAATCTCCATGTCCAAAAAATTTCATATCCTATCTTAAAATCCTATACTGAGGGAACCATCATATTATACATGGAAAACACTTAGGATAGGCCACTCGTGGTCTAGAAGCCGAGTTCAAACAAAGAATATATGAATATTCAAAAACTCTTAAAAGGAGCTCAAGGGTAACACATCATGTGATAGGACTCACATAGTGTGTGGTCATGATTCACTACAAAACCATGTCCCTAGCCAGTACATGGAAATCAGTCCATGTAGAGGTATACATCGTGTAGGTGGACTACATGGTGTGTCTTGGCTAATCGGGACCCAGTTTGTGTCTCTACTAGTAGTTTTAGTGTACTCAGACCCCATGTCCATGTACTATAGTATATGGTGTGTGGATTCACATGGGATGCCGCCTATTTACTCATGTCTTGTCCTCATACATTGAACATGGCATGTTTCTGGTCGTTTGATCCATCACATTGTTTACTCACATGGAAAGGCAGTACACAGCATGTCAAGGGAATTACACACCATTCCATCCTTATAAGTTTCTAAAACCCAGTAGCTGCCATTGGAATGGAATACATGTTGTGTGTTCATCCTTATATATAGAATGTAGTCTCTATTTTTTTATAAACTCAATATTTCTATATCTGGTCTTTCCACATTGAATTAGGCCTTGTAGTTGTTGATCCTACTTTAATTCCTCCCAAATATCATGGATATGTCTATGATTCGCGCTCACCACCAATCATTCACCAAAAAATCCATATGTTTATCATGGGGTTTTTTTGTTCTTTATGTACACCTTCACACATCCATTCATCACAAAATTGATGATTAAACACTGGATCAGTCATCCTCACCTCACAACAATCCTGGATATATGCTCATTTCAATATATTATTCATGTTTTGTCGATCCACTATGGATCCAAGGGCCTAATCGAGCTCGGTGCTACCCAATAATTGTCAAAGAAAAACCATAGGGATTCTAAAAGTGAATAACATGAAGCAGCTAGGGAGAAAATCTAAACAACAAAATTAAATTGATCGAGTCCAATCATTCTTTTCCAGTCGATAACGAATGGGATTTCATATCTAAAAACTACTGAATAAGTAAACTAATTTATGTACATGGGAACATGAAAAGTCTACAAATGGGCATAATTCCAAGAATAAGGGATGGATTTTCTCAATCACTTAATCTAAGGTAATAAGGCACAATAATATGAGTCCTTCCACTGTTTTAGATCGACCGTTGGTGAAGAACACCAAAGGGAGAATTTTTTACTTTCACCGCATCTTGATCTGATCTGATCTAGATATTTATCATTATTTTCCAAAGGGAGGAGGGGGATCTCTCACCAGTAGATTCCATAAAATTATGAGTCAACCCTGGGAAAAATTACATAGCGATGAACTTAAAGAAATTTTTTTTTAGGTTAAATGAATTTAATTAATTAATTAATCAAAATAAGTGTACCACCAATAGGTGAGGGGACAAAATGTCTCGTACTGACTCACTTTATGTCACGCCAAGGGTAGACACCACATTAGGAACACATCCGTGAACTATGATTTCTAATCTAATCAGTTTTTTAAGAGTTATCATGTTTTCCTTAATGTATCATGCATGTGTAATATAAAATATAAATAATATTTTTATAAAATTATTTCTAGGAACACCAGGCCACAGAATCTCACATTGTCTCAATTCCTAGATTTGGAAATATAAATATAAATATTTCAAAGTTTTAAAAGAAAAAATCAGTTCCTTACATCATTCCCTTCATCAATATTTTCATCTCCAAAAGGAAAAACTAAGAAAAACACATGGGGTAATGACATGTACTTGGATCTCCCACTCCTAGGAACTCTCCTGCACATTTTTGTACAACCACATCACGTAAACCAAAGGCATGGTCCATCCACATATAGTTCTCTCCTTCTGATCCTCGATCTCCACTGGGTACTCTATAATGATGGCTCCATCCCCAATACCCATCTTTCCATAGTCAATGACATGCATTGGATCATGCACATGTCTTCTCACTTGTTGTATGAGGATAAAATCTTGTATCCACTCAAGCTATGGGGGTGCAGAGAGGTGGTAAGAAACCTCACCAACCTTATACACAATCTCCAATTCCCCGATGAACCACGTGGATAGCTCACCTCCCTGACTGAAACTCTGCAATCCTCATTGTGGGGAGAGTCTCGGGAAAATGTGGTATCCCAACTCAAAATCCAAGGGACTTCAATGTTGGCATTAATAGTATTTTTTTCTACTCTAGGACATCCTCATCCACTCACGAATGACCTTCACTTTCTCTATTGTCACCTAATTTAACACTAGGGCAGTCAAAGATGTCTCTTCAATCTATGTCCAGTAGAAGGGTGACCTACATGGTCTTCTGTACAAGGCCTCAAAAGATGTCATGCTAATGGTAGAGTGGTAGTTGTTATTGTATGTGAACTCTACTAATGGTTGGTGATCTTCCTAGATTTGGACAAAGTCTAACACGTAATGCCTCAGCATATCTTCTAACATCTGGATGGTGCGCTCAGTATTCATATCGATATGGGGGTGAAAGGTTGTACTCATATACAATTGGGTCTAAAAAGCCTCCTACAATCCTATCAATAATTGTGATATAAACCATGAATCACAATCAGAGATAATCATTGAGAGTACTTTGTAAAGTAAATTGATATATAATGCATACAACTACCCAAAACTCTCCACCGAACTCTACTCCATCACCACAATCCATTGTTTTGTATTTTCTAGAAATCCACTTTTAGGTTTAGTGGGGAAAAAACGTTCCAAAATACAAAAACATCAACCAACATCCAAATTCATAATTCAAAACGCAAACATTATTCAACTAAATCCATGATTTCAAAAACTAAATCCTACAACAAGTTCTGGTATATATCACCTATAACACTACCATCCCCATTAGGAATCCCCAACATCATCATCATAATAACATCGTTAATAGTTGACGACCTCAACATGCACTGCCACTGAAGAACCTTGTCATCGACACATGATCACCACCAGAGACGATAGATGAAACTCAAGCTCACCATCATCTGACCACTGCTAAGTAATTGTGATCCAACACTGCCATCACGAAAAACACCATTACAATGATGAAAATTAAGAACAAATATACTTGATGTCATAAAAAGAACAGAACTTGCGATTCATTGCACACAGCAAACATCAAACGAGGACCACCACAGCTCGGAAGAAATCCTGCTTTGGACACACCTCCTGGAACACTGATGAATAAACAACCTACACATACCAATGATCTCTAAGGAATTACATGCATATTTCATCCCAGTTCCACTCCATGATCTCAAGAGACTACAGCAGACTTTCCTAAACTTGGTGCTTAGCCTTCACCTACTAACAGTTGAGGCACAGAGAGATGAAATTAGCTACACATTATCTCATAATGAACCACCAAAACTGCCATTGAATTCATCTTTTCATCTTCACTAAACCAACATGAATAGTTATGAGATAATTGTGGAACTCTGGCATCACTTCCTACCATAATGTGGTTGGAACCACGGTTCATACCCGGAACAAGATGTCATGATTCCCTCCTTCAGAATATCCATATGGTGAGTCACCTATGGATATATGATCATGTAAGTCCTCACAGTCGATTTCTATTAGCAAGGGCTCTCTTACATGCTTGAGAGGTGAAGGATTCAACACCATCGATTGAAGAAAATTTGTACTCTCCTGCTCCATGAGGGTCAGTTGTACTAAAGATAACTACTCTGAAGATTCTTGCACTAAGTAATCCTAGGACTTATTATTAAGGTAATATTTTATAACTTTTCCCTTCCCTATATTGTAGAATATCTTGATGTCATAGTCCAATAAGAACTCTAACCAGTGTCGTTGTCTCAGGTTCAGGTCTCTCTGATTGAAGGCATACTTAAGACTCTTGTGGTCTTATTAAACCTTGAAGTCCTCTCACAAAAGATAGTGTCTCCAAATCTTTGGGTTAAATACTACCATTTCCAGCTCTAAGTCATAATTTTCATAGTTCTTCTCACGTGGTCTCAAATGCCTTAAACCATTTTCGATGACTATCTGAAGTTGCATAAATACACAACCAAACCTAGATCATGATGCATCACAATAAACTATGAAATCAATTCCTTCCTCTGGAAGTATCAACACTGGAGAACTCATCAACCTCTACCTCAACTCCTCAAAGGACCTCTGACACTACTCGAAATAAGTAAATAGTTTCCATTTATACGTTACAATGGTCAAAGGGGTGTGATTCTAGATAAATCATCCACATAACTCTTGTAGTACCTCCCCTAACCTAGGAAGTTTTGCACCTATGAAGCATTCTTGACTAGCTAACATAAAATCCCTATGTCAGTATTCACTAGATCATTTGCTAAACCTTGTTTTGAAATGAAATTCCCCAGAAGGTGAACCTCATATATCCATAATAGTCACTTTGATAGATTTCTATAAAACTTGCGCTCTCGAAGAAAATCTAGATCCATCCTCAAGTGCTCTGTATGATCCTCCTCTAATATAGATTATATGAGTATGTCGTCTATAAAGACAACAACAAACTCATCCATGTATGGATGGAAGACTTGGTTAATCAAACCCATAAACATGGAAGGGGTATTCATTACACCATAGAGAATCACTAGGAACTCATAGTGTCCATAATGACATTAGAAAACTATATTTTTAATATCATCCCCATGAACCTGCAACTCATAGTAGCCGAAACTCAGATTTATCTTCAAAAACCATCTTGTGCCTCGAAACTAGTTAAAGAGGTTGTAAATCCTCAGAAATGGGTACTTGTTATTTATCATGTCGTGTTTTTGGTGATGATAATCCATGTAGATTCATAAGCTCTTGTTCTCCTTTTTCATGAACAATGCTGAGGAAGACTATGGGACACACTGGGTCTGATGAAACCATTCTCTCGAATGTCATCTAACTACAACTATAGATCATGATTCTTCATAGGATCCATATGCTATTCTAGTAAATATATCATGAATGTCCATGGATGAAATTCGATGAAAAACCCCATCTCCTATCCTAGAGGTAGTCCTAAAATGTCCTCAAGGAGGAAGTCTATATAATCCATCACAACTGAAAAAACCCAAATTTATTAAGATCCCACTACACCAAGGGATACACTACACAACTAATGGGTGATGGAATACAACCTCTTACTCATAGAACCCACTTTCCCTATCATTGTATCCCTCTTTCCAGAAAACCAGAATTGTGTCTTGTTGGTGTGTATAAATCTGAATTGTCTACGGTGATAGTTGATCAGGTCTCAGATCATAGATAGTCAATCCATACCCTAGATGAAGTCATAGGGTTCCATCATGATGAACAAAGTTTACCATGTGATCCTCTCTCCTCTAATAGATATCTCTCATTTCTGGAATATGAAAGATACATAAGAATCATTCCCTATCGGAACCTCAAGATGAATCAAATGTGATAGCACCTCAACTAGAATCTCTAACTCTCACACTAGGAGTATCAAGATAAAATAATGGATGGAACTTGTTTCTTCTAGTACATATTCAAGAGTACAATAAACACCTATTTTACCTTGAATCATCTCGTGCACTATGGGGATGTAGACATCCAAAGCATGTAGTTTTCCTCAGCCACAACGGCCAGCTCCCTGAGCCTAATGTGGGCTACTTCGTGGGGGGATCTCATAGCTTCATCCTACACATGTAGCTCCTCCTACTCATCTTCCAGATCCACTACCCTGGGGGCCACCCTATCCATGCATGGGAGATCCCTTATCAAAGCACTGCCTTAGTCATGGTGGTCCATCATCTATCTGCCTAGGCTACTCAGTAGGTCTGGTTGGTCAGTCATGTACCATGTGAACTCACCCGTCATAAGAAAAATATTTCCCTTATCTCAACTTCTATTGTCATATGCACTACCTCAGCCCTATACTACGACATACCTACACCAGCTCATGAAAGGGTCTCTTGTGATGATATTTCATCGAATCACACCTTCTAGCTATTGCAGATGAATCATCTCTATGACTTCCACTACTAGCTCCAACTTCCTGGTGTCCTTTTGAAAGAAATTTCTCTATCACCAGTTCCTAATCGAACACCCTTGTATGGGTAGGGATCTAAAAGGGAACAACACTAGATCAAATATCTATGTGGAGTCCCTGCTCAAACATTCATGGTCTGAAGTATTCATCTCTGATCATGTTAAGGGAGTAACTCATGAGGTCTGTGAACCTCTCTACATACTCAGAAACCGTCATAACTCCCTAATGAATCTCTTGAAGCTCCTGGATCCAGAATGATCATAAGCAGGATAGGTAGTACTCCTCATGAAATAGATGTTGGAAGACATCAAATGAAAGTTTCAAATCATCATGCATCTGCGTAACAAGGCTCCACCAATGCTCAAATTATCCATGGAAATATCTAGACAACAATTATATGATATGATCTATCATAGTACTAATAATCTTGATGATACGAACCACTGACTCTAGCCAATCCTCTACTGCCTAGGGATCTAGATCACCGAGGAACCTTAGTGGTCTCTGACATTGGAACTCAGAGAGTGTCTTAAGCCTGTATGCATCCTCATCTTTCTCTTTTGTAATGATCTACTTCTCAACAAGTGTAGGTTCTTCTACCTACCCACCTAGAGGAAGGGGGTCGCATGATGGACCTTAAACTAAGGCCTCATTGATCATAGGATCTCTATCAAGAACTGAAGCTGGTATCATTACTGGTTATCATAAAGGAGGCATCCTAAAAGTTATTAAAGAGTACTGTGTTCAGATGAGAATATATATATATATACACACACATCGACAAGAATGGGGAGCTAAATCAAGAAGGAAAGACAAATACTCAATCCTATATGATTCATGTACCGTTAATACCTAAAACAATTTTTTTGATATTATTATTTGACAAGTAGATTTTTAGGGTCATGGTGAATGGATATGTCAGTCACCCAAACCTTCACTGGACTCCCTCACCTATGATCCAGACTCGAGACACTTTGATTATGTTTCCATAAACCAAACCAAATCCTCTTAAAGGTTAATGTTTGAACAATATCCCAAGGAATTAACTTGATTAAATACCAATAAATCATAACATGATCCATGATGGGGCTCAATATGTAACTACTTCAAGCCCGACTTCATGGTCTAGGGGTGGAGACAAGCAACAAAGGCATAACTAACTTAGGGAGGCCTTTGCCTAAGGACCTATACACATGCACACAACCAACTAAATGAAAAAGTGAATATATAAATAAAAAAGGATGAAACACATCTATAAGGTAAACTAATCATACATGAACCTCTAGAAAATATTTCCCCACCTAAAAAAACTGGAAAAAAGTAAACAGTTGAAAGATCCTACCTCCAGTATCCAAAGCTACAACAACCGTATGCAGTCCAAGAACCTAGTATCTCTAAGATCCTCTTATGTAACAATCGACCTATCCATCATCTACAAAATACACAAAACCTTTGGGAGAATCTCATGTAGGGGTGAGTATATATATACAAAGAAGAATTCCCTGAATGGGTGAAGGGGGAGAAGTAAGAAATACAATTGAAGAGGAAAACATTAGATAGAAAAGGTACAATAAAAGAGTACAGATTAACCCAACAAGAGAGTTAAATGAAGCTCATCCAATAACAAGGGGAGAAACATAGTTAGTATATGAACTATCCCTCAAGACTTCGCCACCTATAGAAGGAGAGTAGACTCATCCAACCATGAGAATCTAAACCCAGAAAGCATGTGGAATACCACACGCATCTTTCCCTCCCCTAGAATAAGAGTATCCAAATACAATGTGTGAATGCAGAATATATAATATATATATATATATATTCTTGATTAAATATGCTCAAATGAGAGAGTAAGGGGATCTCCGAATCACATCTCATCCTTAGAAGAAAACTATCCAACAGTTACAAGAGTCCATCAGCAATGACAAGCATCCCACACATCTTCCCTGAACATAGAAGTCTAAGAAACTCTATATCCACACCTTGATATTATCTTCACTAGGAGGAACTGGCTCTCTTAGATAGTTTTAGGTTGCCTCAAAAGAATGTATCTTGGTGGGGAAAGTGTCCCTCTTCCTTGTGAGTCCAAATCTACATAAAACCATGTCTCATCACTGTGTCTCATAGTCGAGGGGACACAATTTCTATTTATGGAACTCATGAACTAGTACAAAAGGAGGGTCCTACTCTACTAGTCATCGGGGAAATCCCTTTCTTAGCCCTGATAGAGGGTAATGATTGGGGAATGTCATCGAGGAACTCAAATACCTTTCCCTACTAGAGGTTAATGCTTGGAAGAGTCATCACGGAACTCTGCTGCACAACCTTTCTATAGGGTAATGCCCAAAAGAAGGTTTTGGGGAATTTAACTACACATCCCTGCTCGAGCGTAACTCCCATAATGTCAAGAAACTCCACTTCTAATCCCTTTTAGAGGGTAGCTCAAAAATTTATCGAAGAACTCTACTGTACAACCCCACTAGTCTGTACTGTATGAAAAGTTATATGGTGATCATGATTGATAATTATCATCGTCAAACATCACCTAATAAAGAACCATGACTATTATATATCACAGTATACCTTGAAAGTTTTTAATGAGGGAACCATCACATTCAGTGTGGAAAAACACTCAGGATAGGCTACTCTCATGCCAAAATATTAGTTCAAATGAAGAAGATATGGATGTTCAAAATCTCTTGAAAGGAGCTCTAGATGAACACGTTGTGTGATTGGACCCACATGTTGTGTGGTCTTGCTTCACCGCCTACCCATATCCCTAGCCAGTACATGGAACTTCGTCTTTGTATAGGTACATGCCATGTAGGTAGACTACATGGCATGTCCAGGAAAATCGGGACTCGGGCCTTGTCTCCGATGGCCATGTATGTGTACTTGGAACTTATGTCTCTATAAAATGGTAAACGGTGTGTGGATTCACACAGGATGTCTCTCGTGTACTCAAGATATGTCCATGTAATTTTTACATGGTGTAAGTTCAGCCGTGTGATCTGTCACATGACTCACTCACCTGAAAATGTGATACAGGGTGTGTCAAGGGAAGTACACACAGTACCATATTTATGGGTTTTGGTAACCCTAGTGTCACCACTAGAAGTTTCTCCACACATTGTGTTCTTCATTGTACATATCATGGAGTAGTGGTTTTTCTATAAACTCCAAATTTCCAAATATGGCCTTCATGATTCAAATCACACACCACAACTATATATCCCACTCAATTCCTCCTGAACCTCAAGGTTATGGCCATGATTCTCGCATATCATTCATCATTCACTAGAAAAAAACCTCCATATATTCATCACAATCATGATGATTAAACATAGGATTGGTCATCCTTACCTCGTAATGATACTGAATTTAGGCTCATTTCAACAAACCGTTGATGTTCTATAGATCTTCCATGGATCCATGGATCGATTGAGCTTTGTGATGCCTAAAAAATATCAAACTGGGAATCATAGGGATTCTACTAGTGATGAACGTGAAGTAATGAAGGAGAAAAACACAAGAACAATAGTCAATTGATCAAGGCCAGTCATTCTTGTCTAATCGATCCAGAATGGGAAGTTCGGATTTGAAAAAAACTGAATAACCAAAGTAATATCTATACATTGGAACATGAAAAGTCTTCAAATGGATTCATGTCCTAGAAAAATGTATGGATCTACTTAATAATTTAATATAACAGTGTAAAAGTACAAAAAATAGTCTTACCTCTATTTTGGGTCAATTGTTGATGATGAACTCATTCATCAAGATAAAAGGGAAAATCTATTGTGTTCATTACGTCTTGATCTGGTCTAATCTAGAGATTCATCCTTGTTTTCCTAAGTTTTTAGGGAGGATCTCTCACCGGTGGATTCCAGAAAATTGTGCAGCAACCCTCACCAAAATTCCCCTATGATGAATTTATAGAAATTTCATTTTATGTTAAAAGAATTTAATTAATTAATTAATTAATTAATCCACTTAATCACACCTCCAATGAGTGAGGGTTTAAAAATCCCATGCCAATTCAGTTTAAGTTACGCCTAGGGTAATCACCACTTTCTGGACACAACTGTGGTCTTGGATTCCTAATCTGGTCAACCATTTAAGAGTTTCCCCATTTTCCTTGAGGTATCATGTGCACACGATATAATATATACTTAATATTTTTTTTAAATTACTTCTAGGCACACCAGACCTTGGAATCACATGTCATCTCACTACTTAGCTTTGGAAATATATATATAAAAGTTTCAAAGTCTTATAATGAAAAAATGGTGTCTCTATAAATACTATATCATTTATGACATCATCCTGATATAATAATGACTTTAAAAATTTATGAACCATTTTTCTCACCCAAATTAATTTTTAAAGAGTAAAATAAATTACTTAAAAATTTAATTTAAAAACCTTTGATTGAAATTTTAGGACCATAGTTATATGTTTTTCAAATAAAGATTATATTTCCCTTTTCCATTAATTAATTATTTACAAGGGTCCATCCAGTTTTTTTTTGTTTCGAGAAATATAAAAAAAATATAATTAAAAATTAACTAATAAATTTTGTGGTTATAAGTTTTATTTATTGTATTTTTCCTAAATATTAATTTTTACGCTTCAAATTTCATTTTTCAAAACGTTGTTTTTTTTGTGTTATGTATATTGATATAGAAGTTAATTTTTACTACCTTTAGAGTTTGAATTAAATAAAATATATTTATTAATTTTAATCAAAATAAAAAAATATTTAATAATGAAAATTTAATTTATGGAATTAAAATAAATTACCAATGTAAAAATGATTCACCACGGTAAAGTCTAAAATGAGGTAAAAGTGATAAATCAAGAGGTAATGTATCCATATATCACAAAACCACATCTATAAATATTTTTATAATGGATTAAATAAACAAAAAATATATAATACTCACTAATTATCAATTTTTGATCCACTTTACTTAAATATGAAATCCCTTTTAATATTTTGAAATTAATATTTTCAAAAATTCCACCCCTCCAAATTATAAAATGAAAACTTCACCATACCACTTCTCCTCACACCTTAATACTCTTATCTTGAACAACATCTTTGAAAAATCTTTCCCAACACTCTTAAAAATCATATAGATTTTCTACTCTAATCAAAATACTTCCTTTAAAATTGTTATCCTATGTAGCAAAGGAGTTGTCCCAAGGAGTAAGGTAAGAACTTCTAATTACCCTTTTAATTTATATTCCATTTATTATGTATCCAAAACCTCCTAATATATCATAAAAATAAAAATATAAAGACAAAAATATTGTTATTATTTTAAAATATTATTATTTTAATGGAATAATTATTATTTAACTTCCTCTCAAAAGTTTAAAAAATGGAAATGTTTCCCGTATTATGGTTGGTTCATCACTGCCATGGATAATATATTTCATATTTTCATCAACAAATTACATGTATGGTTCTAAAAATGGATGTAATGAATAAATATTATACTTATGACATGATTAAAATAATTTAATGATAAATTGTTTGTTATATTAATGATATTATAATTAGAAGTTCATAGAGATTTTAACCACCCAAAACCAGCATATTGAGACATATTTCATAAATTAAATCTATCATGGAAAATACATTGAGATGTAAAACTTTTCTTGTACTAAAATAATATATAAACTATAATTGTAGATAATATGAATTCATGAAAATAGAATGATGAGTAAAATTGCTTCACCAAAATAGAAAAGGAACAGTTAAAACAACAAATTTTTATGAGCAATATTTACTAAAAGTATGCAATAAATATGAAATATTAAAATATAAATAATTAATATAAATGGTATTAAATATGAATATTTTTCCTAAATATATTTTGAATTATTGTTAGTTTTTTAAAATTGAAGTTACAGTCTATCTGACTAAGAGAGAATACAGGGTCAGGGTACTTTTTCTCAATCTCAATTCCTTGAGACATGTTTCTTATTATGAAACAATTTACTTTTATATGGTTTGAATACTGATAAATCAAATTATTACCTCATAAATCAAATTTTATTCATGCGATCTTCACTTTTATTTTATCTATAACCATTCCATGTCCTTTTAGTCATATATTACTTAAGTCATAAGTGTTGTTATTAAATTAATTTAGTTTCATTGAGTAGTAACCTTAATTCTTAAATTCCATCCTTCTAATTTTGGTTTTTTTCTCCCAATAATTATATAATATTATATTCTCTATTTATTTTTATATGATTTAAAATTATTTATCATAAAATCCTTTCCAAAGTATTATAAAGTTAAAAAATTATTTTTGTATGGTTTTTCCCGTATTAGATTTCCTTTGTTGAGTGATGTTTTATGAAATACACCTACATAATTATAGGGTTTTTATAGAGAATCATTGACATGTTATACCATGATTCTCCCATTTTTCTTGCTATTGAAATTTCTATTTCATATTCTCTCTTTCAAGGTCCTTTGATAAAAATGATACAAAATCCAAAAGGGTTTCATATGTAATATCATATTGTTTTCAAGATTGTATATATAAATGTTACAATTTAAATTATATGTATGTTATTTTTCATTAAAAATCAAATTGTCCCTTTATATATAGTAATTTTTGGATTTAATATGATGTATTTCTAGTTCATTTCCCTTTGGTTCAAAATTCATCTAAAACGTCTCCCATAGGTGAATACAATAATGTCATTTTTTACATTCATGAATCTCTCTCAGTCATCTCCATATTCATTATATAGTTCTAATAATATTCTTTTATATACTCTAATAATTTATTAAGGTAATTTTAAAATATCTTTTACTTTTTAAAATTGGTTTAAAAAATCATATTAATGTTTTCCACCAGGGTCATTTTTTGTTTTTCTTTACAATAGTTTGAAAATAATATCATTCCTAAATATTATCACAAGAATTTATATTCAAAACTTTTTAACTATTATTACTAATGAGGATTCATATTCAGGTTTTCATGTATCTATAATGAACTTTTTATTTCATTTTTTTATTGAATTTTTCATTTCAAAAATAAAGCATAACATTTTATATGATTAAATAAATGGATTTCATTCCACTTACATATATTTTTATCTTCCAATTCACATTTCCTATAATTAAATTCATTTAATTTCGTGGTTTAATTATTTTAAATTATTTTAAATTTAGGTTTTTTAATTTTTACTTTTTTCACTTGAAATTGATTTTTAAATTGACTTATAAGGTTGTTTTTACAATCATATTATAAAAGTTTTATGATGATTCTTTTTATAATTTATTTTTTATTTCCTACTAAACCCCTAAAAGATTTATATCCTTTAGAGTTTGTTTTGATGTATTTCTCCCTAAATGATCTTATTAAGTTTTTATTTTTGGTAATTAAACTTGTGGTATAAAATCATAAAATTCTAAATCTCTTATTATGTGATTCGATCAGATAGTGTTACTGAATTAATCTTTTTATAAAACTGTTTTTAATTTATGTTAATTTCCTATAATAATTTTTATTCCTTACTAGGTATATTCTCTATATATCCCATCCATCTTATTTCTATAGATAGAATCTGATCATGTTTTATGAGAATCATTAAGAAACTCATTTCTTTCTCACGAGTTGTATATATAATAATGTAATTATGATTATTTTATGTGTAGAGCACATATGCATGTATATATTATGATGTGATAGGTGTGCCTGGAATTATATACCACCCAATACATTGGGTAACATTCTATATCCAATGAGAAGAAATGTATGGCACTATAAAGTAATTCCAATACAATATGGGATGCTTCCCACTATGTTATGTTGTCTTGGAAATTATCCTTGTCTCATTCATAGGATTTCATGTTTTATGGTGTTTCCACACTATTACAATTTCAAGATCCTTTGATATCTACTTATTTACAGAAAAAGAGTTATGTTATGATTCATTTCATATAATCCACATTTTATCATGTATCATTTATTTATGATGTGTTATTGTAAAATGATTGTGTTCTCATTCCCAAGTTTCAATCTTATGATCACATATGATCTTTAATTTATATCCCTTATGTTTACAATTACATAGTGTTTAAACTCACCCTTCTTAAGTTTTCATTTCCCCATGTTATAAAGAAGATAATTATGTATGATATGTCTTGAAGGGTATCATATGTGGATAATTTTTTGATATATGTTGAAGTCTTATTATATAATAAGGAATTCAATGTTATGTGGGAAAAAATACCATTTTACTACAAAGATGTAGTTTTATTAGTTAAAGGTTTTTTTAATTATCTAAAACATTAAACCTAAATGTTCTTACATACATAAGTAACTCAATATTTATTATTTATAATTCAATTCAAGAGGGTTACCTTTTTTTCAATTTAGTTGGAATCAAGCCAGTTTATAATGAATATATGTTTCTGGCACCATATTTGGTAGTACAGGTTTGAGTCATCTCAACTGGATTCAAAATAGGGTTTAGATAACATTAGAGACTATGATGTTGTTAATTGAGGACAATTTTAAGAGTTGGAAACCCATTTTTTTGACTTATGTGATTGTAATTTAGGTTGAAAAACAATATTTTGGGAGATTTTTGTTATGTTATATAAATAATAAGTGATTAAGTGCTATATAGATCTTAGGATAGATGTTGTTGGTCGAAGAATCACTATACTAAGACACAAGAGGGGCGATGAATTGAGTTATTGATATTTTATTCACTTAAAACACACTATTTTAATGTATGAAAGAATATGATCTTTTATTATCACAAGATACAAATAAAATAAAAGAAGAAAGAAAAATATCAAACAAAGGTGATTTATAGTGGTTCAAGAAACAGAAATACCCTAGTCCACTCGAATAACTATTAACTCCTAGATCTTGGTAATTTTACTAAAACCAGTCCTTTTTCTAAGTAAATTCTTAATTGAGTGAAATAAATCATCAATTGGTAAAAAAACCATGATATTTTTAGGAACATACAAGGATTAACAAAAACAAAAACCCTTAACACTCAAAACAATAAGTGACAAATACCAATGATAATTGAAAATAATTGATTTTATGAAACAAAAATCACACAGTTGAAATATTCAATTGATAGTAGATTAAAAAACATCCAGAAAATATTATTATGTTCTAAAAATTCCTAAGAGGTGTTTTGAATGAAAAATATTAGATTGTATGCATAGAAACAATAGAGAAATATTCATGTATTGTATATTGTTTTTTGTATAAAGCAATTATCATCTCTTGTCTATATAAAAGTATATTGAATGAAACAAAAAACTCTTCCTTTTATATCTCACTTTTGAATTTAAACCTAATAAAACTTGATAATCCCAATAGTCAAGTAGATTAACCATTTAAAAAACTAAAGAAACATTCCTTTAATTATCATGTGTCCTTATTTTTCAAATATAGAATGAACTTCCATGGAACAGAGATTAGAAATATTCTTTTTCATAATTTTCCTTTCTTTGGAAAAATATGATTTTTCCATATAAATCTTTCTTCATTTAAGGAACTCCTTTTCTAATGGATGTAAGTGCATATGTTGACTTATCAAAAATTAACACCAAGGGTAAGGAGTATAAACATAATGATCCTCCATAATAAAACTTCAAATCTATTAGATAAATTTCTAGAATTATTGTTCTTGTAAGATAATACACCATGAATCTTCAAAGGATAAAACATATTGTATTTCATTGACTATTTATATCATAAGGTAAACAATATAGATATACAATTTTCATGGGATGATTATTTATCGATGATCACTACAATATTATCTTTATTTATTATAAGATAAATGAATTCAATGATTTTCCATGAAATGCATAATATAAATATATTACAAAGGTCCTTTTGTTAAGATAAAAGACTTTATAATATTTTTCATCAGAATCATCTGACTAACCTTAAATTCTATGAAAGTTAATTAATCTACTCCACAAGATAATTTACATACATAGTTAGATAATATTTTATGTTAATATTTTGTAAGATAAAATATTTTATCACATTCTTGATATTTCATCAAAAGTATAAAATATTCTCTGTAAGAGAATTCTTTCTTGAGTATGATAAACTTTAAATGTAAGATAAATTCCTTTGACATAAATCTGAATTCCATTATCCATAAAATGGATCTATTTCTTCTTTTAGGATAAATGGAAATGGTGCATTACCCACATAAGTTAAAATCATTTGGAATTTATTCACTATGAATATAATTATCTTTTAAGAATAGTGAGAAATAAAATCATAAAACACTTAAGATAAATATTAATGTAAATAAATAGGGATTTTTTGAATCATCAAAACATAAAATGTACTAATATATGTTGGTAAAACATATTTCTATCTAAAAATATCCCCATTTTGGATAATCCCAAAACACATAATAAAAAAAAATTGATTATTTTACTATAAAATATTTTAAATAAAACTTTGTGATTGTTTTTCACTCTTGTACTATAAAATAAAGTTGGGTACTCTTCTCCCCCTTTGTATGATATCAAAAATGAGGGTAAAAGGAAGAACACATTCATTATATATCATGTAAAAGATAAAATTCTAGAATTTTAGTTACTAAAAACTAATAGAATTAATAATTGATAAAACATATCAAAATAAAACATAATATAAAACAATTATCAATAAAAATAAAACATAATATAAAAGTAATTAAAATAAATAAAAATAAAATTAATTAAACATCAAATAAATTTTTATCACATTCAGGGTGATTAAATAGCCTTTAAAATTTTATATAAAAACCATGAAATATTAATTAAACAACACAATTAAGAAAGAAAATTGATTATTGGATTTGGGACCATATAAATATTCTTTTGAGGTGGTTCATTAATGGATTAAGGATATCTTGTGGGTAAGTATGAGGTAGGAATTGGGACATCATCACTTTCTCCATATATATCTCCCAATGGGGTTTTTAAACAAAATTAATATCCTAGTATAGATCTATTATGAGGTTTCTTACTATACTGGATTGAATGCCCACATGTTCTTGTTGATATCAAACTAGATGAAAATGATCAACAGTAGGGAAAGTAAATATGGTTGATACTACAAGAGTATTTTTCAGGGTTTCTGGACTAATCTTTAGATTCTCCATTGAATAAAACTCTATATGAAAAACATTTCTTTCAATTGATATGAGGTGGAAGGATGGTGATATTAAATATATTTTTCAAGAGAATGTCTACCTAACAAGTGGAACAACACATCCACACATATTTACACCATTTTACAACATCTTTCTTGAAATATTCTATACATTTTCTAAAACTAATTTATTATTTTTTAGCAATGTTGTCGAAATAGTAATGCAGATCATGCTTCTTTGGACAACTAAGGATTATATTTTTAAAAATTCTAACTAATAATCTGAAAAAAAAAATTATAGAACTAGATTGTATGGATTAAAAAAATAGGACTAATTTATATAATTCATCCACAAAAACCAATTTTTCATTTGGAGATACCAAGAATATTCTTTGGTTCTATAAATTCTTCTTCTTCCACTAAATAATACGCTGAAATCTTAAAATGAACAACCAATTTATCAAGTAGTTTGTGATAAAAAATCATCAAATAATGGAAATAGTGGTAAAAATACTAAACTAGTAGTGTGTATAATTTTATATTCTTTGATTTTAGTATTCAAGGATCCCAAAATGGATTTCAGATCAAAAGATATGGGTGTTTGAAGATAGAATTCAGAAAATATCTAGTCGGTGCAATTATAGAGAAACGTCTAGAATTTCTTGAAACCCTTCAAAAAGTGTGTGAAAACCCAATCATGGTCATTCATATGATATTTCTAAGAAATGTTAATTTAAATATAATATTTCTTCACATATGCGGTCTAACCTTTAAAAAATAAAGGAAACTTCGTACAACTCTATGGAGTTGTGTGACCCAACTCAAAGGTTGCATGAGATAGTATAAGTTTCATTATACTTCCAAAATACCTATAAATATAGAATAAACCACTCATTTTTAAGGTAGTATATCTATGATTTGATTTCCAAGTCTATTTCTTATGTAACTTAGGGTTTTGTGCTTCGTACAACCCCAAAATACCATACTTTTACGAAGTACCTCATGAAGTCCATCAAAAAATGGGATTTGACTTGATACATTTTCACACCAAATTCTCCATGGGGAAACCAATATTATTCTAATTCAAAACATTCATGCATGTTCATTTTCAATCAACACCACATTTTTGTGACATGGTTTTTTATAAAATCACACTCATAGGTCATGGTTCAAACAAATGTTTTTTACCCAATACAATAGTTGTGTGACACAGTGTAGTATTGTTTAAAATAATGATATTTTTACATTAATATGAGGAAATTTTAGTTTGAAACCATTATAGGCCTAATTTATACCATTTTTAATATAATTATTCAAGATACTCCTCTATACTACATGAAATACCTTGAGTCTAAATAATCCTCTTAGTCCCTTTCATTTTCTACAAGTTGAGATTATTCTCTTGGTTTCAAGGAATACCTTGAGTCCAAATACTCCTGAAGAAATTCCTAAAACCTTGTCACTTGATTCTTATTATAGGTTTAAAAAGAAATGGATTTTTTACTATAACCCACACACCAGTCATTATGAAGCATCTTCCACCTATTATTAATCACTATATGAAATTAAACAGTAGTATACCCTATGTAGAGAGTATGGGATGTCTCCTATAATATCCAAAGGTTACTATGTCTTAAGAATAATATTCATCATGTAATAATCATCATAAAATCCCCCTACTATTCCCTATATGCCTTATCCTTGAGTTTAATCCACAATCATATTCAATAACCTATTAGTTGGTCACGATTCCATCATAACTCGATATAAGGAGGAAATAAAGGAAAACCATATCATGTAAGACCAAAATATATTCTTACTGATCCTAAGAAACCCCCATGGTCCTCATCCTTAGGATTAATTACCTATCATATTCCTTAACCCATCAATGGTTTTAGATTCCCTCATGACCCAACATAAGGAATAAATAATTGGAAGCACAGTGTGTCATCCCCTCATACAACTCCATTGCATATGCAGTAAAACTGTAGCCTTACCTGATATAATGAACATGGTATACCCTATGTAATAAGTGATGGATGTGTCATCTAAAGAGAATGAGATTCCTTATAAAATAATAACTATACTATACCCCCATCACCTATGAAGCTTTCGCACTTAATACATAATCACGTCATAGTTGCTCCATAGTAGCAGTTTGGTAGCCTCCACTATTAAGCCCCAATCCTAAAATTGCTACTCCTCAGAATCATCAAGGTAGAATACACATGTAATGAAAAATCCTACCATCACTTCCCCTAATAATCACAGGATATTATTTTATGCATAATCCCTAATCACAATGTTGTTACTCCACAATAGCACCTATGGAGCTTCTACATGTATTCCCCAATCACACAATTATAGATCTTCATTTTCACATGGTATACTTCCATGAATAATATCCAATCACACTATCATCACACCTCAATATAACATAGGTATCATCCAATAATAATACGTAATCACAAATTTATGTATTCTTAGTATAATTTGATCTGCTTCCATGCATAATCCCCAATTACATCATCGATTCTCATAAGTAGAACCCATGAATCTTCCATGGGTATATCCCAATCATATCGTCATTGATCCTTGGAAATACTCAATCTACTACATGTTTAATCCTTGAACCAACATAAAAGATGAAATAATTTAAAATTCATAGAACCATCTTCATAGTCTCATGACATCAAACTATACAAAAATTTCCTTAGCACATGACATTAAATTATTACCTTTCCCTATGTACTAAGAACATGATGCCTTTGGTGTCAATACCATTAATCATTATACAATAAGAACATGATGATTCATATGAGATCATTTACCCCTAATATTTGGTCAACCCATATGAATATTCCCCACAACATCACTTGTTGTTGTTCCTTTTTCGACAATGATGTCTTTATCATATGATATTAGACATCAGGAACCAATATTAATGCACGTCATTAAACTATGCACTCAAACTATATTATATTTGATCCCTATCTCCTAATTGGGTATATATGATTATTTTTTGAATTTAAGTCCCAAAACTATCAAGAATTAATCAATATTATCCCTTGGAGGGGAAAACCCTGAAGTCTACCCCCCCCCCAGGGGCACACTTAACCTCTCACTATCCAAACTTGAGGTCCCCACTGGACTTCAACACATCCATGTGGTGATAACCTATATTTTTTCATTATGTGATTAACTAATTTGGGTATCATCCCTATAATATTTTAAACTTATGATTGTGTCCCTGTAATACCTTAAACCTATTGTTTTGTCCCCCAACACCTTTAACTCATGACTATGTCCCTACACATACTTAATACTATGATTGTGTCCCCATATGATATTAAACCTCTGATACCTCCTGATACATTAGAATTTATACCTCATGTAAGAAACATGAGATTCCCCTAGTGATGAGTTTAGAAAGAATTATGTGAAAAGAATATGTTTCCTAAAATTATAATTGTCAGATGCCTTACACCCCTGGGGAAAGTTTCCTTGTAACAAATATAGGATCCCTTGTGTTCTACACCTGATATTCCTTAAATATGAGATTCCCTCAACTCTAAATTAGGAAGACATTTAGGTATTCTCAATAGACCCAACATCCATATATTTCTAGATATATCCCTCATTACCACAATCTTTGACCACTGGTACCTTCTCTATTATGAAAACTAGAAGCATAATTAATCAATTTCCACTTCAATATGGTTTCCTAATTAATATTTGCAAACATTTATCAAATATATGAGGGAGACCTAAAACAAGAAAGCAACTCTAAGGAGGATTCTATAAAATCAGTTCCCAATATCTCATCATCTCAGTCCAATCAAGGAGCCAACATGATCATAGTGGTAGAGGCCACTCTCCTTTGGAAAGTTGTAATGAGAGGAAACTACCCCAAATGGACTGTAATTAGTAAAAGGACATGAAACACTCTTTTATATTCTAATATATAGAATAAACGCCCTATTGTGCACCAGTTAATAATCATCAAAAAATAGTACGATACCAAATTTTTCTTCTAAAAGAGAAAATTTATTAGATTAGAATCAAACCATTTTTCTAAGGCCTATATGGATGAAAATCACATCCTTCTGAGATTTCATTAAATTCTACTTAATTACTAGAACATTATCTTAAATAAAAGTAATGATATCCTTTTAAGATTGATCTATACTAGTGATGGTTATATTAGGAATAATCAGAATACTCTGAAACATAGCTATAAGATCTCACTAAACTGCTTGTCAAATATGTGGTGAAATAAATTCACCCTGCATAGTGTAAATATTAGTGTTAAAGGTTTCTATAACTCTACAAATAGTATCCATATTAGTTTTCAACATAGTTTAATACAAAAATCCTTATATTGGGGATTCCCTAGTAGGATCCCTTGAATATTTTTTCAAGATAGATTGTATCACAATTTCTTTACCATCAAAATCATCTATAGAAACAAAGTCTGACTTGATAGTTGGTATCATTTTGATATACTCGAATTAACTCAAAACCATCTCTCATAGGGACTCTATACCCCCTTTTGAAAATAATATTTATTATAAAATCCCTACATCTTTATGAGACTCAATATTTTTATTCTTCAACTATTTAATTTCGAATACTATCTCCTTATATCTCTAACAAATTCGTTCATCATCCACATCAATTTACTTTATAGGTATTTCATAACTACTTTGATCTATATCAAAAAAATAAGGTGAAGTTGAATTTGAGGTATTTCAACCTCCTAATTTTCATCCACTCATTAAGTTTATTCAACATTATGAAATTATTCAACTTGAAATTGTCATATTGATTCTTTATTTTGTTTCTATATAGATGTCAACATTGTATCTCCATCAGCTTCTTCTGATTCATTATATTCAGAACTCATAACATCACAACATATAAACTAAAATAGTTTTCACTTAACTCTATAACTTTTATCAGTATTCAAAGACCATAAAAAAGTAATAGCTTCTATTTTAGTATTAATGGTTCATTATTGAACAATTCTTACCAAGCTTTTAAGGTCTAAATCCAAATTTTATTTGGTGGTAGAAAAGGGTAAGACATGTGGTAGAGTAGTAGTAATAGAAGGAGTATAAATAACCACTTGATTCATGTTACATTAAACTTTCCATAGAACTTCATCCATTGTAACATCATATAAATGAATCCCATTAATGATTACAACTCAAACATCATGTATCCTATCAGTAAGAGTTAAAAAATCCAATGGATCCTCTATATCAACACTTTAATCTTCGTCTTCAAATGAAATAGTTGAAACTATTTCATAATATAGATCCCCATGAAATTGATAAGGGTCTTATTCAACTTCTTTATTAGCTCAAATAACTAACATCTTCATAGCTAAGAAACTCTAGAAGAAACCACTTCTCCTCAATATCCATTAAATATGATTTTTTTTATCTATGATAGTGTGTAGAAATAGTTCCATCCAGGCATACACCAGCCCTTACAAATACCAAAATTAAAATTCTTACAAATGGATAAAATTATATTGTATTTTTCTAGATTTGGGGAAAATAAATTATAATATAGCATTCCATATTTAAATTATTCTTAGTCAAAAATTATTACATCAATATAACATATTTAAATAATATTTCTTTTCAAACTCACTAATTTTTGAACAATTTTTAACTGGATAAATTTTACAAGGAACTTTATTTATGTATTGAGTTCCTTGAAAACATTCCTTTCTAAATCAATCATTATAAATATAAATTTCATAATCTTTTAATGGGTGACTTTATCTATGGTGTAAATAGAGGTGTTTAAATTGAAATTTTCTTTGTGAGGGAATTTAAAAACACTGGTTATTACTACTAAAGCCATAAAAATGTTTTTATTATTCACATTCGATGTTAAAATATCTTTAGAGTCTCCAAAATGAAAAATAATGCGGTCATAAAACTCACAAACTTCATTTTCTAAGACAAACACTATTTTATTCTATTAAAATATTTAATCCTAACTTTGAATATTAATAATCGTTTTAGAAGTATATATATTTTATCTATTCAATTGAAATTTATTACCTTATCATTGATCACTTTACTCATGAATCTTGAATGTTCTGAGATACTTAAAGTGAAACTATATGGTTTATTAGTCATTACCACTATCATAGGAAGGATGGTTTGATGGTTTAGAGAGTCTTGGACAAGGAGGATTAGAGAATTGAGGGACAGAGATCTATGGTATGCAAAGGGTTCATTCATAGTACTAATTACATTTCATTATTTCGAGATAATGAGGGGTCATAGAGAGTGATGTGAAAGGTAATCATAAAAATAATAGGCTATGTGCCACTTTTTAACACGAATAAATCTAAAAACAATTAAAATAATGAAAATAAAGGATAACTAAAAATATATTCTACATAAAAAAATTTGAAATAAATAATTAAAATCAGCTTAAATTGAGTAATCATATTTTGGATTTAATATAATCAAATAAATTTGTGGTAAGTGGTTTAATACAAACATCTAATAATTGATTTTATATAAAAAAAAATATCTAAAGAGATGTCACCTTTTTGTGTATGATCACTTAATAAATTATTCCTTAGATCTATATGATTTGTCTTGGAAAAGTTAATTGAATTATTTTTTGGAAATGTTGATAGCACTAGTGTTGTCAAATTAGATTGGGGATTGATTAAAATTGAATCCAAAATCAATTAATGTGTGTTTCATCCATCTGGCATGTGTAAAATACTATCCTCAACTGTATATTATGATTCATAAGTATATTATGGAATTGATTATTGCTTCTTACTAGACTAGGATACTAGATATTTACCTAGGAATTAGTAGGTTCCTGAGGTTCTCTTCCAATTTAGTCTACACCCACAAAATGAAACATCATAAAATGAATTCAAATTAAAATTATAGTTTTTTTGAATGATTAATGAAAGAAAAAATTTTCCATTTAAATATCATAAAATTATCTTCCCATATTTAAAATGTGATTCCTTGGGGTTTTCTTAGAATCTAAAACATAATCATAATGTTAATATAATTTCTCGTCAACTAGAAGTTATATAGAGTAGAATCATAATTATTCCTTTGTATAACTTGTTTTCAACTTATTTCCCAACATCATCTAAATCAAACATTTTATTAGAACACATATAAGTATCATGTATTTTACCTTTTTAAAATCTAAACATCTTATGTAATTTTAGTAATCATTTTAATTGATTCATTATATTCCCAAATAATTTTTGATAAATTGAAAAACCTAGAAAGAAATTTAACTCACTCATCATGCTCATTTTAAATTCCTTTTCATGAGTTTTAAAAAATCATAACACAATTTTATTTTCATTGAACCAAAAATTACATCATCAACATATATCCTATCCAGAAAAAAATCTGAAGATGGAGTATTCTTTAAAAGATTAGGATCATCCATTCTTATGAAAATCCATCTGAAAAAATAAAATTAAATTTAATGCTTATACCAAGTGATCACTGATTGTTTAATCTTATAAATAGATTTGGTAATTTTGAAAACATAATTTGTAAAGATAAGTATTTTCAAAACTAAGAGGTTTTTCAACAAAAACTTCAACCAAAAGAAAACTATTTAAAAATGTCGACTTCACTTCCATATTATATAATTTGAAATCAATATGTGATTCATAGCCTATTAGAATTATAATTCCTTCTAGTATGGATATGGGTATAAATTTTTATTCATAATATATCCATTATCGTTTGTTTTACCCTTAGATGCTAATCTACACTTACTCCTAGGGATCAAACCAATATTGTCCTATTTACTTCTAAAAACTCAATTTTTCTTTATGATTGGGTTATCATAGGTTCTATTAACTAATTTTTATACCATATTCTTATTCCACCAGTTTCACTCTTATTTCATAGCTAAAACCCAAATTTTATCAACTAAGGATTATTTTATGTTTTTAGTTTCTCATAGAGATAAAAATGTGGATAATTATACAAGGTTTAATACATTTCTTATACTCTAAATTCCATTATATAAGCTTCCTATTATAATATATAAGGTATTATCTTCCAGGGATCTATGATGTCTTGGAAGCACCTGTTAGGTTCACTAATATCTATCCATTTTAGATTTGGTTCCCCAAAATCAAGTTTCAAATCATCATCCTTTCTATTTTTAAAAATATGTTCTAGTCTAAAATTATCAAAATAATCACTTCACTCGTTAACTTGAGTGATTTTATGATCAAATGGATTAATTTCCTCAAATTTCACAAGATTTAATTATTAAATAATCATGGGATTTCTGTTGAAAAATCTATAGGTCTTTAAGTAGTATAATTATAGAGAAATATTCCTTTATCATATTGTAGATCAAATTTTTAAATATTTTACTTGGTGGTCAAAATGTAAACTTTACATCGAAAAAACATTGAATTATATAACATTTAAATTTCTTTTATTCTATATTGCATAAGGAATTTTCTTCAAAATTGGATTAATTAGAACTTTGGTAATGACAAAATATATATACTTACAAATCTAATCTAAAATTTGTTGATAAGGTTCAATTCAGATATCATAGTCCTAGAAAGTTTTTATGGTCATATTCATCTTTTTAATAACACCATTGTTTTGAGGTGTCTATGGGGTACAAAAATTATTTTTAATATCCTGTTTTTAACCATAGGAGTTGAACCAGAGGTTTTCAAATTCTCCTCCATAGTAAATTCTCAAATAAATAATATTAGAATCTCTCTATTTTTGAACCAATTTAGATAAATTTATAAACACATAACAATGTTCCCTATTAAAACTCAGAATGAAAACCCAAGTAAATCTTGAGAAATAATCATCTAACACATAAAAAATATTTTTTTATTATTCTTGAAATAATTAAATGTCAAAAATTAAATTTGGATAATTTTTAGTGGATGAAATACATCATCCACTTTAATGGATTTAAAATATTACATGGGTATGTCACCCATTTGGCATAAAGCATATAGTTTCTCTTAGTTAATTTATGTTGAGGTAAATCTAAAATAAAATTTTTCTTAAATATTTTTATCAAATAATAAAAATAAAAATTTATAATTCTTCTATTCCAAATCAAAGATTCATATGATTCATCATTTAAATAGTTTAATTTTTTTCTACATGAAGATTTATGATCTAAAATATAGATTTTCTCTATTCTAGGTGCCTTACACATAAGTATTTTGTCTTTGAAAAGAGAAATTTCATTTTCTGAAAAATAAACAAAATAACCATCATCACAAAGTTAAGAAATACTTATTTGGTTATGTTTTAGTCCATCCACGTAAATAGATTTTTTCTGGGAAATGGGCTGGAATTTTTAAATAATCCAACTTCAATAATTTTAAATTTATCATTATCACCAAATGTGTCATAGTCTCCATCAATTTTGGATAATGATTTGAAATTTGAAAAATATATAATCATATTCATCTAGAATCCGTTATCCATATAACATTTTTCATTGATTATGCAACAAAATTTTACATATAATACAAATCATACAAAAAATATTTGTAAACATATTCTCTTGGGTCCAAATAAGTTATAAACAAAAGATTTTGTTACCCAAATATACTTGTGTTATCTAGAAATTTAATGAAATAAAATCATTTTTAACTCCACAAAACTGAGGGTTTCTTAAACTAAAACTATTATCAAACTTATTAGGTTCCACCAAATGAAAACATATAGCTTTAGACATATTTTTTTCCTTGAACTAAGAACAAAATAATTCTTAAATAAAGTTTTTTCACCTTTTCTTTAAATTATAAACCTATCATTTAGGACATTATTGTTACCATGGATTTTATTCAGATGATTTCTCCTTTTGTAAAAATAATTTTTTCATAATTAAGGTATTGAACTTATTTCTTTAAGATAGAAATTTTCATACTATATTTTTCACAAGATGTATCTGAGTTTTCTAGTTTATCTTTCTAGTTTATAATTTGTTTTCTTATTTACTATTTTTCATTTATAATAGTGTTATAAGAAATATTGATGGATTTATTTTTCTTTTTTAATATTTTATATTTTGTATCTTGCAAGTGGAATTATTCATTTAGTTATTTAAAAGATAAATTTTAATATTGGATCGAGTTTCATGACTAAAAGTGCAATATAAGGGACCACATCAAAGAGTTCTTCAAAGAACACGTTTTCCTTTTGCTCATAGATATCAGTTTCAAACTCAACATATATGTTATCACTATAATCCTTAGAAGTGATCCAAGTGTCTTACATATCTGTTTTTCTTTTCTTATTGAATTTCTTATTATATTTTTGTTTCTTCCCAGATTTCATTTTGTCATGAAGATATAGACAATCAATGTTTATTTGTCCAAATTTATTTTACTCATATAACCTTACATGTTTAGAACATCTATAATGTTTCTTGTATTTGTCAAAGGATTTCTTGAATCCTATTCTCTTATTTTATAAATACTTTAACTTTTTTCTAAATTGAGAAATGTCTCTATTAGACAAATAAGTATTTGAATTATCTTTAACAGATTATTTATCAATCCCTGCACCTTTTATCTTCCTAAAATATTTTTAAGTAGATACATTCAATTAATTATTTTCCTTTTTAGCCAATATATTCTCATCAGATTATGTTTCTATTACAACCTCATACATCATGATCATTCCTAAGAGATGTTTTATTTTGAAATTTTTATCATTAGTGGGTTTCCTAATAGGTGTTTAGATTCACTCAACTTGGATGGTATATCTATAATAAATTTTATATCCTCATCCTATTCAAGAATTGGTGCACTCAAAGAGAAAACATTATTCATAATCTCTATTAATGATCCACTCATTTGAGTTATACCTTCGACACCAACCATTAATAATGTTTTGAACATCAACATTGTAGTGTTATATTTGAGTTGTCTTACATTATCATCACCTTCATATTTCACTACTATAGTTGTCCATATCTCATATGTTGTATAACATTGAGAAAATTTTTTGAACTGATCTGGATAGATTCTATATATGATAGCATTCATAGCACTACATATCATATCATAATATCCTGTAATAGTATAATCCCATCTTTTGGATTAGCTTTAGGAATAGAGTATGTCTAGATGGGTTTTAAATAAATCTTTAGACTAAGTTTCTTAACGTAAATAATCATTTTACCTTCCAAAAATAATAATTTGTAACATTGAAATAGGGATCCCGGACCATGGACATAGCTTCTCCATTTTCATCCATGGAAGATGTGACAATTGGGTCCCAGTGATAGCACAAACACCTCACCTTAACATGGTTGTCGGGTTCTGGCCCACTAAGTCCCCCCAGTTACCCGGCAGACACGTTGTCCCCACCCTGGGGCCCACCCAAGTGCCTGAACCAGTCTTCTAACTAATTATTATCCCCACATGCCGACATATGTCCATATTTGAGTTGTCTTATACTATCATCACCATCATATTCCGCTACTATAGTTACCCATATCTCATATGTTGTGTAACACTGAGAAAAATATTTAAACTAATTTGGACTGAGTCTATGTATGAGAGAATTCGTAGATCTAGAGTTCAGATCATAATCTCCTATTACAGTATCATCCCATTTTTCTATATATACCTGAGGAATAGAGTATGTCTTGATGGATTTTAAATAAATCTTTAGACTATGTTTCTTAATGTAAATAATCGTTTTACCTTCCAAGAATAATAATTTTTCACATTTAAATAGGGATCCCTAACCATGGACACAACTTCTCTATTTTCATCCATGGAAGATGTGACAACTAGGTCCTAGTGACAGCACAGACACCCTGCCTTAACATGGTCGTTGGGTCCTGGACCACTATATACCCCCAATTTCCCAAAAGACACATGGTCCCCACCCTGGGGCCCACCCACGTGCCCGAATGGGTCATCTAACTAATGATTGTCCCCACATGACAACGCATTTCCTTTCTAGTGTGATTTTTCCTCACTCACACACACCCTGAGAAACATCCAAAAAGGTCACCCATCCTGACCACTACTCCAGACCAAGCACACTTAAATGTGGAGTTCTAATCATGAAGCCCCCCGAAAAAGAAGGTGCACCTTGTTAACATGAGTCATATCATTTAGTCATTTAACACTTTATCATTATTGGGTGTTACAATCACCCCCCCCCCCCTAGAGCACGACATCATTGTTGTGGGCCTTACATCTCAACCCAGGCAGTGCGCTGCACTTAAGGGTGGGTACCACCTCTAATACCAAATGTGACAACTGGGTCCTGGTGACAGCACAGACACCCCGCATTAACATGGCCATCGGGTCCGAGCCCACTAGTTACCCCCAGTTGCCCTGAAAACATGTGGTCCCCACCCTAGGGACCACCCACATGCCTGAACGGGTCATCTAACTAATGATTGTCCCCACAAGCCAACACATTCCCTTTCTAGTGTGTTTTTTCCTCACTCACACACACCCTGAAAAAATTCCCAGAAGGTCACCCATCCTGAAAACTACTCCTGGCCAAATATTATTAACTTTGAAGTTCTAATTAGGTAGACTCTCGAAGAGGAAGGCACATCTTGTTTACATGAGTCCTATCATTTAGTCATTTAACCCTTTATCATTCTAGGGAGTTACAGATGACATTTGAAAATCATCTTTAACACTTCAACCTTTTATTGGTGAGAACTCAAGATTCTCAACCATTAAGACTGATTTTTAGTTGAATAATGACTATACTAACACACAACATAGGGCTGAATTGAGTTCTTGAAATTTTATTCACATACTACCATCCACTTTTAAGGTATGAAACAATTTTATATTTTATTATCATAGGAAATAATGGAAATAAAATCAGTAATAAAAAATATAAAACATAAAATATTTATAGTATTTTTGGGAATATAAATCTCCTAGTCTAATCCACCAATATTCAACTCCAAAATAATGGTGATTTTACTAAAACCAAACATTTTTCTCAGGACTATCCTATTGAGTGCAATTATCAGTCACTTGGTACAAAACTAAGATATTTTGTTGGGAACTTACAAGTCTTAACCAAAACATTATCCTTAGATACTCAATATAAGTATTTCTTACATCTATATATAATAGATAATAATAATATCTAAAAGATAAATCACACATATATAAGATGAAACTGAGAGTAGATGATGAAATTACTATAGAAGATGAGTATCTTCTATAATTATATATGGATTTTATTCGATTGCAAAAGATTAAATTTTATGCATGGAAACTATAGAGATATATTTAAGTATTGAGTATCATGTTTTATACTAAGTGAGTATCATATATTATCTATCTACATGTTTACTTCATGAAACAGAGAACTCTTTTATTTATATATCTTTCCTTGAATTTGGACTTAATCACACTTGATAATCCCAATGATCTATCAGATACTTCTTTTGAAAAAAATGAATCAATAGGCTCTTAATTACAATGTGTCCTTATTTTAAAAATATGGATTGAATATATATGGAAGATATGGAACAATATATATTTATCATATTTTCATATTCTATGGAAAAGGACACTTTATCCAAATTGATCTTTCCTCATTTAAAAAACTCCTTTTCTGATGCATATAAGAGTATAAGTTGACTTATCAAAAATGTACACCATCAGTAAAGAGTATAATCATAATAATACTCCATAAGATAACTTGATATTCATGAGATAAATATTTTACATTACCACTCACATATGAAAATTTATACTGCTACTTTTTTGGATAAAACACACTTATTTATTTGACAACTGCAATGTGTAAGATAAAAAATTTGGATGTATTTTTTGGGTTGGATAATTCATTAATGATGGTCTTCATAAGATAATCATTAATAGTTGTAATATAAATCACCTATATGATTTTATTCAACATTTATAAGATAAATCAATTACAAATGCCCCTTTTATAAGATAGAAGACTTTATTGATTTTTCATCTGACCTAGCTTACTGAAATTGACTTCTAGGAATGCAAATTCATCTAATCCTTAAGATAATTTACATACATGGTGAGATAATATTTTATGTTGAACTTTCATTGGAACAAATTATTTAGTGTGGAAGTTATATTTCAACACAAGTACTAAATTTTTTCGACAAGAGAATTATTTTATATGTTATATAATCCTAACATATAAGATAAAGTCATTTAAAAGAAAATTGAATTTGGGAATCCACAAAATGCGTCTCTTTACACTTGTATCATAAATAAAATTGGTACATTATTCATGTAATATAAATTCCTTTATAATTTATTCAACAAGAATCTCATTATCATTTAAGAATAGTTATAAATAATATCCTAGTACAATTAAGATAAAATTTTCTATAAATTAACATTTGTTTTTTTAATCATCAAAATATATAAAGTATTGATATTTATCTGAAACCCTAAGTATTTCAAATAGGTATGTGATTTGATGTTCGGTTAATTATTCTTATTTTTTATAAATTGTTAATTGATTTTGGGAATATAAGATGAGATAATCTTATAGATTTAAATTTAATTTTATGTCAACAAAGATCAATTTATTTTGTGATAAGATTAAATTCATTTTGGGTGTGTAACATACCTCTATTTCTCATTGGCTTAAAAATACGGAAGGTTTCTACTTGGCCTTAATCGACGCCCCCAAGGCTATAAATGCTAAAAATAAATATTGAATGGATTCAACATGTGTGGGGGATGATTTTTCTATTTAAAATAAAATAACCAACCAGTAAACCATAACCAAATAAAACACCACATGATGCGTGATAAAAATGAAAGACAACTCAAACAATTTATTTACATCAAAAACAACAAAAGAGTACCATAGGGGAAGACAAACTAACATCTATGTAAACAATAGAAGACAAACTAATAAAACTCAAATACAACTACATGACACCAAAGCTCCCCAGTTCCAAGTTCCAACTCCTCCAAACAGCCCAAGTATCACAAAGTAGTAATAAAGATGTGAGATAATTTACCTTTTCCTATATCTTGATAAACGTTATCTGCAAAAGCAAAAAAGTTCCAAAGAAGGGGTGAGTAATGAAACTCAGTATATTTTCCCCAATGACTTCCCTAATCATGCCACTAAGATAGAACATGTTAGAAAATTTATATAAAACAATTTATATAAAAAAACTTTAAAATAATTAGATTATTTATATCAAATCCAAGCAGTTCAATTAAAAAAAAATCCAAGAAAAGCACATTATAATTATTTAAATCATTTAACATTCATTTTTTGGTATACCCATCCATGATTTACAACACACTGATGAATGAAAGATTGTTCAAAATTTACTTACTCATGAGTGGTTCCTTGTCCAATCACCTTATGTCCCATTAACACACACCTGTGATCTAGGGTCACATCCCTTATATGCCACTAGTACACGTCCCTTATTTAGGGTCACATTGAAGATTAACTCATAGAAAAAAAGACTATATATGCCAAAACCATTTCAAATAAACCATTTTAAACTATTTGAATGAAAATTTATTTTTATTTGAATCCTTTCCAAGAATACATTTCAAAAATCCATCAAATCCATATTTTAAAATAATTATTTTAAAATCAAGAAACCAAAGAAATTCGCACAACCAATTTCAAAAATTTCACAATTTCACTAAAAACTATAAATCATCACAAAATAAGATTTATAAAATGAACTGAAACAAAATTACATAATCAAAATAAATCAATTAAACAAATTTTAAACAAATCATTAAAGTCTTAAATAGAGGATTCGAGAGTGAAGCCACCTACCTTGTGATTTTTGGCGATAATGACAAACAGCATGAAAATTTTCTAGAAACTAAGTTAAATCTTCACAAACCTGCCTTAGATATATTCAACTATAATAAAACAAGACAAATATAATCATATTTGGCATCAAATATCATACATCTACCCATATCGAAAGTATATCTAAGAAACCGAGAGAGATAAAGATGAGGATCTAAGAAAAAAAAGTAAGAATAACCAAGAATGGTGACTTACCATGAGAATCAGACTTCAAATAACAACGGACCTGCTCCAGATTGCATCTAATTTGATAAGGAGAGGTTCTCCAACCATTGAGAGAGAAAAATATCATGTTAGGGGCGTTTTTGGGAAAAAATTATTTAGATGTTAAAATGCATTAAATAAAAAATTTATTAATCTAACTTTTAACCCTTGCGTGGTTTGATCGCTCGGTTTAAAAAACAATGTGATAACTTTGCTTTTGCCTCTGCTTTAAGAGAGACCTTGAATGGTTGGCTCTGATGGTTACCAAAATATTCACCAACCATGCTGAATCCACTATCTCAAAAAACAAAATCCATAGATATGAAGTGAATGGATTCTCCTTAGTGGACACACAGTTTGGTCAAACTGTGCACCTTTCCAATAGCCCTATCTGACTATACACGGTTTCCTGTTGGAGTTTCACAGTTTACCCAAAATATGTTCAAACAATTCTCCTATATAAAATACCAAAAAAAAATTTAAAAGGTCATCAAACCTTCCCAAACATAACTCATATACTTTAAATACTTAAAATACATGAAGAACGGGTTACTTACATGAAACCAGGGGTGCTACATTCTCCCCACCATTAGTCTTTCCATAACCCGAATGTAGAAAACCATCATTTCCCTAAAAGTGTTCCGACCATTTATATTTCTTTTCCTTCTCGAGTTTAAAATTTTCTTCATAATTCTTACCATGTTTTCACAAACCCCACACTAGACAACCCTTTTTCCACACAAGACTATATCTTTCCTATCCACAATCTACATCAAGATATGTACCAATGAAGCATCTGACTCTAGGTCAATGTGATCCCATCTGATGACATGGTCAGGATCAAGTTGACATTTCTTTAACTGAGATACATGAGACATATTATGCATTATAATAAACCATGGTGAACATGAAAAATGATATACCACCTCTCCAACTCATTCTAGTGTCTCAAAAAGGCCTATGTACCAAGGAGATAACTTTCCCGTCACCCCAAAACATCGATGTACAAGCCTTGGAGAAATCCTTAAGAACACACGATCATTCCTAGAGAATGAAAAAGTCTATCAATAATGATACACATAGGATTTTTGATGACTCTATGTCATATCCATATATTTTCTGATCAATTGAATCTTCGTTGTTGTCTCTTGGACAAGGCTTGAAGCAACTAGTGAAGTCTCACCTATTCCCACGCAACAAAGTGGATAGAAATAAGGAATCTCATACAATGCTTCAAAAGGATCCACATGTATCGAGTCTTGATAGTTATTATTATATGAGAATTGTACTAATGGTATGTTCTCTCCCCAAGAGCCACCAAAATCCATTACACAATCCCGTAACATATCTTTGATAATTTGTATCATCCTTTTATATTGCCCATCCATATGAGGATGATACACCATACTTAGCATCAACTGAGTACTGAGGAATTTCTATAAGTATTTCAAGAAATGAGATGTAAAATTGGTATTTTTATCTAAAACGGTCTAAACTTGTATGACATGCCTCATTATCACCTCTTAGATCAAAATTTTTGACATGTCCTCCACGATATGAGTTTCACAAATTGGAATGAAATGATACAACGTTGTGATATGATCCATAATCACCCTTATGGAATCGTTTTTTTAAACCGTTCATGAAAGATATATTGAAAAATCTATGGATATTTTTTCTCTCTTCTAAAAAGGGAAATGTAAGGACCTTAACATACCTGCTGTTCTTGAAGGCTCTTCCTTAACTTGCTGACAAGTTAAGAATCTTGAAATAAACTCCAACACATTTATTTTCATACCAACCCACCAAAACAATGATTTTATTTCCTTATACATATTATGTATTCCATGATGAACAACCCATGTTGAATGGTGGTAATCATGAAGATGTTTTTCCTGAAAATCCACAGATACAAGAATCGGATTCCAAAAGCACAACATTGAATTCCCATCCAACATATAGCCCTCAATGTTCTACCCACCATTGAGTTTTGACCTCATATCCACACACTCTAAATCAAACATTTGTGCCTCTTTGACCAAACCAACCAAGTTGGTAACTAATGAAACTAGAAAGAACACTATTACATCACCCCAATCTTCACATTCCAACCACATGTCAGATATGACTGACATCAACAACCTCTAATCCAAAGCTTCTTTTTTCACCGGAACATGTAACTTTCTACTTAATTCATTTTCTAATGAATTGAATTTGCCGAGTATATATATCAAGTCAAATTGAAACATCTAAAGTTACTATTTTCATCTCTTTTTACTTAAATTCAAATATATATATGAAAGAATATGATTTAGACTCTTATGATTGGTGAACACTAAGAATTTAACACAAAAGAGATAATGGCACCAATTATTCATAGCGTTGACTACATAAGCTAACTCCAAATCATGTGTTGGGTAATTGTTATCATGAAATCATAACTTCCTTGATCCATAAGCAACAACATGATATCCCTGCCCGATCACACATCCTAACCCTGATCCTGAAGCATCACAATATACCACGTACCTTTATCTTGATTCTAGAAAAATCAAGATTGGTTCAGATGTAAGGAGAACCTTTAGCTCTTTAAAACACTTCTGACATTCCTCTTTCCTTTATAATATAATATTATTTTTTGACAAATCAATCATAGAAGAAGCTAGTAGCATGAATTAGAAAACAAATCATTAGTAAAATCCATTAAGACCAAGAAAACTTCTTTTCTTTAAGACATTATTTGGTGGTTTCCAAAACATAACAGCTTATGTCTTCTCTAGATCTAATGAGACAACTCTTTTATAAATTACATGTCAATGAAATTGTACCTATTGTATCCAAAAATAACACTTTGATAATTTCTCATATAGAAGATCATATCTCAAGATTCCAAAAACTATCACCAAGTGTTGATCATGATTATCCCTTGTCCTTCAATACACCAATATATCATCTAAAAACACCGCCATAAAAGAATCTAATAATTTCTTAAATATCTGATTCATTGATTCCATAAAAACCACTAGTGTATTCATGAGACAAAAAGGTATTACCACATATTCATATTGTTTATATTTACTTATGAAATCTGTTTTCAAAATATCCTCCTTATGAACCTATGATTGCTGATATCTTGATCACAATATTATCTTAGAGAATCAATTATCACCCCCAATTGATCGACAAAATCATCAATGCATGGAATTAGATAGCAATACTTTATCGTAACTTGGGTAATCTTATGATAATATACACAGATCCAAAGAGTTTGATTTTCCTTCTTTATAAACAAAACATTTACTACCCATATAGACATGCTCAGCTGAATGAACCCTTTACTTTCTAGCTCTTCCAACAATACCTTTAATTCCCTTAACTCTTTTGGTCCTATCTGGTAATATGAAATGGAAATAGGAATGGTCCTCAAAAGGATATTTATTGTAAACTCCAATTATCTTATTGGTGGTAACCCTAAGAAATTTTGGGAAAAACATCTGGAAACTCGTCCATGACTGGTGGAAATAAGCTATTCTCAATCGCTTCCATTGATTCCAAATTAAATGTTCCCAACATGTAAGAGATCTTTCCCACTGTTGAAGCCAACAAGCATGTTGCACTGGTATTTACATCCCCTTACCCTCTAAATAGATTCTTGATTCAATCCTCAGTTATAAAACTAATTGTTTTTATATAATATTCGATGTGAGCCTTGAACATTGTCAAATAATCCATACCCAGGATTACATCATATAAATCCATCACCATCATCGATAATTCTCATTTAAATTTATCTCTATCAATATTTATAGATCATTTTATACACATAAAGTCCTGAAATTATATTTTCTCAAGAGGAGTTTCAAGTTTCAAGACATAAGGCATCATATCAGATTTTAAACTGAGAAAATCAACAACATAAGAAGAAATAAATGAATGAGATACACAAGTATCAAACAACACTTTCATAATGGTTTGATACAAAATAATCGTACCTCTTTCCATAGATAGTCTAGATTAATCATCCACCATCACATACCCAACTCTATATAATTGTTTTCGCTCCACACTTTGTTCCATGTTGACCTATTTATATTTCCCATACAGAGTAGTCATGGTATTCTAGGCATCACCATGGTTTTTCTACTGATGAGATTTATTCTGCTACCCTCATTCAATCAAATTATATGATGTCTATGACACAATGGTAGTTTTTAAAACTCCCAATCTCAGAGCACTGTGTCTATAGTGCTGAATATGCCCCATCTTTTTGAAATTGTGGCATGCTCTTAGTGGTGTGGTACGCATCCACATGATGTGACTCAATAAACCAAATTAAAACATCCAAGAATGTTCTTGGGTCTTGGAGGAAGATTTCATTACCTTTTGGTATGATTATGATGTATTCCACCTCCTTGATAATAGGTTACCCTATTACTTTTTCTCTTAGTTCTATAGTTCTCACCTTCTCTTGTGAATAAAATCATGCTTCATCTACATGGATTTCCAACAGTTACATATTTCATAAAAAGAGTATTTTGTTGTAGTCATAACTCAACGGTTTGAAAACCCTAAGTCATGCATTGAACCAACTGTTGGTTCACCTGTGGATCAGGTGAAAACACATTATCAATGGCCTCTTTCAATCTATTACTAGAATTTCAACCAGGTTCCATTTTCTATAAACACAACAAAACACCATATGTCTCACTCTTTATTAACTGAAGGCTTTATAATTTCAAATTTTTCATAGCATACTATCACAAAATTTCTTTCTAAAATTATACCTCTTCCATGTTCATCCATTTTTTAAAACATTCACCATTGTTTTGAAAATAATACCATTTCGAAAATATTCATTTCATGTCTTTTTAAAAATCACACATTTGAAAACACTTTAACAATTTTCAAAAGTCAACAATTTTGTTAAAAATCATAAATCATTACTAAAAATGATGTCTGCACTCCTAATGGGAAGTAATTCCTAAAATGCATGTCAATCTTGTCTCATTTCCTAAACCCATGACAATGAGATTCCAATCCTAAAAGTATCTTCAAAACACTTATGCTCCTAACTTCCTAGTAACTTGAAGTTCGGCATAAAAAGGTTAGATACATATTTTTATATTCTACATTTCATGTTCTGACAATCCTACTCTTTTATATGATACTAACTCAAGGAACAGAAAATAAGGAATTCAAATCCAAGACCAAAAAACAATACCAATTCATAGAAAACATGTTCTAAAAAGATATCTGAAAGGATCATTCTTATACAACTCGTAACATCCATCTTATTCATATTGTCTCTAATTGGCGTAAGGATGTTAATTGGCCTTAAGTGATGTCCCTATGGTTCCAAAGGCTAGAAATTAATACTGAATGTCTTCAACATGTGTGGGAGATGGTTTTACCTTTGAAAATAAAACAACCAACCAACAAAATATAACCCAATAAAACATTACAATATGCATACAAGAAATGAAAGACAACACAAAATTTTCATTTACATAAAAACCAACCAATGTGTGCCCTAATGGAAGACAAACTAACATCATAGTAAACAACATAAGACAATCTAATAAAACTGAAATTCGATAACAAGACTCAAAATCTCCCCCACATCATGTTTAAACTCCACCAAAATCTCAATTATAATGATTTATTACTAAAGATGTGTGCTAATTTACCTTTACACATATCTCGAAAGCCTATATATGAAAAATAACCAAGTTCCAAAGTAGAGGTGAGTAATGAAACTCAGTAGATTTTCCCCCCAATAACTTCCCTACTCATTCCACTAGGGTAAAACAAGTTAGTAAATTTATATAAAAACATCTTATGTAAAACACTATAAAATAGTTTTACAATTTATATCAATGCCAAGTAGCGTACATCATAACAATTTTCCAAGGAAAGCACAAAAACAATTCTTTAAATCATTTAACAATATTTTTTTGCATATACATCCATGATTTAAAAAAATCCATGCATGCATTCTTGTTGGATAGTTCCATTCTAATTATAGGTTCATTGTCCAATCACCTTGTGTCCCACTAACACACACCCCCAATCTAGGATCATTTCCCTTGTACCCCACTAATAAATGACCCATATTTAGGGGAACATAAAACATGAACTCACACAAAAAACGATGTATTCCAAAAATATTTCAAACAAACAATTTTAAACTATTTCAATAAAACTTCATTTTTATTGAAACATATTTCCAAAAATCCATTTCAAAAGACCATAAAACCCATATTTTAAAATAAACATTTTAAAATCAAGATACTAAATCACTTTCCACACCCAATTACTATGATTCCACAATTTCACCAAAAACCCTAAATCATCACTAAAGAGGATTTATAACATGATTTAAACCAAAATTTCACAATAAAAAAATAAGAAATTAAACCAATTTAAAAGTAATACTTAAATTTCTATAAATAGTAGTTGAGAGTGAAGCCACCTACCTAAAGAGTTTTGGTGAAAATGATAAAAGCATGACAATATCCATGAATCTGGGTTAAATCTCCACAAACTTCTATTAGATCACTTCCTCTATCATAAACCAAGAAAAATATAATCATATTTGGCATCAAATATCTTATATCTAACCATCATGGATGTATATCTATGAAACTGAGAGATATAAAGAAGGGTATGTAAGAAAAAGCACCCAGAATAACTAAGAATGGTGACTTATTATGACAATAAAGCTTAAATGCACTAAAAAATGGCTTCGGATTGCTTCTAATTTGATGGGGATATGTTCTCCAACCTTTGAGATAGAAAAATCCAGATTTAGAACCATTTTTGGAAATAATAATTTAGAGGATAAAATGAATTAGATCCACAATTTAAGGATATAACTTTGGACCTATGCACGGTTTAGTTGCATGGTTTGAAAAATTGCCTGGTAACGGTGCTCCTAACTCTACTTTATAGAATACCTCATATGTTTTTCTCACATGATTACCAAACCATGCGCTAAATATGTTTCAGCCACTATCTCAAAAACCAAAACAATATATTCAAATCACACGATTTATCCTTAGTGCACACATAGTCTGGGAAAATTGTATGCCACTCGTGGGCTATTCCTTTAGCCACTGTCTCACAGTTCAAGTATTCCTATAAGAGTTTTACAGTTTACCCGAACTATTCTCAAACCATTCACCTATATAAAATCCCCAAAAACATTCCAAAAAGGTCCCCAAACCTTCCCAATCATAACTCATATACTTTACATACTTAAATTACATGATAAAAGGGTTACTTACTAGAAAACATGGGTGATACAGGGGGTATATATGAATAAGGTATATATTAATTAGTGTGATGTTAATGTTTTTTGGTATAAAAGTTAATATTTATTTCTAGGAGTGTAGGTTTAAATGAATTTTGAGTTTTAAATATAGTAATATAGCTCTTGATAAATTTGGGTTTAGTTATTTATAGTTATTAGGTTATTGATATTAAGAGGTTGAAACTTCTAGAAACCTAGGTTTAAGTGAAAGGGAATAATTTTTATATAATTAAGTTATGGTTGTACCTAATGTATCTTATACTAAAAAGAATGTTCCAAAGGGTAAGATACATATGACTGGTTTTTCAAATTAATAAGTTTAAATATTTTAATTATAACCATTTTTCTTTTAGTATTTGGTTGAATACAGGATCATGAAATGAATATGGGAAAGGTGAGTCTTTAGAAACTCATAATTATTATAGTCAAGTATATTTGGTACAAATGGTGCTGAAACATGAAAATCCAACCATATGCCTTTCATGAGAGAAAAATGAGTTTCTTAGTCTCTCCATAGATATTGTGGCTGATTTCTAAATTGAAATAATGTCATGTGTTATGACTATATTAAGAACAACCTCATATATCTTCATTAATGAGATTAATTAAAACTATAAGGTTGTAATTAAAACTATAAGATTTTAGTATGTGTTTTCCCTTAAATAAGTTGTGTGTATAATAGCTTATATCATATGTATAACTAGACTAAAATGAACTATGGTATATTTTAATAAAATATGAAATGTCATTAAGAAAATTACATAGAGAGTAAAACCTCTAGTAAATAAAAAATATAGTTAAAATTATTTAATCCTTACATACTATTATTTTGTTTTAAAGAATAATATGATGTGCTATAATACTAATAAATTGAATAATATTATAAGATAAAAATATGAGTTATTAAATTTAATGGAATTTAATTAAAATTAATTAATGTTTTAAAGGGATGTTTTTCAAAGAATGGTTTTTAAAGTGATGTGTGTTTTTATCACAAATGGAATTGATATATTTTAAAGGATTATCATAATAAAATATTAAATATAAAAAATATAAACTCATTTAATTAATATTTTATATAAAATAAGATTAAGAACACCTAATGTTTAGAAATATTTTCATTTATAAAAATATTTTTTAATTATATTTTATATTTTTCTTTAAAATAAAAATTACACCATATTAGAATTATAATTTTGATAAAATTAAAATAAACTTTTAATTCATATTTTTAAAATTATATTAGGGTGAAATTTATTCATTTTTACCCAAAGATTTCTTTTTATAATAATAATAAAAATAAAATTTTTAAAAATACCATATCTTTTATTACATCATAAAGATATAAGAATGGAATAAAAAAATTTAAACCTTTTTAAAAAAAACTATTTTTGGTATTTTTCCTTTAATTTTTTATTAATAAAATTCCATTTTGTTTTTTCTAGGTTTGAAAATAAAATAACTCACCTTTATTTAATCATAAATCAATAAATCTCACCATAATTAATTTTATTCAAAATCATTAGCCTAAATTAGTTATTTTATGCTTAAAATTGATTTTGTTTTGAAAATTACTTTTATTATGTTATGTGTACTTATATGGAAGTTAATTTTTTAACTATTAGAAATTTAATTAAATAAAATTTATTTTATATTTAGAATGAACATAATCAATATTATATAATATGGTTAATTTAATTTTAAGATATAAAAATAAGTTACCAAAATACAAATTAATCACAACAATAAAGGCTAAAATGAGGTAAAAGTGTTGAATCAAGTGGTAAAGTATCATAATATCCAAAAACTCATATATTAATTGTTTTTTAAAGGATTTAATGAACTTAATGTATCTAATCCTTACTAATAACTGATGTTGGATCTACCTTCCTTAAAAATTAATTCCCTATTAATATTAAGAAATTAGTGTTTAGAAAAATGCCACCACACCCACATAAAAAAAATCACCCCATCACCACCCTAATTGTCATCAAAACTTAATCGTATTATCTTGACCAAGATCAATGAAAAACCATTCCTAAAACTCTTATCCACATCCTAGAGGTTTTGGTCTCATCAAAATACCTTCATTCGAAGGATTAATTCTAGTAACAAAGTCGTTGTCCCTTCCCATACTAAAATAATGATATGTGTGTCATCATTATACTAAAATTGTATCATGATAATTGAATATCCAATATCTACCTTCCTCTCATCCAACCAATAAATGAAAATATTTTTTGTATTACTGTCGGTTCACCTCCACCAAGGACATCATATTTAATTTTTTATAACCAACATACATGGATGGTTATAAAGATTTATTTAATGAAGAAATATTATATTTATTATATGTTTAAAATTACATAAAGATAAATTGGACATTACATTAATGATATTATCAATAAAAGATCATAATTATTTTAACCACTAAAAACTAGCATGGAGAGGCATCTTTTAAAAATGAAATCTATTTTTCAAAAATGTATTAAGATATGTAAATTTTACGAAACTAATATAACAAATAATAAATAATTATATAATTATAATTATAATTAATTCATGAACATAAAAGGATAACTAAAATGGTTTCACTGAAATAGAAAAATAATGGAAAAAATATTAACACCAATGATCAACATTAAAAAAAATAAGTAATGATTATATAATAAATAAATGTAAAATAGTATTTAAAAATGTATTAAATGTAAAAAATGTTATAAAATATACTATTATTGAGTCTTAGTTTATTATACATTTTGTTAGAGTGAATCTCACTTAGAGGGAATCTAGGGTAAGGATTCTTTGTCTAAATTTCAATTCTTTGAGGGATGTTTCATATTATACACCAATTTACCTTTATATTGTATTAATACTTCTAAATTAAATTATTATATAATATATAATTTTTTATTATTGGGAGTTTAACCTTAATTTAATATCCCCCCTTTCCATGTCCTTTGATCTATATATTACCTAAGATATAAGGGTTTTTGTTCATATAATTCACTTTCATTGAATTATAAACTTTATTCTTTTACTTAAATAGTATATATTTGGTTTATTCCACAAAATTAATATTCTATATTTATTACATTTTTATTTTATAGGAATTTACATTTCATTCTCATAAAATATTTTCTAATATATTCTTACTTCGAAAATGTTGATGTCTATATGGGGTTTCCTATCCCAAAATTTATTACTTTGAGAAATGTTTTATAATATTCACATGGTTTCGTTCTGTGGTATATATATAAGATCATTTAAATATTATATCATGATTATCCATTTGTTCATGTTATTTAAATTTCTATTCTATGTTATCTATTTTACATTCCTTTGATCCAAATGTTATAAATATATTAAGGGTTTTATTTTCAATCTCACTTTTTTTGAAATTTTTATATCAAAGTTTTAATTTTAGGTAAATGTATGTTATTTTTTTCTGAAACCACATTTTCTTCCTTCGTTTATTTTTATTTGGTTGTTTTACATGCTTTATTATTATTTTATTTCCCTTTGGTTCCCATTTTATCCAATAGGTTTCCCATAAATGAAACTGACCTTGTTTTTTTTATAGATTTTGGACTCTTTCCATTCCATATTCATATTCTTTATATTATATGCAGACTATTCTTCACAATAATTAAATGAATTCTTTAATTTAATTTTTTAATATCTTTGAATTTCTATAAAAATGTTTAAATGGAATATTCTTAACATTTTCTGAATGTTTTGTTACTTTCATTAAAAATTTATGAAAATAATTGATTTTTTAACATTCACCATATGAACATGTTTTCAATATTTTATAATTATTCTTCCTAATTCGGATTCATCTTAATGATTTAATGGTTTTCCAATGTAATTTATATTTCCTTTTTTTTAATTTTTCTTTTCAAAAATTATGGTTAATATTTTAGAAAGTTAAATATATGGATTTCATTCCATGTACATATATTTTTATCTTCTATTCCATATTTATCAATCAATAAATTCATTTATTTTTAGGTTTCAATATTTTAAATTATATTAAAATTAATTTTTTTGAATGTTCTCTTTCTATGAGTACCAAATAGATTTTGAAAGAGGCTTATAAGTTTGTTTTTATAACCATGTTAAAAAAGTTTTATGAAACTTATTTTTATAATTTGACATCAATTTACCTAAAAAAATATAAAATATTTATCTCCTTTGGAGGTAAGTTCCTTGTTTTACCTACTAAATTCTCTTTTGATGTTTTTCATTTGGATGATTGAAAATGGGGAATTAAAAGATCAATTTTTTTATCTATTCTTATGTGATAACATCTTACATTTTTATGTGACAAAAATTCATATAAATGTATTAATCCTTTGTAGACATCCTCTAATCATTCTTATGTTTCACAAGGGATATGCCTTAATGATATAATTCATCTTATTTACATGGATTCCATATGAATATATTTTATGGAAATCATTATGAAACCTCTTTATTTCTCATAGGTTAACTATTATATGATGAAATTATAATTTGTTTCAATATGGAGGACAAATTCATATACAAATTATCATGTAACATGTGTATCCAAAAAAATATATCCTTCCAATGCATTGGGTAAGGTTTTATATCTCATGAGACGACATATATGGGATTGGTGAGAAAAACATATCCACTATAGGACTCTTTTTACATTGTTACATATTCATAATAATTATCGTTTACTTATGATTATGATTCCATGTCTTATGTTATTCATAACACCCTGATATTTTCTGTATTCCACTATAAATAAAATTCATTTATTTGATAGCATATGATATATGAAACCATGCCCCTAAATGAATTGTATTATACTATATTGTTATAATATAATTGTTAAATTAATGGTATGAATATAAAAAACAAATTTAAAAATAATAATAAAGGTTTTAGACAAATCAAATATATTTATAAATAAGTGTTCAATTTTTAGTAAAATGATTTTAAGTTTCAAAAAAATATTTTTCTATAAAAATGGTTCTATTGTTTTTTCCAAGAAAATAATATAATTAATTTATTCCAATTTTATAAAATATATAATAAAAATTTAACTTTATTATTTAAATAATCATCTAAAAATTTTCCTATATTAATTCTTCGATAATTTTCTAAAAATATTGATTTTTCAATAAATGGTGAAAAATAATGATTTTTATTGAAAAGTTTATTTTTGTTTCAAGAAATTTCATGGTTTCGGTTTCTTTTAAATTTATTTTAAAAGTAAAATTAGTTCATTTATATTATTTAAAAACGAATTAATGTCATTATAATAAATTTTTTGTTTCATTTTGGTATATAAATGTTTTATACTTAAGAAAAATATTTCTGAAAAAAATCGTTTTTCGTCAAATTTTGTAGAATTATTTAAGAATTAATTTCTACAAATTTTAGATATTTAAATTGATAAAATGGATTAAAAATTTGGAATTATCATGTAAAAAAATTTAATGGTTCCACTTTCATTTTATTGTAACGAATAGTAAAAATAGAAAAAAAATCACAGTTAAGGTTAAAATATGTTTTACTGAGGGTGAAACTGAAGTTATAAGGGTTAAAATGACCAAAATAATTATATAAATACTATTTTATTTCCATAATTAGAAACTATATATTCTGATATTTATAAAAATAAATTTTTGGATCCATTTTAGATTGCATAATACAATAATAAATATTAGTCATTTAAGATATTCCAAGTGTGTCCTCTCCCTCCAAATTATAAAAGGATACCACAACCTTATGTCTTTATACCACATTTATCCACATAGATTGAAAAAAACCTAAAAAAGTATCTTACTAACTTATCTATATTTTAATCAGAGGTTATTTTCTTCCAAAAATACCATTCCAAAGGTCCTTACGAATGGGTATAAAGGAGTCCTAATGAATAAGATGTAATCATATTTACCTTCCTATTTTATTTTATTTCTAATTCTACCTCTTAAATTTATCATTTTTATCATAAAATAATAAATTTAGTATCCCTAATATAATTAAATTTTATTATGATTATAAAACCACCATTATCCACCAAATTTTCCATCATATGGGAATTGAAAGTATCGCTCATGTGTACATGTGGACTAACACTTCCATATAGTGATACAATTCATTTCCCATAACCATATTTCATAGATGGCCATTATGATGGTCTTATTTTTTATATATGATATTTATTACAATATTATGCTTCATTTAATAATGATATATTTAATTCATATATATATATATTAATTATTATATGATTATTTTTATGGGATGAGAAAATAATATTTATCTTTCTTTTATTGTTTTGATTAGAAAACAAAAAAACATCCATACATATGTACGACCAATGGGATCTATTAATAAGGTCAATAATTTTTCTATATATACATTTTATAGATGATTATAAATATGTATATAATGAATATATATGATATTTATTCCATTATTTGTACCTTATAAATTATTAAACCATGATCAAAGTTTAAAAACTGGAACTATCTAACTCAAACTTCCAAGAAAAAAATTGGTAACACATAGAAATAATAATTTAAATATATAATTATTAATAATGGATGTTGAAATGTTATAAGGTGATAATATATATTATAAGTATGTTTACTATTCTAGTAAAAGCAAATTCTAAATTGAAATTTATTATATAGGATTTTAGATCATTTATGAAGCAATTTAAACTTTGGGTAAGGGGTTTACGATTCAATTTCATTTTACTCTGTATTATTTATGCTTGAATTTACATTAAAGGAAATTATATAGTCATTTTCTAATAAAAATATTTCATTACATTATCCTCTTTTTATTTAAATTATTTTCAAGTAATAGTTTTACTTTTCCCACTTGGTAATTTAAAATTAGAAAGAAAGTGTTTTTAAGAAAAAAAAATACTTTTTTCCCTCATTGGTTACGAATAATTTTCATCCATGTCAGTGTTTTCTATAAATTAAATTAAATAGTATTTTAAATATTATTATTAGATTATTTAAATGAATTTTTACCCTTGAATTACAATCTATAAAATGATTTAAAATTTAATATTTTTTTCTTCATAATGAAGTACTTTTAACATGTTTCAAAAAATGTTAATGGAATATTTGTTTTAATTTATTTCATTTTAATAAAATATCTCACTTTTATGACCACTCATATATTTTAATGTTACCTTTCATGTTTACATGGTTCTATTAAAATAAAATGTCTTCCATAATATTTTGAGAATTTTTAGATTTTAAATGAGTGATTCATAAATAAAAATGGTATCTACCAGAAGAAATATTTTATGTAATTTTTTAAAAGAATTTTCATATTAGATGGAATTTTTCAATGTTACGTGTGCTTTATTAGGTATTTTATAAAATTATACTATCCTTATTATTTATTGCGATGTTTTATGATTATGATGATGAGATATTTATTAAACCCATTTATTTTCCATGGGTTATGCTATAATGAAATGTTGAAATGTTTGTGAAGCTAATTTCTTTTCCATAGGTTATGATATATGATGAATGTTTTATGATCTTTTAGAATACATATAAATGGGGTATGAATATGTTATTTGTAGGAATAAAATTATATATTTCACCAATTCATTGGGTAAATATGGATATCACATGAGATAATAGGGCCTCTAATAGGGAGTGAATTTAGTTCTATAAGATAATATATCCACCATGATATTATGGAACTAAACCTACAATAATGATATGGTGGAATTTAGATTAAACCCAATCCACTAATATAGTCTTGTAAGTTAACCTTGAATAAGGAAATTATTTTCTATACTTATCTTTAATTCATAATATTTAGTCTTACGTAAATGTTTTGTGCCCATGGATCATGTTCTATGATTAATTTATGATTCATGTATTATGAACTAAAAAGATTTATTACATTACAAATATTATGATCTATGATTTGTTTGTTATGGTTTTAAAATGTAAATATCATGTCCTTAAACCTAAATTTTTATGTTATAATTTAGTGATCATTGATGTGTCCTTTGTTTGACCTTACTGAGCATCTAAGATCACCCTTTATTATTTTTCTTTTATGTAGGTTATAAATAATGGTTTTATATAGGGTGCTTCTAAGAAGAACACTATATGGGAAGATATTTGTGGGAGATATTGAAGATATTTCATTAAATAATAATTTTTCATAAATATTATCCTAATATACCAATATATTATGGTTCTATCATGGATCAAAATTTTATGTAATTAATATTCATTTTATAATATTTAATATCTATATAAGAAAATTATGGGACACTGTAGTTGGTATCAGAGTGGAATTTAGTTAATCATTAGAGATTAAGACTATATAAATTTATTGAAACCCTAAGGGATAAGTCTTTGTTTAGGATAATATACCAATGTTTTGGTAGGGAATATATTATATGTTTTTTCTAGAAATAAACCGATTTATAGATACTAAATGTGGACTTGGTTTTAGAATAGATTCATCTAGGATTAATAACACTGAAAATAGTTGGTCGAGTATATCTCAGCCACCAGTATAGTTCACAATGAGTGTGGCCTTACTGTGCTTCGAGCTTGACACTGCTGGGGATATGAATTGTTTAACTCATGTTTTATTTATGAACCATTATGAAATATTTTAATATATTATGACCATAAAAGACCTAGGTTAAACTTAAGGTGTCATAAATTGAAAACAATGTGTAATTATATAGGTATCTAATAAATTATTTTTCATAATTATTTGGTTTCCCAATATGATTATTATTTCTCATACTATGATTTTTTTCTTTTTTCAAAGGATGGAACCCGAAAGAACCAAGTTAATACTAAATTTGACAAAAAAATTAATGATTTTCCACTTGATCAAGAAAATATTATTGGATATACAAAACAAAATATTGTTGTTATGATTACATAACTTTCTCAAGCCATGAATCATGGTGATCTTAAAACTGAGAAAAAAAGGAATAATATTTTTTTGAGTTCTTCATGAGGAAACATAAACCTTTTTTAGTCTATCTACTAATCTATTAGTTTCTAAGAAATGTAGCAATTCAACAAAAAATATATTTCCCATTATCTAGTAATTGGGATATTAAAATGTTATTTCAGTTATTTTTTATTTTGAAGTTGATGTAGATCAATGATGGAATCATATCAAGAACATTAGGTAACAATAAAAAATTGACTCTATGGAGTGGGATGATTTTACAAGTATATTTTTCAACAATTTATTTCCTTGCATTCTTCATAAAAAATGGTGAAGGATTTCATATATCTTAATAAAAAGGATAATTAATTAATTATTACCTATGAGGAATATTTGAAAAGACTTATGAGTTAATCAACTATTATTATCATGCAACCAGAAAGTAAGATTGATTGATTCTTCAATGGCTTAAAAACAAGTCCTATAAGGGTGTCATCTATAAGAGAATTTAGTATAATTTAAGAAAATGATCTTAGTGATATCAATTTGAAAATTTAGATTAGTTTTAACCATTAATATCATTTTTATATAAGTAAAGAAATATGTAATTCAAAAAAATTATAATAATAAAAACATTGGAGAGACAAATATGAGCTTCCCTTTTTTCTCAAAGTGTAGAAGGAAACATGGAAGAACTTTTACTAAGTGGATTGGTAAATATTTTAAGTGTATAAAGGAACGTAATTGAGAAATGTAATTTCAAAGTTATAGGAAGAATAAGTTGGATAATGATAGAGAGAAATCACTACGTAATGCACCACCCACACACAAATGTTTAAAATGTGAGGATTATTGGAGTTATACTAACCAGTGCTCAAATATGAAGTTTAATGATGATTATTGATTTTTATAACCTATTAATCCCAAAGATAAATTGAAATATCACACGATAACTATTTTCCATGTGGGGTACAACAAAAAAACTGGTAAAAGGTCCTCATACCATCTAGTCTCTAATTATTAATGTCATATTTGATTTTGGATCTACCCACTCTTTTATATATGATGAATTTTCTAAGGGTTTCATAATAACACCCCAACAATTAGAAATTGAATTAGTTTTGAAATATTATAATAGTTGAGTCTGTAATTCTTCTTTTATTGAACTCTGTAGAAATATTCTTCCTTCAAATCTTATTTTTCTCCCACAAGTGGAATTTGATGTTATTTTGGGAATGGATTGGTTTTCTTTTTATAAATCCCATATCAACTTCTAAGGAATGGATGACACATTTTATATTCTAAACTAACCTATTATTGTCTATTTGTGGGATAATAAATATGAGCTTCTAATGAAAAATACACACATTGTATGGGTCTTAATTCCAGTAAAAAAAGGTATTTGTCTTAGATGGTTAGGGAGTAAATAAAAATAAAAGATATGGCTATTGTGAGGGAGTCCATTGATGTTTTTCTAGAATAGTTTACTAGTCTTCCTATGAATGGTTATGTTGAGATTTCAATATAACATGTACCTTTTTCAATACCTATTTCAATCAATAGAATGACCTCAATTGAGTTCCATGAACTAAAGAAGGAACTCATAGAGCATCTTGATTAGGGATTCCTATAGCCAAGTGTGTCTCCCTGGGGTGCACCACTTATTTTTGTAAAGAAGAAATATGGTACAATAGGTATCTTTATTTATTACCAGGAACTAAATAGGATCACAATGAATAATAAGTATTATTTGACCCATATTGATTATTTTTTAATCAATTATTAGAATATCAATTTTTTGGAAGATTTATATTTTATTTGGATATAGTCACTTAAGTTTAAAGAGTGAATAAATTCCCAAGAAAGCATTCATTATGAGATATAGATTCTATAAAATTATATTGATTCCATTTGGTCAAACTATTCCACTTGCTATCATTATGTATTTAATGAATATAGGCCTAATTGACAACCCTGATTAGTATGTGGTAGTAATTATAGATGATATTCGTATATATTTCATGTGAATAGAAGATAAATAAAATCACTTAAGGATTTTTTCTAAAGACCATTTGGAAGGAAAAATATGTATTAAATATTTTCCAAGTGTGAATTTTGGCTATAAAGAGGTTCATTTTTGGGTCATATAATCTCAATAAATGGCGTATTGATGGTTGCATCAAGGATAGAAATTATTAAACATTGGCTCAGACCAACCATAGTGACAAATACCCTTATTTTTCTTGGTTTTTCTGGATATCATCAATGATTTTTAGATAATTTATCATAGATATATAATGCACTCACTATATTAACTTATAAGGAACTATATTCCTTTGGATTTATGAATGTGAGAAACATTTCATGGAACTGAAGAGAAAGTTAGTCAACGCACCTATGCTTACACTATCTGATAATGGATAATGGTTTTTGATCTATAGTGATCCTTCAAATAAGGGACTTGGATGAGCATTAATGAAAAATTATATGGTGATAACTTATAGCTCATGACAATTGAAGTTTAATGCGAAAAATTGACCAACTCATTATTTGATGATAGATGTGATAATTTTTTTAAAAAATGATATAAAGGAGTTATATTTATGGATAAATGTGTGACATATATATTAACCATAAAATTTTTAATGTACATATTCCATCATAATTATTTGAATATGCAGAAAAGGATATGGTTAGAGTTGATTAAAAATTATGAATACTAAATACATTACCACCCTATGAAAGCGAACAAAGTGGGAGATTATTTGAGTTGAATGAATAATTATAGTTTATCTATGATGAGTAACAAAAAGGATATAATATTTTTATATTTTCAAAGTATATACACTAAAATATTGAATAAAGGGGGGAAATATTATCTTATTCAACTGAGCATTCGACCATCTATTCATGTGAAGATTAAAGAGGAATAGAAGGAGGATATATAGGTATAAAAGATGGTGAGAAATGTTCTTAATATAAACCATTATTTTTAAGGTATTATTAGGTTTAGTAACCTAGTATGGGTCCCATCAATACAAGATATAAAGAAGAAATTTTTTGATGAACCACGCAGTTCATAGTTCTCTCTTCATTCAAGAAGTACAAATATGTATAGAGATCTGAAAGAGTATTTCTAGTGGGGAAACATGGAGAAATATATTTAAGATTATATATCTCATTTCTTGGTATATAAGAAAATTAATTCTAGGATACATAAGTAAAATGGGATCTTCCATCTAATACCCATAACAAAATAGAAATGGGAAAAAATCCATGTATATTTTTTTATGGGACTCTCTAAAACATATAAAGGACATAATGTGATTTAGGTTATAGTCGATCTCCTTAGTAAGTAAGAACACTTAATTTAAACGAGATAAAATTTATCTCTTGATCAAATTTCCAAAATCTGTATTAAGTAAGTGGAAAGGTTTTGTGGAGTATCACATTATAATTTATCTAACCAAGATCCAATACTTACCTCAAATTTTAAGATAAGTATTAAGTAAGATATAGATTCAGAGTTTTATTTTAGATCTCTTATCATCGTTAAAAAATGTGTACTCTGATAAAACCATTAATACATTTGAGGAAATTTTTAAATTATTTACTATAGATTTCAAATTTGGTAGGGATAAACACCTTCCTCTACATATTTTTTATTACTACAATAGATTTCACTTGATCATTCAAATGGATCCTTATGAATACAGATACATAAGAAGGTGCATAAATATAATGTTTTGTGATAAATTTATAAAAATAAGGCTATGGGGAAATGATTTAGCTTAGAAAATAACAGAGAAGGTTACAGCCATTCTATAATACAATAAGGTAGATCAGAGTTGACAAAATATTTCTGCTGACAGTCATCAACAAAATCTAAAAATCAAATATAGTGACAAAGTATTCCTATGAATTTTTTCATAGAATACAGTTATGATATTATTAAATAAGGTAAATTTTATCCTTAGTTATATTCTCCCCTTATAGATTCTTAAAAGAGTTTGGATTGTAGTTTATCGCTTAGTGCATCCACCAAACCAATCTCAAGTTCACTATATATTCCATGTATCTCTCTTAAGGAATCACAAACCTAATTCATCACATGTAATGAAATAAATTTTTTTACTAATGGATCATGATCATTCCAATAAATAAAAACTGGTAGAAATCATGGATCATAGAGATAAAATGAAATTATACAAGATTACTCACCTAGTAAAAGTTCTCTAGAGGAATAAAAAAATTAGATGAAGCTACTTAAAAACCTACTGATGTGATAAAATAGAGATATCCTCATTTTATTTATCAAACTGGTGGAATTTCAAGGGATAAATTAATTTTAAGGGGGTAGAATATAACACCCTGAGATTATATATATTTCTCATCAAATAAATTAAATTTCATTGATATCTTGTGATATAAGAAACAACATTTCCAAATGAATTTTAATATAGTGTACCATTTTAAACATTACATTAAATTTGACATATGTATTGGGATTATAAAATTTTGGAAAAAAATATAAATGTTTTAGAATAATTAAATATATCATTAAATAAGTACTCAATTTTTAGTAAAGTCATTATGTAAATCAAAAAAACATTTCTCCTCAAAAATAATTTTTAATGTTTTTTTAAAAAATAGCATAATTAATTTATAAAAAATCAATAAATTTTTCTAAAAAATGAAATTCATTTTTAAAATCAATAATTTAAAATTTTATTAGAGTTCATTTTCTAGATTTTTTTAAAAGATTAATTTTTTGATGGATCGTGCAAAATAACATTTTTTATTAAAAACTGACTTTTCATTTCAAGCAATAAGAAAGTTACATTTTTTAAAAAATTAAAAGTAAAATTATTTCATTTATATTATTAATAATAAAATTAATGTCATTTTAATCAATTTTCAATTGTATTTTTTTATAAAAAAATTTACATTTAAGAAAACAATTATTCTGTAAAACTGCTTGTCATCGTATTTTGGGGAATTAATTTAAAATATATTTTTTACATTTATAGATATTTAATTTCATAAAATGAATTCCAAATTTATAATCATTATGTACTAATTTTTTTTAATAATTTTACCTCAATAGTTTTCATAATTAATTGTAAGAAGAGTGAAAAATATCACAATTAAGGATAAAACATGTTTATTAGGGGTGAAAATAAATTGATAAGGTTTAAAATGACCTAAATACTTTTATAAATACTATTTTAAATAAATATTTCTACCTTATCTCATATAAGCTTCATAAATGGTTCATTTTGGAGATGTTTTTCTTGAGTAATAATTAATATATTTTAATATTTTTTGGAAATTCCAAGTTTGTCATCTCCCCAGATTATAAAAGAACACCCCTCCCCTCTCTTCTTTACACCACTTTGATTCACCTATCTTTAAAAAACCCTAAAAGATTCTATTTCTTACTTCATTATACACAAATTGATGGTTATGGCTTCCTCAAATACCATTAAAATGGTCCTTATGAAGGGATCTAATGTTTTCTAATGAAGAAGTGGTAATCATCCTACCCGACCAATTTAATTTTCTTTATTTTTCAAACTTATATTAATATATGGTATTTATTATAAAATAATAATTTAACTATACTAAATATAATTAGATTTTATTCTGATTATGAAACCACCATGATCCTCTCTCTTTTCTATCAAATGAGAAGTGAAAGCATCCCTCATGTGTTGGTGTGGACTACAACCTCTATATAGCGATACAATTCATTTTCCATAACCATATTTCATAGATTTTTATTATGATTATTTTAATGTATATATATTATATTTATAAAATCATTTTTATTCTATAAGTATAATATCAAATCTACTACCTTACCTTCCTAACTGTTGGAAAATGATAACATTTCTTGTACTTATGTGTTGACTACCACCTCCGTGAAGCAAAGTGATTCATTTTTCATTTCCACATTAAATGGATTGTAATAAGGATATATTTAATGTATATATATTATATTTATGATATAATTATGGTTCAATAATTATAAAATAATATCTATCGTTCTTTTCGTATTTTGATAAAAAATGAAAACGGTGTTCATGCATACGTACGGCCTACCGTATCTATGAATTTTGGAAATAATTTTTATATATCTACCATTTATAGATGATTATAAATATTATATAATGAATATATATGGAAATTAGATCATGAATTATATTTTTTGGATGGTATAATCATGATAAATGTATAAATACTAAAACTATCAAATTGAAACTTCCATGAAGAAAATAAAACAGTTAACAACCAAAAACGTTGATTTTAATATGGAATTATTAATAAATGTGTGGTAAATTGTTATAAGTCAATCATATATGATATTATAATTATATAAATGATTCTATTGTAATATAATAATTTACTAAAAATTATTATACAATAGTTTAGATCACTTACGAATCTAGTAAAACTATCAGTAATGGATTTATGATTTAATATCATTTTATTCAGGATCTTTTATACTTGAATTTTTATTTAAGTAAATAAAATAATAACATTATGATAAACCCATTTCATTTTATTTTCCTCTATTTATTCAAACAATTTCCATGTAATGGTACCATTTTCTTCTCTTCAGTTCTTAAAATGATTGGGAAAATGTTTTTAATAAAAATAGAATTTATTTCCTCTTGGTTCAGGAATATTTTTCCTCCATGTCCATGTTTTCATTAAAATGATTAAATAATTATTTTACTATTCTCATGATATTATTTAAATTACTTTTTACCCATGTTTTAATTTTCTTTAAAATGTTCAAAATGGAATCTTCTTATCATTTTCTGAATGTGGTACTTCTAACATTATATAGAAAACGATACAGGAATATTTGTTTTAAATTGCACAGTATGAACTAACTTTTTCACCATCATAATTGATCTATAGTTTGAACTTTACATTAAAATTTTTAATGGTTCTTTTCAAATAAAAACGTTTCCCATAATATTTTAAAAAAATTTATATTTTAAATAATTGATTCCATAATGAAAAGTTTATTTTATGATTATTATGGTGAGATGTTTAGGAAACCAATTTTTTTCCATGGATTATCCTATAATGAAATGTTGAAAAGTTTATAAAACCAATTTCTTTTCCATGTATTATGAAAATGGTGAATGTTTTATGATATTATGGAACACGTATGAATTGAGTACGATTATGTGATGGGTGAGACCATAATTATATATCCCTATAATGTATTGGTAAAATATGGATATCTTGTGAGATAATAAGGAGTATAATAGAGAGTAAACCCTCTTTATTAAGGGACTCTATCTCCTATGATATTCTTGGGAGTGAACCATGATTAAGGATATAATAGAATGGGGAGTGAACCCAATCCATAATGATAGACTTGGAAGTGAATCTCAACTAAATAAATGATTTTCTATTCTTATGAGTATACCATAAACTTTTCTCTAATTCTATTATCATTTTCTCTTATATCATATTCTTTTATTCCATTATGATTCATTTCATACAAACTTCCATGATTTACTCTATGAATAATGATTGTGATCCATGATATCATGGGTATGGTTTTAAATGTTAATCTCATACTCTCATACCCTTATGCTCATGTTATGCATAACTAATCCTATATATCTCCCTCGTTTAGCGTTACTAAGAATCAGAGCTCACCCCTTATCATTTTTATATTCCCCTTGTTATGATGAAATGTTTTAAGTAGGGTATGTCTAAGAAGAGTTATTAGTGTGAATATATTTATGGGAGATATTGGGGATCTTTCATGAAATAATAAGATTTTGTATCTAGTCTCTAATTATATGAAATCTTTAAGGTTCTGCCACGGATCGTATTATTATGTAATGAATATTAATCTAATAATATGTAATATCTATGTATGAAAAGTTTGGGTTGATATATTGATTCCATATTCTTATGATTCCATGATCCTATGATATCTACTAATTTATGCTAAAAGCCTTATGTTAGGATTCATGAATTTTGACATATCTTGTATCAGGTATGATTTCCTTATTATTTGTTTTAGTACATTGATTGTGTTCTCATACCAACATGTTAATCTTATGCTCACTTATTATTTTCAATTGTTATCGCTTATGTTTATCCATAATGATTATTTGACATATCTATTATTTTTTCTCCATTATCCTAGTTTATGATAAATAATATTATGTAATAAATTTTCAAAAGGGTCTCATGAGGGGATAATTTTGTGGGAGAATTTGAAGTCTCATTATAAAATAAATAATTCTTGGTTTCATGGGAAATTTATCATTTGTTGGTAAAAATATGGGTTTTATTAGTTAAATGTTATTAAAAATTCTCTAAAAATCTAAACCTAAATGGTTTTTAGTATATAAGTGGCTCAATATTTTTTTTATTGATATTTTTATTATTATCTGTTATGCTTGAGTAACTTCAGTGGATATAAAGAAAGTTTATAAAGAATATATGTTTTTATCCCCAGATCTAGGAATGCAAGTATGGGTCATCTCATATAATATATATATAAATGATATTATAATTTTTTTATAAATATTCAGACACATTAGAAACCTGTTTGGGTCCCCTATTTTCGTTTTTAAATAACAACATAAACACTCATATTTAAAACACATTTTAAATCACATGAAATGTTAGTGGTAACATACTATGAGATTAATTACAATTTTGTGTCAAAAATTAATGATTTAATATAAAATATTCATATAGTTTAGATAAAACATATACAAATAAAAAAATTTTGTTTTATATTAATCATTATGATATAGTTTTGGAAACTAAAAATAAATTGTTTTCTAATCTTAGTCGCATCACATAAAGTGTGAGGATTTAAATGAATCTTGAATTCTTTGAGTATTAAAAAGTTAATAGAATGTATAAATACGAAGGAAATATGATAAAATTGGAGGGAGAACTTGTTATATCTCCCAATACCATGGGGAGGAGAAACGCAATGGTTTTTATAAAAGAAAATCTATCCAAATAATAAAAAAACTATTAAAAATTTATAAAAAGGCCATCATTTCTATAATTCTCTTCTAAAACTATAATTTATCCTCATTTTGACTAATTATTATTTGAATGATATCACCTTAATATGTAAAAAATAAATTATATTAAATCATAACAAAAATAAACCTACAGATGGGGTTCATTCCCTACATTGGACTTCATTTTCATAAGAAGCATCTTAAAGAATCAATAATATACAATTTAGATGGTTAAGATCATTCTCTTTCTCCTCACTCAAGAAACCCTTCCATAATTGTGTAATATTATCCAATAACTAGTACCAAAATTGTTAGCATACCAAATTTTCCTATAATGAGCCTTCTGGTGCTACATGTCATCTGGGTTCTCCATATCATGCTCATATTAATACATAAACAATATTTTTGAGTATTAACACATATCACACCATGATTTAATAATCATTACCATTATATTTTATTATCTTTTTTAATAGTATCCATAATCCGAGATAAAAAAATATTTAAAATTACAATCCTTGGAACTTATCAAGTTTATCCAATCACTAAAACCACTTTTCTAAAAAAAATATCCATATCCCATTTAATTTTTACAAGTATTCCCATTTAGAGTGAGTAGATTAACTATTATAATAATTCAGATCATCTCCCCCCCCCCTCATACATCCTCATACATCAAACTTCTCCCAAGGTTGAGTCTTGATGACATCATATCTTATAACGAAATCATGTATCCCATTTATTAATTTATAAGAAAAATTTTCTGAATGAATTACCCTTAATTCGTTCCCTAAATCCATAAAATACATCTCATTCACTTTAAATCCCCTTAATTTCCTTAAAAACATGGTGAAATAATATTATCTAAATTTTAAATATGAAATAATACTACTTATTCCAATAAAATCATTGTTAATTAATCTATTGAATCTTATAAGATGATAACAAAATATCAATTCATTAAATTTTACACATTTATTCTAAAAAATGGGCTAAATTTTTCCTAATTAACTTATTAAATATAAACATTTTTATTCATAATAAAATTATAAATTAAGACCTCAAATTGTTTTACAATTGTTCAATATTAGAATTCACACTGATCTTAATTAATTACCTCAAAACAAATTAAATATTTAATTCTATATTAAATATTAATTAGCGAATTATGAATAATATAGGATCATTGTTATTTTTTATTATATAGTTTATCCATATAATATTAACATTGAAAAATATATATGTATTTCAGAAATATATTAAACATTTCAAAACAATACATATCATGAAAGAATAAATTCATCCATAAATTTTCCTTATATTAAATATGGTAATTCTAATCAATGTGCTTTAAATTCAGATATCTATCCTAAGAAATAGTCTATTTGAACATCAAGGAAAGAAATTAATCCAATTTAACATATATCATTTCCATAAAAAAGAAACATGTTATTTCATTTATTTAATAATAAACAGTCTCATTCAAATTTTGACATTCTTATAGAGTGGTGTTGTTATTTCTTTTTATCAATTTATTCATACTTTACCTTTTAAAAATATTTATGTATCATGAAATAACATAGTTATTCCCTACCAAATTGTGATTATAACAGTATTTTGATAGTTATTTTCTCAAATACATGACTGATAATTAATATTTAATAATTTCTTAAACATGTTCTATTTCAAAATATTCCTTCATTTCATTTAATATTACACATAAAAATTTTAATTAAAGTTTAACATTCCAAATCTAATCGTGTTTTTTTTATTTCTAAAAAATTCATTAAAATCACATTGTACATATTATTATATCAAAATAATTTCCACCATTTAACATTTTCAAACCCATTTCACATGTCTCAGCTAATACTATAGTCATTGTCTTAAATATATATTCAACCAATTAATTTTTAACTAAATCTTAATAGTGTGATCACAATATTATCATAGTGGAAAGAAAATGAACCCATCAAGTACATAGTTGAGTAAAAATATATCGATTTCTAACTCTTTAAAAAATAATATAAATTTGAAAATTTTTATTATGGTATCATGTAGATATTTACAAGGAAATAAAATAACAACATAAGTTTTATATGAAAACATTCCGTGATGTTTCTAATAAATCATCTTGGTGATCATGGATCAATTCCCATAAATATTCTCTTACTCCTTGTTATTTTCGTTAAATTTAATAATATCTGATATATCATACCTTGTAATTTGGAAATTACATTTCCATAAAGAATACCAATATATAGAATCAATGAGTTTCTAACTATCATAATAAAATGAATCAATATCAATATAAATCATAACCAAGTACAGATCCCAAATAACATAATTATTAAAATCATAGAAAGTAATACAAAAATAGGAAATCAAATAAGGCGCAACTACCATTTTAAATTATCTAAATGAATAAATAAACATTTTGTTAGAGATAATCCAACATCATAAATAACAGTGTAAACAAACAACTTCAATAACATGGCCCAATTACCTTCCCAAAAATTTATTTTAATATTTGACTTCCATTATCTCAAACCTACATAACTTTCCATTTTATCTATAGTTTTATATTCGTGAGACACATATCATCGATATGTAGATAATTTAGTCATGGAATTAAAATATTTATCATTTTTTATTGATATAAAAATGATAATTAACTAACATATATATCAAAAAAAGGAGTAATAGTTTATTTCATTAATTATAAATCAATTTTATCATTTTTTTATGTCTATATTATCAAAAATAATAATCAATTTTATAATTATACACATAAAATATATGTTTTATAATAATTTTAAGAATTACATAACATGGTGTTGAGTCCAAATTGAAAGCAGTGTTTTTTCTAGGGATTAAGGGGTATAGGTTGTAGGGTGTCACAACATTACTAGTGAGTGTCATGATATTAAACCTTTTCCATGAGTCACACATTAGTCATGCAGGGTTTTTGGGTATGGTATATAAGTCCCAAGTTCTCTCCTCTCCATCAGAATGATTTTATAGATGTGGTAGTGTAGTGTACCCCTGGTGGGTAGTGGGAGTTGTTGGAGAAAAAATTGTGAGGTATTGATATATAATAGAAAATATTGTGTTTGTGGTCATGTATGATCTTGAAAACTAGTATCAAATGGTGGTCAATCACACACAACAACAACAATAGTGATATTTTATATATCAAGTGAAGGAACAAGAACAACAATCACCGAACAAAATGAAAAAAGGATAAGGTGACTAAATAGGGTGGAAATAGTGGAGTCCTAGAGCATCCCCTTTAATAATTTAAACACATTCTATGGGGATGGATCCTATGATAGAAAAACAAAAGAAAATATCATGGGAGTTATTGACGAAAAAAATTCAACTGCCATGTTTCCCTCCTGTTGAGTGGGTGAAATTTTAATTTTATTTAGAAGAAGACTCTTGAACTTGTGCACATGATAAGTAATGTTCCATGGGGAAGAGGTATATCTAAGAATAGTGTCATAAAGCACCCTGTACTCAATTTAAATAATTTAAAGAATGCTGTTTTTGGAGTGAAAAGTTTCCAAACCTGTGATTATAGTGATGTATTCTTCTACCAAAGTGTCACCATTCCCAAAAGGGGCTGAAAAGGAAATGATAACAGAGCCCCTAAAGTCAAGAACAACACCCTCACCATGAATTATGTTTATATTACATGATCTATCATTATTGATTTTTAATCCTACAATAGGTGGAAACTAGAAGATCCAACAGCATTAGGAAGGGATTTGGGAACTTGGGAGGGACCTACCAGTGGACCTGAGGATATTGAGGGAGGAAGATAAATCCCAGTCCTTAAACATTTGAATCAGGTCAAGAAAGGAGGCTTTTTGTTTTGGAATCAATTGATGAATTCTAGGTGCTAATCCACTCGATCTAAGCCTTGTTCCTTGAATTCCAAATGCACCAAAAACTAGTAGTAAAAAAATAATGGTAGAGGGAACCAGTAAATACAATAATCCAGAAAACAAAGGGATTTGGGTACTTGCGCACATGAAAAAAATAATAAAAAAAGAAAGTACCTAAATGATCATTGTAGAGGGCACTATTTAAACATCCAAAGGATTTCCACAAAATCGAATCCCATTAACACTCAAATAAATGGTGATGATAGTTCTCGACATGTGACTCAATATAGTAATAATGCCTAGAGGTGTAAGGAATACCCATGCAATGAATGTTATCATCAGTTGGAACCACATGATTTCTCACCCTCCAAACAAGAAAGTACAACATAGAAGGAATGCCTTTTCTCCAAAGAATATTTCCCCAATTTTCCAATGCATCTAAAGAATGGATATCTCAACAAAAATACATATCAGAGAAGGATCCATATGAAGAAGCAGTGAAAATACAACTTTCATACTCCTAGAACACCTCAATAAGATTGAAGGTAGCACATTGATCCTTGTCCAAGATATCTTGGATGAACAATAGATAGTTTCACACCTCCCTAAAGAATAATTCTGGGACTGGGTAGTTAGGAATACTAAGCCTGCGACCATCCCAATTGTGAAACCAAAATGAGATGCCTCCCCAACTGATAATCTATCAAACCTACATCTCAAGAGAAGGAATAATCTACTATATATCATTCTAAAGAAGTGAAGTCCTCCTCTGATATGTCCTAGGTTCATGCTGTATTTTAATGAGTTAAAAGTACCCCATAATTTTTGTCCTTCACGAAATTTCCAAGAAAGCTTAGCATGGATATAGAGGATAGTACCGGCAAGACTCTTAACATTGATGCCACCCTCCCTCATGGCCTTGTCCATTCTAGACCAAGAAGACCAGTGGTACTTCCTTGTTACAAGGATTCACGACATGATTAGTGAGTTTCACAATGTGATTCCTTCAACCTGAATTCCAAATTGGGCATATAGGGGTCTGTGAAATGGTATATAATTCCTAAGTATTCTCTTTCCCCACAAAATGACTTTTCATACATGGGAGGGATTCTTCCCCTAATGTGTAGAGATTACCACAATAGTTTATTGCTGAGAGATTACCCTTATAGGGGAGGTGAATCCGGGTGTATATAGTGTTTAACCAATTAAAACTCTTAATCCTTTAATTTTTCACATTCCCTATAGGGATATTGACCTATTAACCTTAAGGGTCAGTTTTTATGATCTTTTAGTTAACTTGATTCAATAAATTTACTAACCCTTTCTCAATATAAAATCTTTATGATACCTTTTACCCTCTGTTTGTGTCCATGAAAAAAGTAAATAGGGACATGAGAATTTACTTGGTTCGTCCTCATTGGGTTACATCCAAGGATAATGCATCGACAATGCGCCATGCACCAAATCAATTTAAGTGAACTACTCTTCACTAGGGGTCACTCCCATTTACATTAGGCTCTTGTTAAGTCACTCCTTTTCTAGTCTCACTACCATATAAAGGTTTAGGTTCAACTCATTATTGCCCCAAGATCACTATCAGCTCACTACTTCATCCTACTCCTCCTTTACTCACTATTTCGGGAAGGATCCACACATAGTTTATAAACATGTATCTCTCTTCACATCATCATTGAATGAATCTTTAAAAAAATGATAGATTATATATTGTAGTCCCCTTTTGTTCTCCTCTAAAATCTGTGAAAACACCATTGATAAAACACATATTTTTTCATAACAATTATGTAATGGTATTCACTTTGTTATTGGCACAACAATAATTATCATCTTGGAAGAATATTCAATGGTTTCAGATATCCTTATTATTTTTATCCCCTTACCTGGAACTCCTCTTGTTAACCTTTGAACTTTGGATATTCAATATGTTTAATCTCCAATATTCTACTTCCAGTGGATATCCCTTCTTGAAAAAAGGATGTCATATACCCCATCACCAGGACACATATCATCATAATTATGGGCTAATAAAATTACCCATAACTCCTCCACAAATCCTCCATAAGTACTCTATGATCTCCTCTAATAGAATTATAAAAAATAACCACTTTGTGGAATTCTCTATCCTCTTGCATTCTTAATTAATTCTCTAATTAATACACCATCATCAATGATGAAATTAAATTTTTGATCAGAGATTGGATAATGATTTAATACAAAGACAGATCATGTATGAATTATTAAATATTTAGCTCATATATCACATGATTCAAACCCCATGATTTCTTATACCAAAGCCTGATATTCCGATTACTATGTCTTGGGTTTGATCACCACGGTGTGGTATTTAGAACATTAGCTACTACACCCTTCAAAACACCATGAACCATGGATTATAATTCATGTTTTCCCCTTCTTTTGAAAACCATACATTCAAATAAAACATATCCCTATAAATTTAGACACATCATATTATTCTTCCTCCTGTTAGATTGGAAGACTAAAAATTTACCATGCCAAGTGAAATGGAATTGTACTAACAATGTTGGGAATTTTGAAATATAGATTTTATTGTAGAACAAATTCTCGCCTATTACTACTTCAGAGTGGCTTATTGAAAAACTATTTGTCCTTTAGTTCTTTAATAGTTCAGAACTACGGAATTCACCATGGTTATCTTAGAAATTTTTGGATTTCAACTCATGATGTAAAACATGGAATTAAATACTATAGGTTTGGTCATTCTACATTTTCCATCTTGTACACGTTCACTAGAACTCCACCATAGGGACCACTATGAATTTTCCAATTATAGTTGCCTATTTTGGTCATTTTCCACTTCAAGACACCACACAATATTCTTAAATTTGACCAAAAACCACTTACCAATATTTCTAACATGAATATCAATTAATCTTAATATCATCAACTCACCTTGGCCATCACTATTGGGATTAACCAAACTCCCAAGAATCACTTCATCGCTTTGGTCATCTTAAACGTGTATTTTGAATAAATATATTTTCAAAAAATAAAAATTTATTCATTGAGATTCCAATAACCATCTTATCAAAAACCTTACTATTGTTAACAAATCCAATGTAATCCCTTATAATTTGTAACAACATCCCTATTTTTAGTTTTTTGAAAAGATTTTATTTTACATCATCTCCCTCATCTTATCAATGAAATTCAAATGGATCTTAATATCTTTTCAAATGATGGGAGTTTCCTTTGAATATCATACAACCATTATGAAAGTATCATATCCTATAATTTTCAAAATTTTCTTCCTAGTTAATTTGTGTGAAGAAATTCCATGAAAAATATGCTCCCCTTTATTTGCAATGAAATACAATCAATATTTCTAATATAAATGGTCTTTCGAATTTCCCATTTCTTATATAGAGATTCACCTTTCTTCCTAATTATCCTTATTGCTAGGAACATCATTATCTTAAAATTTTCACCCCTTTATTGTAGGAGGAGACTTCAAGAAAGACAACTCCCCCTCAGTCTACAACTACCAAGGTGCTTCCTCATGAAATCCAACTCCCCCTATGAGGATAGGGAGGATTTCCCCATCATTTGTCTTATCCCATAATCCAATAATCACTTAATCCATATTTTCTCAAGTGATTAATTGAGTGAATTTACCACTCAATAATTGATAATTCAATAAATTCTCAAATCCTATTGAGCCCGAGTTCTGTGTTGGAAATGAGAATTTTTATTGAAAACCAAAAAAATCCATGTCACTCATGAATACCAATGAAAGGCTCATAATAGATTTATAATTTTTACTTCTTGACACAACCTTTGATTTATAATAAACTTCACACCATAACATTTCTAGACAAAATTAGAGAACCTTATATAGAGATCATACTACATTATGAAGTAATTGATGCCACTTTTTAAAAATTTGATACCACTTGTTGAAAGAGTGGTATAAGTTAAATAGGTAATACCAATAGACCTCCATGACTTTAGAGTCATCATAGGCCTAAAAATATTTTAAAGATTAATATCCTTTAATTTTCATTATAAATCCCCCTAATAAATTATATTTTGACACAAATTGTTGTAACTAATATTGGGGATACCACTTGTGGGGATCATGTCTTCATTTAGAACCGACGACATATTTTTTTCTAGTATAATAACTACATGAATCATAAATCCCCATTAATTATAAACTTCATAAAAAATAGTTTGAAATAATAGAGAATATAAGAATAGGGGTACCTCAAGTTTTCATAGGTTTAATAATAGGGTTGGTCAAGAGGAACTAACCCACAACCATCCATATTTCATTTTACCCTTTTAATATTTCATTAAAGGAATTAAATCGTCTCTTTAATATATTTATCATCACTTGTAGCTAGAAAAGTTACCTATTTCTAGAGGATTTCATTTTCATGCTACTAATTTTATACTTATCTTCATGGATACTATCATTAACATCCTTACATGTCTTGGGGTTTTCCACACTTGTGGAATCAATCAAAAAAGAATCTTCTTGAGATTCATTGTTAGTGGATCTCACCTCTATATTTCTTATCTATTACATCATTATTTGTTTCCTCTTTTTGGTTTGTATGGAATAACTTTAGAAAACTTTTTTCTTAATGGTCATAAGTTTTGTCTTGGAATATTTATTCTTTTTGGAGTCAAATATTTTTTCTCTTACACCTTCTTTAAATCTCAGGAAACCTATTTTTTTCTTCCATATTTTTATTTACTTATTACAAGAGAGTAAGTGTGAGTACTCTAATGTTGTTGTTTGATACACCCTTCATTTAGTATTTTTATCATTATCTAAAACGTTGAACCTATTTTCTTTCCTAACAGGTCTTCTTATAGGATAATAATTCTCCTTGTGAGTAATGGGATTGGAGTGTCTATGTATGGATTATTTTCCCTTACATCCATTCCCCTAATTTAAATACCTTTCCATTTTACCATTGTTAGAACAAATAAATAATTTACCACAAAATCAGACCTCATTTAGTCTCTTCTTGATTTAGATAAAGGAATAGTTAAAGTTTTACTCACATCTTTGGGTTTTCTAGACACAAAACATCTACTCATGATGTGTCCAATTTTTCCACAATAGTAACAATTTATTTTTTCCTTAATCTAAGTATTACCTATTATATAATTAATATGGAACAACTATTTTCATTCATATTTTAGATCAAGAGATTTTCTTTTTTTTTTTGTTACTTTTCGTGGAATTTATATATTCTTCTTTTAGGTGATTATCCTCTCCTCAGGTTTTCTAGTATTCTCATATTTCTTCTTCAAATAATCATCAATTTTAATAAAACTTCAAGATACATCATTAATAGACTATATTTTTTCTTCAATTTAGGTTTTTTGAGGAATGATTATATCCATCAACTTTGCTTCCATGGCCATTTTCTTCATAGTCTCTTGGTAAAGCTCTTTAATCATTTCACTTTTATCATTAAAATTTATTCCCCTTTTCTTACTGATAAAATTCAATGCCACATATTCTCTATTTTTAATTTTATTTTTTAATTAATAACCATAAATAATTGTATAGTAAACTTAATTCGTGATCCTAAATTGAAATTCATTTCCAATGCATGTTAATTACTTTGAATATTAACTAGATGTTGTTGCTTCTTGACCACCAGAATAACATCTCCTTTTACATCTCCAAGGGCGAGTCTAAAATTTCCCATAATTTCTCAACACGATGATTAGAAATATATTTTACCTCAATTTTTGAATACAACTTCTCAGATAACTTCATCTTTTTATTATTATTTTTTCCTCGGAGATAAGGTAATTTTATTTTGGATTCCCTTCTCTGCTAAACATATCTTCTAATTTCATTTAAAATTATTTGGATAATCTGAATGAATTAATATATTCATATCTATCATTATCAATACCATACTTTAATTCTTATTTAACTAAAGCATAAATTTTAATGTTTCTTTGATCTATCCCAAAGATAAATCCATGTTGTCTTTACAAAATAATTCTATCTTCAACCACTTCTCAAGGAACTGAAATTAATGAATTATTTTTCTAGGTTTTGAAATTATTTACATCAAATAAAGTATCCTTCATTTTGGATGACATTTTTCTTTAAAAACTTCATATCTAGTAAGTTTAATAACCAATCCAATAAAAATGAACTTATACATTTGATGATATTTTTTTGTCCCTTAATAGGGGCTTAGTATGAGATTACCCCGAGATAGGGGTGAATCATGGTGTGTAGATTTCTTGACCAATTAAAGCTCTAAATAATTTAATTTTCAATTTTCTTGTTAGTATATTGACCTCTCAACCTTAATGGTCACTTGTTACTCTCTTTTAATTAACTTTATTTGGTAAATTAACTATCCCTTTATTGCCTTATATTATTTAAGATAACTTTTACCCTCTTTGTGTGTGATTGCATAAAGTAAATGGGGACACAAGAATTTACATGGTTCACCATCACTTGGCTATGTCCATGGAAAAACATCAATGATGTGTCATACACAAAATCATCATAATCCCAATTCTCTTCACAATGGGTAACTTATTTTTGTAATAGGTCTAGGCTAGGTCACTCCTTGCCTAGAATCACTACCTTATAAAGAATTAGGGTCAACTCCCTGCTACCCCAATATCACTTTCAGATCACTAATTATTCTTCATCCTTCATTACTCATTGCATCAGGAAGGATCCACAAATTGTTCATATACATGTAACTCTATTCACATCATCATTTAATGCATCTTAAAACAATGATAGATAATATATTGTAGTCCCCTTTTTTTCTTCTTCATAATCTATCAAAACACCTTTGATACTGAACTACTTATTCCCATAACAATTATAGAATTTCCTTCACTTTTTGTAGGAATAATAATCAATCTTTTCTTGGAATAATCCTCAATTGTTTCTAATATCTTTCTTCATAAAATCCCCTCTATTTAAACTCTTATATTTCTCCTATGAAATTTAGACATGAAATATGTACATTATTCAGAATTCTGGTTCAAGTTGATCTCCCTTCATGAAATAGGTACCTCATGTTCCCAATCACCTATAAAAAAATTATTAATATTGTAGGGTAATAAAACTATTTGTAACTCCGTCATGAATCCTCCATAACTCATTCATGTTCTCCTCTATTAGTATTCAATAGAAATTGCTTCATGTAATTCATTATCTTCTTGTAGAAATAATTAATTCTCTAATTAATCCACCATAATCAATGCTATTAATAAAATTTGATATAGGATTGGATCATACTATAAAACAAAGACACATGATGCATGAATCATTAAAATTTCTCTCATTAATTTCCTAATTAAAGAACCATAATTTTAAATTACATAGCCTGATATGTCAAGAACTATCACTTGGGTTTGATCTCTATGGAATGGTATTTAGAACATCATTGACTGAGCCCATTGACACACCTTAAATCATGGATAATAAGTTTTATTTTATCCTTCTTGTGAAAACTTGATATTCAAACCAAGAATATAACCATGGATTTATACACACAATAGTGTGTTTCCCCATTTTAGATAGGAGGACTGAACTTTCACCATGCTAAGTGAAACAATATGGTACTACCCTTGTTGGACAATTTAAACTATAGATCTTTATTTTATAGCTTACACTCCACCATGGCTTCATCATAAAGGGGAATTTTAAAATTGTTGGCCCAATTCACCTCACATATCGTAAACTACAACATACACCATGATCATCCAAGGTGTGAATCCTTGAAACTCCTGTAGTCATAAATGGCATTTCTTACTATGGGTGTGATCATTCTTCATTAACACTACTTCTCAAGTGCACTAAAACTCCACCACAGGGACCAATATGGTGTGATCCCTTTCTAGATTTCTATTTTTGGCATTTTCCACTTCAACAATCCATTACTTCTTCTACTTGACTTAACACCTCTTTTACAATATTGAAAACATGAATATCAATTAATATTGATGATAATAACTCACCTTAGGCATAAATATTGGGATCAATTAAGCTCCCAAGCATCACTTAATCACTTTTTTCATCTTCAACATATGCCGAAAACAAAGCTATTGTCAACAAATCCAACTTACATTTTTGAGATTATAAAAATGATTCAATCATTAAACTTCTTAGTGTTAAAAAATTAAAAAAAATTATTTTAGATTTCAAAAATATGATTTATCAATCCATTATTTATCATCATTTCCATGTCTAATTTATAAATGTAAATAACATTATTATTTAAATCACCATAGTATATTACCAATAATTCATTTTTAAATTTATTAATACATTCACACTCAAGAATTAAAAAATTATTTTCAATACAGTTCTACATAACTTTTTTAGACACATTTCACATAAATTTCATATTTAATTTTAAAAGTCATTTTTACCTCAAATTTGAATATATAAACACTCAAAACATGCTAATTAATAATAATAAAATAAAGAAATAAACACATAAAGAAAAAAAACTTATTACACTTCAGATCTTGATTAATTAGGTTGCAATTAATAATTATTAATGAAAACATTAAATATGTATTAGTAAATTTTAATTCATGAAATAATTTTTCATATTATAGTCTAATTTAAGTCATTATAGTGAATTATTTACATCAAAACACAATAAAGTATAGGCCATAAAATTCTACAAGAAATATAATAACGCATGATACCGAATAATTTATGTATAACAGTTATATATTTATCTTGTGAATATTGAATTTAATCTGGATATTATTATGCTTATATTGGTGTATTTTATAATTAATTTTATGATAGAGAGAGACGGTGGATATTTATCAAATGAATTAAGATATTATGTGAACTTGGATTTCACACCAGTAATACATAATGACTTTTTTGTATAATACTAAGTGCTTGATGACCTAGGAAGAGGATAGTTAGCTTCTAGGAAACCACAATGTCATGAACTGTATCGTGACTATTTGAGAAAAATAGGGGAAATTTATTTTTTTTCTCCTAGGTGGTTTTCAAGGGGAAAATGGTAATTTATATGATTATAAGATCTTTGATAATTTTTTGACTAATTGTTTTGTCCCAAAATATGTTATTTACACTAATATTGGAGTGTGGTGGAATTATAAGTCGTTATAATTTTTGTGGAATATTTAATATTTTATAAATTAAATATTATTTATTATCACCTGTTCGTTGGGTAATATCTTGTGTTTCTAGTTTTTTATAAGAATTATAACTTTTTTGGTTGAGTCTATATTGGGGAATTTTTTTCTTATCTATGTCAAAACCATGAATCAAGCACATAAATTAGGTCGGGGCCCCATTTAAATTTTCTTTTCCTTTTTCTCTTTTTTTCTTTTTCTTTTTCTCTTTTATCTTATCCCCTTCCCTTGTATTTTCAAGAACATGCATGGGGAAATCCCCCTTTGGGTCTTCTTCCAAGAGATAAAGATTTTTTAGATGTAGATAAGATGGTTAGGGGAATCAAGGTGGTGTTGCGGAGCTCAGGAGAAGTCGGTTCGTCATGTTGTAGTTGCAGATCTTGAATCAAATCAATGATTCGAAGGTTTCCACCCAGAAGTAGGCCAATAAATATTTTCCTATTAATCCATATATATTAATTGTTTTTAATATTTAATATAATTTTTTTGGTTTTTGGGGACCCTTATAGGGTCTATCTAATAGTTTTAGGGGTTAATCAAGGTTCCATGTTGTTTTTGGGGTTCCCTATTTGGGAAAACCCATGAACAAGTGTGCAGTTCAAATAACACACACAATTTGTTCTTATTATTTGGTGAGTATGGGTTTTTGGGAATACACACTATGTACCTAGGGTAAACACTATATAATGGTGACTTGATGTGTGGTTGGGGAATGACCTGACACCCCGTTTTGGGGGAACATGGTTGTGTATGGTACACAACTAGAGCCCAAGTGAGGTACCCAGGTAGTGGTCATGTACTAGGTTTTTCAAACCCTATGTGGGGGAACATGTCTATGTACATAGTTGGGAACCACATGTGGGTTACACACCACATGCTAAGGGGCAACGTCGTGTACTCAATAATTATACACATCATGTGTGGCTAAGGTACACGGGCAGATACCCCATGTGGGGTATACACTATATATAGGGGATACATCCAATGTAATTTGGGAAACTACATTCCATGTGTCTAGTGGAACATGGCCATGGTTGACCTTTGGTGGTATACATTGTGTAACTAAAGCACATGTGATGAATTTTTTCATACCTTGTCTTCATTTCCATTTTTTCACCCATGAGTGAGAATTAGATATGATATAAGTCAATTATGAGAATTTTTTCACATGGATCACAATGGTGGAATCTATTAATCATTTAGAGTCTATATAGATGGTTTTTTGAACTGAGATATAGTTGTGATAGGATTCCATTTAGTTTTTTTTCTATAATCCTTTTTTAGGCAGGGCAGTGTGTTTCTTTTTATGGTGAGAGTTGTGCATTTATTGATCTCTATGGATTGAGGATACTGGGTAAGTTTATTTTAGGTTTTTTGGATAGATTATAGAAGGTGGTATTAGGTGGATTCTTTTCAAGATTCTCTAGTTGGTTTTTTATGTTGTTTCTCATTATAATCTGTAAGGCTATGATGATATCCGGGAACATAACATATGGATGGGTGTTGTTGATTGATTTTGAAATATGTATAAGGGACCTATTTTGAGTAATTACCTTCTAGGTGAGGTTTTTCTTAAGGTTTCCCTTTTGTTCATGGTGTTTCTTGAGGATTCTCTTTTTAGTGGTATGTTTCTTAGGGTTTCCCTTATCATAAGGTGATCATTTTGATGTGAGTTGTGAGGCTGGCTATGGTTTCTTTTGGGGGACATGGTTTGAGTCTTGGTTTTACGAAAAGATCCCCTTGTAAGGATTCCTTCTCAAGATGAGGTTTTGGGTACTGTAGAAGGATTTGCATGCTTGTGGGCTTGCGATATATCTATGTTGGTCTCAGAATATTCAATTAGTGGGTTTGCTACAGCTAACCCTAGTATTTGATCTTGTGGGATTAGAGGTTTGAGGATTAACTTATTCCAAACTAAATGATATATGATACATTTTCGACATTACTAGAGTATGATTTGTCCCTTAGAATGATTCATTTTCTCTCATATATTTACTAGTTGTTGTAAGGTGGGTATACTGAGTTAATGGATGATATGTATTAGTGTAGCCACCCTAATTTTGTAGATTCCACTGGATAGGATTAGTGGACTGTAGAGGCTATTAAACTCTTAGGGACCGGTATTTGGGTTGTGTCTTGGTTAGGTATTATTTCACTATCATGTTGGTTTCAGTATAGTAAGTTATATAACACTTATAGTACATGGGTAGGATTCTCCCAGGGTCAACAGGTGTCCCCACAGCCAGTTTGGATTCTTCCCTTAAATTATTATATCCTGGTAGATGTGCCTTGTTATATTAGATGCCTAGAATGATATCCTGGGGTCTATCATTAATGTATTTCCTTACATTAGAATTTGGATATCCTTCTTATTTAGGTAGACAGACTTCAAGTTGTGGTTTTATGATACATGTTTCATAATTCCTTCAAATGGGGCCATGGAAAGGGTAAATTTACCTTCAGTTCTAGGCTTACAATCATAGTTAGTTTTTTTCATCTATTTATCCCTTTTTCCCTATTTGTATTTTATATTCCTTTTTATACAAGTGGTATTTATCTAGATAGGCTAGTTATATCATGTGTTTCATTAATATGTTGTGGCAATAGGTATAAGGACCCATGTTGTGGTGGCCTAATGAGTTATGTTTCCCACCCCCTATATGTGCTATTTAGTGTGCATGCAGACCATATGTCTTCCCTCAAGTTGATCATGGGATGCAATGGATTTAGAGTAGGCACAGTGTTTCATGATTGGGCATGATGTCTCATGTGCAGTCTGATGTTCATGCAAGAGTTGTTCACCAGAAATAGAGATCAAGTGTGTTGTTCACCTCGATATAAATGTAGAGCCTTGTGTTTTTATTTTCATTCATCTTATTCCATATATGGTAAAACCAGTGGGAGACTGGTATTTTTATGTTTTTACATGAGTTTTATATTTCATTTCATTAATTTTAGCATGTTCTTATTTCAGTTATTTATTTATGTACACTCTAATTTTCATGGATGTGTATGTGTTTAGATTATTTATATAGTTATTTCACTTTTATTTAAAGGTATAGTCTTCCCAATATATTATTTTTTTTTCCATAATTGCTAGTCTTTAGCCTCTAGCATATGAGGAGGCGTTCATGAGGCTATTTTTTAGGTCGGATCGGGTGATGTTTTGAGTTAAACCAAGTTGATTCATAAAAAAGTGGTATTTGAGGATTTCGTTTCTTTATATTACTATTTTGGGGAGTTGATAGAAAGTAGATGTAGGGATTTGTTAGATATTTTGATTTATATTGGGATGGTGTATCATGGAAACCTATTCTAATATGAATTATAGGGTACCAGGGTTTTGGAACTTTTGTTCTCAGTTATTGACATTATGGTTGTGTGACTTTCACCTAGATTAATTTACCTATATTCTTTGATTTTGTGATTTTTTGAGTTTTTGTCTCTTATGTTGATGGAAAAAGGTCTATGTTCATGAATCATGATAAGAATGTAGGATTCACCTAAAATTTACCTAACTATGTGTGTTTTTACAAACAATAGAGTTTCATCTCTTTAAACTATAATCAACATACTATATGGTGTTTTCTATATAGCTTCTTGGTGGAATTCTACTAAACTAGATTGAGGGTAATTGTATTCTGATAGAAGGTCATGTGGATTCCTTAGAGAGATTATCACTGGTGATAGAGATATTTTCCCCTCATCTAAGAATGCATGGAGACCTTTGTGGGTTAGTGTAGGATTTGGGATGCCCTATTTTTGTCTTTGTCTAGATGAAGGAAAGGATATGGGAGGTATTTTTGGATAAGGCACAATTTTTCTAAGTTTGTGGTATCCCTGATAAGTTTTGTGGGTAGGATGATATTTCCTTAGGCCTTTGAGGTGGAGTGATGAGATTTCTTGTGGTTTGTGTCTAGTTGGAGAGGGAAGTTTAGGTTGCATGAATTTCCTTATTGGTTCTAGTTGTGATTGAGGTAGGGAGGTGAGTGTGTGGTTGGGTGCTTGGGGTTCAGGATCGATGCATGTATGGAGTGTGATTGTGTGGTGGATCTTAGAAGAGAGATATTCCTCATTTTGAAGAGTAGTGTCAAGGGTTATCTTATTTTTTTAGAAATGTAATGTGTGAGGAACATGATTAGTAGGTTTAGTCATGTTATCCTAGGATCATTAGGTTGGGGAAAATTTGAGGATGAGTTTGTGAGAGGTTTTAGAAGAATCACACAGCCCTAAGTAGGTGACTAGTGGTTAGCATGGATTTTCAATAGAAATCTTTGTTGAATGTAGGAATGTTCGCTCTTATTAGGTATAGTGTGGGTGGGTTTATGTGGTTAGTGATTTAGGTTCAGTGTAATATTATCCTCATGTTGGGGAGTGAACCAAAGGATGTTGCAGGTTGTGGTCCTCATTTTAGGTGGGTTTTTTAGTTTGGGGATTTCACTCCTAGTGTGTGGGGAATGGTTGTGGTTGGTGATCTGTGTTGGTGCTCTGGTGTGAGGATTTTTCCTCAGTCATCCATTATGTTTGGTATTTTATGGACTATTTATCATGGATTTTGGTGTTTGATTGAAGGGGGACTATAAAAATACCCCTAAGGTGGGGAGAATTAGATCGATCAGAGATGATTATACCTCATGCTAGGAGAGTCATGAAAGATGTAAGAGAGGTAGATATATGTTCATGGTAGAATTAGAAGAAACATTTTTCAAGGTTAATATTGGTTGATATTTAACTATTAAGGCTTTTGGGGAGTGATTAGAATTTATGATGGGGAGCTTTTTATATACCGTGTTATGATGGTTTGAGAAAAAGTAGGGAAATTTTAATTTTTTCTCTTATGTGGTTTTTGAGAGGTAAAATGATAATTTATCCTACTAGAACATCTTGGATAGTTTTTCTAACCACTGTGTTGATCCTAGAATGGGGATTTTACCCTATAGTTGAGGTTTGGTTGAATCTCGAGTCATTCAAATTTTATAAAAATAATTAATATTTATTTAATTAAATATTACTTATTTATTCATGTTCCTTTAATGATATATTTTATTTAGAGCATCAAATAAAAATTATGATTTCTTGGTTGAGTCTAGAACATAGGGTTTTTCCTAGTTGAGATAAAACCTTGCATTGGTCATTAAGGTCGAACCTGGACCCCTTTTTATTTTTCTTTTACTTTTTCTCTTTTGAATTTTATTCTTTTTATTTTCTCTTTTCCTCTTCCTTTGTCTTATTGATAATTACCATGGGGATATCCCCCTTTGGGTCTTCATCTAATAGAGAAATAGAGGTAGAGGTGGAAGGGAGGTTCCACCAAGGATCTCCAGAGGATTCAGGTCATTATGTTGTACTTGTAGATCACAAATCAGAATAAAGATTTAGCGGTGTCCCCCTAGACGTAAATCATTTTTATGTTTTTTAGAAAAAAACACCAAAGAGTAGTTGTTTTTAATTTTTTGTCCTTTATGATCTTTAGGGACCTCTGTAGGGTTAATCTAGTGGTTTGGGGATCTAATCATGGGTTTCATGCCGTATTGGGGTTTTCTCATTCGGGAAAACTCATGTAAACAATATATGTTTCAAAGAACACACATAGTGTGTTCTTATTATTTAGGGAAGAAGAGGTTTTTGGGATAATATGACATGTAAATCAGGTACACATCATGTAGTTACAACTCAAGATATGGTTAGGGGAATAATCATACACCCCCTGTTGAGGGAACATGGTCATATATGGTACATAACTAGAGCCCATGTGAGGTACATGACCTGTAGACATGTGTTGGGTTTGACAGACCCTATGTGCGGGTTATTAGTTAGGTGCATGTTTTGGAATCCCATGTGGTTTACACACCATATACCTGGGGAGCATATTGTTTACTCAGAAATTATACACACCAAGTGGGCATGATGTACATGAGTAGGTACCCCATGTAGGGTACATTCCATGTACAAGGTGTACACATTATGTACTTTGGAAAATTACACACACAGTTTCCAACGACGCATAGACAGGGAGAATATTTGGGGGGTACATATCATACACCTAAAGTACATTTCATGTATGTTTTCCTTATCTAGCTAATTTTGCCTATTTTTCATCCTCGAGTCAGAATTAGACATGAGAGGAGTCTATTATGGTTATTTTTCTATATGGATAATGATGGTGGAATCGTTTTGGAATTTAGAGGTTATCTGGATATATTTTTTTTACTATAAGATACTTGTGTGAGGATTCCTATGAGGTTGTAGTTTTGGAATCCTTATGGGGGTTAAGTTTTGAGTTATGAGGTCAGTTGAGAGTTGTGTTCTTTCTTATCATTGTGGATTGAGGATACTAGGTGAGTTTGTTTTAGGTTATTTGGATGTATTCTAGAAGGCGTGATCAGGTATTTTATAGGATGATATTTTCTATTTTGGTTCTCAAAGTGTAGTTTGTTAAGAGCCTTTGGGATGGGATGACATCGGGGAATGTTGGGTATGGTTGGGTGATATTGAGTGGGTTTGAGATAGTCTAAGGAAATTTTTTAAGGAATTCTCTTCTAGGTATGGTGTTTCTTATGGTTTCCCTTTTGGATGTTGTGTTTCATGATGTTTCCCTTCTAGGTGGGGTGTTTCTTGAGGTTTCCCTTCAAGATGGTTGATCTTTGGGTTGTGTGACATAAGGATGCCTATATTTTATTTTGGAAAAATTGAGACATGGATTGTTTTTTATAGGATCCCCTAGTAGGGTTTTCTAACTGGTCTTAGTTTTTGGGAACTACAGAGGGTTCTATGTGATTTTTGGGCCATGAGATAGTCATGGTTGATCTTATCAGCTCCTATAGGTGGGATGGGTGCATCCAACCCTACTATTTTATATAGGGGACTTGGTGGTCTGTGTTTTTTCTTGTTTAAAATTGTTTGAGAGAGGATACCTTTGGACATTACTAGACTCGGTGTTGTCCCTGATATTTTTTAAGTTTCTCTCATATATTTTATGGTTGTTGTGGAGAGGGTTTAGGGAGCTAATGGATGTTTGGAAAAGTGTAGATTCCCAAGTTTAGTTGATCACCCAATAAAGAGATAGCGAACCATGGAGGCTATTATTATCATGGAGTCCGATATTTATGTTTGGTTTTGGTCATGCAGTACTACAATAAAATGACATTTTTGCCTACTTTTTTCTGGATAACTTCTAAGATAGGGGTTGTACTCTCCCAGGTTAGACAGGAGTCCCTACCTCTAATTCATATCATTTTATTTGTTCCCTAGATATTGTTAGATGAAATTTATTATTTTAGATAACTAGGATTAGATACTAGGGTTTATCATTTATGCATGTTCTTATAATGGATTGTGGATATCTTTCTTAATTATGAAGATGAATTTTATGTTGTGGATGTTTTAGACATGTATTTTAATTTCTCTAGCTAGGGCCAAAATGTGGTTAGATTTACCTTAGGTGTCAAGCTAGAATATATGGATATCTATTTTCCTTTTTTATCCCTTTTTCCATTCTATATTTTATTTTTCATTATATCTCAGTAGTATTTATTCATCTATGATGGGTATATCACATGTTATATAAAGATGTTATGTCAGAAAATTTTAGGACAACCATTGGGGTTGTCTTACTGAGATTTATTTCTTCCCCATTATATATGCACCTCAATGTGGGATCTAAACTTTTGTATGACTTTAGGTTGAGAATGGGATATAGTGGATTGATAAGAGGCTCAATATTGTATGATGGAGCATGATTGCTCATGTGGAGTTTGGGTTTGTGGTGGAGACATTTTTCATTCAGGGTTTGGTACGTTGTACCTCTAAATCCATATGTATTTATTTTATTTTATTTTATTTTCTATGTGATTTTCCTAGTGGGTGACTAGTGTATTTATGTTTTTCCTTGAGACTGTATGTTTAATTCCATTTATTATAACATTTTTTCAATTATTTATTTATGAACACTCTCATGTTCAGGGATGTGTATTTATTTAGTTTATTTTTTGTTTTTATTTTTCTCTAGTATGAGGGAATATTCTCCACACTATATCCTTTTACACCCTTGTTGCTAGTTAGTAACCTCTAGAGTATGGGGATTCATGTTTTAGGACTTGTTTCAAACTGGATTCAGAGATGGGTCTTGTTGACCCTGGCTTGTTTGTTACACATTGTGTGGCTAACTATGACCCACTTAGAACCGGGTGAGTGATGATGAGTCTAGTAGGGACCCACTAGGGCATTTTTGGTATTTTCCAAACCCATTTTTAATTGGGGAAATTATTTTTTTCTCTTTTTTTGAGTTATATTTAAAAAATAAAATTTCTTGTTCAAATGAATTATAACTCAAGATAGAGACCTCCATTTATCACCATATCAATATTTGATTTAATTGAGCATAACTCCTTTGTTATTAGATGGAATTATGATCATTAAATTTCATTGTGATTGAGATTTTAAGAGTATTAAAAACCCTTTTTTGTTTGATGGAAATTTGTTTTTTATTCTTTTTTATTTTAATTCATATTAACCCTTAAAATTTATTATAATTTTTGATTTATTATGATTAAAATTGGAATTGATGTTTGTTCTTGGTGAATATTTCTAAATTATTGATTGGTGGGTGAACTAAACCATTGTCTTAAGCTAAATTGAATGATTTCATGTGATTTATAGTCATATTATCTGTGAATTTATCATTTAATGGGATAAATGGATTGTATGCACAAATTGTCATAATAAGAAACTTATAAGATGAATTGATACTCTTAAATTGAGTAATTCACACATGAAAAGTGTTCTATAAAATATTTATTCATTGAGATCATCTAATTAAGTGAATTAAAATGATGAATAATATTATCATTTATAGATATTTTATTTTATCATGTATATACACTATAATATTTTTTTCAAGAGTTATTATATTTTTTCTTAATAAATTTGATCTTATAAATGATTCACAATAATGGAATGTGATTTAAAGTGAATTAAAATGGAATTTATAAAAGATTTCATATGTTATAAATATTGTTTTGTAACATGAGAACCACCCTACAAGAATAGGATTAGTGTGTTTCCCAAATCATATTTTTCTTTCACTCAATCATATATTAATTGAATATTTTTCCCATGATAAAAATATCTAGTGTTCAACTAATTTATCAATTACTTTTTCACACAATCTCACTAAATCTCATGAATGAATACAAAAATATAAAACAAATGACACATAGAGGTTTAACTTGGTTAAAATACACTAGGATATACCCAAGGAGAATATACCAACAATGAATCAATGTACTAATAATCCACTATCATCATAACTTTGTGGGTATAAAAATTTAGTCTTGGTCACTCCCTTCCAATGATCACTATTTATAAGGCTCGATATATATATATATATAATGGTTTAAGGAATAGATCACCGCATCCCAAGGGTCACTTCATTACCCTATTTCTCACACTTATCTATAAGATATCAATTTATAGACCTGAAGGTATCTTCTCAGTTTATCGATATAAAGGTAACTCAATGATTAGCATATAAACATGTCATAATCTATATCATAATTTTATATCTGATGGTCCAATGTAAACCATGTGCTACACCCAAATTACATGTTGAAATATATTCAACTCCATATTAGAAGTGTTGAATCAATGTCACACAAACAAAATTCACAAATCTGAAATATTCTAGATGATGATAATTCTAGATTAATAATTCCATTATTATATTATATATTCTCTAGTTAATTAATTAAATGTGATCAATTGTACCTTAATTAATTTTTGTAGATTTTTCTCTTATTTTTTGCCCATCTATTTTTCACCTCAAAAATAATATTTAATATAAATTTAATCAAAAATAAATAAATATAACTTAACTCAAATATTCAATGAATCCCATATTAATGACCACTTTCCTCCTCTAGTAAAGGATTCCCTCTACATGATAATGTATGAGGGTTTGCAATCTATAACTGGATCTCTTGGTGAGATCTACTAGAGGCCTATTATATTAAAATAAATGAATGATTAATTAATTAATTAACAAATAATTTTATAAATTGATTTAATAAAAAAAATTATTATACAATAATTGATTCCTAGATTTAGATGGACATAAACTTATCCCATTTCTCTATATCTATAAATATGTATTTGAGGCACGGGATTTCTTTTTGTTCTTCCACTGTAATATAAAATGGTGTAAATTTTTATTTAAAACCTCACCATATAATTGATGAAATATATAGACACATATTCTTAATTTATTTCATATCACAAAATTCAAATGTCATATATAATTTAATAGATTAAATATCAGTCATGTGAAATATATAATATTTGAATAATTGTAAAAAATAAATCAATTGATATATTTTACCATTATGGACTACCACAACTGATCTTACAATATATATTTGACACTACGCTAGTCATGATATAAAATATTAATCTTATAATGGCTCTAAATTCCAATATAACTCCTAAACTTCTTTTCACTTTGGCCAACTAGGTTTTTATTAACAATGAATTCAATTCACAATCACTACTCCCCATGAGTAATTGAAAGTCTCTGTAAATATGTAATCTTGCATCTACCAACTCTAGGTATCATCTTATAATTATAATATGAAGACTCTTCCATAGTAGGCTCATCCATAGTGTTATAAATCATATTGACAAACAAAAGTTTAATTTCATTAAATAATATAATAGAAATATTTATATGAAAAAATGAAACACCTATATTATTAAATGTTCACTTGCCTCTATGTCTATAATTTAAATATATGAATGTAATGAAATTCTATATAACTATATTTTATTATAATTAAATAATTTTTAGAAGTAAAAACAATTCTTTTTTAATAATAAGAAGAAAATTATTTCTATTATTCTTACTAATATAGTTAATGAAAAGTAAATATCTCAAAATGATTAATATAAAGAAATATCCACATAAAAATAATAATTGTAAGCCTCTTCAGCCAAAAAAATGAGTAACTAAAACTGATTAACATTAAAATAATGAAAATGATTAACATTTATAAATTAAAATATTTATCTATAAATAATATTTTTATTACAAGTGTAAATTTCATTAAATAATTATGGTGTCCAGATTATTCATAAAAAATGTGTAACTGAAACTAGTGAAAAAAAATTAATTACAAAAAGGAATAATTGATAAACCTGTTTTTATTTAAATATACAAGATAGAAAAAAAAAATTTAACAAGTGTAAATTTAAAAAAAATAATGAGGTGAGGCTTTGTAAATTAAAAGTTATTTAACTAAAACTAATGAATATAAAAATTAATACAAAAGTAGTAGAAATGGAAAACAAATATAGATTAAAATATTCAAGATAAAAATTATTGTTTTTATATGATTATGTTTCATAATAAAATAATTATGTCTGGCTTCTTTTATCAAAAAAATTAACTAAAACTAATGAGAGTAAAAATTAATATAAAAATGTAAAAAATTATTACCATATATAGATTTCAATTTCTAATCTAAAAAATAATGTTTTTTGATATATATTTTTCATAAAAAAAATATTTACAAAAATAATTATATGAGTAACAAAGTGTTTTCCCATATCCCTTATATGTGATCATTTTTTATATCATGGACTATGTGTATATCAAAAACATCATTTTCTTGGATTAATCATGTGATGGATAAAGCAACCTCACATAAGTCTACAACATCATCAATATCCTCATCAACAAAAGTATTTTTACCCTTGTAAAATGATGGACCATTGATCATTCAATGAATAAATAACATAACATATATGGTTCTCATGCATCACCATAAACAATGGTTCATCATTCCAACTCTATATTTTTAAATGAATCATTATAAATCCCTAATCAGTATGTTTTACACCATCATTACTATCAACCTATTTACACTAAAACATAGGTACTTGAAATTTGGTATAACTAATTTCCCATATATCCTCAACAACTAGAAAATATGTTTTTGATGAACAAATTGGGTTTTTATCTTTTTCACTTGAAAAATGCAATCCTATAGATATTATCATTACTCCACTGTTTTGAATGATACTCTTGTTTTTCTAATTTTTTACGTAAAATTTGTAACAATTAATTTCAAAACATGACCCTCTCTAGCTAACCATTTTCAATGTTTGTTAAATATATAAATTCATTTTGACTTTCTCTTTAAAACATAAAATAAATATATTTTTATTCTTATTAATAAACCACATTTCATTTCTTTTTGGATATTATACCTTTAATCTATTAATATGTGATTATATATATGGTTCAAAGGAAATAGTGTTGTTAAAAATGTAGAATTATTTCACATCACTATATCACATGTAATACACTTCAGTTTTAAGCCACAAATCCCCTTACCAGTATAATTAACTACCATATGTTGAGATATAGGGACAACAATATATTCCCCTTTATACAAGTAATTAGTATAGAACACAACCACTTCCACCAATATATATTGTTGAAAATGTTAGGACACTTTTCAATGTAGATTTTTAACATATCCCATTAGAATTTTTATATATTGTTCAGAAGCATACATCCAACATAAATATATTATCCCATACATCCTTGTCATTCATACCAAATTAATCACCATATGAACCATTATATCACAAAATAGTTGTAGAAAATGCATTTCTCATTGGAAAGTTATGAGTACTACTTCATTATCCAATAAAGTTAACAAATTTTAGTCTATGACTTTAATATAAATGGAATTGAAAAGGTATAAAATATTGATGATAGAATTGTTTATAGGCATTGACAATATTTCATACAACGAAACAAGTATTATTTTTTTCATCAATATATAACAATCTTTATATTCCATCCCTATCAACTTCAAATATTTCAATGATAATAAATTTTTTAAATTTAATGAATACCCACTGCATAATATAATACCATGAAGTCATTCATAGAAATGCATCTTTTCACTCTTGTTAAACATTTGACAATCTAGATGTAAATATGATCCTTTTTCTTCCATGGTGGTAGCTAAATCCAAGTATATTCCCATTGATATTAAGTACAATATTTCATTCAATAAATCTTTTATCTTTACTTTTATGTAATGTAAATTTTTGATTAAACTATTACATATGTTATTATTAAGATATATATCATCAATGTTATTTTTTACCTCCAAAAATTATCAATAAGTTAAATTGGGTAAGATGGATTGTTTCTATAATGTGTTTGTTTAAATACCCAAACATTTTTTCTGCTCATATGTGAGATCGATATTTTCACCTTGTTATAATATTAATCAGTTAAAAAAGGTTATAGGAGAAAATAAAACTATTAATAACCATTAAATACCATTTTTATCGTCAATAAGGATTATCCATTTGTAAAAATCATTGATGAACCATGTAAAATTTATTTATCCCATTATATCATTGATTATATGAAGGTACTTATTAAAAAACTGGACAACAATTATGTCCCTTAAAACTATATCTAAATAAGTTTTCGTATAGATAAAAATTATTTATAGTGAATTATATAATGGAATGTAAAAGAAAATACTCTTTCTTGTATGCATTAAAAACTTTGACCCTTACATCTATTATAAATTTAAAATCATTAATCAATAGTTACATATAAACATCAATAACATTTCTATGACTTTTTGGTCTAAAAATCATCAGGATAATTGTAACATATTTTTTCTTCAAACATATCTATTAGTACTGGTTATAAACTACCAACATAATAATCCATGAATTATAATGGCTATTGAGTCTCTGATATAGTTTCATTCTATCTTTGCAAAGTCTCATTATTATATTTCTAACTCCATTTCCAAAATCAAGAAATTTATTATCAAATATGCTATATTTTTGTGAACTAATATGGTATTGAAGGTTTCCATTAGAGATTACCTCTTCTTTATTCCATCTTAGCCTCATTAAATTATTTAAATTTTCAAATAAATGATTCAAATGACGAATTAGTATAAGGTACCATATTTCTTTAGAAAGAATTTTTGTGGATATATTTGATAATGAATCATATTAGGATCTAGAATCCATTTTATATCATGATGTCCCAAATTTATGACATTATGATAAATTTTTATATTAATTTTATACAACAAGAAAATACTTTAGAAAATCATGTTTTTTTATAGGAAGTAACTCTTTAAAATTTTCAAAAAACTTAGAAAAACGTTTTTTGATCCAACCATTTCTTTCATTTAAGTTAACCAATCTCAACACTACTAAAAGCACTATAACTTTAGTACAAACTAGGGGTAGTAATTGTATAAACACACTAATGTTACCATATCATACACATAACTCAAAGAATGTATTTTATTATAATAAATTCTTAAGACCTTCTAGGTTTAGAGTTTTAGTGAATTAAGAAAAAACATTGACTAATAAAACAAATGTTCTTGGTATCAATTGTAAATTTTCCCATTATATAAAAAATTATTCAATCTATAATGAGTATTCAACATCTACCATAAATTATATACATAATAAAATATTCAATACATGTCACATGTATTATTTTCCTTTATTATTTGGGTAAATGTCAACAGAATAAGGGGTAACCTCAAAATTTTAATAAGGGTAATCAAAAGACAAAATAATAAAATATCATAACTGAGTAGAAGATAAGCGTATGGGTAAGATAATGTAAGTAAATATAATGAACATAAAATAAATAATTCATAAACAATAAATCATGGATCATAATATAAAAATAATATAACAAGGCATTATTATAAATAAACTTATATCAAAGAATCATTGAATCAAATGATTATGACCACAAAATATTACATGAAAATATTAGCATAAGTCAAGGTTCACTCGCAATCCCTGCATCACATAGTGGAAAATTTTCTTTAGTGAATAAAGATTAATCCCTAATCTCATTAATAGCATATCATGAGATATAAAACATTATCCAATGTATTGGAGGTCTATAAAATTTTAGGACCACCTGTCATCTGATTTTATATACAAGAATATGTGTGACACATATGAAAAAATTCATAATTTAATCAAAGAATTATTAACATAATTGATATATGGGTTTCATTATTATTTCAGTCAAACATTATCATAAATCATAGATAGAAATAATTTATATGGTATCTTCATATCAAATGAATTATTATAGGATATTGACATAGATGAAAAAAACCTTACAAAAAATAATTTGAATGGTATCATACATGAGAGGATCAAGAATTGAATTGTTTGATAACATGATTTCAGTCCCAAAAATTTTAAATATATACATATATTATAGGATAAATTGTGTAAAAAATCCCATGAGGGTAAATCCTTTTGAATATAAAATTAAAAATGGAGTCTAAAACATTAAATTGATTTTAAAAAATTAACATTCATATAAAATCAAAAATTAAATATCACTTTTAAAATTATATTTTAAAAAGGTAGAGTGAAATATTTTTAAAATAGTTAATTTTTAAAACGTATCTACAAAACTATATCATTGAAAATGAAAAAAAAAGTTTTCTATAGGGAATTTAGAGCCAAAGATAAAACATTTCATTATAAAAGGAACCTTTTTAATTCTTTTGAATTACCCTTCTTGAAAAATCACTCTGTAAAAAGAGTAACATGAAATTATTTATATTAAAACATTATTTTTATAAATAGAATTATGAAATACAATATAATAAATTATTAGGTTTGGATAAATTAAGTGTTGAGGAAAAAGGTTCAAGATTAAACATCATAACTCAAAGAAAGGATATTTGAGTTAACAATATCCCATATAGGAAAGATACTCCATGAACCATAAAATATTTAAAAAGGATTTTATGTGATAAAAATGTGAAAAATTATAGAATAAAACATAATAAAATCAGTGGTAAAAAATTCCCCAATAAATATGAAATATGTTCAATAGAAAAATCATAACTCAATTAAAAAAATTGAGTAACCTAAAACTCTTATAATTGGGGCAACACATGAATCAAAAAAAATCAATAAAAGAACTAAATTGTTATTATTATATCCCATGAATTACTATAATATAACATAAATAAATTTCATGGTATATAAAATCATTATAACACCATACAAATAAAACATGGTGTATAATATGTAACATATCTCAAAGAATCAAAATTAAAACCAAGAAAACCCATACCTTAATTCATTCTGGGTTGAAAGTTTCTCTAATCTCATGTATAACAAAAATAACTAAATTAATCACCCATTTTATAACATATTTCATTTTTAAAACATTTTATAAAGATCATTTATAATTATTCTCTACATGCATATTGGTAAGTTATTATATATTTTTTATATTGAATGTGAGTAATCATGATTGTTTTGAAATTGTTCGATAATAATGGTGTTGTTATCTACTATTATCCATAATTTAATCATTTCTAGAGCCTAAAATGCACTGAAATTAATTTTTTATAATTATTTATAATGTTTTAATTTCATTCAAGGATTTTTTTCGTTATGATCTGTGAAGACAAATTTGGTGATGAGCATGTTTTGATGATTCTTAGTGAACAAAGGGTGTTTTATTAAGTATTGAGATAAATTTTTTTATTACCATTCTAGAAAAAAAACTAACTATTTACTTATTTATCTCATATATTACTAGAAATTAAATTCTCATATCCATCCATGCTATAAATTTGTATTATTGTCCAAGTAGGCGGTTAAACTAACCCAAACACAAACATACCATAATTCATGTCTAGTTATGAACTAATTTAGTTGTAATATCATTATCAAATAAGAGTAATAATTTTATTAAATAAAAATTAGTGTTATATATCATAACATTAAATAATTAAAAGAATAATGTAACCTATTTGAAGTTATTTCAAATTATGAATAAATGTTTTTCTATTAGAACGTTCTTCTGGATAGTTGAATTTACCACTGTTGTTTTTTGCTTGTATTGTTAATAGGTTTACAAATTGTTTTATAGAAAATTAATAATTTAATAAAAGTAATATTTATTAATTAATATCCTTATCATTACCATCCATGTAATATGGTGATGAAAAGAACAAACATAAATCCATCATTATATGGAGATGGGAGTCCACATATATGCAAGGATGCTGATTTGGTTTTCTATAGAACTGATAAAAGGAGTAATATAGTTATCATTAAAAATATTAAGTATGTTATATATATCATAATTATATATTAAATTCCATTTTTAAATCATCCATGTTAGGTGTTGTTTGAATATGAAAATGTTACTTCATGGAGGTGGTAGTCTGCCCAATGTAAAAATAAGAGTGTCATTTGTCTTAATGGAAATGGAAAAGGTGGTCAATGATTATACTATAATTATAGTAACATAAAAGTATACTAATTAAACTAAATTTATAATATTAATAGAGATTAAGTTATTTTTAGGAAGAATAATTTCACATAATGAAATAGAATTGAGAAAGGGGTTGTTAGAAATGTATTCCACACTTCTTGGATTATCTCCTCTATGAAGGGGGATAATCATATGAGTGATGGAATTTTGAGGGAAAAAACAAATTGAAGGTGTATAATAATTTTTATCATAGTAATGGAAAAATTTTGGGTGGAACTAATTGGGTTGTGGTTTGAGTGTATGTAAGGAGAAAAGTTCCCCTATTCTATGTGAAAAGGGATTACATTTTCGTAAATACCCCCAAACATTTTAATAATGGAAAACTACTCTCAAAGAATTTAGGTCAAAATTTTAGAAATAATAGATATATAACGATATAAGTTAAACCTAGGACTCAAACATCCATTACCATAGATTTTTAAACATGTTTTCAAAACAATAACATTATATTTTTTAGTTTCACCATTTTAGTTTTTACCGTGGTAACTTGTGTTTTCCTAAAGTAACTTGTACTTCATGCCCATTACTAAAATAACCCATATTAAATAATTTATTCATAATGATTCCAAATTTAAAATCCATTTTAATAGATTCAATTTCTAAAAGTGATAAAAATTATTTTTAAAACACTATATATATAATATATTAAAAATAATTTTTTGAAAAGTATAACTTAAGTTCTAAAATGTAGAATATGGGTATGAAAATTTAAAAAATATTTTTAAAATTAAAAATAGACTTATAAAATACATATTTGGTCTTAAAATATGGTTTCATAACTTTACAACTCATACTTATATACTAATATTTCTATGAATGTCATGTTTTGTATAAAAAGGGTATTTTACATTATTTATCCAAAAAATTAATATTTGTATAGAAATAGAAAAAAATCATCAAAAACTAATATTTATATTATAAATAAAAAATTAATATTATTTTATCAAATTAAATTTTTATAATTTTCTTGTTTATATTATAAATAAAACCATAAAATATAATGGGTAACTCTTTTTATAAGAAATTATATTTTTAAAATACTTTTTGTTCTTACTTTTATTTTTTATTAATTACTAATAAAGATATAATTAACCAATAAATATTATATATTATTTAAATCAACATTTAAAAATAATATAATTAGTTTTTTTTACAAAAAAAAACAACGAATAAAAAAGATAGATTCTTAAACCCAATAATGTATTAAGTAAATTTCAATAAAATAACATTTATATATATAATTTTATATATAGTAATATATTTCATAATTCAATTACTCATATTGATACCTACTAATTGAATGGATAAGTTTTGATGGTATAAAAATATCATAGTCTAGTTTTAGTTTGGTAATGTGTGTGGATAAATCCATCAAACAAATTGTTTATTTAAAAAAAATGTACAGTGAAATCTCAAGTCATTACATTCTCCCCCTTAAATAAACTTAAACCTTGAAATTTTAGTCATTACTCATTGAACCAAATGGGTGAGGTTATTATTAACATATTCATTATTTAAGGTATAAACTCTAATATGACATATACCTTACTCTCTTAGGCTACATCTATGACGCCCTGACCCCGGTATCCCAGAGCCGGTGCTATGGTTATGGTGTGTAATTTATTTCATACAAATGAAAAAGATATGTTACACATCATAACACAGTAGGAGGAACTTTCTGGTTTAGATCCTGGAGAATCAGAGACAACATCTTTGCTTCTTTATCGCTGAGCTAAGAACAAAAACCCAAGACTTGGAAAGGCTCTATCAACCTGTAAAAATTTAACAAAAAACGTAGGGTGAGCATTGAAATACTCAGTAAGGGGTTTTTGGAAATACATAAATACAGCCTTTGAAAACTAATTTGAAAATACTTTTCCATACTTAAAATGTTTTCTTAAAGGAAAAACTTCAAGACAAAACAAAAGTCGATGTAAGACAGTTAAAGCACTTCATACTTATACACACGAACACTTAGCTAAAACCCAATTAATAGACAAGATAAGCATGCTAATAAAAAGGCATGGGTTATACTATGTAATGTGTCCATAAACAAGAAAGGTGTGCATGAACAATAAGGTGTAAACATCATCAGAGTCGCGCACAAGCGCATTATCTGCAAAAAAAGATGCACATCATGACATGATAATTGTAATACAACATTTATATTGTAATTCTGGAAAAGAAACTGGTCATGCATCAACATTTCCATATCATATGTCTTGTGTTTTTTTTTAATTTGATACTCATAGGTAAGGTTCTATAACCAAGGATATTCCTCTAGTCAGAGTAATCACTTGGTTGGTCATATACTAAGAAATGTATGCTGAAGGACTCATGGTCTCTGTGTCAAGGCCTTGTTCCATGACCTAGGGGTAATAACCCTATCTGACTGTCTCGAGAACTATCGATGCATCGAGGAGATTACTTTTACCGGTCTTCAACCCGGAGGGCTTACTTTAACCAGTCCCCAACCTGGAGGGTTTTCTTTTTTTACCAGTCCCCATCCTGGTAGTCCCATACATTTCTCACATGTTGTAAGGTCAGATATTCAAGGTTTCCCATACCACTTTGAATATTTAATTTTCATTTCATATTACCCAAGGTGTCCCATACCACTTTGGGTAATACCATTTTCATTTCCCATTACCCATGGTGTCCCATACCACTTTGGGTAATTTAGTTCTTAGTTCATTATCATGTTAAGTCATATTCATGAACAATATGAACAAGGTAACAATTATATAATTGGTTTACAAATACATGTTATGACATATAAAATTGAAAATGTGGAATAAAAGCAAGAATGGTTCTGTAAGCATACTATGTGCATAGAAAAATTATTTAAGCACATAAAATGATGAATGTATGAGATTTTCCCCAAGGGGTATTAAATAATGAGTCTCCAAAATTCCAGTACATGGAAATGAACTAATTGGCATTAGCTATTTTTCTTCATAGGTCACTGTACTTGCAACAAATCTCCATCCACTAATAATCATTGTGGCATGCTTGGTATAAAAAATAATAAACACTTGCAATCTGTAAAATTCCAACACTTGGAAATAAACCACTTTAAATAAAATACTTGTCATTAATTATTGTTCTTCACTGGTCATAGAATTTGCAGTTAAACTCTGATCACTAAAAATCACTTCAGCGAGTTTGGTATACAAATAATAGAGGATTTCTACATATTAACATAACCCTTAAATCCTTATCCTTTTAATACAAGTTTAAAACAGGCATAAGCATATCCTTTAACACAAATCATTTCAAGGGCGACATTAGTCAAGTTCATTGGTGTACCCTTAGACACAAAAATAGAAAACAGCATAGGCAACCACTAAAATCTTATATGCATAGAAATATTAATAACCATTTCTTGAAACTAGGGTTCCAGATATTAATCTTATAAGAAACACATACATACATAGGGGTTAATACCCAAAGTATATATATAGGATTTCTCATAAATTAAACATGGTTCTCTTAAAATCATAATACCTCTAACTAATTATCACTTATTCAGTTTATAAATCAAAACCTTATGGGGGTTTAAATGTTCATGAAACTATAAATACATAAACATATAAAAACTTTGTTTTTAACTATAACATAATTGTACTTAAACCAAAGACCATGTTCGCATCAAAAATATTCTTCAAAGATAATTATTCATCTCTTAATAATCAAAACTGATTTCCATTCCAATATATATCCTTATATAAATATATAGTTATATCTATAAAGCTTACTTAAAGATCATACGTGTTAGGAATTTATATTTATTTTCTAAAAAAGAAAACCATTTCCAAAAGTATAATTCCTAATATAAAATACTAAATTATATGGAAATATTAGAAATAGATTTTGTATGGTTACCTATATATATATAAGTGTATGCTTAAACACCTGAAAATACATATATATAAGTTATGTAATGGTTTTTCTAAAAAAACTTCATAACTACCCTCATATAAATACTCAATTAAATTATAATAATAAACAATCTCCTTGGAATACCTTAAAACAGAAGTGGTAAAGGGGGTATACCTAAACATATATAAAATTATATATATATGTGTGTGTATATATATACTATCAAGAGGGTTATATAAACAAAACTCAAAGGACAAAAAACACTTAAATCTTTTTTGGAAGAGAAAGAAAAAGTGATACCATTTTCTAAGCCACACACCAAGTCTTCAAAAGAGGAGAGTCACGGTTCATATACTGATATATATATATAAGTTTATATATATATACATATCGTATACCCGAGTATAGGAAGTGTGTGTATTGGGTTTTGAAATTATAAGGAGGTGGGGGTATCCCCTATGTTTGTAGACACGAAGGAAAACCCCCTTAGAAGCCCTTTGTTTGCTTAGAGTGGAAAGCATGGGAAGTATATACCTATAAAAATAATCTGTATATGTATATATGTATTACATGTGTATATATGTTTAATTATGAGTATGGTTAAGTTTTAAAAAAACACACATAAACATGGAACCCTTACTGCTTAAGGAAGAAACTCGCCGGAGGGAGGCTTGCTTGGTGGCTGGAGGTGGTCCGATGAGGTCGCGGCCACCTGGAGACGCTGCAAGGTAACAGCGGGGTGACCAGGGGCGTGGCGCCGGCACTGGTGTGGTCGTGCACGGGGAGCATGGTGCGGAACTAATGGTGGTTCGTTTGGTGGCGAGGCGACGGCAAGGTAAGTGTCGCAGCGGCACGGGTTGGCTCCGGAGGTCCCCTCTTACATAGAGGTTTCATCGTTCTTAAAGGAAAACGAACTGGGGGGTTAGGCCGAGCCTAAAGTTTCCTAGGGAGGTGGGTGCGCAAGGTCAACCTAAATAGTGGAGAGGGTGGTGTCTCGAGAAATCCAGAGTTGGTTTGCGGGACCCCGGAGCGAGGTAGAAGACGACAGGTTCGCGGAGGAAGGAAAAAAATAAAACGACAGATGGGATCTGTCTTGGAGAGATCGGACGGACGCGGTGAAATGAGTGTTTTTTTAAAAAAACATCAACTGCTGTGATCCTTCCTTGGCCTTATCGGATGGTCTCTGTTCAAAAGATTTGTAATGAGCGTTAAAAAAACATCAACCGCCGAGAAGGAACAGTGCGTTTTTTTTTAAAAAATAGTTTACTTTTAAAGAAAAAAAAGTATATAACATTAAAATTGAATTTACACAATTTAACACATATTTCTAACTTAGAGATTCCAAATCTAAAAATCCCATTTTAGATTATGTAAAATACCTTAACATTTGATATAAATTTTATAAATTTTATAATTAACATACCAAACTTTTATTAGGGACTTATATCTTTAGAAATAAAAAATCTAATTTATATCATACCCCATCATTTGATTCAAAAATAATTTTTTCCCTATTTCAGATTACATAGTTTTAAAGATCCAATAAGATACATTTTTCAATTATTGCAGACACCCCTTCGAGACCTTTTAAAATACTATATTTTTCCACCATATAAATATCATCATGATGTTTAAAAAAATCAAAATAGATTCATTTTCAAGAATAATATTTTATTTTAATACTCGAAGATATATTTATAATATTTTGTAATTATTAAAATATTGAAATACCATAATATTATAAAAGCATTATAAAGACCGAATTTTTATAAAAAGATGTTCTTTATCCATTGAAACCTAATGGTCATATAACGTTCATATTCCCTTAGAGATCCATTATAAAAACAAGGGGTAGGGTGTTTTACATTTTCAAAACACCGGACCCTTGGCGGATGGCTCTCCTCATACCACCGGTGCTGAGTGCGTGCGTGGTGGTTCTGGCTATTATATTTTTCACACTGATGGACCCTGAAGAAGAAGACTATCTGATTACCCGAGTTTTGATTCTCAGTAGTCTTGTTGTGGCCGTGTTAGGTCTTGTGCATGGTACTTTCAATTAGATGGGTCTTGTTGCAATGTAACTTTTAAATATATACCTGTTTATCGTATTCTTCATGTTTTATTTCCTTTCGAATTATTTATCATCACACAAAGCACAAAATAAAATAAAATAAAATAAGATACAACATTTAGAAACATAACATTATTCACTTGAACCAGTTTATAAAACTTGGGGCGTCACATTATCCCCCTCTTAAAAGAATTGTGTCCTCGCAATTCAATCGGCGTACATACACTGACTTATTCACAGGGCTTCTCTGACACCCTTGGTGACATCCCTCTACCTCCACCACCCATGGAAGAAGTTACAATTCAACTCTATCCCCAGGGCAGAACAAAGCTTGTGGGTCTCTTCTTCCCACATACATTTTTGGCAAAGTGGATCGTGGTTAAAACCAAGATCCCATTTGATACAGGTGGTTTTCCAGAGATGGGCACGAGTGACATCAAGCTTCACAATATCCTCTTGGATTTGGTTACATAAGATCTCTCGAACCACTTCATATCAGAAGGATTCAATGAAAGACCCAAAATCACAGAGCTCCCCAAGCATGCTGAAACATTGGATTTGGTACATAAAGACTGTGCAGAAGTCCAACTCCTTTGCTGCTTCTCCAAAGGCCATGAAGGTCAACCATTTATTATTCATGGTGAAACACAAGAAGATTCCTTCGTAGTACTTTCCTGTCTTTTTATAATTCTCAAACAGTGCATTGGCCATTTGGTTATACACAACTTCCGACCCTCGGAAGATTCGAAGGATATTCGAGCTTTTCGATATTTCATAGAGGGTTTTGCACGTGAGTCGTAAGTTAACAAAAGTTTGGTAACTTATTGAGCAGGATTTTGTTACAATAGTCTCTATGATCTCTGTAGGGAGAGTCAAGAGTCTAGGCATGGTTCGCTGCCTTGCCATCTGAGTAGTTTAAGAACAAACCCTACTTAGTAAAACATTATTAATGTTTTTGTGTTGTCCTAATTTTCCAGGGTTACCTAAACCATTCCTCTGATACCAACTATTACGCCCCGACCCCGTTAGCCCGGAGCTGGGGCTATGGTTATGGTGTGTAATTTATTTCATACAAATGAAACACATAAGTTACACATCACAACATAGTATGAGGAACCTTCTGTTTTAGATCCTGGATAATCAGAGACAACAGCTTTGCTTCTTTATCGTTGAGATAAGAACAAAAACCCAAGACTTGGAAAGGCTCTATCAACCTGTAAAAATTTAACAAAAAACATAGGGTAAGCATTGAAATAATCAGTAAGGGGTTTTTGAAAATACATAAATACAGCCTTTGAAAACTACTTTGAAAATACTTTTTCATACTTAAAATATTTTCTTAAATGAAAAACTTCAAGACAAAACAAAAGTCGATGTAACACAGTCAAAGCACTTCATACTTATACACAAGAACACTTAGCTGAAACCCACTTAATAGACAAGATAAGCATGCTAATAAAAAGGCATGGGTTATACTAAGTAAAGTGTCCATAAACAAGAAAGGTGTGCATGAACATCAATGTGTAAACATCATCAGAGTCGCGCACAAGCACATTATCTGCACAAAAAGATACACATCATGACATGATAATTATAATACAACATTTGTATTGAAATTCTTGAAAAGAAAATGGTCATACATCAACATTTCCATATCATATGTCTTGTGTTTTTTTTAAATCTGATACTCATAGGTAAGGTTCTATAACCAAGGATATTCCTCTAGTCGGAGTAATCACTTGGTTGGTCATATACTAAGAAATGTATACTGAAGGACTCATGGACTCTATGTCAAGGCCTTGTGCCATGACCTAGGGGTAATAACCCTATCTGACTGTCTCGAGAAATATCGATGCATCGAGGAGCTTACTTTTACCGGTCTCCAACCCGGAGGGCTTACTTTAACCAGTCCCCAACCTGGAGGGTTTTCTTTTTTTACTAGTCCTCATCCCGGTAGTCCCATAAATTTCTCACATGTTGTAAGGTCAGATATTCAAGGTGTCCTATACCACTTTGAATATTTAGTTTTCATTTCATATTACCCAAGGTGTCCCATACCACTTTGGGTAATACCAATTTCATTTCTCATTACCCAAGGTGTCCCATACAACTTTGGGTAATTTAGTTCTTAGCTTATTATCATGTTGAGTCATATGCATGAATAATATGAACAAGGTAACAATTATATAATCGTTTTACAAATACATGTTACGACAGATAAAATTGAAAATGTGGAATAAAAGCAGGCATCATTCATTAAGCATACTATGTGCATAGAACAATTATTTAATCACATAAAATGATGAATGTATGAGATTTGCCCTAAGGGGTACTAAATGATGAGTCTCCAAAATTCCAGTACATGGAAATGAACTACTTGGCATTAACTATTGTTCTTCATAGGTCATTGTACTTGAAACAAATCTCCATCCACTAATAATCACTATGGCATGCTTGGTATAAAAAATAATAAACACTTGCAATCTTTAAAATTCCAACACTTGGAAATAAAACATTTTAAATAAAATACTTGTCATTAATTATTGTTCTTCACTAGTCATAGAATTTGCAGTTAAACTCTGATCACTAAAAATCAATGCAGCGAGTTTGGTATAAAAATAATAGAGGATTTCTACATATTAACATAACCCTTAAATCCCTATCCATTTAATACATGTTTAAAACAGGCATAAGCAAATCCTTTAACACAAATCATTTCAAGGGCGACATTAGTCAAGTTCATTGGTGTACCCTTAGACACAAAAATATAAAACACCATAGGCAAGCCCTAAAATCCTTCATGCATAGAAATATTAATAACCATTTCTTGAAACTAGGGTTCCAGATATTAATCTTAAAAGAAAAACATACAAACATAGGGGTATATGTCCAAAGTATATATATAGGTTTTCTCATAAATTAAACACGGTTCTCTTAAAATCAGAAAACCTCTAACTAATTATCCCTTATTCAGTTTACAAATCAAAACCTTATGGAGGTTTAAATGTTCATGAAACTATAAATACATAAACATATAAAAACATTGTTTTTAACTATAACATAATTGTACTTAAACCAAATACCATGTTCGCATGAAAAATATTCTTCAAAGATAAGAATTCATCTCTTAATAATCAAAATTGATTTAAATTCCAATACATATCCTTATATAAATATATAGTTATATCTATAAGGATTACTTAAAGATCATACCTGTTATGAATTTATATTTTTTTTTCTAAAAAAGAAAACCATTTCTAAAAGTATAATTCCTAATATAAAATACTGAATTATATGGAAATATTAGAAATAGATTTTGTATGGTTACCTATATATATATAAGTGTATTCTTAAACACCTGAAAATACATATATATAAGTTATGTAATGGTTTTGCTAAAAAAACTTCATAACTACCCACATATAAATACTTAATTAAATTATAATAATAAACAATCTCCTTGGAATCCCTTAAACTGGAAGTGGTAAAGGGGGTATACCTAAACATATATAAAATTATATATATATATATATATATATACTATCAAAAGGGTTATATAAACAAAACTCAAAGGACAGAAAACACTTAAATCTTTTTTGGAAGAGAAAGAAAAAGTGATACCATTTTTTAAGCCACACTCCAAGTCTTCAAAAGAGGAGAGTCACGGTGCATATACTGAATATATATATAATTTTATATATATACATATCGTATACCTGAGTATAGGAAGTGTGTGTATTGGGTTTTGAAATTATAAGGAGGTGGGGGTACCCCCTATGTTTGTAGACACGAAGGAAAACCCCCTTAGAAGCCCTCTGTTTGCTTAGAGTGGAAATCATGGGAAGTATATACCTGTAAGAATAATCTGTATATGTATATATGTATTGCATGTGTATATATGTGTAACGAGGAGCATCGGTAATTTTTAAAAAAACACACATAAACATGGAACCCTTACTGCTTAAGGAAGAAACTTGCCGGAGGGAGGCTTGCTGGGTGGCTGAAGGTGGTCCGGTGAGGTCGTGACCACCTGGAGACGCTACAAGGTAACAGTGGGGTGACCAGGGGCGTGGCGCCGGCACTGGTTTGGTCATGCATGGGGAGCATGGTGCGGAACTAATGGTGGTTCGTTTGGTGGCGAGGCGACGGCGAGGTAAGTGTCGCAGTGGCACGGGTTGGCTCTGGAGGTCCCCTCTTACATAGAGGTTTCATCGTTCTTAAAGGAAAATGATCCGGGGGGTTAGGACGAGCCTAAAGCGTCCTAGGGAGGTGGGTGTGCAAGGTCAACCTAAATAGTGGAGAGGGTGGCATCTCGGGAAATCCAGAGCTGTTTCGCAGGACCCCGGCACGAGGTAGAAGACGACGGGTTTGCGGAGGAAGGAAAAAAAAATAAAACGATGGATGGGATCCGTCTTGGAGAGATCGGACGGACGCGATGAAATGAGTGTTTTTTTAAAAAACATCAACTGCTGGGATCTTTCCTTGGCATGATCGGACAGTCGCTGTTCAAAAGAGATGTAATGAGCGTTAAAAAAACATCAACCGCTGAGAAGGAACAGTACGTTTTTTTTTTAAAAAAACAGTTTACTTTTAAAGAAAAAAAAGTATATAACATTAAAATTGAATTTACACAATTTAACACATATTTCTAAATTAGAGATTCCAAATCTAAAAATCCCATTTTAGATTATGTAAAATAACTTAACATTTGATATAAATCTTATAAATTTTATAATTAACACACTAAACTTTTATTAGGGACTTATATCTTTAGAAATCAAAAATCCAATTTATATCCTACCCCATCATTTGATTCAAAAATAATTTTTTCCCTATTTCAGAATACATAGTTTTAAAGATCCAATAAGATACATTTTTCAATTATTGTAGACACCCCTTCGAGACCTTTTAAAATATTATGTTTTTCCACCATATAAATATCATCATGATTTTTAAAAAAAATCAAAATAGATTCATTTTCAAGATTAATATTTTAATTTAATACTCGAGGATATAATTCTAATATTTGGTACTTATTAAAATATTGAAATACCATAATATTATAAAAGAGTTATAAAGACCAAATTTTTATAAAAATATGCTCTTTATCCATTGAAACCCAACGGTCATATAAAGGTTATATTCCCTTAGAGATCCATTATAAAAACAAGGGGTAGGGTGTTTTACATTTTCAAAACATCGGACCCTTGGCGGATGGCTCTCCTCATACCATTGGTGTTGAGTGCATGCACGGTGGTTCTAGCTGTTATATTTTTCACACTGATGGACCCTAAAGACGACGACTATCCGATTACCCGAGTTGTGATTCTCAGTAGTCTTGTTGTGTTCGTGTTAAGTCTTGTGCACGGTACTTTCAATTAGATGGGTCTTGTTGCAATGTAACTTTTAAATATATACCAGTTTACCGTATTCTTCATGTTTTATTTCCTTTCGAATTCTTTATCAGTACACAAATCACAAAATAAAATAAAATAAAACAAGAGACATCATTAAGAAACATAACATTGTTCACTTGAACCAGTTTATAAAACCTGGGGCGTCACAACATCAAGTTATTTTTCTTTTTTCAAACAACATTATCCATTAAAACAGTCATATGCCCATGTATGTATATATAGTATTCATATATTATCCATAACATATTTTTTCCAAAACCATTTCAATATCCAAGAAACTAAACCACAATGAAACAATATATCCTTCTAGAAATTAACTTCATCATTAACCCTTAAACATTATAAAATCACACACTTACCAATATATACTACAATCCCCAAAAATGTGTTAAACATTACCAAAAATATAATAAATAAATTATCAATTCTAAGTTTACCAACACTATATAACTTAATTTTTCAAAATAAATCAACCCTTTAATATCTCAACATCATGTGTATATTAAACCTAATAGTTATCTACCCTTAGTCAGGCATTCTTCAATAGTTATCCCAGAAATATAACCTTGTAACAAAATAATTTTTCATGGTTATTAACACCGTTGAATTTATGTTTACAAAGAAAATATATTCGAGAACGGTCCTTAGATGTTTCTCATAATTCTAATAACTTTTATAATATACTAGAATATAATACAAAAATATAAATCACTAGTTAAAATAGTTGAATTTATCAATAACTAATTTCTATAAAGATACTATATTCACTACCTTATGTAAGACTATGATACTTTTCTTTATATCATAATAAGAATATATGATGATTATCAAACATTTAAGTATGATTCCTCGTTTATTTATAAAACATAGTGGTAAATTGATACATACCTTTCTCTATTTCATTTTAATGATCCCATTTCAACCAAATTTGAAATAAAAAATGATTTGGATAATATCCAATAGAATCAGAGTGAATGATCATAAGAAAACTCAATATTCTCTAATTACACCGTCATATCATCCTTTGATACCTTTATTTCAATAAAATTTTCTTAAAGTTAGGTTCTATTTTACTTCATATCCTAATCCCTTAAAATAATCAGGAACTAAATGTTGAGAATGTATTGTTTAAACAATACTATATATTTTTATGATGATTTTGATGCTCACAAATACCATTATTTATTATTCTAATGATTTTACTTTAAGTATATTTCAGGAAATTAATATTCCTTATATTCCAAATTTTGGAATAATATTAAATCATGTGATTCACATGAAATATTTGTCAAAGTGTTCATAAATAAATTCAGTGTGTTCTAGAATCACTGTCCATACTGTACGTTGAAGCGTGTTGGTAGAGTGGACTAGGGGATTTTTGTTCCCTGAACCACTATAAATTTTTAGGTCCTGATATCTATTTATTTCCACAGCATAAAAAATCAGATAAAGATAAAAGGATATAATTTATTATCATCAAGATTTCTTAAGATGTTTTGAAATACACAGTTTACCCCCCCTGTATATATTTTGTATAACACGATCCAACAATTGGTATAAGTGGTTGGGATTTTTGTTAAACCTATAGCAAGCTGAAATTAAAGGATTATGCAGATATCTTAATGGCCGATACACGAGAGGTAATGTCAATGATTTGAGCTTCGTACTTCAATGGTGAAAAGTATTTATGTTGGAAATATAGGATTATCATCTACCTGAAGAATCTTGGATACAGAGTCAAATAAAAAATTATTACTCCTTATTCAATTCCTGAGAGACCTGAAACATGGAGTGAAGCTACTAAAGCAGAGTGTGACATAAATTTAAAATATGTGAATGCAATAATCTATGTTCTAGGAAATGATGAATTTAATCGAGTATATCAATGTCTGACTGCTTATGAGATATGGCAGAAAACTTTAGTTGCTTATGAAGGAATGGATAATGTCATACAAATGAGGTATGCTATAAAAAAGCTTAAATTTGATACATTTAGAATTCTTGATGGTGAAATCGTCACTCAGATGAATGGAAGGATTACATAGATAGTCAACCACATTACTGCCTTGAGAGACCCTATCACCTAAGAAGATCCAGCCTTGAATGTACTAAGAGTACTACCAACCCAATTGAATGGGATATCAGCAGCCATTTGGCAGTTATCACCTGTTAAAAATATAATTATTAGGGAATTGATTAGAAATCGGATCATGTATCAATATTATATGGAATATGAAGATAATGATGATAGATTCTTTATAAAAAGAGAAAATACTACTCAAAAAGTTACATCTCAGAAGAAGAGAGAAAAGATGAAAACAGATATCAATAAGGAAGAATGTTCTCACTCATGTGATTCAAAAATGGAACTGGCACTGATGGCCAAAAAATTCAGTAAATTTTATAAGAAGAATAAAGGATTCATAAAATCCTTCAATAAATATGATAAATATACAAAGGAAGTTAGATTCTATGAATCCAAGAAAATGGGTCACATAAGACCTGACTGTCCTCTACAAAAAAGTGAAAATTAAAAGAAGTTTTTAAAAAATACTAATTATGAGTAGAAGATAAAAGATCAATGAAATCCACATCGAGTGTTTTTGAAAACTCTAGCAGCTCATCAATGTCTGACTTATAAAAAGAATATACAAATCTAAAAGAAAACATGTGCTTTATAGGTGAAGATAATAAGGTAGAATCTTATTACTCTTCCAATTCCGATTCTGACCCTAGCTGCTCAAATGAAAAACTAGAAACCTACTGTAATATCCTGGAAGAAAAATACGATTCCTTATTTAAGAATCATAAATCCCAAAAAAATATTCACAATGCAATTGTAGGAGAAAGTGACACATTTCTCAAACAGTATCAAGAATTAATTAAGAAATATAACTCATCTAACATAAACAGTGCAGATAATGAATCTAAGATCAAAACACTACAAGATGAAGTAGAAACCTAAAAAAGTTCAATTTACTTTTTTACAAAATGAGAAAATAATTTAAATGAAATTCTTGGTAATAATGTAATTAAGAAAGAAAGATATGGAAAAACCGATAATGGTGAGAAACCTAAACTGTACAAAAAACTATTTTGTTTCAAATTCAAAAAGTGTAATTTGAAATTACTATGGAAAAAAATGGTATATAACTAAAAACTAATATTTAATAATTCCCTAAATTAGTGGCATTAAAATGGCCTTTATTTCAAATAGGTTATTTGACTCAAATGATTATAGAAAAAAAATCTAGATTCCCAAATCACTGCTAGCTAACACTACTGCACCCAAGAGAACATGGGTACCAAAACAAACCATTGTTTAAATGCCTTTGTACAAATCAGGTCACAAAAGAAGAAAGTAATTATGTTACATGGATAGTGGCTACTCTTGGAATATGAGTGGAAACTTATAAAACTTTAAACCCTTAACTCAAAAGGATAGTGGTTTAGTCACATTTGGTGACAATGCCAAAGGAAAAATCATTGGTATTGGAACTGTAGAAGATCTAAAAGTTGTCTCAATCAATAAATTACTTTACAGAAAAAGACTAAAACATAACTTGATAAGTATTTCTCAACTTTGTGTTGATGGTTATTGTGTAGATTTTTTTAACAACTGATGTTCTTTTTTTAAAGATAAATTTCTTAAATTTAGAACACCCATAACTGACAATATTTTTACCATGGACTTAAATTCCTTGTGTAAAAAAAGTAAATTATTTAACTACTAAAATATATGAATCCTAGATCTGGCATAGAAGACTTATACATTGAAATATTTATGCTTTACATAAGTTGTCTAAGAAATAATTAGTATTTGATTCACCTAGTCTTAAATTTGATAGTGAAGGATTCTGTGATGCATGTCAAATTAGAAAGAAACATAAATCATCCTTCAAATCAATTAACAAAATAGATACATCTATACCTTTAGAACTTATCCATATGGATATGTATGGACCTTCAAGAGTAGAAAGTTTTTTTGGTAAATTATATGTATATGTTTTGGTCGATGATTATTCTAGATTTACTTGGATATATTTTCTAAAATATAAAAATGAATCTTTTACTATATTTGAATGTTTTTTAAAAGATATTAAAAATAAAAAAGATATTAAAATTATTTCCTTAATAATTGATCATGGTGTAGAATTTTAGAATCAAGAATTCAATTCCTTTTGCTCAAATATAGGTATTAAACACACCTTCTGTGCACCAAGAACACCTCAACGGTATAGAATTGTTGAAAGAAGAAATAGAACTATTCATGAAAAGGTTATAAATATGCTAAATGAATATAGTCTTCCTACCTATTTCTGGGAAAAATATGTAAGCACAGCCTTCTATATAATGAATAGAGTTTTAATCAGACCAATTTTCAAAAAGACAACCTATGAACTGTAGAATAACAGAAAACCTAAATAAAAACACTTTAAGTTTTTGGATGCAAGGTTTATATCCTAAAAACCATGTACAATATTGGTAAGTTTAATCCAAAATCTGAGGAAGGGATTTTCTAAGGATATTCTACTACCTCCAAATCTTATAGAGTTTTTTAAAAAAATTCTAGTATTGTTGAAGAATCAGTTCAAGTGAAATTGGATAAATATAACTATTTTGAAAAAAAGAAAGATCAAATTTATGAATATGAACATAATGATAACATGAGACTTGAAAACCTAAAAGATGATTTTGAAAATGATATAAACAAAATTCATTCTAGTTCAGAAGAACATAAAACTGATAAACCTAATAGTGTTTTACCTAGATTGTCAAGAACTCTAAAAATCACCCTTTAGAAATATTTATTAGAGACCTAGACACATGAATAAAAACTAGAAGAAATATAGGAAATATATTTGAGTTTTTTGCCCAATTAAAACCTATGTCAATAAAAGAAGCCTTATTTGATGAAAGTTGGATAAGAGAAATGAAAGAAAAACTAAACCAATTAAAAAGAAATGAAGTTTTGAAATTAGTTGAGAGACCAAAGAACTATCCTATTATTAGAACCAAATGGGTCATTAGAAATAAACAATATGACCAAAGAGTTATTACTATAAATAAAGCAAGACTTTTCAATAAAGGATATAATTAGGAAGAAGGTATAGATTATGATGAGACCTTTTACCCTATAGCTAGATTAGAAGACATTAGAATCCTTTTAGCCTATGAATCTCATATGAAGTTTAAATTATTTCATATGGATGTTAATTCTTCATTTTTAAATGGTTATTTAATGGAGGAAGTCTATGTAGAGAAACCTCATGGTTTTGAAAATTTTCAAAAACCAGATTTTTTTTAAGCTTACTAAAGAACTATATGTCCTTAAACAAGCACCTAGATCTTAGTATGAAAGATTAAGTTCTATTCTTTTGAAAAATTATTTTACTGTTAGTATGTAAGATCCAACACTTTTTAAGAAAACTATAAATTATAATATTCTTTTAGTTTAAATTTATGTTGATGATGTAATTTTTGGATCTAAAAATAAAAAACATTGTCAAGAGTTTCTAAACTTAGTGAAAAAAAGAATTTAAAATTAGTATGATGGGAGAACTAAATTTATTTTTAGGACTTAAAATATATATAGAATATTTTGGAACTTTTTGGAATCAAAGAAAATACATTACTAATTTACTAAATAAATTTGGACATGAAAACAGTAAGTTATATACAACTCCTATGTGTACTAATATAAAACATGATTTGTATAAAACTGGAAATCTAGTAGACAATAAGTTATATAGAGGTATGATTGGTAGTTTATTATATCTTACTACTAGAAGGCTAGATATTATGTACTCAGTATGTCATTGTGCAAGATTTCTATCAAATTCTAAATAATTTCATCTTACATCTCTCAAAATAATTTTTAGATATTTAAAAGGAACTGTTTTTCAATATCTTATTTATCCAAAAACTTTTTATTTTAATTTAATTTCATACTCATATGCGGATTTTGGAAATTTTAGAATATATAGAAAGAATTACCTCAAGAACCTGTCACTTTTTAATAAAATATTTAGTGCCATGGTTCAGTAAGAGACAACACTCAGGTGTTCTGTGAACAGCTGAGGCAGAATATGTATATGCAGGTAGTTATTGTGCATAATTTTTGTGGATGAAAAACACTCTTATTGACTTTGGACTAAATTTTGATAATAAACCTATTTTATGTGATAGTACTAGTGGTATAAATATTTCAAAATATCCTATAAGTCATTCTAGAGCTAAGCATATTGATATTAGACAACATTTTCTAAGAGATCATGTTCTTAAAAAGTGTATGTTTTTAAAATTTATAAGTAATGAATTTCAATTCTCTAATATTTTTACTAAACCACATCCCACTAAAAGTTTGGATTTTATTTAGGAGGAGTTAGGTTTATTTAATTTTAAATAAATTTTATTTTTAATTCTATTTTTTATATATTTTTAATAATTGTTTTTAATCTTAATCTTAATTTAATTTGATCATATTATTTTTATTTTACATTTTTCACTATTTAAAATTATTTAGTTACTAATTAATTAAATAAGTTACACTTTTATTTTTATTCCATAATAAATGTTAAATAAAATTTATATGGTTAATTTATTTTAAATTTTGTAATGATAATTATGTACGTAATGACATGGAAATCAAGGCTCTATCACAGCCCATTTTGTATTCTAAAACCACTCATTTTCTCAAAACATTTCGAACTATTGAAACCCTTCTTCTCTTTCATATTCCTTTCCTTGAACCTTTGAAACCGAAGAACCTCAATCCTTCATATATTTTCAATATAAATGGAAAAAATAAAGAAAATCGAAGAATTTGAACCCAGTGATGCGAAGCGTCAGTGTTAAACTGGATGGAAAATCATTCAGGGGAAATTCATTGATCTGGAATGGTTGTATTGATGAATCTGATGGTGAATCAAGCATTATACTTTCAAGGTATTGAAATGACATTCAGTGAGGACTAAAATGAATTTATGTATGAATTTGAGTTGATAATTTTCCTTAAAATTGTTCAATTTAGTATTGGAGATACAGAATATTCAATTGTTGCGAATATCGACGATAAGGATTTATCGATCACTTCTATTGAAATTGCAAGGATCTTGAACTTCCCTTACAATGGAGTTTTTTGTTTTGATCTGAAGTCAATCAGGGAAAGAAATCATAAATATGAGGATATTATGTCTTCTCTATTTGGTTCTACTAATATAAGGAAAATGTTGGTAAAAGATTTAGAACCAGATCAGAATTTTTTTGTTAAGTTTATTCATATTGGGATATCCCCAAGGATATCTGATATGGAGAAGATTTTTTTCCAAATATGTCTATAATGTTTATTATTTTAAGTGACATAAAGATGAATTTTCCAAGATACATGATTATATATTTGAATTACCATTGTCAACCTGACACTCGAATGAATTTCTATCCTTATGGAAGATTTATTTCAATGTTTTTGTTTAAGAAAGATATGGTAAGACTGATTAATGTGAGAGTTAGATTCCATCAGAGTAATGTGTTGAATATTGTAACTTTGAGAAAGCTTGGATTTTTATGGAGAAATATAAAGGGTAAAATCATGGATATTGGAGATGAAGAGGATCAATAATCTGCTCAGGGGGAGAAACCTGCAAAATATAAATAAGTTATGGCTGAATCAAGAATAGGGGAAGTTTCAAAGACATCAAGAAGAATCAGATATGAAATAGAAGATGAACCTTTTGATGAAGAAATTCTAGGTGGAATTATTTGTTCAAGGAAGAGAAAATATGGTTAGGAACCTACTATAGAGAGAATTCTTGAAACAATGTATCTTTTAAGTTATAGGTTTGTGCGAGAATCTATTTAAGAAGAAAGATAAGAAGAATTTGCTTCTCAAGAAGAAGTGAAATGTTTTCCTTAGGCTGACACAGAGACAAGAACTGAGGAGGTACCTCAGATTGAAAAATCTCAATAAATTGAAATTATAGATCAATATATGGATCATATAGATATTGTACATCATATTCAAGAAAATATTATAGAATAAATTGCTCAGGAAGAGCACATGTCTTTGGAAGTTGAGATTGAAGATAAACCTATTCAATAAAATTTCTCAAAAATTTATATAGACTTTATGAATGAATCTTTCTCAGTTGATATTTCTGTAGAAAAATTAGTTAATCAACTATTGGATCAGGATGAAGAAAAGAAATTAGATGCTCAATCTTTACCACTGATCTTGGTAAATATAGTTGTGAATCAAGCACAGGGTGCCTCTGATTCTATGTAGTATCATATTGAGGAACGTATTAGAATTCTTAATGGAGCTAAAGCATAAAATGATGAATTAAAAAGAGGGTTATAAAAAGAGAAAAATAGAGATTTAAAAATCTAAAAGACTGTTCTGTTTCAAAGTAAGAGGTTGATGTTTTTAAAAAGTAATTGATGGCAGAGGTTGCAAATTTAAAATCTGAAGTTGTATTGAAATCAGGTTTGGTAGAACTGAAATGTTTTATGGAGAAAAAGTTTTCAACTTTCAAATGAATACAAGAAAGTACATTAGGTACTTCTCCTGATTTGATCAAAATATTCTAGGCCATTACAAATATAATGAGAAATATGAATGATAGGTTTCATGATTTACAGTGTAATAGAACTCCTTTTTCTGTTCTGTTGGACAATCAGAAACATCTTCTTGATTAGCTTACCTCAAGTGAACCAGGTATTAGAGAATTACTGATCAACTTTACTAATAAGATCAATAATTTAATATAGAAGGAAGATATATTGCATGATATTTGTAGATTGAACCTCATTGACCATAATCATTTGACTCAAGAAGGAAGAGATCTACTAATTCAATTGGGAGATGGTGTAATTAATAGATTAAGGTTACAGTTGGAATAGTTGAAGGATGTTATTCAGAATCACTAAGAAACACTTTTTCCAACTTTTATCCCAACAACCCTGATCCCTGATCATTCATGTACTTTTATATTGATTTATTAATGAAATTTCTTATTTATCATATTTTATGTTTTTTTAATTTGTTTATATCTATGTTAGACTGCATAAAAATTCCATATTTCTTTATTAATAAATAGTTTCTCATAACATTTACTTACAGGTTCAGTACTACATTACATGTGTTATATACCTTATTCTATCATTCATTTTGACATCACAAAAGGGGGAAAATTTTAATAAACAGAATTTTTTACTACGTTTTTTAAATAGAATTTAGGGGAAAATTTTGTTTTTTGAGAACCTTTAAAGATAAATTTGGATAAACCAGTTTTGTATATTTTTTAAGAGGTATTTGAAAGTAAAAAATTTAATATTGTTTTTATCCTTGAAAATTTATAAATTATATATAAATAATATTATGGGTTTTGTGATCCTCAAAAATGGGGAGATTGTTGATCATGTATTGTTTCAACAATACTCTATATTTTGATAATGATTTTGATGCTAACAAATACCCTTATATGTTATTCTAATTATTTTACTTTAAGTATATTTCAGGAAATTCATATTCTTTATATTTTCAATTTTAGAATAATATTAAAGAATATGATTTACATGAAATGTTTTTCAAAGGGTTCGGAAATCTATTCAGTGTGTTCTAGAATCACTCTTCATATCATATGTTGAAGAGCGTTGGTGGAGTGGACTAGGGGATTTTTTTTCCTGAACCACAATAAATATTTTCATCTTGATATCTATTTATTTCTATTGCATAAACAATTTGATAAAGATAAAAGTTCAGAATTGATTATCATCAATATTTCCCAAGAGGTTTTGAAAGACCCAATTCACCCCCCCCCCCCTATTATGTATATTTCATATAACATGATCCAATAATAAATACTTTATAATGTTTTAAAAAGAGAATGTGGTTGACCAAATAATATGCCTCAAGAGTGAATAATCATTTTTATAGTGTTGCCTCTTTCTCATTCACAAGGTGATGATTAATTAACACCCAATAATATCTTTTTTAGGGTTATTACCCCTACGTGCATCTTTTCCAAAGCCTAAATCCATTTATAGTATCCATGAAATTATTGATTTATTAAAACCACACAATTTATCCTTTACCAAAATTCTAGGATATAAACCTATACTTACACTTATCCCAAGTGTTTTTTTACTAAAATTATCTTATCTGAATCCCCAAACTATTACCTCAATTGACATAAAGGTTTATCTATACCGTTGAAATTATAATCAACCTTGATTTATGAACATTTGAGGAAATTTATAACTCCAAATTGATCCTCAACAAATATCATCCTAATCTAAAATTTTATTTAAACTATTCTCTAATACCAATTGTAGGAGCTCAAAGATGTGACAATCTCTTCCATATAACATAAAGAATATTTTTCATTACCATATATTTCCAAGGCCTTCTAGGTTTAGAGTTTATAAGAATTAAAATAAAGAATTATCTAAAAAACTAATTTTATTTATATAAATGGAACATTGTTCCCATTATATACGAAGTTATTTAAAACATAATAAGTCATCAAAATCTACTACATATAATAAAATATTCTAGACATACCCCATTTATTAATTCCTTCATCACCTATGGAAATGGAAAGATAAGAAGGGGTGAACTAAAACACTCAATAATGGTATGTATAATTGATAAGATTCTATGATCATGAAAGATCATAAGAAAAACATATGGGTATGATAATATAAGTAATGTGAAAATAATATATATAATCCATTCCCAATAAACCATGGAATATAATACAAGAACCACTTAAAGAGGGTTTATCAAAAATAAAATGATACCAGAGGATCATGGAATCAAATGATTGTAACCAAAACATAATACATGACATCATTCGCATAAGTCAAGGTATGCTCCCAACATCATCATCACATAGTGGACAAAGTCCCATAATGGATTAAATTTTCTCTCAAATACCTTGTATTACAACTTATAAGACATGAATATTTTCCTAGAATTTTATAGGGGTATATAATTCTATTCCCACTCATCCCATCATATTATGTACATGTACATGTGTGCCTCATAGGAAAACATTCAAAATTTTATCAAATAATTACTAACCAAAGAAAGAAATGTATATCACTTTTATTTCCAAAAAACTTAATAAAAATCCTTCCAGAGAAATAATATGGATGGAATCTTCACATAATATGAATTATTATAGGACATTGGCATAGATAAAAAACATCATTGTAAAATAATCCTTCAAACAGTATCAGATAAGAATGGATTAAGAATCGAATTTTTCAAAACCATGAGTTTAATCCCCAAAAATTAAATATATAAATTTATTTAACAAAGTATCATGTCATATAAATCAAATGAGGGAAAATAATTTATTATATGAAAATTAAAGTGGATCTTAATACTTAAAAGATCTGTTAGAAAAAAAATGAACATTGACATAAAATAAAAACTTAGATACCCCTTTCAAAAGTAAATTTTAAAAGGGTGAATTGAAATATTTTGAAAACTTTAAATTATTAAAATGTCTCTCCATTAATGGATCATTGATTTTGGAATAATTTTTTATTGTAAATTTGGATCCAAATACTATAAATTTGACTATGAAAGAAACATTTTTAATACTTTAAAATTCCTTTTTTAAAAATCAACATTATAAAAATGGTAAAAAACCTTCTTTGTATTAAAACATTATTTTTCCAAATTTGAATATAAAATAACTTGTAATAAATTAATAGGGTGGGAGAACCCAATAATAAAATAAAAAGATCAAGATAAAACTTTATAACTCTGAGAAATTATATTTGAGTTATCAATATCTTTTATAGGAAACATACTCCATAGAGAATGAAATATTTGAATAGGGGGTTATATGATTAAAATGTTAAAAATTATAGAATTAAACATAATTCCAAAAAATTGTATAATTCTATACATTTATGTAAAATAAGTTCAATTTAATAATACTAACATAATTAATCAAAATATAGTCACCAAAAACTATTTCTATTTGGGTAACACTTGAGTTAAAGTACATTTGAAGAAAATAACTTGATGATGGGTAACTATCTTAATCACTCATTTAAGAAAACATTACATATCTAAATCCTTTAACAATATTAATTTTAAGTTATTCTCTATATTTATATTAGTTATTTATTATCTACTTTTGATATCGAGTGTGAGTAATCATGATCATTTTCAACTAACTTCATAATAGCATTGTTTTTCTTCATTATTTTACTAACGTTAATTATTCATGAATCATACAAGGTACTATAATTTATGTTTTATAATTATTTATAATGTTATAAATTCATTATATGGGTATGTTTTGTGATCTTTAAATATGAATTTGATGATGGGAAGGTTTTGTTGATTCATGGAGAACGAAGGGTGTTTACTTAAATAATGGGTTAAATTTGGTATATTAACATTTCAGAATAGAAAAAATATTTAATTATTTATTTTATATATTAATAAAAAATAACTTCTCATATTCATCCATGATATAAATTTATATCATTGTGCACTTTAGTTTCCAACCCTTCCAAAAACAATATACTATTATTAATGGATGATTATGAAGTGATTTATTTGTAATATTATTACAATAGAAAAATTATCAACTTATTTTATGTTTATTAGTTTCATATATAATAATTTGAAATAATTTAATGATTTATTTAACCTTTATAAAGTTACTTCATAGTATGGATAAATCTTTTTTTATCTTAGAATGCTTTTTTGTGAATTATTGCTCATATTATTAATAGATTTTCCAGTTTTTCTTTATAAATCCTTCTTAATTTCATAAAAATAATATTTTCCATTAATATCATTCTCAAGACCATTAATGTTAGGAGGTTACAAAGATAAAAACATAAATCAGTCATTCCAATATGGTAGTAGTCCACACATACGGATGGATGATGATTTTATTTTCTATAGATTGGGGAAAAGGGGTAATATGGTTTATAATGTAAAAAATTTAAATAAGTTATATATATAATAAATATGTATTAAATTAAATTTTTAAATAATAAATTTTATTTGGTGTAAGAAAACGATCACATTATTCTAAGGATGTGATTCTCACAATGATGGATGACAGTATGAAGCTTCAAATTTTATATGAGAGAAAGACAAAAATTTTCATGAGTTACTTATTCTTTGGACATCTGATTGCTGAATTAAAGAGGGATAAGGAGTGAAAATTTTTCAAGGTGATGGTTCATGATGATAGCACTTGTAGAAGAAGGAAAAATAGGGGAACCCCCCCCCCCCCCCAGAACCTCAGGAGAATAGTTACTTTGGCCAGGAGGAGAAGCCAAGGCAGAATGAGCACCCTCAGAAAGGGGGACCTACCTCTGGTGATGATCTCAAGGTCAGAAAACATGTATTGGGGAACGACACCAATGGGGAAACATATGGATCATATGCCCTACTTACTGGGGGTATAGATGTTGGGACTCATGTGCTGGCCCATTGTCCCTATAGTTACACTACTCCTGTGGTGGATAATCAAGATGTGCGTCATGTTGAACCCCCCCCCCCCCCCCTTCTACAGTTTCATTTCCCCTTTGGGGAAGGTTTCACCTGAACTAATTGGAGTTGAGGCCCATGCAAATACAAGGGTCATCTCACATGAGCCTACTACTCGGGGTACTGGTAATAGAGATTTCACTTAACAGCACCCATCTTCTGATCCATGAGGGAACTTCACTCAGATTTCCACCTTTAAGGCTTCTCGGAGGAAGATCAATGTAGGAAGTGATCCCTCTCATATAAAATCTTGGAAAACCTTCATGCCCTTGAGTAGTCAGTTCTTGTTAGAAGAGGTGGAGAAAACCCAACACACATATGCAGATTCTTTCAACCTATGGGATGATGTTGATGTTCTCAGTAGTGGAGAATATGGGAAGCCTTTCTGCACTAATACACCTCATATTCACACTTAGTGTGCTGGAAATGAGCAGAATATTTGTAGGTCCAAATAGGTGAACAAGGCAGACCATGGACACATGGAATATGGATCTTCCACTAGCTAAAGAGGAGGAAAAATATGGAAAGTGAAGAAAGGTAAATTCCAAATTGTACTAGAGAAAAAAAATAAGTCCCTTTCAAAAAGGAAAAATCCCATAAAAATGGGGATTCTCTACTAGAACTATCAAGGGTTGGGAAATTCCCACACGGCTAAAGCCCTTTGACATTATATTATGGCCTAAAAACATTCACTTGTTGGTATTGCTGAACCAAAACTCTTTTGAAAATTGGAAAGGATTTAGGTGGGGCTCTCTTGGTTACAACTTCGTGTCTAGAAACCTTCATGTATCTAAAATGGAACACTTGTGGGTTTTCAGGCATGAATCCATTCAGATAAGTTCTTCTGTTAGTGGGCCTCAAAGTATTTTCATTAACTGTAGCTTGGATGGACATGAATCAGCACCATCATTTTTTTATTTCTCCACCTCATACATTAAGAGGAGGGACCTATGGGAGGATCCTCAAGCTTCTATTGGGAAGATGGATTACAAATTAGTAATCATCGGTGACTTCAATTCTATATGGAGGCCTGAGGAAAAAACTAGAGGTAACTTTAGCAGGATTGATGCTTTTGAATTCCTTGAATTCATTGATAAATTCAACCTCGTTGACATCCAAATTTCTAGAGCTGATTTCACATGGTATAGATACACCTAGCATGGGAAAGAAATCTAGAAAACATAAGAGATTTTTTGCCCAAATTTATGATCACAGTACTTCCCATTGGTTAGCTGGGTTCAGACCACCTAAACATCACTCTGATCATAATCCTATACATGTTGATGTCAATGCACATAAAAAAGGTCAGTGCCTATCCCATTTCATTTTAATAATGGATGGACTGTGATTCCAGGATTCAAGGAACTTTTTCTGGAGGCATGGAAAATTGACCCTATTGGGATCCCACTATAAAAGTTTGCTGTGAAACTTAAGCACCTTAAGGGTCTTCAGAGGGAGTGGAGTAAGAAATACTTATCAAATGTGTATGATGATATCAAGATTGTGGAGGAGGAGCTTGAATTTTTTCATCTTAGATATGATCACCAGCCCATCATTTCTAGAGAGGAAATTAATGCTCATAATAATATTGATAACCTAATAATGATCAAATAAAGGTTGGTCATAAATCAGCTGAATGTGAGATGGTAAAGGATAGGGATAGGAAATCTAAATTCTTTAATATATTGCACAATGAGAAGAGGGAATGATCAGGTGACAAGGTTATCATTATTAATGGACTCTTGTATACATCTAAAAATTATATTTCATCGGCTGTGGGGGAGAATTTCAAGGGGATTTATACAGATGATGGATAAGAAAATACTCACAAGATGTTTGACAGCATAAATCCTTGCACTGACACACACATAAATCATATTTTTATTTCCTCCCCATGTAAAGAAGATATTAGGTCTACCCTCCTCTCTCTTAACCTGGAAAGTTCCCCTGGACCAGATGGGTTCACTTAAAAATTTTCATGTTATAATGGGATTTTTTGCAGGATAATATCACCCAAGACATCAAGGATTTCTTTTCCCACTCTTACATGCCACACGGGATGAATTCTAGATTTATTGATCTCATTCCTATGAAAGAGAATGCTCTTGGAATTAAAGTCTTTAGTCCAGTTTAACTTGGGAACACAATCCCCTATCTCATCAGTAAAATCCTCATGAATAGGATGGGAGGAATCGTTGATGGAATTATCACTGCAAACCAGTTTGTCTTTGTACATAAGATAAATATTCATAGGTGTCTCTTTATGGCCTCAGAAAGTGTTAACTAATATATAAGGAAAGAGAAATATGGGAATTTTACCCTCAAAATTGACATCTAAAAGACTTTTGACACACTTAAATAGAGTTTTCTCCTGGATTCTCTTAAAATATATGACTTCTCTAGGGTTTTCATCAATCTGATCAGCACCATTCTAAGTTTATCAAGGCTATTTATCCTTATTAATGGTTCCCTCAGAGGATTCTTTCTATGCACAAGGGGTGTGAGACAAGTTGATTCTCCATCTAGGATTTTATTTTCCATTGAGGAGTATTACATAATCAAATGTATCAATGGTCTCGCTCATATGGATCTCTCAAAAAAATTAAGGCTAGTATGAATGACTATACCCCTTCTAAACTTTTGTATGTTTATGATATTCTACTTCTTGGACAAGCCTTTAAGAAAATGGTATCCTCTGTTAAAGCCCTCTCCATCCACTATTAGAAGGTGGCTAAACAGAAAATTAGTTGTAATAAGTCCTTTATTTTTTTTTGGGAATGAAATTATAGAAAGTAAGAGGAACATGATAATTAATTATCTTTGGGTGAAGAGGGGATATCTACCCTTCTAGTATTTGGGTGTCCCCTTGTTTTAGGGGAAAGTGAAGAGGAAATATCTGAAGAGTATATATGCTTGCATCATTAATCTACTTGCTAGTTGGAAAGGAAAATCCATGTATATAGCTGGAAGGGTTTGTCTTGTTAACTCAGTGATCACATCCAAATTTTTTTATTCCTTCTCCCTATATAGATGGTTGAGATTCCTCATTAAAGGCTTTCAAATAATGATATGTAACTTCATATGGATAGGGTCAACATATGAGAAGAAATTTAACATTGTTTCCTAGAAAGAGTGCATCAAGATAGTTGAACTAGGAGGTCTAGGTGTCAATGATCTTAGAACCTTGAATGATTACCTCATAGGGAAATCTACATGGAGCCTAATATCCAATGAGTGGTCATATGACTTCCTTGAAAACAGATTCATAAGAAGGCCATGAAATGTGTAAAATTATTACTTTTCTTCATCCGTTTGGTTATCCCTCAAGCACTCCTTTAGGAAAATCATATATGAATCAAAGTGGTTGGTCTGTAGGAGTTCCACTCTCAACTGCTAGAGTACGAACTGGCTTGAACATCCTCTTTATGATATGGTTATTCCCCCTGAATTTGAACATCTCTCCATATTTGATTCTCTTTCATTGTTTAACTCTACTGATATCATCATTTCTCCCCAAGTTGAAAATGAAATACACTCTTACACCTTTATGGATTGTGAAACATTGATTTGGAGACACAGTAGGACTGGTCAATTCAACTATCGTGGCTATTATAGGATTGAGTGTGGGGGCCACTCCCACCCACCTTCCTAGCTGATGAAATTTAGAAATAGGTTTATTCTACCTTCCAGACTCATCCTACTTTAGAGGATCTATAAAAACCAGCTCTCGATCACTGAACTGCTTCAATAAGCTGGTTTACACATGGAATCGATTTTCCCTCTATGTATGTGTGCTGAGGAGAAAATGCAACACATGTTCCTGGAATGTGACCCAAACAAGAGGCTTTGGTCATATGTTGGCTCATTGTTCGGTTTAGATCTGGGTATTTACACTTTGGTCACATATTTTATTGCAAATATACCTATAGTTTTCTATAGTGAACAAATCTGTAATTTTCATCTTTTTGCTATTGTTGCAACCTTTGAAGTGCTTTGGGAAGCTCAGAATGCCATACTTTTTTACAATGCCAATAGTTCTATCCAATTGTAAATGGGGGCTAGCAGTGCAGTATAGTGGGTAGCAGCGATACACAGAAGGGTGTGGTGGACATAAGTGATGGACCACATGGAATGGTGACCAGCAGCGTTGTATAGTGGGAAATGGTGACCAGTAGCGCTGCACAATGGGGAGTAGTGGACAGCAGTGAAGGATAGTAGGACATCAGTGCTATGCAGGGCGTGGTGGATAGTAGTGATGTGCATCATGGCGTGGTGTCCAGCAGCGCTGTGCAGTTGGGGATGGTGTCCATTCTCAGGTAGGTTTATTCCACTTCTTTTGTTCAAGAAGTCACAATGTACAATAATGTTTCCGACTTACAAATTCTTAGATTGCATGGGGTTTCCAGTCAAACGCAAAATCCCCAAATTCTTAAGTACATCCGGTGGATACCCCCGAGTGCACCATTCATCAAGGTGAATGTTGAAGAATCTGCCTCAGGTGAACTAGGTCCATCAAGGTTGAGGTGGGGTGTTTCACACGTATTGTGGGTTCATCAAAGGTTGTTTCTATCATTTCCTTGATACTGGAAGTGCCTATGAATCAAAATTATGGGAAATAATTCATGTTATCAGTTATGTTTTCTACTACATTTGGAGGATGATACAGCTTGAATCTAACTTTAAGATTGTGGTTCATTATTTTCAAATGCTTATGTGTAATGTGTTTGGAAACTGCTACCTCACAAGATTGATTTCCTTAATAAGACGGCTCATATCAATCTTGTTGTGTCACATGTCTACCGGGAGTCCAATCAGGTGGCGGATGCTCTGACAAAACAGGAAATCAAAGTAATGGACACGATGTGGTCATTCGTGGCCCCAAATTACTATGTCTCAATGTTAGAGATGGATAGTTGTGGTGCCACGCACTCTTGTTTATGTAACAACCCCTTGTATGAATGACTCTGTTTTATTTTTATTTTTTAATAATTTGTGGTTGGATTACACCGGATACTGTACTTTTGGAGTATAATAATTATACTATTTATCTATTTTTAATATGTTGTAATGTAATTTTTGGAAGAATAAGGGTATATAAAGTAATAGAAATTATAAAGGGGTGGTTAGAAATTTATTTCTCACTTATTGGACTATAACTTTTACATAGGGGTTTAGCCTTTAAGGGGTGGTCTTTTGAGAATAAAAAATCTTATTAAAGGTTGATATAAATGTTAAGGAGTGGTTTGGAAATATTTTTGGCTAAACTGGGTGGGTTTATCTTTGATGGGAAGTGAGGAGAGTTGTTCCCCTTTTACAATTGAAAAGGAATGACATTTTTTGTAAATACTCACAAACATTTAATAATGGGAATTAATTATCAAGGAAAGTGGATCAAAATTTAATACTTAAAAGAGTTATGAATATATAAGGTATATATAGTCTTCAAAAACCCATTCGCACACTTTTTTATGTCTTTTTTCAACTCATTACCGTTAGATTTTTCACTTTTACCATGTTATATTTTACCATGGTAACTAGTTTTTACCTTAAATTAAATTATCCATTATATCCTAAAATAAAATGGAAATTGTTAAATAATTTATACCTACTGATTCCAGATTTTAGATCCATTTCATTTTATTCAATTTCAAAAATTGATAAAAAATAATTTTTGATTCGTAATTTTATAATGTATTTAAAACAATTTTTAAATAAATATAACTTATGTTCTATAAGGAAAAATATGTGTTTATAAATTAAAACAAACATTTTTAAATTTATTAATTCACTTATAAAATACATATTTTTTCTTAGATATTTTTTTCATGAATTTAAAATTCATACATGTATACTAATAAATTCATAAAAGGCATGTTATTTATAAAAATTGTATTTTTCAATTTTCATCTAAAATAAATCTTTTAAAAAAATACATAAAATTCATATTAAATTAATATTTATCTATTAAATCTAAAAAATGAATTTCAGTTTTTCCAATTAAATTTCTATAATATTCTATTTTAACTTTTAAATAAAAACACAAAATACAATGAGAAACTATTTTTATAAGAAAAAAACTTTTTAAAATACTAATTGTTATTATTATTAATTTCTATAAAAACTAATCAAGATACATGTAGAAAAGAAATATTTTATTTTATATAAATCATCAATTAAAAATAATATACTTATTTTTCTTTAATAAAAATATTAGTGTATAAAAAGATATATTCTTAATCACAATGATGAATTATGTAAATTTATATAAAATAATCATTATATATATAAATATATATATACATATATATATATAAATATATATATACATATATATATATAAATATATATATATATATATCATAATTTAGTTACTCATACTCATACATAATAATATAATAACTAATTTTTAACCATATATACATATCACAGTTTCATTTTAGTTCAGTGTTGTGTGTGGATAAAGCTATTGAAAACATTTATTATTTATGGAAAATGTAACGGTAAATCTTTGGTCATTAATGTTCTTTTTTAGAAATCCCATAAAATTGTTCAATAGTCTTTGTTTTTTCAGTGGTTTCAATTTACACAACATGAATTAATTCATTAACATGGTCCTCTATATCGTACTTAATGTCTTCATAAATTTTAGATATTGATCTTTTTTTATATCACCACACCATGTACAACATGTATAACTATGATTAAACCCATAGAGAATCAAACGATCTTTAATTTCTCTAGATCCAAATTTCCATAAATTAAAATTCTTCATGAATGAACAGAAAATTGTGTATCTATTTTAAATATTTTTTTAGAAACTTCCAATAAATAAGCAACCCCTTTCTCATATTCAACACCACTTCTTCATGCATTTACCTAATTATGATCTATTTATTACCTAAACTTCAATAAAATATAAGAATATACTAAAACATATTAACATTTCAAATTATATTTTAACATATAAATTGAAAACATATAAACATATAAATATACATATATAACTATATATATATAATATAGTAAACATGTAATCAAAATAGACAATCGTACAATATAAACACTAATATAAAAAATAAATGCATTAAACTTAATAAATAGACATAGCATTTATATCAACAATAAATAAATGAATATAATTTTAAAATCACAAACCAATAATCAATATTCTAAAAAATTAAAGAAAATTTTAACTCACAAAATAATTTTATGGAGGTTGTATATCACCCTTGAAGATAAGAAAAACAATAGTAAAAAACCTCATATTCCACACAATTAAGTAGGATCATGTTGAATATTAAAAAAAATTAATACAACTTAAAAATCAAAAACCTATAAAAAATATAAAAAATAAAGAAAATAAAACTTAAACATTAAAAAATGTAGTTGTAAGAAGTATATAAATGGTGTAAAATGGAAGAAACAATAGGTGAACTTCAGATTGAATGCATTTAAGTGGGATCACGGTTGAAAAATAAGATTGATGGTGGTGGTTTTGGAACTTGAATAAGAGGTGTGAAATGAGTATAAGGTAATAAAAATGTGGAAAAAGGTGGTGGAGGGTAAAAGTAGGTGGAAATTGGTTAGTGTATTAAATTCTTTAAAAGGAGTATTTCAGATGAGAAAATTATAGGGAGGGAGTTTGTGACTCACGGAACTTAGGGTTTCATAAAATTAGGCGTCAAAAAACTGATGAGAATAAAAATTCACGTGTGTTTTAATTTTTTTTAAATAGTATTATTTATATTATAATTTATTTTAAAATAGAAATTTAATCCCAGTTATCATATAAACGACATTAAGACAGAATGGTTTCAACATCATTTACACTAAAAATTGATAATAAGATTCTAATCATTGGAGCTTTCACATCAATTATATTAATAACTAATTTTAAAACCCCATTAATCCAAATTTTTAATTATATTATTAGTATAAAGGATGTAAATACTCTTAATGATGGAGTTTTAATGTTAATTATTAATATAAATAATGTTATAACCTTGATGAAAAGTCCACTTTTTCGAGTACAGTTATTACTATATGTGCTCCCAAACTCTACAAAAGATAAAGGAGACTTTCATGGATCCTACACAAATTTCACATGGTTCTCAAAATTATACTGATTTTTTTACATACCAAGGAGAAACCATGTGATTCACCTTTACAAAAGTTTTTTTCCTTATATAGTCATGTACATTTGCAGAATGTTTAATAGAAAGTTTGTGGCCAAACCATGCAAGTTACTCATAGATATGATTTTCATTTTTTTAGGGTCACATGGTTGGTGTATGGTTAGGAGAAACCATTTGTCTAAATCATGTGATAAAACAATATATTTGGGTTTCCACTAGAAAAAACTATAGGGTTGGAACACTATTTTAGAAACCATGAATCCAAACCATGTAGTCTACCCAATTTTCTTGAAATTTTAAAATTCTCATCATATCCTTATCAAATTTAACTCCATTTATCCTCCTCCTCTCTCAATTATTCTTTTCATAGATCCTTCAAGTGTGGGTTATCTCTATTCTAATATCACTAGGTGATCTTTCATAGCATTGTGTAATCTTTCAAGGTATCTCTTGTTTTCTTATAGATTTCATCTCTTCACGTATTCTATCTTCCATATCTTCTAGATTCCTCATATTATTTTTCCAAAAATTTTATGGTGATCAACCTCACAACTACGGATGGATTTTAAGGTTTATCTATCTTTATTTTAGGGTTCTTGATGATTACCTTCTACTTATTCTTAGGGTAATTGTGGTAGGAAGAGATTTTATATTGAATTTGAGGTAGGTGCCTCTACATATTTATCTTCACTATAGCTTAAATTTGGTTCTTTATATTTCCATTTGTTTTATTTGTTATACAATGATTAAAATTAATTATCGATTAATAATGTGTGCATGTTTTATATGATTCATAAGGTGATATTAGAGAAATTGAGAATTTTCTATATTCATCACTTATTTTTAATTTATAAAACTTATTTTATAACACAAATTAGTGAATAAAATGTTTTGAAGAGACATTAAAATGGATTTTAAAGGGAAATTTTGGAAGGATATTTTTTTTAAATGTTGTTTCATTGGTTTTTATGCCTTTCCATGACATAATGACTTGTTGATTATGTTGTTGGTGAGTTTCTTGAATTTTTTACATTGATCTTGACTTTGTTATGAGACTAGAGTGTTGATGACTTGCACATGGGAACCTTGGGTATGTGCTTTGGTTATCTTGATGAGTGATACACTAGATTTTTTTATGTGTTTTATAGTTCCCAGGTCATGATTGTTCACTCACAAGGGAATGTTACCTAATGAGATAGAGAGGGTATGTAAGGGTTGGTTTTTTCAGGTTCACATGGCTTAGCTTGTGTTTTATGATTGAATTCCAAGTTACAAAATTTATATCATTATTTTCACCTAGATGTTAGATCTTAGGTGATGTTTTATATTGATATATATCAACACTTTATATTACTCATATTTATTTGGATTCTTGGTATTACTTATTTTATGATTTTATTCATTATGTTTTACATTTCCTTATTAAAGATTACTTTAGAAATTTTCTTTAGTTTAAAAAATAATGGATTTCAAAAAGACGTCTAATTTTTGTATAATTAAATCAAAATTGGTAATTATAAAATAAAATTTGAAAACTAGTTATAATATTTTTCATTATGAAATATATTTTTCACATTCATGGTGGTATTCTCCTAAACTTTTACCTCACACCATTTATACATCCCTTGGGTATATTCTCACTGTATTATATATGTGATAGGTGAAAAGAAAGTAGTTACATATTCAAGTGGAATTTATTGATATCTTTATCTACATCATTATCATGGTGAATAGTTGTGAACACAGGTCATGTGGAGTTAGATCATGTGGGTTATTTTACGGAACCTCGGGTGTTTATTTTTCAGATGTTGATGTCTCCAACACTCTGATCTTCTATTTACTTTTGGATTCATGTAAAGGTGATATTTTTATCACTTTATTTTTTTATTAAGTGATTTTAAATATTAGTTATTTTAGTTATTTTTTTATTATAATTTATTTAGTTGGTTTATATTATTTTAAATTTATTATTTATGTGCATAGATGTCTGATGTATGGATACATCATATCAGGTTTCTATGGGGATTATATGTTGTGGTTTCTGTGATATTGATTATTAAATCATTTCAAATGGTTATTTTTTATACACTCAGTGCTTCCCACCAACCCATAGTGAACTTGAGCGTACTTTAAGCCTTGTGGAAGATAAATTAGGGTTGACTTGGGCTAGTTTCATAAACAATGTTATTAGATACCTCTTTCTATTAGGTGACTAATGGTAATAATAATATAGGACCATTAAAAATTGAAAGGTAGATCTATGAAAGTTCATGGATATTTATTCTTCATTATAAAACTTGAAGTTACCATGATTTATCGAGAATTGTGTCCTAGATTTGATATTTTTTCTTAGTTATTTCAATATGATAGAATATGGCATATGACAGTTATAAGTTACCATAAAATTTATTGTGTTATTTTTGAAATTTCTATTTTTTAGTCGAATAAGGAAGGAAACCAAAAGTGAACCATTTAGGCATATAGTATAGAAAACCTTGTAGAAGTTGTAAAACTAGTCATGGATACCTTCCTAGTGAAACTCACATAATTGGTTCATGGTATAAGAAATTGTATAGTTAAACCATGTGTTGTGAGAAAATGGTTATAGTTTTTATGTTTTCACTACTTTGGTATTTTTTGTTGTTGTTTTTTTCATAATTTATATGATATATTAAGAAAATTGTATTTTTTTCTTATTTTTTAGAGGTGAATTAAGTATTTATTGATTTTTATTTTTCATTGTTTATTGACAGTGCCTCCAAAAAAATATACTCTGAATCATAGAGGGGTGTATTTAGATAATACATTTTAGGATAGTCATCTAGTATACCTTTTTCTTATTGCTTCAGTAATTATATACATTTAATATCTATTTTGGGAAGGCTGGAGAGACCAATATCGAATTGTGGATCATAAAAAAGAATTTACTAAGAATAATTCACATGTATTATATGGTTACTAGGGTTATTAGGAACCTGAAGAATGGATAGAAAATATCAAACATATCATGGTATTTATCAAGACTCCTAAATCCTATGTGGTCAATATATCCACTTATAAACTAAAGGTTTTGATCTTGAAATTGTAGGAAACTATCGTGTAGGCCAAGATACATAAGGATCTCACATGGGAATTCTATGAGATGTTCATCTAATAGTTTTACCCAAATAATATAATGTTAGAAAGGGTTATATATTTAAAGAATCTAGAGAAGTGGATTCATTCAATAATGTATGTTCCCTCTTTATTTTCCAAGCTAGTACATCTTTCCTCTAAACTTCCTGACTACCGCAAGGCTCATTGATTTGAGATGGTTCTAAGACCTAAAGTATGATTAAGAGGTTTCCATTTTTTCCAACCAACCTATGCTAAGGTGGTTGAAGAATCTATATTAGCTAAGATAGATATATAAGGTCTGATTACTTTTGGTGATTATTTCATTTCTATAGGAGGAAGTCATGGTTCCTCTTAAATTTACAAGAGGAAGAATATAGTGTCTCATTGAGATAGTAGTGGGAGTGTGTATCATCCTTTTGGTTTTACTCCTGTGATTTCTTTCAGGAATAATCTTGTGTAATTTTTCTAATATTTGAAATCAAAGATCACTAAAACCATTTTTCAAGCATCTCCCATGACTTTCTATTAGTGTGTATGATTGGGTTATTTGAAATGATTTTTCATGAATATACTCAAATAAGGCTAGTTATTTTTATACCATAGGAAATCATGTGCAGTGAGATGTGTCAAAGGGAGTGGAATCTCATACTCATACAACAAAGAACTTTCCTCCTACCGAGAATTCTTAGAGTGAGACTAAATTTGGGTGTTTATATGTGGTAGATCATTTTCCTAAAGAATATGATTATAGAACAATGAATGTGAGTGTTATAATGTTTATTGCTTCATCTATGGATTTTTCTTTGTTTGATACTAGTCCATACCATTATTTTATTTTTTCTATATTGATTAATGATTTGGTGTTGAAACCTAAGTTTATTTCATATTTGATGGAAATTATTAATCCTTTGGTAAAAAGTAAGGATAAGGGTTTTAAATTCCCTAAGTGTCATGGGATTATTATCAACTTTGAAATCATGTGGGATTTTCTAGTTCTTAATCTAGATATATTTGATCTCATTCTTAATTTAGATAAGAGGGATAACTTTAAATCATAGATTAACTATTCTCATCATATTGTTTGATTTTTCTTTCATAATACAAACACTCATGTAATTAAAGGTGAGTGGGATCCAAGATTATGTAGCTAGGGAAATGTTATTTTAGATATTTTATTGATCTCTTATTTGATATATCTTTTTATTTTTTATTTTTTTTATCAGAGTTCATATGGTCAATGTTTTATGATGTTGGAAAAGTATTCCAAGGTTTCCCTGAATACTTCTCTAGGTTTCCACACATAGGAGGTAGAGTTATCTATTAATATACACTAAAGAACAATCATAATTTAATTTCTATATTATCAAAATTATACTACAAATTTAAAAGAATTCAATATCTAATTAGGATATCTTGGGAAAAACATTTGTATTCACCCTAGTGTACCACCATGGGCATCACCGGTTCTCTTTAAAAAGAAGATAGATGAGATTCTCTAATTTTATAGTGATTATAAAAAACTAAATCTATTGATCATCAATAATAAGTATATGTTTCCTTAGATTGATAATCTATTTTACCAACTCTAGTGAGTGAGATGGTGTTAAAATGTTCACCAAAGATTGGGATAACAATAACTAAGAGTTAAAAAAGTAGACATTCATAATAACACTTTCTAGAATAGGTATTGGCATTATAAGTATCTTGATATTCAATTTGGCCTTACTAATACCACTTTGGTTTTAAGATATTTTATTAATTTTATCTTCCTCAAATACCTTGACACATATATTATGGTGTTCTGGATGATATCTTCATTTATTATAAGATAATAGAGGACCATGATAACTATATAGATATTGTTTTGGGAACTTTAAGGGAGAATCTCATGTATGAAAATTTTTCTAAATGTGAGTTCTAGATCCAAGAAGTGAGGTTTTTGGATCATGAGGTATCTCTAAAAGGCAATTCAAAAGATATATGAAGTGATATATTAGAAAATACATAGGGATGTATTTGAGATCATGATATTTTTTATTCTATTGGGATATTACAATTGTTTTTTGGAATTCTCTAAGTTGGAATCTCCATTGATGGATTTTTTCTAAAATGGAGAAATATTCAATTTGGATGAGAAATGTCATAAATTATTTGGTTAGTTGAAATGATTGATTGATACCATATCATTTTTTGATTATTACAGAGCCTTTTGAGGGTTATTCAGTGTATTTTCATGCTTCAAGTATGGGTTTGGGGTGTGATTTGATATAGTGTAACCATGTTGTTTCATATAGATCTCACTAGCTGCACCCTCATGAGAAGAACAACCCCACCCAAGAACTTGAATTAAAAGTGGTGATGTATTCTTTTAATACTTTGTAACATTATATTTTAAGGGAGATGTTTATTATTTATGTTGATTATAAATTTTAAAGTACCTCTCAACCCAGAAAGATCTGAATATTTGATAGAGGCACAGGTGGTTGATTCCTTGATATGGAAGTGGTTGACCCTAGTAGATAAATAATTAGATTAGAAATGGACTTCTATGAGTTTATTTTTAAAGTTTCATCTTGATGCGAAAGGGAAATATGATTAGGTTTTCTTTTTTAGTGTACAATTCACACCCTCCTTGGATGATTAGATTTGGTTAGAATGGTTAGTGGATCCTGATTGTTAGCATATTATTTGAATTTAAAATATTGGGGATTACATGGGTTATTGGTATCATGCTCCAAATGGTTCCATTTTTTTAAAAAGAGGTTAAAGGTTTTTTCTTTAAGGTATAATTTGATGGAATTGGTAACTATTATTGTTTGGAAGTGTACCCAATGGCTACCAAAATTTTTTATGATCTCATGTATTGATATTGATGGATTGGGATGAAGCTGGTGGTTTCCGATTTTTTATCTTAGTTCCTCACCTATCAAAAAGTAAAATCCAATCACTAGAATATTGTGGGATTATTAAAACTTGTACCAATTATAGTATATATGTGCAATGATATCTGAATGGGATTTATCATTATATTTCCTCATACACCTAGAGGTAAGAATTATCTATGGGTGATTATTAACCAATTGATGAAATTGGATCATTTTACTACAATAATGGGGTAAAATGAAGTGGAAGATCTTGGTAGTCTATATTCCCAAAAAATTATGAAGCTTTAGGGTGTTACATTGACCATAATTTTTTATTGAGGCCCACATTCCCAATTCTGGAAGGTTCACCATGAAGTTATGTGTTCTCAATTGAAATTGAGCACATATTATCAACCATAAATGGATGTTCACATGGAGTGACCTATCTAGATTATTAAGTATATACTTCAAGCTTGTGTGGTCAGATTTGGTGGATCATCATAGAAATATATGTCAGTGTTTGAATTCTATTATAATTGTAATTATCAATCATTGATAGTGATAGATCCTTTTAAATACCTCCATATATGACCATGTAGGTTGACCCTTTGATAGTCGAAGATGGGTGAAAGTTCCTTGTTAATACTGGGCACTATTTAGGAGATGATTGGCAATATTCAATTAATCTAAAATTGACTGTAAATGACTTAGATTACCCATAAATCTAATATTTTATATAATAATATCCTGTTGGAATTTATCATTGGTGACTTAGTGTTTCTATGAGTTTCTCCCTTAATGGGTCATCATGTATTGGGAAATCAAGTTGAGTTGATATCACGGTATGTTGCGCCATTTAATATATTTGAATGTATCATGAAAGTAGAATATTGTTTTTGCACACCTTCTTAGTTTAAATATATTCATACCATTTTATACATATCCTAGATGAAGAAATATCATTTGGACTAGTCTCATGTGGTAGATTGGGAGGATTTGGATTTTGAACCTCACACTACTATGGTTGAGAAGCCTATTTATATCATGGATCATAAGGAAAGAGTATTGTTGGGTAAATCCATTTCACTAGTCTTTGTGTTATGGTAGAATAGTGTATAGATTCATCATAGATAGAAACATGAGGCTTTGATATAGGAGTAGATGCCTCACTTATTCTTTGATGAAGAATTCTGAGAATATTTTGGAGGTAGAAATTGAAATGGTCGGGAGAATTAGGACACCCCCATGTAAGTGGTATGTATCTATTATGTTTCTTTTATTAATTTTTATAATTTTTTTAATTTTTAAGATTTGGGGGTATGAAAAAAAGAAAATTGGGGGAAAGTGTTATGGGTAAATGGTTGGAACCTGGATAATACTAATTGTGCACCCAACTATGTGAAATTTGGAGGAGTCATTTATTTGGGTTCTCGCTATTAGAAAATGATTATTTAAACAATGTAGATACTTTTCAAATATCAAATAGAACATATGTGAGTCAGCATTATCAAAAAAAATTACTTTATATAGGGGTGAAGGATTGGTGCAAGGTTTGGAAAGACGATTTGAAAAATTAGGAGCGTTTCTCATATATATGATATTAATTTTTAGAGGGGTGCATATTTAATGCATGAGTTTTGGAAACCAAGAAGGAAAATCTTATGAGATAACATTACATATGAGTTGTATCCTATGATACCCTCATGATTGGAATGTAGTCTCCCAAACCATACATTGAAGCCATATAGCCTGCAAGATTTTTCTTAAAATTGTTACATTAACTTCATAACCTTATCAAATTTAACTCCATTTTATATCCTCCTTCCACCTTAAAATGTAACAGAGCTCCCTCATCCATGGGTTCTCCCTCTTCCAACATAACAATGTGATCTATCATGGGTTTTTGTGGGATATTTTATGGTATATCTAAATTTATTGTATATTTATCTCATATATTCTTCTCACTTATATGTCTTTTAGATTCCTCATGCTCTCTTACTATAATTTTACATAGTGTTAGATCTCATAACTAGGTGTAATGACCCCTCTCAAAATCCATTATACAAGTTCCCTAGGCTAGTGTACCACATGACCTCAGGTACGCCTCCCCATATGGTAGAGGAGGACAGCTAGAAATGAGGGTAAATAGGTTGTATAGTGGGGACTCTATTCCATATTTTCTGAAGTGATCAACATAAAAGTAAATATGGTAAACGTCATATATCATCACAACCAAGATAAATAAACTATAGGTGATAAAATTCCAAGTCATTTCCCCAGAAATAATAGAATTAATCTACGTGCATACAAGTAGGAAATTCATAACAAAAAATTCAAGAACAACTATACCAAAAGTAGGTATACAATGAAGACCAAAAGACAACATAACCCTGGATGTCCCAGGATCTATCCTAGCTCCCAAATCCCAACTCCAACCAATCCATAAAAATCTCAATCACTAACAACAAACCATTCTTTGATCCTATAATCTATGACTAAGAAGCATCTTCTCGGGTTCCCAAGTGTTAGGGTGACCTATGCAAGGTGTGAGAATAACTTAGTAGGCCACAATCAACAATGTATAATAAAAATCTAATTTGTGATAATAAATAATATTGTTGTTAAATAAATAAATGATATATTGATAATAACAAGATGAAATAATAAACATAACCAATTCAAGCCTAAGGTCTTAAGGGGAGAACCCAAGTCAACTATACCAGCTTTGGCCTTGCCAAAATCCAAATCATGGTAGAAATAACATGTATCAATTTTGTTCCAAGGCACACTACCAAGGAAACCATAATCAAGTGTCTTGAGAAGAATCTATGTGGCTCAAATAGGAATTCCCTCCCAAAAATACCCAAGATTAATCATCACTACCACAAAATAGGGCAAGGTAAGCATGTCGGTTTATCTACACTAAGCAGAAAGTGCTGATAAGGAGGGGCTTTATCAAAGCTAGCTAAAAGCACTGATAAATCTACCATTTATCAGAGCAAAAAAAAGAGCTCATGAAGGTGTACCCTTTATCAGTGTTTTTTTAGCGCTGATAAAGGGTAGATTTATCAATGCTAGTCTTAACGCTGATAAAAGTTTTTAATAATAATTTATATAAAAATATTATATTTATATTAAAAAATAATTTTTATTTGTATATATTAAATTAAAAATTCATGTTTATAATTAATATTTGTTTTGATAATTCAAAAACATATATATAATGTTTTAAAAAAAGTATAAGATTATAATTAAATATATATTTTTTTCCAATGAATCTGGTCAATTAATATATTGATCATGCCTACATATATGTTATGCATCATCATGAATGTTCATTTATAAATTACACTCTTCTTAATATTCATATTGTCCCTTGATGGCTCATTTTTTATAATGTATATTTTACTAGGTGTATGTGATTAATTCATGTTACCCATATATATACTATATTATGTTCTCAATACTTATAAAATTAAATTAAATATATTTAAATAATATATATATACGTATATATTATTTATAATTATTAAATTTTAAGTATATATAAATACTTTTTAAATATATTTATTTGTAAATATAATTATAACTATATATATTTAAATAGTCATAAAATTAAAATAAATACATATATTATAATTTTATAAATATATATATATATATATATATATATATCTATAAATATATACAAATATTTATAATTATATTTATTTATAGTTATAATAATAACTATAAATTTTTATACATGTAAAAAATTATAAAATTATAATAAATATATTTTTATACTACTTATAAAGTAATAAATATATAATTAAATAAATCTATTTATAAATATATACAAATATTTATAATTATAATTCCTAAATAAATATAGATATATGTAAATAACTAAAAAATTATAATAAGTATATTGATTATATATATTTATATAAAATATCTATAAATAAATACAAATAGTTAAAAATATAATTCTAAATAAATGTAGATATATTTAAATAATTAATAAAATTATAATAAATATATAAATTATATATATTTATTAAATTATAAATATATTTATAATTATTTTATAATTATATATATATATATATATATTTATAATTATAACTATAAATAATTTATTTATTATAATTTTTAATTACAAATAAATATATATTTATATATTAGTTATAAATATATCTAAATATATATTTATTTAAATAACTATTAATTCATAAAAAATATATTTATTATTTTCAAATATAATGTCATATATAATTAAATAAATATATATAAATATTGAGAAATAAATATAAATATTTATAGTTATAGTTATAAATAAATGTATATATATTTAAATTATTATCAAATTATTATAAATATATTAAATATAAATACAAATAAAATTATAAATTTTAGAAATATTAATTTGTTATAATTTTATAATTATTTAATAAATAAATATGTATTAATTTATAATTACAATTATAAATAAATATTTATTGATATAAATAATTATAAAATTAGAATAAATATAGTTATATACATCCACAATCTTATAAATATATATAATTAATATATTTATTATATATATTTCTAAGATTATAAATATAATAAGTATATTTATTATAATTTTATAGTTATTTAAATTATAATTTTATAAATATAAATATATATTTGTCATGTATATAATTTTATAAATATATATAATGATAGAAATAAATTATTAACATTATATATTTATCAGTGCTTTTTTAGCACTGATAAAGTTTTATCTTTATCAACACCAAAAAAGCACTGATAATGGACGTCTTTGTCAGTGCTATATTTTTAGCATCGATAAAGGTTTATCTTTGTCAGTGCTAAAACAAAACTAATAATAGAATGTTTTATCAACACTTTCTAATTTAGCGCTCATAAAACTTTCCTTTATTAGTGCTTTTTAGCTAGCATTGATGAAAGTTTCATCAAGTTTTATAAAAAAACCCTAACTTTCTCCTCCTTCCTCGCACCCATCAAGCTCTCATGGAATCCGATCGTTGTTGTTGTTCCTCCTCCTCCTCCTCATCCTCCTCTTCCTCCTCTCTCGTTGCCTCTCCTCTTCTACAAACCACACCTCCATCGTTTGCCTCTCCTTTTCCGAAAAACAGACTGTCGTGCACCTCTCCTCCATCATGTGCCACACCACCACCGTGTGCAAACCAGACCGTTGTGCACCTCTCCTCCATCGCACGTGACACCTATGCCACGGGCCACACCTTCATTGTGCGCCAAACTTCCTCTATTTGTGTCTCTTCCATCATATGCCTCTTCTATGTTGGGTGTCTCTCCTTCACTGGAGGACTCCTCTACTGCGCGCCTCTCCTCTACCGTGAATGCACCTTTGTCACGTGCGGAACGACGCCTGTGTGGTGAGTTTTCTCCTCTTTTTTGATGGTGATGCTTTTAATTATACCATCTAAACACCCCACTAAAAATTATGTCTGTTGGTGATCCTTTTTTACACACTAAATTAATTGCATGTTGTTTGGTTTTTTGAAAAGAAATTGGTGGACATCTAGTGAAACATGATCATATACCCTAAATGTGTGTGTGTTTGAACATGGGAAAGGTTATTCCAAGTATGAATGTATTGTAATCATCATTTTTATGGGTTTCTCATATGGTTTTCACATATACATTTTTTGTAAACTTTTTAAATGTTTTCCAATTATTTGTTGGGTTTATCATAAGATATCCATAATACCAACACTCTCTTCACTTCCTCAAATGTTTCTTATCATCTGAACTTTGTTTATATAGTTGTTTGTTGGAAACTCTTTCTAATTGACATGCTTTGGGATCTTGAGTATTTTAAACCCCTTCTTCATCTAAAGAAAATTCAATTATGCTAGTTTGGATGATGACATAATTATTCCTTATCAAGTTGACCTTCAAGTTAACTTAAATGGGTTTCCTAGAGTTCATTTATCTGTATATTGTTAGAACCAATTTCTAATTCACTATAAGTGTTTGTGTAAATTCCATATAGGCCCTTTTCATGAACTTATATTTTTAAATAGTTTTTCAAGCTACCTAATGACCTTGAAAAAAATTTATAAGTAGTAAAATAATAATTATACTTTATTTCATAATTAAATATCAATTTTTGAAGGGGATTTGATTATTATTGGAATTTGGTGTTCTTTTTTTATCATTTTATGAATCTAATATATTAATTTTATTTAGTAATATGTAATGATATCTTATATGATTTTTGGACACCCCATTATGTATGTTTGATATATTTATATTAGAATTTAATTCATTTACTATTTAAAGGAGTTGTTCATTAAGTTTTGAATTTTTTTTTTCTCCAAAAATAATAATTTTATGTGTTCAAGTTTGGAGAAATATTTCAGGATCATTAAGAAAATTTTTAAAAATAATTACACTTTTTAGTTATCCATGAATTGTCGAAGACCTAGTTAGGACTTTAAAAAAAGAGTTTTTGATTTGGGAACATTTTCCCTATATTATATTCGGATTTTTATGGGTATATAAAGTAGGTTGATTTTTTTGGAATGTGTTATACATGGGTAAAAAGTGATTTTTCAGTAAATGGTGTTTAGAGGTGATATGAATAGTATTTTTATGTCATTCAGATTTTATGTGATTGACTTCATGATTGATTTTTATCTTCTCCATTTTATTTATCATGAGAACCCAAGTTACTTAGGCGGGACCTAGGATATGAACTTTCTAGACATTGATCCAGTCTCCCTATTATGGGATTACATACCCACAATTATAAGGAATCAATATGCTCTCCCTGTATATGTATCAAAATTCTTCACTTTCTAGGCATTGATACACTCTTACTGAGAACCACTGTTTCACCAAAACCTCAACCAATCATACTTCTTGATCCCTCTCTCTACCACACATCCACCTTTAATGCTCAACATCATTGAGGAATATATTTATTACCTCTTGGATCTAAATTATCTTGGACAAAACTTTTAAAAAATCTAATGATTTCATCTCACGGTTTCCCATTCTACTGAACACCTCGCTTTTGACTAATTCAAAATCAATGTAACTTTTGTACTTCCCAAGAGTAGGAAGTCAATTTTCCCCTAGAGTCTAAATCATCCACCAATGAATATCAATCCAAAATTTTACCATTTCAATGCACCACCACTTTGTTAATAGTAAAGTTTCCCTAAATAATAGAAAACCACTTCACTAGAGGAAACCCAATAGTCTTGAAACCATGACTTTCTATCGATTCTTAATAAAATAATCATCATATGTTATATAACCAAGATTTAATATCGCTTTTTGGTAACTGGTAGTAGAATAAGAGAAAGTCCTGATACCACTAGTGGGATTTGGTATAAATCAACAATCCTATTGTTAAAACCCCAAAACATAAATTAAACCCCTGAAACTTGAAGATAACAGAAGAAATTCCAGAACATAAGTGAATTTAAACACATCCCCAAACCTGATATAACATAACATAGAAGTAAATCTACAGAAAATTCAATACATCAAATCTCTAACTTATAGTTCCAGTAACCTCATGTTTTTGAAAATATCTCCCCAAGAGAAAAATGAACAATAAAGGATAAACGTATGAAATAAATGGAATAAGCACACCATAAGAAATTTATGTTTTTTGAATGAAAATCCAACTTCATAGGGGCATATATTTATATTTTTATTAAGGGATAAATTGAGTTATAAGGGAAAGGTATCTTTTTTTAGTTGTACTTATCCAAAGATACATGAGACACTTTCTGGGCACCCTAGTCAAATAACTATAACAACACAAGTAATGAATCCTTCCACCAACAAGCAATTTATAGTGAATTCCCTCAATGGGACAAATGATATAATTCATGTGATTATCAAATCATATTTTCTTCTTAGAATAATTTTATATCTAAATATATAAATTATTATTTTATTACAAATTTAACAAATTATATGAATTAATTAATAACTATTTATATTCAATGTTATGAAGTGATCGTGACATTTAGGTTGATTCATACATCAAAGGTACCAAACCAAGATTTTCATTATGAAATTTTCTTTGAAAGGTTTTCAAATATTTTGGGACATGATGTTGTTAACCTCATGAATGAGTTTTGGAGAGGTGAGAATTCTCATCAAACTTATACTGAACTCTCATCACTTTGATTCTAGAGGTTACTGATATGAGTTCAGTTAAAAATTTTATAATGAATAGTCTTTGTAAGGTCATTTATAATGTATTTTTGATGATTTTAGAAAATATACTTTGTAAAATCATACCATATATTAGTTTAGTACCATAGTTATTTTTTTATTTTTATTTAAGACATAATTTACTTAAACGGATTAGAAAAGAAAGATAGTTTCTTCTAGTGATGAGTGGAATACGGAAATTAGTTTTTGAAAGGAATGACACTTGAGAAATTTTTTATTATGTAATGGGTTCATGCTTATAGATTTACATAGCTGTATTTATAAAGGAATGAATGAATAGTAATTCATGTGAGAGATGTATAAATTGTTCTTGGGGTGTAAAACCAATTGATTTGGTGTGATCCAAGGATCATTGGGATAATGTTGTGTTTGTAGTAAACTAGAACACAGGTGTTTCATGGTGGTGAGTGTGGTCACTAACTATGGAATATATTTGTTGGGACTCTGGTGTTGTGGTGAAGGATAATTGATATAACTGGACAGTGGAAGCATGGATAGGGGATATCCAATAGTGGGGAGCATAATATAAAATTCTTGTGTAAATTATTCTTATTACTCCAACCTTTGGTATAATTTGATGTAATCATACAACACTGATTGATTTGGGATGAATTGAGGTGTTTGTTGTGTATCTTTTATAAAGTGTCTCTATTGGGATCTGTGACTTTTTGAAAATTCTTAAGTGGCTCTTTTAAAATGATTCAAGTGTTTTGGAATGTTTCTTAGAGGGATGTCACTCATTTTAAAGGATTAAGATTGTTAGTTCAAGAAGTTGTCTTAAATGATTTAAAAAATTAATTTTTGTTTTTTTAAAGAGTGTTTGGAATAGATTGAATTATTTTAAAAAGGGTATGTTATTTTAAAGAGGAATTTTTGTAAATGGTTGGTTTTTTAATGGGATTTCAAGTGTGATTTTTTAAATAGTTTTCAAAGGAAATTTGAACTATAGTTTTTTCATAATATTTTAAGATTAGATTTTTTTAGAATTAAGAAAACCATTACCTTATATCAATATATTGTTTATTTATTTTGTTAAATACAAATATAACTGAATCAAATAGGATGGATGTGAAGAAATAATGGGTGGATTCCAATCATTTGATAAGGGGGTATGAATATGGAGTGAAAGAGTTCATCATGTTTGAAAAAGATCATGCATATAACCCTTCTCAATTCCTTTGTCTGGGTTTACACTGTTGTTATTCAAGACCATTTAGTCTATAGGAGTTGGAAGAACACTTGATCTATCCTGGAATAGATCGAAGTTATAAATGTTGGAATAAACATGGGGAAAAAGAGAATGTATCTAGTGGCAGGGATAATAGTGACTTTTATAGATCATATGATATGATTACAAGTGTGGACAATGAAGAAGACCGTATTAAGGTTATGATTACATATATGAATGATGATAAAGATCATATTTAGGAAATGACAAAGACAGTTGATGATAAACTTCATGATTTCCCAAAATTGTTTGATCAGTTAAACAGTTACGAAAAGATGACTTTGTATGTTGGTAGCACCAAATATCTAGAATTTCTAGACATACTGAAGCTTTATAATTTCAAAGCAAGCAATGGATGGAGTGATACCAGTTTTAAAGAATTAATTTCTCTCTTGAATGACATGATCCTATAAGATAATGACCCCCCAAGACAAACATACGATGCCAAATCAACTCTATGTTCGATGGGTATGATATCTAAATGAATATATACCTTCCTAAATGATTTTATACTCTTTTGAAAGGACCAAAAATCACTTAAATAATGCCCAAATTGTGATTCTTCTCGATAAAAGAAAGATGAATTTGGTACTACAAAAGTTGTATAGTACCTTCCAATAATTCCAAGGTTTAGGCGCCTATATGGAAGTGAGGAGATTATAGGGAAATTGATGTGGCATGAAGACAGAAAAAATAAATATGGGAAACTACATAACCTGTCAGACTCTCCTCGGTGGAAGAGAATCAATCGTGAGTATCCTAATTTTGGAAATGAGCCGAGAAACCTTCATCTTGTGTTATCTACAGATGGAGTGAATCCTTTTGTTTTTCAAAGTAGAAATCATAGTACATGGCAGGTTATGTTGGTAAATTATAACTTTCCACCATGGTTATGCATGAAACAAAAACACATCATGCCATCTATGCTTATATCAGGACCAAAATATCGGGTAATGATATTGATGTTTATTTGGATCCATTGATCGAGTATTTGAAATTATTGTGAGAATTAGGTGTTATATTGTATGATACTTATAAAAATGAAGATTTTATATTGAGAGTTGTGTTGTACCGGATGATAAATGATTTTCCTTCTTATAGAAATTTTTCGAGATATAGAATTAAAGGAATTCATGGGTTTCCTGACTGCAAACAAGGTATACAGTCAATTAGGTTGAAACATTCATCAAAAACTATGTTTCTAAGACATCACAGATTTCTAACCTGAATAAATAAGTACCAATCATGGATGACATCATTCTATAGAATCTTAGAATAATGTACAACACTGTCTCCACTAATAGTTGATCAATAGTTTGAGAAAGTAAATTATGTGAACACTGCTTTTGGTAAACCATTTTCAAAAAACCTTACAAAAACCAGTTTTAAGAAGAGATTATTTTCTTTTTGAATTACCATACTATAATTTTATGTATGTTAAGCACATGTGTGGTGTATTTCATCTGGAAAAAAATAAATATGATAGTATCATCGGCACGTTGGTAAATTCACCCTACAAAACAAAGAATGGAATTTAGGCTAGGTTGGACATGGTTGACATGGAAATAAGAGAAGAGTTGGCACTAGTGAAGGGTGAAAAATGAATTTTATTTCTCCAGATGCATACACTCTTTCCAGGCAGGAGAGATATCAGTTTTTCAACTACTTGAATGATGTAAAGTTTCTATAGGGGTATTCATCAAATATCAATAACATCATGTATGTGACCAATTTAAAGTTAAAGGTTCTGAAATCACATTACTACCACATTTTTATGCAAGATCTAATTCTTATAGCTTTACATTTCATTTTTTCCAAGAATGTATGTTATACATTAACGAAGCTCTATTTTTTCTTCAATGTTATATACATCAAAGTTATAGACCCTATGAAATTGTTGAGTATATAAATAGAAATTTCCTTAATACTATGTGAATTAGAAATGTTCTTCCCACTTACATTCTTTGATATGATGGTTAATTTGATGGTTCACTTGGTGATAGAGATTCAACTATTTGGTCTTGTACACTATAGATGGATATACCCCATTGAATGGTATTTGAATATTTTGAATGGGTATGTCAAAAATTAAAGTTATCCAAAGGTTTTTATTGAGGAGCAATATATTGTTGAGGAAGTCATTAAATTATGTACCGAATACCTGTCTGGTGTGGAAACAATTGGTCTACCGAAATCTCGTCACACTCAGCGGCTTGTGGGTGAAGGAATTTCTGGAAGAAAGGTTGTCACAATCAATATTACAAATCGGGAGCAGGTCCACCTTTATGTTTTGAATAACAGTTTAGAGGTTTACCCATATGTCAAAACCCAAAAATAAATTCTTAGGCGTTTTAATTCATCAAGATCTGAAAAATAGATATAAAATACACAAAATCAATAGTTTATAGGATGGTTTCGAGATCATATATTTAAGGATTCAGATGAAAATTTAAGATCAATTTTAGAATGACATTGATGGCTAGCCAGAGGGCCAAGTGTGTATATATTATATTATAATGATTATGTAATTAATGGTTATACATTCTATACTAATGAAAATGTTGAAGATAGTACCATTCAGAATATTGGAGTTACACGTATGGATGAAGCGATGCATGTTTCCGACGATAAGGAAAAAAATCCAATTAATGTGAATATTTCGTACTTTGGAATCATCAAACAAATATGGGATATGGATTATACTAACTTCCAAGTGCAGATTTTTCAATGCAAGTGGGTTGATAATAGGAGTGTTGTTAAAATAGATGAGTTGGGATTCATGAAAGTTGATTTCAGTAAGGGTGAAAAGATGAACTGTTTATAATGCCATCATAGGAAGTACAAGTATTTTATGTTATAGATCCCACAAACCAAAACTGGTGAATTGTTCTATTATCGACCAAAACCAATGAAGGATCATATGAATATTCAATAAAGGGTGACCCTTTCATTGGGACATTGTAATCATTTTTAGTATTCCCAATTTATATTGCATTTTTATACCAGAGGAGACCACAATGAAGGGATTTGGATAGTAGATAAAGGGTTAAAATCTCTTTATCCTTTAAAAAAGAGAGAGTTAAATAATTAGGATTTTTTTTGTAATATACATCTTGTTACCTTATGTTATTATTTGTTCTTTGATACTTTTTTTTAATCTAAATTAAATGTTAAACCACTTATTCAGATAATAACTTCTGCATGTGATGATCCTCCCAATCCCAAGGCATAATAGGTCTCTCAACCTGCTACATCTTGTAGTGCATATGAACAAAAGGTATCTCAACCTATTATTGCTCACAGTGCAGAGGAATAATAGGTTTCTCAACCTATTGTTGCTGCTACTCCCAGTGCAGAGGTACAACCACCATCTGTGCATGTCGATGCTAGTACTCTGAAGGAACATATTAATGATGTTGAAACTGAGGAAATTGTAGGCAAAAAAGAAATGGTGGCATAGAAAAAATAAGAGTGTTGTATTTTGATGGTGTTAGCAAAAATTCTTAAGGAAAAATCCAAAGGCATCAAATACGAGGTTAGATGGAATAAACAGGGCCAGCATGTTAACCCCAACAAGGCCATGTTTAGTAGTTACATTGGAATCATCACTCGGTAATACATATCGATTGATGTATAGTTGTGGAACCATGTTTTCACTGGGCTTAATACACTGATGTGTAGAGATATTATGGTAACATTATGATATCATTTCTTTAGATTACTAAAAAATAAAATAATGAAACATTTACTTACTCTTCATTATCTATTTTAGAGTGTATTTATACCGGATGACTCTCACAAGTACTATGTATTAAGATTTTTTATAAGGATTCACAGATGATTTCACACAATTTTAACAAAATTTTATCTTAAAGATACTGAAGGGAAAATAAACACACACCCACCTCTTATTTATGCACAACTGATAACACAAAGAGTGTGGGATGCATTTACAAGTTGTTGTGTGGATTAGTCTATTTAGGTACATTGTGTTTGGTAATACATTGTTTAAAGATACATGTATTCATTACTTTGATTGATAGTTTTTTATTTATGAAACAACAACTGAGTGCTAAAAATAAGGAATGAATAGAAAAACCAGCATACCCCTACCGTAAAGCAATAATGGTGTACTCTTAACTTGAAAAAAAATTGGTAAGTATTTTAAATCTACCATAATACTTTAATTTGACATAAAAAAACACCATAACTATGTTCCATTATTTATATATAGGTTTATGAATCCAAATCCAAAGTCACTTCCATCCCACTCCATGTTCTATGGAAGGAGGTGCGTGTAATTAAAGATAGGATACTAATAGATGAAAAAAAACCAAAAGTGTGGGAAACATGTATTTGTATAACATAATAAATATTATTTTTTCTTTAAATTGATATTACATAACAATGATTACTTATTTTCCTATATTTTCTATCTGAAATAGTCACAGGAATCAACAACATCCAAACTGGATGCAGACATACTTTTTGTGTCCATGAAGCGGCTAGAAAAGTATGACCACGTCAGAGGTGCAGGTTTTGGGGTGACACCCCAAATATTTTTTGAGAAAAAAAGAAGAAGAAGATAATAAAAGTGAAGAAATAAATATTATGAGAGAAATAATAGTTATCCTTGGATAACATATTCAATTTTAGAGAGAGTTCATGGAAAATTTGATTACGGGGGGGGGGGGTAGAGAATAATCAACTTAAGAACAACCAATGCGTGAAGATCCCACGCCACCCCCCCCCCCCCCCGTAGCTTTGAGGTGATCCATTCCCCTAAAAAACCTGTCTTAGTTGAGGTAATAATTGTTCTAATAAATGTTTTAGTGAATTTTGAATCAGATAGACACTAATACCTTTCTTATACTGATATTGTACAGGGTGAAAATGACTGTGATTTATATCTATCAACACCCACCCATTGCCTTGTAGTGACAACTACAGTGTTCAATATCTAGAATAGCATGCTACACAATAGACCACATCCAAAGGTTATGTAAAAGTGTTGATTAATTTAGACAATGATCTGAGCACCAAGCTACATGTTCCAATTAATTTTGAATATATTCATAAGGTCGAACAAGCTCTTGGAACATTCATCACATGGCCATCACAGCTTGAAAAAAAACATTTCGACAAGGAGGTATTAATTTCTAATTTATTTTTAAAGTTAATCATTTAACATTTAATTAAAAAGGGTCTAAACCATTGAATGTTTTTACATGAGGATATAGGGAAGGGGTGAAAATAATGAACAGCTCAAAACCATCTCAAGGATCAACCAACCGATCGAAACGATCTACCGAAAGCACCATAAACCCAATCCATATTTATTATCATTGGAGGATCATGTGAATACGAATCTGAAATAAGGTGGTACTCACACAATTATTTTTGATGAAAATATATACAAATGGGAAGATCTATATTTCATTAGTGTTGAAAATGTATGTGAAATATTGGAGTATGATTGGCTAGGTAGATCAGTTGTAAATGTAAACATTAGGTATGTTTACCTGCTTTGATTTTCTAAAAGCTAATATAATATGATAATTATGACTAAATATAATTTATATTTTTCACAAGCACATATATGAAAAACAATTGAAGTGATTTCCCCATTAACAAAAATTTGGACTCATTAGTCCTCACGTCACCTCTACATAAAAAAACAAAAATAGAATCCAAGAAATACGGTCAAAAAGTGGCAGGCCTACTAAAATTGTTTAATAGAAAAACTATGGATGAAAGACTCTTCTTAGTACCAATGATATAGGTGTAAAACTCTAATTTAATCATATCCAATTTATTTTATTTTCTTTCATTACTTGTTATTTTTTGTGTTCTTAGGCAGCATTGGATGATCATTACAGTCAATATGGATACTCTAAAGATATATTTATTGGATTCAAGGCATGGATATCCAAAAAACATACCACACATGATGGAATTTTTCAATTTTTAATACAGTGCATCCAATATTTTAGAACTAAACATCTAGTTATATAATTTATATTATATTTTAATGAGGATTCTTTTATGATAGGGTGGTGCGTGAGAATTTTCTACATCATGGATTGAAGCTAGGGTAAAAGTACAAGAAACTTCATAGGTACTATGATTGGATACAAATCAGGGTATATATAATAAGATTTATCTATCCAAACACAAATAAAAAATGACTTATTTTTCTCAATGTTTTTGTAGTGTCTAAAACAAAAAAACGATAGATTGTGGTTATTATGTTTGTAAATTTATTAAAGAGATCATATTCCATAAACAAACTAGCATACCTGAAGTGGTATTTTAAAAAATAATTACTATTTCATTTAAAATATTTATTAATACTTTGCATATTTAAATTCTTTTAGTACTACCATGATTATCGAAAAGACTAATATTCACAAGATGGTATAGATTCATTTAGAAATTAATGGGCAGCATACTTGATGGAGGAACATATAAAAATAGAATGAAGATGTGACTGATGTGATTCGAAGTGTCTATTTTTATTTAAAATTGACAGTATCTTAGTAAAAAACATGTGACATACTGAAAACTGAGAAAACACATTAGGATTGATTTGATACTTTAGGAAAACAATTCATAAGTAATTTTTGACATGTAAGAATCAACCACATATAAATATGATTCATTGTGTGAATGTTATGACTTTAAGTGTGTGTTTTTATATTAAATTAATAATAACTTTAGAAAAAAAACACAAATGACCTACTAAAAATAGATCAAATGAATTCGGATTTTTTTATAATTTAGGAAAATGATCTATCAATAATTTTGGATTTGTAGGAATCAACCACACCTCAATATAACAAATGGTGTGACCAATATGAATAAAATTATACGTTATTGGTTTAAAATTGACATTTTAGTTCAAAACATTTCACTCACTGAAAACCAAGAAAACGCACTCTTATTATCTTTATAATTTATGAAAATGATTCATAAGTTCTTTTTGACATGTATCAAGTAGTATCATGTCAAACTGATACATGATGTGACCAGTATGACTCAAAATGTGTGTTTCCAGTTTGAAATGATATTTTAGTAAAAAAACACAACTGACATCCTAAAAACAAAGAAAATTCATTCGTATTGTTATTTTTATTTAGTAAAAGGATCTGTAAATAAATTTTTTTCATTTAAGAATTAACCTCATCTAAATAAGATGCATGGTGTGATCAGTATGACTCAAAGTGTCTCTTTTTATTTAAAATTGACATTAATTTTTGTAAAAAAACACAACTAACATACTGAAAACCAAGAAAATGCATTTGTATTATTTTTATAATATAGGAAAATGATCCATGATTCATTTTTGATGTTCCAGAATCAACCCCACTTCAATACAACACACGATGTGATTGGTATAAATCCAAATGTGTATTTTTATTTTAAATTGACATTAATTTAAGTAAAAAACGACAACTAACATAATGAAAACCAATAAAACATATTTAGATTATTTTTATACTTTATAAAAATAATCCATGAGTCATTTGTAATGTGTAGGAATCAACCGCACCTCAATTTGACCCATGATTTGACCGGTATGATAAAAAATTTCGGTTATCAGTTTAAATTTTAAATTTTAGCTCAAAACATTTCACCCACTAAAAACCAATAAAACACTTTATGGTTGTCTTCATAAAGTAGGATAGTGATTTTTAAGTCCTTTTTGATGTATATGAAGTAGTCTTACATCAAATAGACACATCATGTGATCGGTATGACTCAAATAGCATGTTTCCAGTTTGAAATTACATTTTAGTAAAAAAAACACAACTGACAGACTAAAAACTATGAAAATGCATTTGGATTGTTTTGATACCTTAAAACAATGATCCATGAGTCATTTTTTTACTTATAGAAATCAACCACACCTCAATCTAATGAATTATGTGACCGGTATAAATCCAAATTTGTTTTTATTTAAAATTAACATTAATTTAAGTAAAAAGAAAAAGTGACACACTAAAACTGTGAAAACGCAATCATATTGTTTTGATACTTTAAGACAGTGATACATGAGTCATTTTTGATGTATAGGAATCAACTGCACATCAATCTTATACACAATGTGACCAGTATAACTAAATTGTTTGGTGTCAGTTTAAAATTGACATTTTATCTCAAAACATTTCACTGACTAAAAACCAAGAAAACACCCTCTGATTCTCATTATAATTTAGGAGAGATATACATAAGTCCTTTTGGATGTGTATGAAGTAGTCTCACCTAAAACCAATGCAAGATGCGATCGGTATGACTCAAAATGGGTGTTTCAAGTTTAAAATGATATTTTAGGAAAAAACACAACTATCATACTAAAAACTAATAAAACTCATTAATATTGTTTTGATACTTTAGAAAAATGATCCATGAGTCATTTTCGATGTGTGTGAATCAACGACACCTCAATACGACAAATTATTTGACATTTATAAATCCCAATATGTCATCTAAATTTGATATTATTTTTTGTAAAAAATACCAGGGATATACACATAATCAAGAAAACTCATTCATATTGTTTTGATATTTTAAGACAATGATCCATAAATCATTTGTGACATGTAAGAATCAACACATTCTCAATACGATTCATGGAGTGACCTGTATAACTCTAAATGTGTATTTTTGATTAAACATTGACATTTTATTAATGTATTATTTCATATTAAGGTTTAATTTATTTCATTGTAGTATTAATAACATAATATTGGTTATCTTATATAGGTGGAACCTTTTTCTTGAGTTGGTATTATTTTTCGGCAACTAATAACATGAGAGGACATTTTTGAGAGGGTATAAAGGATTTCAAAGGATGAAACATTAATGTTTTCAACTATTAGTTGGATATTTAAAAATGTAGTTATATAAAACATTTATTGAAATGTATATAGCATTTCTTTCAAAACACTTATGTGTTCTGCTTTGTTCTTATGTGTGTTGTTTTTTTGTTGTGTGTGTTGTGCAGGTGGTGTGTTTGTTTGTTGTGTAGGTGATAGTGGGTGTGTTTTTATACCTCAATCCAAAATTCACCACTTTGGTTTATTTAACATATAAAAAAATTTAACACAATAAGGAAAATTTACCATTTATTACCATTTTTAATTAAATTTAATATTTCAAGGGCCCATATCACAATTTAAATTCAAAATCCAATTTCATACAATTTCCAAAACCATAATTACTACTGGTTCCTAAGGATCATCCTAGGAAACCAACCTTCCAAAATAATTCCATTCATTTCCAAGGGTATCCCTAAAACACACAATTTAATTACCCAAACATAACTCACAACCTAATTATAATAATTTAAAGGTTAAAATGAAATTTTACTGAAGTATAACATGGTTTTCTATGTCCAAGTGGGTTTCTATGGCATCAAAAGGTTAGTGAAACAATAAAATTAAATTTTTGGGTGAAGCTTCCAATAAGTTAGCATGACTATGCAATCCAACATATAGTACAAGGGTTATACTTTAAGATAAAATAATTATACCACCTAAATTATTCTTATAAAATCCTACGCAATGAATATCATCCCCAGTTTTGGCCTTAATTTGAAGGAATCAAATAATTAGACAAATACCCCGAAAATTGGGGAAAATAAACATAAACTCTGAAAATCACTAGATAGTGAGATAAGTGAATAATATATGAGATAATATGAATAGACTTACCTAAAACTACCCAAAACATCAAAGAGAAAGATAAAATATTAATAAATGTATGATATCCATGTAATAAAATATGGGAAGAATTACAGGAGGGGGTTTCATCACAGGCCCCTACCCAGGATAAACCCTCACCCTATTTTCAAAACAACCAAAATTTAAAAAAAAAACTAGTTGAAGGATTTCACATCATTAACTAAGGGTTCACACCATGACTTTTCATGGTAAGGGGATCCCCCCTATCTGATCCATTCATGGTGTGAATGATGCATTCACATCATTAATGGATCTTGTCTGTGGTTTTTCAAGAGAAGGCTCTCCCTTTTATCATGAAATATACCTTAGTCCACCCCTAACCCCCTAAAACTTTAATATTGAGTAAAATAAAAAATTTCTAGAAATAATTAAGTGGTTGTGTACCTTAGATAAGGTGGTGGATTCTACAACCTACCTACATTAAATCAGTTCATCCTCAAGATGCTCTTTCTCAAACAACATTGAGCCTTAGAAATGACCAAAAGAATACAATGATCATGTAATCAGGACTCCCACCCTCATGTGAACACATAGAAACACGCTATGTTTCCATAACACATGTACCAAAGAAATTTTCCTTTTATGGTTATCCTTTTCACTCTGTTTATCCTTATCAATGGGATACTCCTCAAAGGATGTATTAGCCTCAACATCAACATCTCAGTAATGACCCCTCACCCAAATCCTGCTCAAACCAATGAGCCATGACACCGATTAACTTTCACATTAAAAGCATTGAGTCCTCAAGTGGAACTTCACTGGGTTTTTTCACATGATTCACACCCTGAATGATGTGATGAAACCTGGCTTCTGTAACACCCCAGAATTATAAAGGGTTAAATGACTAAATGATATGACTAATGTCAACAAGTTGCATCATTATTTTTGGGAGCCTAATTGATTAGAACTCCATAGTTAACTGGGATTATCTTGGAGTAGTGATAAAGATGGTTGGTCTTATGGGATGTTTCTTATGGTGTGTGTGAGTGAACAAAAGCACACTAGAAAGAATATGTGTTGGCCTATGGGGATTTTCATTAGCCAGATGACTCGTTTGGTCACATGGGTGGGTCTTAGATAGGGTACCATGTGTCTATTGGCCAACTGGTGGTAGTTAGAAAGCTAGGACTCAAAGTCCATATTAAGGTAGGGTGTTTGTACAGTCAATGGGGCCCAATTGTTGCATTGGTATCAGAGGAGGAACCCAACCTTAAGTGTAGTGGCACTGTCTAGGTTGAGATTTAGGGTATATAATAAGGGTGTTGTTCTCTAAAGTGGGTTTAATGTAACTTACCAAAATCATAAAGGTTTAAATGACTAAATTATATGACTCGTGTCAACAATGTGCACCTTTCTTTTTGGAATCCTTCCTGATTAGAACTCAATAGTTATATGGGCCCTAGATAGGGGACCATGTTTCTATGGGGAAACCGGTGGTACATGGAAGGATACTACCCAATCTCCATATTAAGGTAGCGTGTTTTTTCTATCAGTGGGGCCAAGTTGTTACATTGGTATCAGAGGAGGAACCCAGCCTTAATTGTAGTGGCACTGTCGGGGTTGAGATATAGGGTCTATAATGAGGATGTTGTTTTCTAAAGTGGGTTTAATGTAACTCCCCAAAATCATAAAGGTTTAAATAACTAAATTATACGACTCATGTCAAAAATGTGAAACTTTCTTCTTGGGATCCTTCCCGATTGGAACTCAATAGTTAAGTGTTCTTGGCTTGGATTAGTGATCATGATGGGTGATCTTTTAGAAAGAATATGTGTTGGGATATGGGTATGGCCATTATCCAGATAACTCATTATGGCACATGGGTGGGCCCCATATAGGGGACCATGTGTCTATGGGGAAACTAGTGGTACTTAGAAGGCCAAAACCCAATGGCCATATTATGTTGGGGTGTTTGTGCTGTCAGTGGGGCCTAGTTGTCACATTGGTATTAGAGGAGGAACCTAGCCTTAACTGTAGTGTCACTGTCTGGGTTGAGATGTAGGGTCTATAATGAGGATGTTGTTCTCTAAAGTTGGGGGTGAATGTAACTCCCCAGAATCATAAAGTGTTAAATGAATAAATTATATGACTCAAGTCAACAATATGTACCTTTATTTCGAGATCCATCCTGATTAGAACTCAACAGTTAAGTGCTCTTGGCTATGAGTAGTGATCATGATGGGTGACCTTCTGGGAATTTTTTCAGGGTGTGTACGAGTCAGGAAAAAGAACACTGGAAAGAACATGTGTTAGCCCGTGGGGACAGTCATTAGTTAGATGACCCGTTTGGGCACCTGGGTGGGCCCTAGGTTGGGTACCATGTGTCTGTGGGGAAACTTGTGGTACCTAGCAGGCCAATACCTAACAGACATATTAAGTGGGGTTTCAATGATATCATTGAGCCCTAGTTGTTATAGTTTCACCCAATGAAACAAGCACAAAAATAAGTTCATCCCTGGAACCAAGTCACAAACTTGGGTTTCACCACCTAAATTAAGCTATGAACTATGATTAACCCCATGAATCATGTCACAAACTACTCTAGGTTGTCCCCAACCATTTTCAGATCAACCTCACATACTCCCAAGCCTCCTATAAGATACATTTTATGATAAATGAAAACTCACCATCCTTCAATAAATCATAGAGGAAAACACCACTAAGGCCAGTCATCTCATAGGAAACATGCTCTTAGAATGTCCTATATGGTTTGAAATTCCCACTCAAACTATCCATCCATTGAGCCTGATACACACACCAAATGGTATACCTCACATTAGTTATGGTCATGCCAACACTGTAACCAAACCAGCTTCACTAACCAAAACCTCATCAACCCACACACTCTAACACCAATCAATGAATTTACTCCACCCTGATACCCCACTTAGTGGAATTCATGAATCCCCAAAATACTAATATCATATCGTGCAATTTGATATAACTAGTCTACACTAGACCACTATTACTCAACCACCCCTAAACACATAGTCTCATTCATGATATTATTTATAACACAAGTCCTCGCATCATTGATCATGATGGTAAGTTTCTACTAAGCATGGAAGTATTATACATCTAGTCTCTCTACTAACCAGTTTCCAAAAATTCAAAATTTGTCATACCACCTAAGAATTATTCTATAACTAGTCGTTTTCCAATAACTGATCATATCAACTCTATAAAAACTTCATCACCTAGCACCCACACTTGGGTGTGATCTAATTTACACATCTAACTCTTCATTTTATACCCAAGAGAAATCACCAAACTAAAAACACATTTTGGCAGGGTAAATCAATATTCCATTTTGGGCATCCACTAAGTACTGTTCAAAATTAGCATCACATACTCAAACTCCCTAGGATGGTTACCCACCTTAGGACGTCCTTATTATCATTCCACAAGCATGATCCTACTCAATATCCATCATCATCATACTCAATCATTTTTCTTGTAACTTTCATAGGTTTTAAACTCAATCCTTGCTCAAGAATTCATTAACATCATGGTGCTTCATGAAACTACTTTCCAAAAAAATATTCACAACTATCACCTTACACCCAATCTTTATGGATCTAACCCAAGTTCTATGACCTTCCTCAGCACTACACAACTTTTACATTATATCCTACCATAGTTTCACCTAGACATGGTGGAAACTCACAAACATTCCGGTGCCAAAATCACCACATTTAAGGCACACTATTAAGTCTATATCCATTCCATAACTTATAGATATATTGCATCGCGCATCAGTAATACCCTTATTCATCAACTCTCTAAAATTAACTACATCAATTCATATCCTGGAGAAGCTCCTACTATGACGATCACACCCTGCAACACCAAGGGTCTACACCCTTTTTTTCTCATTGACTAAACATGGGTGTCCACGCCTTTCAACCAGCACTTCATATGGATCATTAACTGATCCCATTGGAAACCCACGAACTTACTCCATAAGGTTAAGAAAATTTATGAGTCCTAGAACCCATAGAAAACATACCAACACCTCATAAGGTAATAACCCCAACAAGTCACATGGTACTGAACACATAGATCCCAAAATAGTCTATGCACCCATTAAAACACCAAAATAATCCACAAAGAATTTTATTCCATTATCATTGCCTTGCCTTATTGGTTACATAATATCACCAACATGAACTCCACATGATGAATATTTCTAAAAAACTAGCCAATCGACATGTCTCACATGTAATCTAGTCCAAACACATCGTGTTAGACACTAATATTACCTCTAAAAGTGTGTGCTTAGGTTATACCAAACCATTTACCATGTGGTTCAACAAAACCTACTCACTTAGTACAAAGTAAGGGAGTATCTCGCTTAACTTTTCACAAAAATGATCAATTACTTAGGCACCAACTAGGAATGCACATAAAAAATACATCATAGTGTATCTTGTCCACAAAACCTAACTCAATCATCTAGAGTCATATCCAAATGATCCTAGCCTCTCACGCATAATAACATAGTTGAACATGCTCACCACATGTCACCTCAGCTAAATGAAATCTACCCACTTCGTGCTTTAATTCCAAAAAAATCTATGGAATATCACATTTTCTAAGGATACTACATGATCAGTTATAATCTCAACATATCAAAAAACCCAGAAGTGTATACCTATGATATCCTCTTTTTTTATCTAACTATATAGGATCACCTCCCAATAAAGTAACTGGTCATGAATCTGAATGATCCCACCTCTAAAAATATCCCTTATTCTAAGAATTGTATAACACTAATCATTTTTTCACACAAAATTCAAATCAATAAAAATGTAAAAATCACACAATCAATATCACCTCTAATGAATCAATTCTATAATAAAAAGAATCTATCCATGATTTTCACACCCATCCAAACGCTATAATAGGTTACCCCACTTATGGATTACCCTCGTGAATATGTAATCATGTACTAACTAAGAGATAGGGTCTAATCTATGACTCACTAGGTCGTTCCACCTAAGCTAAACACCAAACATCAACAAGTTATAACTCTCATGCAGTAGCCCCATACACATCTCAAGAACACATACCACTTAACAGGACATAAATAACAACTTGTCTCAAGGGTCTCACACAAACAAACATAATAATAGACATGCCATAATAGTATCATAACTCAGGCTCACTATCTACACCAAACTATCCATAAATGGGTTCAACATCCACATATAAGGAAACCTCACATCATTATGTTTGGTTAAATAAAATTCCATTCACAAGGTATGGGGGAATCACCTAATAATTGGTTTACTGATATTTTATTTAAACTAATCAATCATTTAACATGATATAGGTCTCACACACTATATACACTTAGGTCATTATCATTATCCAATTCCCTTAAACATTCAAGTTCCATCATCATAATGTTATTGTATGATGTTTCAATCACAAGTTATAGAATAAAACACTCTTTAAGTTTTGAATGGAATTCCATTTAACCAAAACCAATATAAACTCAAAATCAAAGAACCACGCACCATTTTTTAAGGATTCAATTTTTAATACTTTTTCATTATTCATCAAGATTCCATTTTATACCCATCCATGATTTTTTTAATTATCACATTCTAGTTTTTGTTAGATAGGATTCCATTAATAACTAATAGAGGAAAATTCTTTATAAGTTACATAATAGAACCTTATATAACTAAACATTACATTAATAACCCATTTATATCTACCCAAAGAATATAAGAGGTTACTCTAGGAGTTAGAGAAGTAGATTTCCACCATAAGATAAAATGTGAGAGGATCTATATAATTGGTTATAGACACTTTAAATAACTGTACCCTATTAATTATTTAAATCCAAGGAAAATATAAATTACAATAAGATATAACACATAAAGAGTAGATAAAACACAAGAATACAAGTTTACAGGATACTATAAATCACAATAAACAAATGGATGACATATAAATTCTATTTTATTTACAAGAAGCTTAAACACACTCCCCTTGAATTTTTGTAATGGACATTAGTAAAAATACCATGAATCAATAACATCGTGGAGATCAATCAATCATAAAATTTAAAATCAAGAAATAAAATTCATATCCCTAGTAATTTAGATTTTCCTTTGTACATGGGGATACAATATCCAGGCAGAAGCTTATGACCAAGATCCAAAAACAACTTAGACTCTTGTCTACCATTCCCAAATAGTATAATAAAAAAGGCCACTCTGATACCATTTTGTAATTCCCCATCTAGGAAGACATTATACAGATGCACCTAGTTGATTCACTATATTTCCTCAAGAATGAATCCCTATATACTAGAGGCTAATGATCGACAATGGGTGTTAATAAGAGGTATATTGGAGAGACTATATCCTATTTACCAGATTGTATAACATAAAATTAAATAAGGTAAACATCATATATAATAACAACCTAGAAAAAACCATAGGTGATAAAAAGATAAGTCACATCACATAAAATAATATAATTATTCTATATATATATATAGGTAGGTCATACATAACAAAATATTTATGTATAACTGTCCTAAAACTAAATAAAATATAAATACCATAATATAGCATAACCCTAGAAGTCTCATGCTCTAGCCTAGCTCCCACCACCCAACTCCAACATGGCCATACATTCATCAAGAACCAACATTGTCCCATTCCCAAAACCTTTAACATGTTTCCATGGAGAATCTTCTTAGGTACCAAAGTGTCAGGGTAGCCCGAACAGGGTGTTAGTATAACATTGTAAGGCATAACCTATAGTTTCTAATGTAAATTTATCTTGTGATACTTCAATAAATAAAGTGGACATTGATAATAATAAGATTAAAGAATAAACATAACCATGTTCATACTCAGACTCAAGGGGAAATCTAAGTCAACACTACATACTTCAACCTCACTAAAATCATTGATCATGGTGGAATGAACATGTATCAATTAAATTACAAGGTGTATTGTCAATGAAACCAAAATCCAGTAGCCTGAGAGGAATCCATATAGATTAAATGGTAATTCCCCCGGTGATAACTAAGATGAATCATTTTTTTTTTTTTGGTATAAACTCAAGGGACCACCCTTGACATTTAGAAGTATGTCTTGATTATAACCCCATATCACACCCAAGGCATTCTATACCAATAATAATAAAGTCAAATCTGAGGATCTCATCCCTAGGAATTGAATAGAGGATGACCTCAAGAATCCCTGGTATTAATCAATAGAATTATCTAAATAAAAATATTTCTTGAATCCAAGGGTATCCATGCCATTTCATTTGAGGTAATAAAAATAAGTAGAATCAGTTGGTTCTCTCGAGTAATTCCATGTCATTGGAATTCATTTAATCTAATGAAGTCTTCTCTCCTTTCATTTAGATGAGTCTCCAAGTCAAATCTAAGGCTCGTCCCTAGAATTTCCTTCTAATACATCTCATAATGAACCCATGAATCTTTACAAGTTATTACTATTCTCACATACAATTCAAATAATATTTAACAATTCATTGCTTCAAATTTAAATATAAAAAAACTTCACATCTCAATCCAAAAATCCAACACATTGGTTTATTTCACGTATAAACAATTTTTTCATAGTAAGTAAAATTTACCATTTAATCCCATAATTAATTAAATTTAAATATTTCAAGGTCCAATATCAGGATTTAAATTTAACACCCAAATCCCTTTAAAATTTACAAGGCCATAAGAATAATCGGTTCCTAAAGCTTATCAAGGGAAACTGACCTTCCAAAATAACTCTATTTATTTCCAAGGGTGGCTCTGAAGAACTCAATTTAATTACACAAACCAAAGAAACATTATAATACAACTAATTTAAATGTTCCAATGAAATTATACACATGGATATCATGTATTTCTATATACCATGGGGTTTTAAGGACATAAAAAGGATAGCTAAACCATTAAATTTAATTTTCATCTTAAGCATCTAATAATTCTACCCAACTACAAAAGAAAATATAAAATATGAGGTATATAATTTAAGGTAAAATTAGGATACTGCCTATATTATTCTTATAAAATACCACACATTGAATATCATCCATTAGTTTGGCCTGAGCTGAGAGAAATTGAAGAACCAGAAAAATACTCTGAAAATAGGGGAAAATCACATAAATGATGAAACCCCACTAGATAGTGAAATAAGTGAAGAATATAAAGGATATTATGAGAATCCTTAAATAAATATATCTAACTAAATAGAAAAAAATCCAAATTCCCAAGAAATGAAGGAGATCCATGGGGGATAAGAGGTGGAATAATAATTGAAGGGGGTTCTGTTGTATTCAACTTCCTAGGAGGAACTCTCCCCTAATTTGACAAAATACAAAAAAAATTGATGAAGGATTTTGTGATGTGAAATGAGGGTTTACACAGTGTATTTTTGGGTTAGGGGATCCTCCCCCCTTCTTATCCCATTCATGGTGTGAATAAAGCATTCACACTGTGAATTGATCCTGCCTATAATTTTTCAATATCAAGCTCACCTGTTTATCCCAGAATCAACCTATGTCCACCATAGATCCCCTAAACCTTCAATATTGAGTAAAATACAAGTAATCTATAAAAATAAAGTGGTTTTGTACTAGGGATAATGGTTGTAGGTTTTCACTAGGTATAGATTAAAATATTTATTTCTCTTAGTTTTAGGGTTATTAAGGATCCTTCTCATCGTATTCATGGAGTAATTGAGTAAAAAGATATATTTACATTGAATTTGAGGTATGTGTCTCTATATAATTATCTTCACATTGGAATAAATTTGGTACTTGATATTTCCTTCACTTTTATTTTATATGTTATGATCGAAATTAATTGTTAAGCACTGATTTATAAATTTTTAATGTGTTTCTTAATTTCATATTTGATAAATTAAGGGTTTTTATATCCTCTCCTTATGGATTATGAATTATTTATATTTATTAAGATATTTACATTAATGTTGATTGTATTATGGCATGCTAGTGTTAATGAGATTCATATGTTAACCTTGGGTATTTTCATGGGTAATATTGATGAGTACTAATCTAGCTTAGTTTGCATGTTGGCTAGTACCCTAGTTATGATTGTCCTCTCACTAAGAGATTTAACCCAATAATATTGATAGGTTTATTCAGGGTTGATTATATCAATTTTACATAGGCAATCTAGTTTTCCATGAGTGTGGTTATAAATACCCCCTTTATATTATTTACGTGACCCAGAGGTTAGAGCCCATATGATATTTTATATTGATACATATTGAAACATTATATTACTATTATTTATTTCTAATAATTGTGGTTATAATTCTATGATATTGTTTGTTATTTTTTAAATTTCATTCTTCATTTTTACATTAGAAATTAGCTTTGTATTTAAAAAACAAAGTATTTCAAAATGATTTATAATTTTTTTTAATAAAAAAATGAATATTTTTAAAATTTTATTTTAATACTAGTTCTAATAGTTTTCATAGTGAAATATAATATGTTGATTCATATATTAATCCTAATATGGAATTTACTCACACCCTACATACATCTATTGGATGTATTCATACTTGGTTATATTTGACACTTGTAAAGGGAAAGGATCTACATCTTCATGTAGAATTTATTTATGCCTTCATCTACCTTCTTATCATGTTGATTGGTGATGAATGTAAATCATGTGTAGTTATATCATGTAGAGTATTTTGGGGATCCTAGAATATCATATTTTTTGGATATTGATATATTTAACACTCTAACCTTATCTTTAATTTTGGATTCATGTATATATGATGGTGTGTATCACTTTATATTTTTTTCAAAGTGGTGTGATTGTGAATTATTTTGGTAATTCTGGGGTGTTATACTCTATTTTGTTGGTTTACATTATTTAAAACTATTTATTTGTAGTAATGGATGTCTAATGAATCTATACATGATGCCAAATTTCTAGGTGGAATCTATGTTGTCATTTATGTGAATTCGAGTGTGAAATCATTCCTATTGGTTGTTTATGATACCCTCGGTGCTTTTCACCAGCCTAAAGTGATTAGGAAAGGACATCTGACCATATGGTGAATTAGTCCGGTCTAAACCTGGCAGGTTTATTATAGGTTCATCTATTATATTAGATTAGACTAGATTTATTTTATGATGGGGGTTTCCATGTATTTGGTCAGGGGACTATTTCATCCATGATATTTCCTATGATATACTTTTAAATACATATCAAAATTCATTGGTGTTCAATAAAGCATGTGAATATGGTTTTTTATTAAGTTTCTTAACACTTTATATTTTTTAATATATGTTTTTCATTTATTATTTTGAAATTTATAAGCCATTATATAGTAACACATCATAAAAATTAGATCATATTAAACTCCAGGTGAATCTTTGGTTCACTATGACACTATAAAAGTCACTATTGCAATTTATTTTAATTATCTTATTTATTTATTTTATTTTATTTTATTAATATTCAAGATTTTGAGGATTAAAAATATGAAAGTGAGGAAATATAACTTGTAAAACAATTAGTACGAACTGTGAACCCAAAACTTGTGAATAGGGAGAGGGTATTCCATATTTGAGTGAATAGTTGAGGAAGCATTTCACAAACTTTGGGGGTACCTTAGGTATCTATGAAATATCACATGGTCAGTTCATAACTTCCCAAACCATTTATCCAAACTATACAACTGGTTTAGAAAACTAAAAAATAAATGAAATTATAATCTTACTCCTCAAAAATTTTATCTCCTCATTCCTCATTCCACCTGAATTTTTTATATAACCCCTTCTAGTTTTATGCATCCTTCTCTCCTTGGCACCCATGTTAAATCTTCATCAAACCAAGTGATTCTCTTTCAGGTACCTCCTTATTTCTCTCAATTTACTCTTTTCTTGCATTATTCTTCCATTTTACTTATTTTTACTTACCCTAATTGTCCATGGGGGTAACATTTATGTAGTGGGTTGGATATAAAATTTAATTTCTTAGTATATAGTACTTGTGAGGATCCATTTAAATCTACTCTCTTCATATTTATAGGATATGTTTTTGTGGATTTGTGGTAGGGGTCTCTACATAATTTCCTTTCCCATGGAATACATTTGGCCCTTGATTTTTCTAAAAGGTTTTCCTACTATATGATAATATAAATAAATTATTGAGAACTGAACAATATTTTTCTCTACATTCCTTAATTTTATAGATGAAATTTTTGGTGTTTTCTATGGTCTATATGTGATATTCATCCGAAAAAATGTTTTATGTATTCATAGTGTTTGATAAAATGTTTCAAGGGGTATTTTATATTCAAACATATTTTAAAATAAGGTTTTTATAGAATTTTTTTAAAATTTTATGTTTTCATGGGTTTAACTTGTTTTACCCCATATAATTACTTTCATGGATATGTGGTTATTAGAAAATAATATTAATTACATTTTTAATGTAAATTCATTGGTGAATTTTTAATATATCTTGAGATTTATATAAAAGTGTTGATGTCTATAAGGTAAAATTTGGTTTGGATGAGTGACACATGTGTGCCTATTGTATGTTCTTAGGTAATAAGGATGCATATTATACTATATTATATCATGTAGTGTGTATTTTTCCTAGTAAATTTCATGTTGTATCATGGGGGTTATCTCCCAAAGATTCCATGAGGGTAATTATAGTTGGGGTTTTGTCTGGTTCACCATAGTCTAGTATGTGTTCTACAAGTGAGTCCCTAATTTACCCCATTTATTTAACTAACCTACGGTTAAATCCCATATTATTACATATTGAGGAATGTTTAATATTATGTTTTCCTTCATTACATTTTTTTTAATGACTCTTATTCTATATTTTCCTACCATATATTTTAATTTTTCATGTCCTTATTTACCACTAAAATTTGTTTTTTTAAAGAGAATAGAAGAATATTTGGATTCTAAAATCTTATTTTTTAAAACATAAGTATGATTCCATATTATTGATAATGGTTTCCATCTTGAAATGTTTTGTCTATATCATTGGGGTATATTATTGGTTTCTACATCACAAACTATATATTCCCAATGGATGTGTGTATACCATTTATTATCTGATTCAAGTAATGTGAAAGGATCTACATCCTTTAGTGGAACATCATGGTGCCTTCATTATTCTTGGTGTTTTACTAATTAGGTGATGACTATGGTATATGAGGAGGTGGATTATGTGGAACATTTTGCAGATCCTACCATATATTTTTTGGGTGTTTTTGTATTAGACACTCTCACCTTCAAAATATTTTTACACTAATATATTTTATGTTTCTTTTATTAATTTACATTAGATCTATAAAGTGATGTTTGGATGATTATTTATTAACATATTCTTATTCATTTTTTGTATTGAACATCGTTTATCAAATTTATTATTCATTTTAATTTATATTTACTATGTGGATATATCATGTCATATTCTCAAATAGAGTCCATTATATTGTTAGTGGGATCTTAATGGCTAAATCATTCCCAAAAATTTTATTTGATACCCTCAGTTCTTGTCTCTAACCCATGAAAATTGGTGACAATCTTCAAGCCTTATGGAATATCATTTCATGTGAAGTGGGAGGTTGACCCAAGAATGTTCATTTAAAAATGGTATTATAGAATTATTTTTATTTTGGGAGTATAGGTAGACAAGTTGTGGGATCATAAAAACTATATAGGTAGGTATATAGTAATGTTTGGACAACTCTTCTTTTCATTGAACCTTAAGTTACCCAAGGGGTTCGGGCATTGTGTTCTAATATTGAGCCTTATTTTCATGAATTTCTGAATATTTTTTATGTTTTTTCTATTAATATTAATTTAGAAATATTCTTTAAATAATTTTATTGAATTTTACATTTTAATATAAAAATTAGATGAAATAAAGAGGCACATGTTTTAGTAAAAACATCCAAAAAACCATGTGCTAACCATGTGACCTTCTCTATCCACCTTCCAGTGGAACTCACATAGATAGTGCATGGTCTTAAAAACCATTTATCCAAATCATGTGTAGTGTCAAAATATTGAAAATATTGATTTTAAACTCACTTTTTTATTCTAAATTTATATTATTATTATTTTTCTTTTCTATGATAATTAAATAAATTTTTGTGTATTATCAATGTTACTTAATGTTTTGAAATATATTTACTGAATATGATGTTTTTTGATTTATAGACGATGCCTCTTATAAAGACTATAATTAATCATAGAGTGGAATTTATGATTAATTGTTAGTACAGAAACCCTCCTATGTATCCCACTCTCAATGAGAAAATTATTAAAACGACTCAATATCTAGGATGAAAAGGTGATCCACTAAGCCACAAGGCCATCTTTCTTAGAGGATTTAATGGTGATCGAGAACAATCTTGATTGTGGGTTCATTATCAAGAATTAACTAAGAATAACTTACCTTCTTTATATAGTGACCAATTATCTTAGGAACCCAAAGAATGGATGAAGAAAATTATGTTTGTCTTTATAAAAACACCTGAGACATATACGATTAAGTTTAATATATATATATTGGAAGGGTTAAACCATGAATAGTGTAAATCCATTTTATAGGATAAGTTATATGTGGGCCTCACTTAGTCCAATTTATAATAAATATTCAACCATCATTTTTACCTAGAAACTTTAAATATGAAGAAGGATAGAGATTACATGACTCTAGATAAGGGTAATCATTTTGTTGTGTAATATTCCACTCAGTTTACTGATTTTGTCTAAATTTCTCCCTATCATATTTTGAATGATGTATCAAGGGTTTATGATTCGACATTGAGACTAAAACTAAGATATAGTCAATAATTTTTCTCTATTTACTGATAACCTATTATAACGTGGTTAATAAGGTACCAATGGATGAGACTAATGTGGTATGGTAGAATGAGTTAGGTAGTGAAACCATTATTGTAAGAGGAAGTCAGAGTTCCTCATTCAGTCAAAAGATAAAATATAAGGGATCTCATATTGGTAATAGTGGGAATGTGAAATGTACACCTTAACTAATAACTATAATACCTTTGGGATTTAAACCATTTGTGTACTTTTAATGTGGATCTTTTTATCACTCTAAGATGTATTATTAAGAAGATCCTAAGACATTCCATTTATGTGGATGACTAGGCCACCTATAGTGTTTTTGTAAGAATAATCGTTATAGAAATAATAGTGGTTCTTCTTGAACCTAGGGATAATATAAAGTGAATCAAAGGGATAATGGTATCATTCTAAAAAAATGGTATGAATGTAGTCATATAAATATATAATCTCACAATAGAAGGAACACTCATAGTGGACTTTAATCTGGGAACTTATATGTGTCAAAACATTTACCTTTGTAATCAAAAATTGTTCCAAAAACCGTTATAGGTTTCATTTTTATTTATTATTTTATAGGATTGTATTTATTTGACATAATTAAATCATATTCCTTCATCTCATATAGGTTGATTTTGTATATAATGCACCTCTCTTTTCCTTTTGGAAAGAAAAATAAGAAGGTATCTAGGTACCCTATGTGTTATATTATGGATATCGATATTAAGATAGTTTAGGATTTGATATCTCTTGATCTATATATCTTCAAACTTATCTTTGGTACATAGTGGATGATTAACTCTAAATCTCATATAGGTTGTGTTAATAAAAAAAATTCTTTCCTTTCTCCAAATGGATACACTTCCATCTTCCAAAGTGATTCATATCCAAGGTCAGCTGGGGAAGGACCTATCAATATAGATATTATATAAATCTAATATCATACATCTATAATGTTCCTAGAAACTATTTAAGGGGTTTTAGATGGACATATTCCTATAGTGGTGGATAGGTATCCTGATGTAACACCGCAAGATTTGTTTAAAATAAATACAAATAGATTTCATCTTTTTTATATTTTGTGTGACCCAAAACACTGATTTTGGATTATGTTAAAAGTAACACTGATTTAATATTGTTTTACACGCAATACTATGTTTTTCATCTATTAAAAACAACATTGAGTTTTTCTTGCGTTACACATGACACCGAGTTTAACTGAAACATGTCATACAATTTAAAATAACATTATTTAATATGATATTTATCACCTTTTCATTTGAATGGAGGGTATCAATAGTATTATAGAAATTAGAAAAATATGATTTAAAAATTTATGTAAAATTAATTCTTTGGTGACCAATTAATTATAAATGAAAATAAAACACTTTAAATAAATGGAAATCTTTCTCTGAAAAAACTATTTTTTAGTGCACAATTGTGTTTTATATTAACGACATAAAAAAATAAATTCTTGTTAATTATTTTAATTAAATTTATTTATTATATATTCATTAAAATGTTTAAGATTCACCTAATTTGTTTTATATACATGAGATGATAATAAATCTATTTTACGCTTAAAAACTGTATTTTTTAACAAAACTTATAACTTTTTATAGAACACTTATTTTAAAACTAAATTTTTTCAATTTTTTAAAATTAATGTGATAAAATAAATATATTTCTTGAATTAATAATTTTAAATTTATATTAGGGTTAATTGTTTTGATTTTTTCTAAAAAGTTTCATTTTTATGAATTGTGAAAATAGTGAATTTTAATTGAAAACTGTTATTTTCATCAAAATTATTTACATATTTAAATAATATTATAAATTGGTTTTAAAGTATAATTACTTCATTTATAAATATATTAATTCTATTTAGGTCATTTAAATCTATTTTTTATTGAAATTGGATAAAAATACATTGTAAAATTTTGTTTATTTTCTCTTAAAAACACATTTTTCTTGTCATGTCTATGGGGTTAATATTAAATTAATATCATGACCTAAAACCATCTCTACATACATCAAATGTGTTAAAAAATCATCATTTGTGTGTAGTGCTGTCTACCCCCTTGCAAACTGATGTCATTCATTTCTCCATTTCCACCTCTTGAGGATAGAAATAATAATTTATTTATTGTTTATATATGATATATATGATATTTATTATGTTATTATGATTATATAATTATTATATCACACGTAACTTTATACTCTCAGTTTTTTGGGAATACGATGATGTTGCTCGTGTATACGACGGACTGCCACCTCACGAATCGATGTGATTCGTTCACTCTTTAAATGAAATGAATTAAAGATTTTTTTAATAAAAATATTTGATATATATATAACATAAATAATTTTAAGTAAAATATATATCTTTTACTTTTATTTATTTCAATCCAATAAGAAAATAGAAATAACATTCATGCGTATATACAGCCTACTATCGTTATGAATAGTGCATTTCATTTTCTATCACTAAATATTATAGATTACTATAAGTAAAGATATAATGAATATATTTTATATTTATATAATTTTTATTATTTATATATATTATGGAACCAATATCAAAGTAATAGGACCAAAAATATAAAAAATTAAAACATATACAAAAAAAGTGTTTATTACACGAAACGTAACTTTAACATGGAATTGTTAACAAACAGTTAATAAAATTTCATAAAAAAATAATATATGGAATGATATATATGAATATTTTTTTTTAATATATTTGTAATAAATTTATATTTATTATACATGAGGGTTTAATGATTACGATGGAAGTTCAGGCTTATGGTATAGGATTCTCTTCTCACTTTTATTTTCTTTGAGAAAAAATAAATAGTCTGTACATGTTTCTTTTATATGGTGTATATAATTTTCATTAATGTTTTTTATTATTATTATTATACATAATATTATTGGTATTTCAATATCTATTTTAGGATCTCTCTTTCTTGGGGTTTATGGTTCAAAAGTTAGCAAATCGATAAGAGATTTTTGTCTCAATATTATTTCTTTGAGACATATGTTATGTTATGAACATATATTATTTTATTAGGTGAATATATAGTCTTTTAGACATGTATTATCAGTAATTTATTTATCATAATGATATTTTAAATTCCATTTGGCATTATTCATTCATCAATCTTATGATTCAATGTTACTAAAGTGGTAATGATTTTAGGTTACAATCTAATCATTTGTCAGGATTTTTTATTATTATGCTTCCAATGATGAAATATTATGATATATCTCTCAAGAGACTCAATAATTTTACTATAATCAATTTATTTCATGATAATACATTTTTTCCATTAATTTTCCTCTCTTTATGTACTCAATAGTTCAAAAAGAATTTTTTTTAAGAAAAATTTTCTTTTCAGTTGAAAACTCTTTTTCTTCCAAACCCATGTTTTCTAAATATTTTATCAAAAATGTTTCATTATTATCATATTATTTTTTAAATAAAATTTTTCCCATTATTTACTATTAAAAAAATGTTTTTAAAGGAATATTCATATCATTTTCCAAAAAATAATTCCCTTTTGGCTTTTACCAAAAATGTGAAAACAATCATTGTTTTTATCATTTACGGTATGAAATGTATTTCCTAATGTCATGAACCATCAATAATTTAATGATTCCTTTAAAACTTTTCAAATTTCTTTTCCAATAAAATTATTTCCTTAATATTCTGGAAGATTTTTTTTAAGATAATTTATTTCAAAATGAAAATAATTTTGAAATTATTTTATGTTTTAAAAAGTGTTTTTCAAAGAAGAAAGTATATTTTTATCAAGGAATGTTTCAAAGGATTTTTAAAATATTCCTTTATAATTTTTATGTTTATTTTCAAATAAAAGTACTTCATAATGTTTTATTTTCTAAAAATTTATTTTCCAAGAAAATCTATTTTCCTAAAGAAATGTCCAAAGTAGTTTTTCAAAATTATATTCCGAATAAGATGATATTATTTGAGGTTACTTATGATTTATTGGGAATATGATCCAAGGATACCATTATTATTATTTATATGAATGTTTTATGTTTATAATGACAAGATTTTTATGAAACTCATTTCCCTTCCATAGGTTATACGATGATAAAATTCTTATGAAATCCACTTCTTTTTCCATGGGTTATACTTTGATGAAATAACGAAATAATTATGAAGCCTATTTATTTTCCATTGGTTATGTTAAGATGATATGTTTATGAAACCCATTTCATTTCATGGGTTTTGATATAATTAAGGTTTTATGGTCTTTTATCACACATATATATGATTTTCATTTTGTGAAGGTGGATACATTATAACCAAGGATGGTGGTTATGTTATTGACAAGGATATTGGTTACATTATGACCAAAGATGGGTAGGACCTATATATAACTCAATGTATCAGGAAATATTTATATCTCATGATATAGATAGTACTAGAATAGGTATTCAACCCAGTTCTGTAAGATAGGACTTGAATGGGGAGTGAGCCCAGTTCCATAAGACAGTGCTATAATGGAGAGTGAACCTGGTTCAATAAGAAAAGGTGGGGATGGGGAGTGAACCCAGTTTAGTATTAAATGAATATAATTTTTATTGAACTCGATTTAGTAAGACAATACTAGAACAGGTAGTGAAATTAGTTTAGTAAGAGAGGACAGGAATGAGGAGTAAACTCAGTTTACTAAGGGACTTTTTCCACTATAATGTTCTTGAAGGTGAACCATGACTACAATGATGGTTTGAAGAGTGTACCCATTCCACTATGAGAAAAGTTCTTCCACTAGGGATGGTGTTGTACCATGCCCTGGAGCTATATCCACCCATATAGTTCCCTTATAAATTTTGGCAATGGTCTTTTACTACTAAGTAAATGATTTCATATGATTATGTGTATGTCAAAATTTTATGTCTTGTGATAATGTTTTACTTTCAAGCCTCGTGTTCTTTGATTTACTTATAATTCATGTCTTATGAACTACTAAAATGTATTTAATGACTCAAGATTATAATCTTTGATATATGGGGTATGGTAATCAAATGTTATGATCATGTTCTCAAACCCTTATATTCATGGTATGCTTACATATCTCCCTTGTTTACCCTTATTGAACATATAAAATCACCCCTTGTTATGTTTCATTCCCCTTGGTTATGAAGAAATACTTTATACTGTATAAATATGAATATTACTTATTGGGAATATCATTATAGTATAAATTGAAGGTCTTTCACAAGATTATAATATTATGTCCAAGATTCCAAAATCACTATATTATTATAGTCCTTAGGCATGTGTTTGTGTTACATAAATTAATATTCATTAAGAATTATGTAAAACCCATGTATGATAAGCATCAATTTCTATACCTGGGGTTTTTCTTGATATTTTTCTTTTGGGTTTCCACAAAATAGGGATGTATAATTCTCTATTGACCAATGACTAGTAATAAGACACAATTCATTGAAATCCTATCAAATAGCTCTCATTGAGCTAGTAGAATTAAAATAAAAGTGGTAATATTTTGAGATCAAGGGTATTATATATTCTATAATGTCAATGTGGGTAGTACTGATTCTCTTTTGGAAAGAAGGTAGATGGAAGTATCTCGATTTACATAGATTATTGGAGTCTCGATATGGTGACTTCCGGAAATAAATACCCACTACATTGAATTGGTGATCACTTAGATCAACTAAGAGTATAAATATGGTTTTATAAAATCAAATTTATATCAAGATATCATCAATTGATAGCGAAGGAGGTAGAAACCCCTAAGAAGTATTTCAATATAAGGTAAGGGAATTTTTAATATCTTGTTATTCCATTTTCTATTACCAATGCTCTTATTATTTTCATGTAACTAGTGAATTGAATCTTCCATTGATACCTTGACACACTTTCTATCATGTTTATGAATGATATAATATTTAGTCCAATACATAGGGGGATCATAAGCATTAAATACTTTCATAAACACATTGAAAAAACCTCTCTTATATTCCAATATGTGTTTGAATTAATTATGGATCCATGAAGTCAAGTTTTCAGGCCATTTGGTATCCAAAAATGAATTTTTGTGGTTCTTGAGAACATATGAGTGGTGATGTATTGGGAAATACAAAGGAATGAATTAGATATCAGAAGATTTATATTTCTATCTAGTTATTATAGGTAGTTTTTTTCAACACTTATCTATGTTATCATCTCCATTGTTGGATATGAATTTGAAGTTATTAAAATTTGAATGAGATGGTAAATGTTGAATATATTTTAAAGAATTGAAATCAAGGTAGAAATTTCCTCCCATTCTGACTCTTCCTAATCCTTGTGAAGTTTATTTAGTGTATTGTGATGCCTAGGGTATGGGGTTGGAGTGTGTTTTGATGTAGTGGGACCATGTCATGGTATATCGATACCTCTATTTATTCCCTCATGGAAATAACAACCCCACCCCTGCAATATAATTGGAATGGGTGATGTAAGAATTTGAAACATGGTTCTACTATCTCTTCAATGAGAAGTTCACCAAGAATATTTATCATTAAATTATGATGTATATATTCTATAAGTAGTATTTAAATCTCAAATAGCAACACTTAGTTGACTATCTCAAGGCCTTTAATTTTTATTTGGATTATACCTTAGGTAAAAGGAATACAATAGATGATTACATGAATAGGAAGTTACCAACCTAGGTAGTGAATAAATCTAGGAGTGAATAGAATAAGATGAGAATATTTTTAAAGGTAAATATTAATGTAAATGGGAAGGGTGATTGGCTGTTCATGGTTAGTGTGCAAGTTACATATTCATTGGATGATCAGATTCATAAATAAAAATTATCTGATCTAGATTGTTAGTGTATACATGAAATTATAAATTGTAGGGATACCCCATGTGATTATCGTTTCTCTCTAAATTATGTGGTTTTCTTCAAATCGGGGTTGGTGTTCCCTTTTATGTTGAGGTTGGTGGTGATAAAATATTAAAACTATTCAAGTTTGGTGGTGTATCATGGTGCTACCAATATGTTTCATAACCTTAAAGGTTGGTGTTGATGGCCCAAAATAAATTGATTATTTAATGATTTTTTATCTTGGTTCTTCACTTTCCAAAAGATAAAATCTAAGAATAAAAATACTACAAGGTTACTATAATAACTTCCCATCTGAGTATGGATGTGGAATGAGATATTTATAGATTTTTTCATTGGTATACCACAGTCTCCCAATGAGATGAGTTTGATTTATTTGAGTATTGATCATAAAAAGAAATCATCCAATTTCCTTCATATAAATAAGAATACGAAAGTAGAATATCATGAAAACTTATATGACCTATGGATCATAAATATTCATGGAATTCCATTATATAAAAAATTGATCAAGACCCACACTTTACTTCTTGATTATAGAAGATCATTGAGGAAGTGATGGGTTCTAAGTTAAATTTTATCATAGCATATCACCTAAAAAGAAATGGTCAAACCAAGTCAGCAATTAAGATATTTAAGGATATGCTTCAGGAATGTGTGATTGACTTGGGTGGATTATGGGAGAAATATTTGACATTTGTTATGTTATATTATAATAACAGTTATCAATTATCAATAAATATGACTACCTTTGAAGGTCATTATAGAAGACCATGATATTCATCTCTTTTATGGAATGAATTGCTTGAGTGTTACTTTTTAGGACCTAAAATTATTTTACAGATGAAATATAAATATCAAATAATTCAGAAAATTTAATGATAGCTTAGAGTCTTTAGAAATCATATATTAACCATCATCATCAATCATTGTAATTTTCAATTGGTGATTGGGAGTTTCTCATAATTTTTCCTCGACTAGAACATTGTATATTGGGTAAATAGGGTAAGTATATTCCATGATATGTTAGCCCATTTGAGATAGTGAATCATATTAGGAAACTGTCATGTCAGATAGCCTTACCATCCAATTTTTTAACTATTAATGATTTTTTCATGTATCCTAGTTTTATAAGTACCATTTGAACCCATATCACATGGTTTAATAGGTGTATTTTAATTTTTAACATGACACCACCATGGTTGACTAGCCTATTCATCTTATGGGTCACTATAACAAAGTGTTACAGGGTAAATTTACCCCTCTAATTTTTGTTCTATAGAAACATCATAAAGATATCCAGGAGACATGGAAGCATGAGTCCTCACTTATAGATTAAAAAACTCACTTATTCTCTAGTCAAGAGGACTGTTAAATTTTTGGGAGAATAAATTGGCATTGTTGGTAGAATTTAGACGCCCTCAGGTTACATGTAACCTTTTATTTTAATTAATTTATTTCTTTTTTTTATTTTAATTCTTTAATTTTCAGGATTTTTTGGTTTGAAAACATAAAATAAATGGGGAAAATATTGGGTGCATAATTATAACATGGTTAGTAATAATCATGCACCCAAACCATGTAATGGGTAAAAGGGAATTCCTAAGACAAAATCATGGTTGAAACACATTATCCCAGACATTACATCCAAACTATATAGACATTTGGGGTATCTAAAAAATGTTGAATGGTTGTCATGTGTTTTCCCAAGCTATGTGGCTAAACTATGTGTCCTTCACAAAAAAAACCAAATATATATATATATATATATGAGATTACTATCTTATCACTAATAGAATATATCTCTTCCTTACTCCCTCATTTAACTAGAATTTTCAAGAGAACCCCATCTTGTTAATGCCTCCTTATCCCCTTAGTATCCAATGGTGTATTTTTATTAATATATGTGATTATCTTCAAGGTAACTCCCTATTTCCTTTCATTTATCCTTCATTTCCTTTTCCAATCCCTTATTCTTCCATTTTCATATTATCTACTTTCCTTATTTGTTCATGGTGTCCATTCTTAAGACTAAGATTGTTTCTAAAATTGAATTTTTTTAGTTCCTATGGGTTTATGAGGATTCATTTCACTCTAGTATCTTGATATTTAAAGAAAGAAACATGGTTCTAATGTCATTAAGGTTTGTGTCTATAAAAAATTATTCTTCACTTGGAAAAATTTTTATACATGTGTTTCCATATGAGTTTTTCTACAATATTATGGTCTAAATTAATTATTTAAGAATAAACCATATTTTTTCTTTGCGCTCCTTGATTATATAGTAGAAAAAGTGGGGGTGTTCCATGGTTTATATGTAATATTCAACTTTAAACTAGTTTTACTTCTATAAGGTGCTTGATAAAATCTTTCAAGTGGCATTGTGGATTCAAATGAAATTCCAAAAAGAATTTTTAAAAGGTATTTATTTTTAATGATGAAGTTTCTATGGGTTTTATTTTTTTTAACCCATATTAGTACCCGTTTGGCTATATGGTTATTTGAAGGTGATGTTCTCTACATTTGGAATTTACTTTACCTGGGGAATATTTTAAGCTTCTTGAGATATATATATAAGTATTTATGGATGTGAGATGATATTTAGTTTGGATAAGTGACACATGCGTGCCTTGGGTAACTTCTTGGGTAATTAAGATGAGTGTTACACTATCTTAGATCATACATCGGCTAGTTCCCCTAGTGAAGTTCATACTCTCTAAAGGGGTTGTCACCTGGTGAGGCCAAGAGGGTAATTCAGTATTAGATTATTCCAGGATCACCATAGGGTATAAGGTGTTCCAAGTGTGATTTCTGAGGATACCCCTTTTATTTACATGACCTGAGGTTAGATCACTTGTTGATTTATATGATGGAATGTTCTAATTTTATGTTTCCTATAATTAATTTTTTTTATTCATAATTTTTTTCTATATTTTACATGGATATATTTTTTTCATGTTTTTTCCTCTAAAATTCATTGGTTTTTAGTAAAATAGATTTAATATGATTTATCTTCCAAATTATAATTTAAAAAATATATAAGCATGTTTTCTAAATGGTATTAATAAACTAGTGATAATAGTTTACATTGTGAAATATATTGCATGGATTCATGGGGGTAACCTACTAGGATTTTTCATCACACCCTACACACACCCATTAGGTGTATTTAGAATGGGTATTATCTGATATAGGAAAAGGGAAATCATTCACATCCTTCATTGGAACATATTCAAACATTTATCATACTTGGGGGTGAAGTGATCAGGAGGTGACCATGGTCCATAAGGAGGTAGATCTTGTGGAAAAAATTTTGGATCTTTTTATGGCTATTTTATCTTTTTTATTTATTGCTCACTCTGTCCTTCACTTTATTTTGGAATTTTTTTACATTATGTTTCATTTATCACTTTAAATTTTGTATATTAATTGATTTATGGATAATTGTTTATTTTCATCTTATTATTCCTTGTTTGGATTGAGTCACTTTTTTTAAATTATTTATTCATCTGCATGCTTATCTAACATATGAATATAGCATGTTAAATTATCATATAGAGTCTTTTATTTGGTTTATGGGATTATAAGTATGAAAGTTTTACCAAATTATTTATTTAAAACCCTCAGTTCTTGTTTCTATACTATGTAAATTGGTAACATGCTTTGGGCCTTATGGTGGACAGGTTATGGTGATGTTTCATGTTAACCTGGGATAGTTCATTAAAAAATTGTATTATAGGCCTCTTTGTATTCGGGTAGTAAATTTATCTAGGAGATATTATTAATTGTTCATAAGAGGTAGGTTTGTAGGAGTGTTTGGCCAACTATTCTCCATGCTAAACATCAAGTTACCATGGTATTTTAGGGAATATGTCAGGATATTATGCCTTATTTTAATGTATTTATGAGATATTTAGATATGGTTTGATAATAATATTATTTTATTGTGATCCGATAAGTAATTTTATGGAATTCAATGTTTACGAGTGTAAATATAAATAAATATAGAAGTGTGTGGTTTATTAACTTGGTTTGGAAAATAATGTAAAAACAGTGCAACATTTTCTATATAAATTCAAATATAACTTTCATGGTCTTCCAAGGCTTGAATATAAACTATGTGATGTGTTTAGATGGTTAAAATTTTCAAGTTTTTATTTCATTTGGTATTCTAAATTTCTATTTTTACTATTGTAACTTATCCATGATAATTTGTGTAAACCTTGTGTTTTATCAATGTTACTTGAAGTTCAGTTATATATTGATTGAGTTATGTGTTCTATTCTTATTGATTATTCTTCTTAGAAAGGCTCTATAATATCTTAAATATGGAGTTTTGGATAATTTTCTATTGGTAAACCCTTCTATGGATTCCACTCTAATTGATTCGGTTATTATAACTATTCAATCTCTTGAGTGGGAAGGTGATGGATAAGAGGATCAAGTAGTGGATCACACTTCGGATATCACTAAGAATATCCCACCTTATTTTTTTGGTGACCAAGGGTATTAAAATCCCAAAGAATGGATATGGAAAAGTGAAGATATATTTGGTTTTATAATGAAACCTGATACTTCTAAAGTCAATTTTACCTCATATATATTATAATAACATCACTGAAAATAGTGGGAATTCATTATGCAGTAAAATATTTATAATAAAATCACATGGGCCAAGTTCAAAGAAATTTTTAATCATTATTTTTACCCAGATACTTTTAATATTATCTAGGCTATAAATTTTATGAAATGGAGTAGGGTATTCATTCTGTTATTGAATATGACACTATATTTCATGATTTGTTCAATTAGATTTTTAGAAAATTTCAGAACATTATCTCAATGCTTGATTATTTGAGATGGATTTGAAACCTAATATCAGATGTAAAATTATTATATTCTATCTTCCAACCTATATTTAGGTGTTCAATAAGCTAGAAATCATCAATACTAATATAAAAAAGACATAATGGGTTGGTTATTTCCACTATTATTGTAAGAGGAAGTTATATTTCTCAATCTAATTGGAAGGGAAAACATGAGTAATATTGAAGGGATAGTAGAGGTAGTCTGAAATTACAACCTAACTAAATCCTCACAAACTCATACTCCTAAATCCATTATAAAAATAGAAACCTTAATCATATTATTTGATACCAAGTGAGATGATTCCAACATAATATGAATATTTTTTTCATTATTTTACATGAATATTCATTACATCTCACTAACAAAACACTCTCTAATAACCCAATGGTATAGTTTCTTTGTATAATATCTACATAAATGTATTATTTCACATTATTTAGTCAATATATACCGATAATATCTTTTGAACATACAATCCTTCTAGACATATCATACTTAATTCTTTTTTCATTACCTACATAATGGAAACATAAGAATGGTTGAGCTGAAACTCTTAGTAAGGGAAAAAATATAAATGATTCATAAAGGGATTGATCATAGGGATGTGAGAAAACAATATCATGGGAGAAATATATGATTAAAAGAATGTTTAATAATAAAGGGGTCCATAATACATGAAATAAAGATATATAACCTAAGGCTCAGACATATACCATTGCATAAAAATATTTGGCCAAGAGGAAATAATCATGATCCATGGATAAAATAATAGGAATGTGGAAAAATATAGAAAGGTGTCATAATAATAAGCATAAAAAATAGTAACATGTTAAATATATCCAAATAAAATCATTTCCAGGTAATAACTTATGAACAAAGATACTTGTAATCTGTTCCATTCCCAAAATTGTGAACAAACTTACCAACAATCATGTCCATGCACAAACTTGTGAACAAAGCTACTTGTAATCATGTTCATGAATAGCATCATTATCTCAATAGATATAAAAAATTACACAATTAATTAGAGTACTATATTAGACCCACTCACCATAAAATGCTAAATCATACCAATGCGCTCTATTTTAACACAAAAACGTTCATACTCCCATCATATATTAATTAACCCATGAAAAATAAAAAGCATTCATGAAAAAATCCATAAGATATTTTCATAATCCATATAAAGAATGAATTTGGAGAGAATAATTATATAATTTCACTAGTGAATCATAAGAAACATTATAAATGAAAAACGCTTTTATAAGTGCATTGTAAATTACTTTTAAAAACAAGAATAAATTTTCTTTAGTTCTTATAATTTTTATTTTAAAAGAAAATGTTTTATAAAAAATTTTGAATATAAATTACTTTATAAAACAATGAAAAATTTGGGAGGAAGTTTCTTAAATAAAACTAACAAATAAGGCAGGAAAATGAGTTCATAAAAAAAATTCTTAAAAATACACTCCTTTCACACTTTTAAAAAGAAGGATAAAAACAAAAGAAAATGGCACATGGGAAAAAATTTTAAAAAAAATAATCATTTCATTATTTTGTAAATAAAGTAAATAAAAATATAAAATGATATTAATAAAAAATATAATTTGATATAATTAAATTCATAAAACAATATAAATAATATGTATATGGAGGAGATTAATTATTGACTAAAAAATATATAAGGACGAATCCAATAGAAAACATTCATTGGATTGAATTGTGATGAAAAGGGAGATAAAATGGTAAGAATGAATGTAAACACCACAAATAAATGGGAATAAAATAAATGTGGTTTTAGAGAGTAAGAACATACAATTTATCCTAACGGGAGTTTAAATATAAACAATATTTACTTCAATGTTAAATTGAAAAATAAACTATTTCATATTTTGTAACTTTAAAACCAAAATCCATTAAAAGAGATAACGTTAAATGGACTTATAAATCCCTTTAATGGAATTAAAATTATTATAAAATAAATTAATTTGTGGTATATAGCACAAAAAAGAAAATAAATGGTCAAAATGAATCATTTCTCAATGAAGTGAAATTGAGATGAGAAACCCTTAGAATTTTAATAACTTTTACTTTAAAAAGAAATAATTTATAAAATAATGAAATAAAAAAGTACTTTGAGATATCATGAATACTTTTATAATAATTATCTTAGATAAAAATAATGTGGATATTAGAAAATTTTGATCATGAAAAAAACATTAAAAATTATTATAACTCGATAAAAAGTGATTGGGTTAACAAAAAACACTTACAACTTTAGTAATAAAAGAATCCAAAGAATATGGAGGGATCATGAAATAGGGTTTAAAATACCATGAACTAAACTTTAATAATAATAATATAATTCAATGGATTATTAATTATACCATATAAAATAAATTTGGTTGTATGATTTGAAACATGCCTCAATGAAGTAAAATTGAGATGAAAAGCCATTACCTTTACTCTCAACTAACATGAAATAAATTTAACATCATATAATAAACATAAAAATATTAATAAATTGGTTAACAAAATTATTTATCTTTATTAACTTTTATACTCGTTAATTATAATAATTCATTACCCATATATTAGTTAGTTATTTTTTCTGTCATTAGATGTTCGTAATTTTGAATGTTTTCATACAAGTTTCATAATGGAAATTTTGATAATAATTCCTTAATACCAACTTAATAAAACCATATTATTTAAGTTATCGGAAAAAATTCCAATTATTTTTTCAATCCCATTTTCATTTGATGGACAATATAGGTATGGTTCGGCAGATCAAAATCCATGATGAGTGAGTCTTATGTAATTTTATGATAACAACAAATTTATTTGTAACAAACATTAATTTTTTTATGTTATAATTACAAAAAAAATATTCATGAAATAAATTACTCCTTAATGTCAGATATTTAAAGCATTAATCTCTTCATACCCACTCGTGTTAGATATAATGAATATAATATAGCAACATTCACATAGGTGGTTGAACCGACCCAGACAAGAACATATTATACTCATGAATGAGTAATATTATAGAGTTATAAATATACATATATACTAAAATAATCACAATTATTTTAATTTTAAAAAACTAAATTTGATAAGAATATTTTAAAATAGTGAACATGAGATGGTAATTTTAAAAAATGGTGAAGAACTAGGTACATAATTTGATGAATTCTCACGTTCTCAAAAAGGGTTCCATCAGAATGAAGGATTTAGGATTATTTATTGATAATATGGGATACTAAATGTCTAAAAATTATTTTATATAGTAATAGTTATCTATGATTTATAATATCACTAAAGGAAAAGAGTAGTTTGTGGGGGTGGAGGATAGGAACCTTTATAGGTGAGTTTTCAGTGGTATTTGCATAAATATACATTTATTAATGAATAAGTTTGTAATTTTAAAATGAATGTGGATAAAAAGTGGGAAATAATAGATATGGGTATTTCATCCCCTCAACCACATAGTTTAGATAAATGGTTTCATTATATTTTAAGTATTTCCCACTTAGTTTAACCCTTTTCAACTAATTTTATTGTAACTATGATAACTCAATTTTTACCTCGATGAAATTTTTTTATGCCTAAAATTGAATTTAACATTATTAACTAATTTTTATATGATTATTCAAAAAAATATAATATTCATTTTCTAAAAGTGAAAAAAATTATTTTTAAAATAATAAATTTATAACATATAAAAATAGTTTTTAAAAAATTATATTTTTAAGAAAAAAATAGATATATTCTTATTACATACCATTAAATAAATAATATATAAATATTAATTTATTTTATTATATATATATTAATTATAATTAAATTAATTCTTCAATAGTGATCAATTAAATTTATTAAGATAAAAAACAAAACACATAGAAAAGCGATTCTTTAAAAAATATCTATTTTTGCCATTAAATAATTTTATCTTCATTTTTAACCAACTCATAATCAATATATGAATTTTTATTAAATTTTTATATGTATAAAAAATTCAATTAATTAAATCTAAAATTCTATATATGATAAATTTTGATTTTAAACATAAATAAATAATATCTAATAATAATAATTTTTTTATATAAAATATTTTTTGTATTAGATTATTAAATTAGTGTTTCTTATAGTTAATTAAATATTTCTTGGTTTTTATAAATTTATTTTAATAATAATTTATTGTATTTTATCAATAAATTTTTATTGATTTCATTCATTAAAAGTAATAAATTTGAAAAAAAAATACGCAATTAATAAAAATAGTTTCTTTATAATAAATGGTATTTTAAAAATGAATTAGTGAATGTAAATTCTTAATACCAAATCATTTTTTTATTTAAAAAATTATTTATTATTAAAATTTATATTATAAACATCTAAATAAACTTTAAATATTTTAACTACAACCCAATAATTCTAACCTAGTAATACATTTATTAGTATTATACCCAAAGACTATATACCCTTTTACTGTAATAATATAATGGATATATTACTCCTATTAAATCCTATTAATTCATACCATCATAAAATCACAAATAGAACATATCATTCCTATATTTTTCATTTTTCATTTCAAAATATTATTTCTCCTTCTATAATTTTTTTCAATATAGGTTTAGTTCTTTTAATAGTGATTCTTAAGTGTGACGATCAACCGTGGTATTTCTTAGTTGTAAAAATATTATTATTTTCTATTTATCATACTTTTTTAATTTAATCACTTTTAAGGGATGTGATCATAAAATGTATGTAATACATGGTTTCATGTACTTTTTTGTAATTATCCATTAGGAGTGAATTAAATTTTGTTAACCTGAGTCATATATTTTATGACTTAATTCCTAGTCATGTTAAAATATTTAAATGTAATAGATAAACATAATTATGAATGACATGCATATATGTAGTAAGTAAACAAAATATGTTATAAAATCTAGGATTTTACGTACTCCCCCCCCCCCCACCAAATAAATTACATCCTCATAATTTTAATTATCTCTTACTGATAAAAATAGTTGAGGTAATTCATAAGACATACATGTCCACATATATAATTTATAATGAGATATAAACCTCATGATCCTAGGAAGAACAGACATCCCTTGAAGAAAAAAATCAATGTATTCATTCATAATTGTTAAATCATCAATACTTTCTCCCTAAAATTTTGAGATAAATACCCCTCATGATTGAGTATTAAGAACCATATAATGGAAGTAATTTCAATTGGTAGTTCATTTTTAACCCTGAATTCATAGAAAATAATAATTTGATTTAGGACATGTAATTTGATTTCCCTATCCGAAAAATTAATATTCAATCTATGTAAAGAGATCCAAACCATGCCAAAAATCACATCAAATTGGCCCAAAATAAGCATAATAAGATTAAAAGTAAGAAGATTCCCACCAACTTCTATTAAAGAATAGTTATAAACATAGTATGTAATAATAATACTAATAGAGTTATTCACTAATAATTCAATATCTAATCCTTAGGGTGGTTAATTTATACATCTAGAAAATATTATATATTTAAATGAGTTTGTAGAACTAGAGTCTAAAAGAAAATTTTCATTTATTTAGTGGATGATGAGTGTACCTTTCACCATTAGTTTTTTTGGCCCATGTCAGCTATTTAGATTACATAGGATCTCCCTTTGACTATTGGTTTAGGATATTTTTATTATCTATTTTCATGATTAACCCTCAGTTGGTTCACTTATTGGTATAATTCGCATAGTCTTTAAAATTGAATCATTGATGTGTGGATGGTGCATTAGGTTTATAATTAATTTCATTCTTCATATACCTTTGATAATATTGTTCCTGATGGAATTATATCACACACATAAATTAATTAAATATTCTATTAAAAAATTCCCCCCATTTTTTCCCACTTATTTTTCATATAGAAAGATTAATTTTCTTTATTACATGGGATTTATCATTTTAGTTTCCTCAAAACTCAATTTTTCTCTTCTTTCCCCCAAAACCATGATAATAATGGGAATATAAAATCTCAATTAATACCTTGAGAGTACATATAACAATTTATTAATAGATACAAAGGTCCTTTATCGACAACACCTTTTGAATACTTGGTCTTAATTCACTAAAAATGATTGGTTTCTCATTTATGTTCAATGATACAACTAGAACCCTACCATGAAAGTCTTGTGACGTTTTCTTCATAGGTACCAATGGATTCATCCACCATTTCATTATAATCAAATAATTATCTCTCTATCATAGTGTAAATAGTTTAAAGAAAATATTTTATGAAAAAAAACTTCTTAAAAACCTTCCATTCTATGGATTTGACTTCTTCCTCTTGCCTAAAGTCCACCATGGGTCTGCTTCAACTTCCATCTAATAAAAAACCAAGATTAATTTTTCATTTTCCTATAATTAAATAAAATAAAATATATTTTCGAACATGTTACTACATTTCTCAACAATTAGTATATCTAAATATCCACTAACATTCAACGTTCATTTAAGCAAGAAATATTCAATAGCATGTTTATATTTCATTAGTGTATTTGAGAGATCAACATGGTCCATGTTATTATTCATAACCAGAGATAGATTTATCACTAAGGTGTACACTCCATCCACCATACCAATTATTTTATCAGTAGTGAAACGAATGCATTTTCTGTAAAACTCATTGTTAACTTGATTCCTCCCAGTTCATTCCATTGAATAAAAAAATTGTGAGTATCAAGAAATAATAAGCATAGTAAGAAATCATATGATATAGAAAATTATTCTTAAGAGGTAATAAATTATGACACATCATTTCAACCTATGATATTTTTGTTTCATCCTACATCACTTTTCATTCAACATGGGTTATTTTAGGTTCTACACTCTTATTTTATATATCTTAATCCAGAAAAATAACTAAACTCAAATATGATACCATTTGAGATGCCTTGGACTCTTACTCCTAGATTCAATGAAAAAAATAAGAAGTTTACACATATTAATTGGTACTATGTGAGATGACCATATTATAACATGAATATATTTTATAACATTTTATAGGATGGTTCATTACATCTCAATAAAAAATCCTAGAGCTGATAGGATTAGTATCATTGGAGACGAGATGAATAAATATCTTATTTCACATTATTTCCTTAGAATCTCCTAAAAATATCATTATAAAATTAAATCCTTATACAAAAATCATAATTAATACCCTTATTCATTTCCTAGGTAATGGAAACATAATAAGGTTTGAGTTTAAACACTCTATAAGGGAATAAATTATCAATTAATCATAAAAAGTAAAATCATAAGTATGTGATAAAACATGACTATAGAGAAATATATAATTAAAAGAATCTGGAGTCAAAAAATTTGTCTTATGTTATGACAGAAGGAAATATAACTAAAAATTATTATACAAAAACCATGGATTAATAATGCGAAGACATGAGACAATAATCATGATCCATAGAGGAATTCATACTCAGGTTGATCAATATATAAATTCGGTCTAAGAATAAGAATATGAAATGATATAAAATTATGAACATTGAAAAACAAAATCATTCCCACACACAATTTGAGGAGAAAATATACCTTTAATAATATCGACGCACAAACTTGTTAATAAATCTACCTAAAATAATGTACATGTATAAACTTTGGAACAAAGTTACTTACAATCACGACCATACATATAATCATTATCTCATGAGATATAAATTTTTATTGAATAATTTATAGTGAAATATTGGAACCACCCATAATATAATGATAATCTAAACATATGTGTACCATTTAAACATGGAAACACTCATAATATCATCATATCTTGATTAACCCATGAGGAATAAATAGGTTTATTGATAACATCCATAAGATATAATTGTAATTGATATAAATAAATATGGTGGTTAGTATCATTATATCATTTCCCTATTAAAAAATAGGTAAAATTATAGATGAAGAAACTTTTATAATAGCATTATAAAATTTCTTTGAAAAATAATAGCAAATATAATTTACTTTTGATAAAATTTAATTTAATGTAAAATAATTTATAAAACATTAGGAATATAAATTACTTGGGAAAATGATGAAAAAATGTATAGTGATTTTCTAAAATAAAATAAAAATATATTGAGGGAAAACTCATTTAGGTATGAATTATTAGAAAAGGATATTCCTTTCACACTTTGGTTAGGAAGGTCAAATACAATAGAAAATGGCCCATGTAGAAAACATAAATGAAATATTCCTTTCATTGTTTTTTAAAAGAAAGTAAAAGACAATAGAAACTAACCTTAATAAATAATATAATTTGAGATAAGGACATCCATAAAATAATATAAATAATATGAAAATGGAGGATAAATATTCACAAACCAAAAATAAGAGATAAGTTTTAATCCACATAAAAACGACCACTCGACCAAATTGTAAACCAAAGGAAGATAAATTAATAATAAAAAATATAAACCCCATATAAAATTAGTGGAGAATAAAATATATGGGGTGTTATAGATAAATAATATATAGTTTTTCTCAATGGATGTTTAAAAATAAACAATCTTGATTTCAATGTGAGATTGGAAGATAACCCCTTATGAATTTGGTAACTTTTAAATAAAAATACCTTTAAATAGATAACTTGTAATGGATTTGTAAATAAATTTAATATAATTAAAATTATTATAAAAAACATTTATTAAAGTTATATACACCGTAAAAAAAATAAGTAGTGACTATTAAGTATATCTCAATTAAGATAAATTGAGATGAGAAAGTATTTTAAAAAAAATTAAAGGAAATAATTTATAAAACAATTAGAGTATAAATTCCATTGGAATACCATGAATATTTTAATATTAATCCTATTAGATAAAACTAATGTAGATAATAGGAAATTGTGATCATAAAAAACATTAAAAATGATCATAACTCAAAGAAAACAAATTGGGTTAACCCCCCCTCCCCTACTACTTTGGAAATAGATGAATCAAAAAGAATATGATGTTTGGGTCATGAAATATATTTTTAAATACCATTATAGGAACATTAATGATGACAACATAGTTTAACCTCCTAAATAATTAAACCATCTTAATAAATTATTTTAGAACCTTATACATATATATTTCTGTTTATACTCTTAAATTTATATCATTTCGTGATTTTTTATTTTTATCACTCTATATTAGTAATTTATATTTTTTTCATACAAGTTTCATAATGGTGATGTTGATCCCAATTATTTAATACTAAGTTCATTATTCATGGATTAGTTAAGGTAGTGGAAAAATCATTTTCCAATGATTTTTTCAGTCCGATTTTCATTTTATATATGGTATGGTCATGGTTTGGGAGAACAAAATTAATGATAAACATGTTTCAAGTAATTTTATGTTGGAAATAACAAAGGATAAACAAATTTTTATTATTTTAGATAATACTATTTTAATGGTTGAGGGGTAACCTTACATGGATCGTAGGCCCAAGAGGCATATATGGCCTCACACATGACCCTACGGGCCCCAAATATCTGGCACCATATGATCAAAAACACCTAGCATATATATATTTTTCAAACTCTCAAAATTTTCCAAGGTGCACAGCTAGAATTAACTCATGCAATGATGCATGTTTTTTAGTCCGGATGGAAAATTCCATACCCTCTCATTTTTCTAATTATGGAAGCCTTGGGAGTATGGAAGCTGCTACACTAAGCCTCGTCTAGATATTTCACCAGTGAAGAGAATAATGATTTTTTTATCTTACCATTCCAATGAGGATACCAACTCCATCATCTATGTGTCGTTAGTGTCTCTTCCTCCTAATACAAGAATCCTACCATTGTTTTTCCTTTTCACAGTCGATCACATCACCCCATCGCATTTCGACAACCAAGACCACCTGCCTGCTACATCACATTGCTTCCAACATTGTTGATACTGACCACCCCTTATCGATGCTCCAATGAAATCCAATGAAAATTCCTACCACTGGAGCGACTAAGCTACCACACTACTCCCCCTATGCCATCAAAATATGAACCATCCCACTAAAGATCCCATAGATAGTACCGAAGATATGGCTTCCAAATGTGCCAGTATTTCTTATGGGATCATTCAAACAACCCACAATAGGGAATCCCTCTCATCACCAATGAAGAATACCCTGACCTCTATCGATAAGTGATGGTGTTGAATAGGAATAGGTTGAAACACTAAAGTGCAGCGAGCTCTCAGCTGAAGCCAAGATCCCCCCTGGAACCCTCTCAACAATTTAGGTAATTTTCTAATAGCAACAAGTTACTCTAAAATTACCATTCATTTTCTTATGTTATATTCATAGAGCCACATACATGACCAAAATTACTTATTAATACTGTATTTTACCAATATTAAAATTTTTATACTCATTCATTTTGGAAATTGTGAAGCCAACATGGCATCGGTCATATAGGTGGTTGAACTGACCTAAACAAAAATATGAAATACTAATAAATATGTTAGAGTATAGAGGAATATAATTGTAATATAATTTTATAAAAAACATTATGTTAATATAAAATTATTACCATGGATAATGGAATTTAAAATGAGTGGATATGAGATGGTTTTTTAAAAAATGGTGAATAACTAGGTACATTCTTGGATAAATTATCTCTTTATCGAAATGGGTTCCTTTAGAATGAATTATTTTGGTTTTCTTCTTGGGATTATGGAATATATAATATATAATATTACTTTTTGAGAATAAATGTTTTTAGGGATTTGAAAAATAACTAAATGTAATGATTTCTTTGGGAGGGGAAGAGGAAGGATCCTTTTATAAGAGAGTTTTGAGTGGCATTTTCACAAGTATTCATTACTTAATGTATAATTTTGTAATTTTAAAATGAAGATACATGAAAAGTGGAAAATAATGGATATGTTTTATGAATACCTTCATCTAAAAAATTTATAAATCAGGTTTCATGATATTTTAATTTTTTTCTACTTATTTTAACCCTCTTTACCTTATTTTATCACTACCATGGTAACTCAAATTATAACTCGATATCTTATTTTTATGATTAAAAATTATATTAAACTTATTAAAAAATATTTTCATGATGATTACAAATATAGAATTTGTTTTATAATATCAAATTTATAATAGTGATAAAAATAAATTTTAAAATAATAAATGTATAACGCATTAAAACAGTTTTTAGAAAAATATTTTTTTAATCCAAAAATAGATTTATTCTTATTCCATACCATTTAAAAACATTAGATAAAATATTAATTTATTTAATTATATATAAAAACAATAAATTTAATTAAAATAATTCTTCAATGGTTATTAATTTAATTTATTTATATATAAATATGCAACTTCTAGAAAAATAATTCTTTGAAAAATATCAATTTTCACCAATAAATGATTTTGTCTTAATTTCTATCCAATTGATAATAAATGTATGAATGGTTATTCATTTTTTTATATCTAAAAGATACATTTAATTAAATTTAATACTCGAAATATAATAAATTTATGTTTAAATAAAAATATATAATATATAATAAAAATAATGTTTTTATACAAAATATTTTGGGTTGGCATTGAATTAATAAATAATTTTTCCTTATAGTTCCTTAATTATTTTATATAGGTTTTTAATTTTCATTACTAATCATTCATTAGATTTATTAGTACACTTTATTGATATCATTACATAAAAGTAATAAATTTAATAAAATACATAATTCATAAAAATAGTTTCTTTATAATCAATGGTATTTACACAGATGAAATTGTTTATTTTAATTCCTTTAATAATAATTTATTTTATTTTAAAAAAAATTATAATTAAATTTTATATTTTTAGCATCTAAATAAACTTTATGTACATTAAATATATATTGGAAATTATGTACCAGCAATTATTTTTTTGGTATTATACCCAATAGTTGTATACCTTTTTATTATTGTCATATAATGGCCATATTACACCCATTAAATACTACAAATTCATCCCATTATATATTTACAAAGAAAAATTCTCATTCTTATAGTTTTCATTTTATATTTTACATGTTTTCTCCTTTCTTAATGTTTTTTTTCACCATAGGTTTAGTTCTACTGATTGTGATTCTCAAGGGTGAAGTTGATCCATGAGATTTACTAACTATAAAATCATTTTTATTTTCTATTTATTGTCCCATTTTAATTTATACACTTTTAAGGGATATAATCATCCAAGGTATGTAATACATGGTTTCATGTTCATTTTTTGTAAGTGGTAGGTCTCCCTTCTCTATCGGCCCTCCCCCTCCTTCTCTCATCTCTTTCCAGGGTTTCCTTCTCAAACCATTCATTATGGGTCGGTGGAACATTTGAGCATCATTCTTCTTCCTTTTTCTTCCTTATTCCCATTTTATCATCTCATTATACATTCTTCCAGACCCATTAGTGAGGCCTCTTCATGGGATCTTCCCACTTTTATAATTTTTATCTTGTTCGTGCCTTTTTGTCTTCCTTGTTGGTTTCATCTTCAGTGGTGGCCTCTCCTTCCACTCCGATGATGGTGTTCTGGTTTTCTTGTCATCGTCTTCTTTCAAGGGTGGTTTTGGGGACCTGATGAAGGTTTTTTGTTGTTTAATATTTCGTCCCATAATCCTCTACTATGATCTCATGTTTCTTTGTATCTAACCAAGTCGGAGCTGAAGTGGTGGAAACAATGAGGTTTTTCCATTTGCGGTTTGGTGATCGACGGTTTTTAGGAACTTCTTGAGTCATTTTTCCTCCATTTTGTTTCTTCCTAGTTTGTTACCTCATCATTGTTGCTAATGTCTAGAGCCCTAGATCATTTTTTTCCAGCTCTGATCCCATGTTCCACTATACCTCTCCATGTCGGATCTATAGTGGTGGTAATAATAAGGTTTTGGGATGTGTGGTTCAACGGTCATCGGTGTACCTGGCGCAAGTCTTCAATGATGGATTTTTTCAGTAATGGAAACTATCCTTGTGACTTAAATATTGTTTGGTTGTAGTTTATTCACTCGTCTTCAATAATTTTTTGGTTTTTATATTTCTCTTTATGATGGATGGAGTGATTTAGATGATTGAAAAGATGGTGGCAATGTTAATGGATTTCTGTGTTGTGATTTCTTTCAGTTCTATTATTTGTGGTCATGATTATAGAGGATTTGGTGACGATGATGGTCAAGTTTCTAGTGGTTGGTTCTCATTGGTTTTATGGATGATGATGGGATTTAGAAGGCGTCAAGGTTCATTGCTCATTGAAATTCATATCATCATTTTCATCCCAAGGTGGTATCATGGCTTCTTCTATATGAAATTTGAATTTGGTGGACTTATTAAAGTCTACATGTGTTTTATGGTTGAATTTCTAAGCTTTTTATGGTGTTTTTTAAATTTTTATTTGGTAATTTTGTTGTTCCCAATTAACAATAAAGTGGTTTATGAAAAATAAAAAAAAATTAAGATTTGTGGATATTTGTTTTTTGTAATGTTTCATTATGAGTGAATAGAATATTGTTATTTTGATTCATATCTTATGTGACTTACTTCCTACTCATGTTCAAATATATTAATTGGACTAAAAAAATTGTGAAAAATAGACATATATTTCAGGGAAAGAAAATGGATCCTAAAACCTAGGGTGTTACACTATCCCCATCCCTATTATACCTTTTGAAAATAAATAACTGGTGTGATTTCAATGTGGAATAAATGGTTACTCTAAACTAGATTATTCAAAAGATCCTAAAGCATTCCATTTATGTGGGTGACTAGGACACATACATCATTTTTTCAATATTCCCCCTCAATGTAGTATATGTTGTTCTTTTTACACTAGATATTATTTGGTATAGTCAGATGCATCTAAGGGATCATGGTCTTGTTCTCAGAGATAGAAGGGACATAGTCAGATGAATGGATAATCACATCCAAGCTGGAATTATTAGAGTGGACCCAAATAAAGGAGCTTATATATTTAAGAACACATACCTATGATATAAGAAATTAGTCAAGTGAATATTATAGATATGGTGTTTATTAATTCTTCTATTGTCTTAGATTTATTTACCATAGGTGCATCTCATTCCTTAATATCACTTAATTTAATTGATGAATTAGGTTGATAGTATTAGTTGATTCTATATGTAATAGATCTCTCTACTAATTTGGGAATGAAAAAATTGTTGACCTTCATGTTCCCTACATTTCATGTGATGGTTTATGATATTGAGATCCTAGGGGATTTTATAGTTCCTAGTAGAGATATCTTTGGTATGGTATAGATAATATGATCTAAATATTAGACTGATTATTTTCATTAGAAGGTTTGGTTCCTTTCATCTAATAGAATCTCTAAAAAATTGTGGTGAGTGGGATCTAAGTTCATTTGGGTATGACCTATCATTCTAGATATTGGATTTATTTCATACTATATATCTATCATGTTCTAAGATACTATTTAAGAGGGTATATATAGTTAGCCTAGTATGGTGGTGGATTGGTATATTGAGGTTTTTCTTTATGAGTTATCTAGGTTTATACCAAAGTAGGAGGTGGAATTCTCTATTTAACTTCTCCTAAAGACACATAAAATTTATTTTCTTTCATATAAAATGGATTCCAAGATCTAAAATAATTGAAATTCCAGTTGTAATATCTTTAGGGAAATGTTTTTATACATCATAGAATGTCACTATGGGAAGAATAAATTCTCTTTAATAATAAGTTAGATGAAATCCCTACAATTTTCATATTTTATCAGAATATCAAACTAGTGGATTTTAAAAAAAATACATATTTCCTTATATTTATGAACTCTTTGAACAAATAAGTGAAGCTATATGGTTTTATAAAAAATACCATAGATTTTGATATCCCTAGTTGAGAGTGAAGCAGGTAAATATCCCCAAGAATGATTTTAGGATAATTTATTGGTATTATGAGTGTCTTATTGTGCTATTTTTCCTTACCAATGATCATATAGTACTCATAGCATTGATGAATATAATCTTTCATCTGTACTTCAACACTTTTTTCATTATTTTTTTAGATTTTATCTTGGTTTAATCCAATATGATGGGGGACCCTAAGAAATATTTAGATATTGTTTTAATAACCTTGAAGGAATGTCACATGTATTTTAAAAGGTCTAAGTGTCCATTATGAATAAGTAAGTGATATTGTTAGGCCATGTAATAGCTAAGAAATGAATTTATATGGATCTTGAGAAGATCCAAGAGGTGATTTATTTGGAAAGACCCAATAATTTATTAGAGATCAAAATATTTTTATGTCTAGCTTGATATTAAAGGTGGTTTGTTTAGGAATTATCTATGTTAGAAAATACCCTGATAGTTTTGACCCAAAATGGGGTAAAATTTGAATGGATGAGAAATGTTACAGATATTTTGAAGAATTTAAATCAAGGTTGTTGTTGCCTCATGTTTTGATTATTCCAATTCCTGGTGAGATATATTTAGTATATTATGATTCCTTGAGTTTTGGGTTTGGGGATGTTTTGGTGTAGTGTGAACATGTCATAGAAAATTACTCTCTCTAGTTACACTCCCATGATAAGAACTACCCCAACCATGACCAATAATTTGATATGGTGATGCATTCATTGAAAACATATCACTATTATCTATTTGGGTTGAAGTTCACAATGTATACTGATAATAAAATTCATAAGTACATCATATCGCAAAAAAAATTGAATCTCATGTATAGATACTGGGTTTAGTATCTTCAGACCTTTGATTTTGATTTTTCATATACCTTAGGAAAGCTAATATGGTATCCATTTACTCGATAAGGAAATAAATAACACATAAAGTGAAGGAATTTGGGAATTAATGAAATTTCATGATCCTAATTATTGACATGCAACTGGATATGAAATAGGAGGGCGAAAAAGTATTTTTTGTTTGTGTGAAAGTCACATATTCATTTGATGATCATATTTAACAAGATAAATTATCTGATACTTATTGTCAATATATTAGTTGAATTATAAATGGTGTGGAGACCCCATGTTGTTGGTCTTGGTCTTCTGATGGTTTCATTTACATCATGGATAGGTTGGTGATCCCTTTTACCTTTATATAGTAGGTGATAAAATATGAGAACCAATCAAGGTGGGTAGTACATCCCAGTGTTACCATGGTGTTTTACAAATTCAAACATTAGTATTAGTGGTCCCGAATAAAGTGAGTGGTTTATGATTTTTTGTCTTGATTTCTTACTTTCCAAAATATAAAAGCAAAGAATTAAAATTATATTATTAGAAAGAATTCCATTTTGGGTGATTATCGATTATCTGGAAAAAAACAAAATAAGGTCATTTCCTTCATATAAAGGAGATGCCCAAGGTAAAAAAGCATGGAAACCTATATATCCAATAGATTATGAAACCCCATGGTATGAAATGAATATTATTTCTATTAAAGAACTATGCATTACTTCTCAATTCTATAAGGGGCTTCAGGAAGTGATGGGTTCTCTATTGAAGTTCGGTATGACTTATATCACATGGAATGATGGTTAGACAGAGCAGCTAGTTAAAATCCATGAACATATTCTCTAGGAAATTGTTTTCATGTTTATTGGATCATGGGAGAAAAATCTTACATTGGTTGAGTTGTATTATCATTAGAATTATAAATCATCAATAAATATGTCTCCCTTAGAAAATCTTTATGGATTTCCATGTATATCCCCTCTTTTCTAGATAAAAATGGGTAATCTGTCTTTGCTATCACCAAGAATTATTCAATAGATGATAGAAAAAGTTCAAATAATTCAAAAATTATTAGTGACAGATCATAGTCATTGAAAATCACATTTCAATCATTTTTATCAACCATTTGAATTCCTTATTAGTGATTAGGTGTTTCTTAGAATTTATCCTCGACTATGACATCATAGATTGGGTAAACATGGGAAGCTAATGTAGTGATATGTTGGACCATTTGAGATAATGGATCATCCTAGGAAATTGGAATATCGACTAGTCATACCATCCTAGTTAATATCTATAAATAATTTTTTTCATATATACAAGTTGAATAAATATCATTTAGACCCATCTCACATAGTTTAATGGGAGGATTTAGATTTATTTTCTGACACCACTATGGTTTTATATCCTATTTAAATTATGGATCATCATACCAAAATGTTTCAGAGGAAATATATTACTAAATTATATGTTATATGAAAACAAGAAAAATAAATCCATGAGAATTAGGATCATGAGGATTTACAGAAATATCAATGGCAGGCTTATTGACTAATCAATATCACCAATGACTTTCGGCCCAATGAAAGTGAAATAGTGGAGAGAATTGGGACATCCCTCAATTCACCAATGTGATTATATTTTTGATTATTTATTTTATTTTATCTCAGATATTTTTTGGATTTATTGGCTCAAAAACACAAAACATGGGGAAACATTACTAAAAGTAGGGTTAATACAAACTTTGCACACAAACTATATGAAGCTAGAGAAGGTATCCTAGATATGAATACATATTTCATGTATGGTTTCCCAAATTATTCATAAAAATAATGAAACTATATGTGATGTCTATAAAATGTCTCATGGTTAGTGCATGGTTTTCCAAATCATGTGATCGTACCATGCGACCTATCCAAGAAACTAGAAAATTGTGAAATTACTATCTTACCCATGAATAATTTCTTCTCATACTTTAATTTCACTCAATGTTTCCATAGAACCCCCTATTAGTTGAATACACCTTCTCCCCTTGGTATCTCATGGTGGATCTTCATCAGACCACGTGATTCTCTTTAATCTACCTCCTTATATCACTTTATTTTTTGACCTTTTCACTTCTCTTCCATTATTCCTTTGTTTTACTCTTGTCTTTCTTTTGGTAGTTATCTATGGTGTCCAAGTATAAGCCTATGTTTGGTTCAAAAAACAAATATCTTAGTCCCTAGGGTTTGTTAGGATCTCTTTCACACTAATATCTTGGTATTTAAAGAATTTGATGAGGTTCTAGCGGATTTTAGGCAAGTGTCTCTACAAAATAACCTTTACCTTTGAATAATTATTCTAATAGAGATTTCTAAAAGTTTTTACAATAATATTATGATCCAAATAAATTATTCAAGACTGAACTATATTTTTTATTTATGTTTCTTTATTTTATGGTTGTCAAAGTAGGGATTTTCTGCAGTTTATATCTATTATTCATCCTAAAATATGTTTATTTTCTAAAAAGTGTTTCATAAATTTTTTTAAGGGGTATTTTGGATTCAAATGTATTTTTAAATGAGATTTTTAAATGAAGTTATCTATTAAAATATTGTTTTGTTGGGTCTGGATGCTTTTTTATTTTCATTTTTTATGAATTTCATAGTTGAATTTTGTTTTTAATTTGTTTATTCATATAAAAGGATATACAGTATATGAATATACCAAGAAAAATTCCAGGATGGAATCTATTATGGGGATTATGACATTTTTAGGGTGAAATAAATCTGAAATATTTTAGTTGATTCCATCGATGTTTTTTGTTATCCCATGGTGATCGAGAATATTATTTAGGCCTTATATAGGATCCGTTGAAGTTATGTAGTAGGTTGAACCATGATAGTTCATTATAGTAAAAATGGTTTTATATTAATATATTTTTCAAACCTTTTATTTTCATATCTTATATATATAAATAATTTTTTTTTTGTAATGTATATTAAGGAAAGATTCCATTTTAAATGATTGAGGTGGATTTATAACATCATGTAAATTATTTTTTGTAAAGTTATTTAGTTTAGTTATTCCTATATTTTTTTAAATATTTTAGATATATTGAATTATGATGTTATACATTTTTATGGTGTATACACTATTAAATTACAAGTCGTTATTTTCCATTGACGGGGTTATTTGGAGTAGTTTGATGATATTGATATTAATATTTTGTTTTATTTTATTATTTAAATTTTTTATTATTGAAATGATCAATGAAGTTCTATTAAATGTAAAATATCTACCTAAGAGGTACTATTAGACCCTTGGGACTATTTTCCTATCTCTGGTGAATGGATAGCTTACTTGAATCCATTTTGTGTTTCTCAATGGTGGCATTGTAACACCCCGTGTTTTTATGAACTTTTTTTTTCTTCCAAATAAATTAGTTTTCACTAATGTCTTCCATTAAACTAAGTCAAATATTGCTTACATATGGCACAAACATGTCTTGCACTACACACAACACCAACTTGTATTTCACTACACGCAACATCGACTTGGCGTGCATTACACACAACACTAAGTTTCTATGAAACAACATTTCCTTCTTATAATTATTTAAACAAGATAATTATAACCTAATTGTAAAACTTACCAATATGAATAGTAATAACTAATTTTAAAATATTATTTATAATGTTTTTAAATTAATAAAACATAATTATAATGAAAAATATAATTTTTTGTAATGTTTTTATATGTTTAAAAATACTACTTTCTCAAATGAAATGTTCTTCCAGTCATTCTATGAAAAATAATAAAATTAATTTTTAGAAACTTTAAAATTTTAATTTTATAATATAAACTTCATTTTTTAATTCATAATTTTAAATTATCTTAGGGTAAATTTTTGGTATTTTTTTGAGAAACTAAATTTTTTGGATGGATAGTGAAAAATACTAAATTTAAATTCAAAACTACTTTTTTGTATAAATTATTTCAATAGTTAAATTATATTTTAAGCTGTTTTTAAAGTCATATTATATAAATTATAAATATATTAATCCAATTTAGTTCATTTTAATCTTTTTATACAGAATTTAGATATAAAAACTTAATGAACTTTTAAATATTCTCACTTTAAAAACCCACTTTCTCAACATGTCTATGGGATTAGCATTAAACTTAATTTTTCTTCTTCTATGAATTGAATTTTTAAAAACAAACATATATGTTTGTAATAATTATGATATTTACAGTTTAATGGGATCAAGTTAATTTTTAGATATTTTGAATAGTAACTTCAGTAATTTCAATTACCACAATTAAGGGTAAATCAAGTAATTAACGGTAAAATTAATATTATAAATAATATAAAATTACCCTAACACTTGTAAAAATTTCATTGAGTGATTGGGTTTCTAAAAAATAATCCTTGGGCTGAGATTATAACCATTTTAAGCCACTTTGATGAGAGAAAGACATTTATTATATTTTATTTAAATAAAGGGTAAAAATTTCACACTCATGTTTTTAATAAATATATCATTTCTAATGTAGGGTTATAAAGAAGATAAATTTGACTATAAATATTCATTTTAAAGATAAAGTTATTATATTAATCATGGTAATTTATTTTTAATTTTTAGGAAATAAATAATTTCCATTATCACTTACACATTGATGATGTGGTAGTTGTTTAATTAATGAAAATATAAAAATAAATGTTATTAAAAATGTTAAAATAAATATAATTTGATATAATCTATTTCATCTATAAATTTCATAGATAAATTTTACATTTTAATGATGAGTTAATGGATTATTTTTGAATATATCAAGTTGTTATGATATTTTTAAAAATTCAAATAATGAATAGTGTCAAAATTGACCTTAATGGTATTTTAAAATAATTAATATTTTATTAAATGATATAAAATTTGTAAAAATATAAAATTCATCCAGATGATTAGAATAATATTTAAAATTTCATAAATTATTCATTTATGGTTCATTGAAAATTTTACTGAAGCTATATTAACCCTTAAAGTTTAAAAGCATATGTTATCATGGTAAGAGTTACAGATATTAAATAAGGGTTATAGATAAAATATAAGGATTACAAAATGGTTAAAAATTATCTAATTTTTATTGGATGAGATGATTTATACTCATCCTCACCTTATATTCTAAATAACTAACTTTTTATCCTTTTTAAATTGAAAATTAATTGATATTAATTTAATATTTTAAGAGTTTCCTAAAGTGCCCCTCACCTCAATTTTATAAGAGAACCTCCTCCCTCACTTCCTCACACCACATAGAGCCTTATATCTCATCCAAAATCTATTCAAATAAGCTCAAAAATTTCCTCACTTACATCTTAATGCCTCTATTTGAGCATAAATCTATCAAAGGAATCCCTTTGGTGCAAACGAAAATGAGTTACCCAAAGAAGAGGTAACATCCTTCCTCAAGCCCTTTTCTTTTATTATATTTCTCCACCACCTAAATTCTTATTATTACATGATCAAAAAATATCCTAAGTGTCCTCAATATAATGAGATATTTTTATTTTAAGGTTTATACCTTCACTGACACACACTTCCATTTAATAGGTAACGAACATGTCATTCTTATGTATGGCGAACTACTGTCTCACGAAACGATGTTGTTCGTTGTACCTTTACCACCTCTTATGGTTGGAAATTATGATGAAAACTCTGTTTTTATATTAAATATATTATATTTATAATTTATTTATGCTTCTTTATTTATTATATAAATCCTACCTTCATGCTTTCCATTTGGTATAAATATGATAACATTGTTTGTGGAAGTGTGGACTACTGCCTCTTCAAAGCAATGAGATTTGTTTACACTTTACATAGAATGTATTAAGGATGGGTTTAGTAAAATTATATGATATATCCAACATAATAATTATTTTTTTATCATATTATATAAATATATACATATATTTAATTTAATTTATTTATTTTAAGATGCCTTGAAAATGGAAACAACATTCATCTATATGTACGGTATATCGTCTCTATGTATGGTGTATTCCATTTCATATATCTATATTTTATAGATTATTATAAATGTTTTTATACTGAATATATATGATATATAATTTATTTTTTACATTATTTAAATAAGTAAAATGTTATTTAAGTATAAGGATCAATAATGACAAGTCAAAACAAATACGATAAACAAAACTGTTATTACCCAAAACATTACATTAACATAGAATTGTTAATAAACTGGTAATAAAAGGTTATAAGAAAACATTATATGGTATTAAATATATATATATATATATATTAATACGGTTCTTTGAAAAATTTATAATAAAATTATACTTATTATATATGAGTCTTGTACGTGTACGATGAAAGTCAAGACACAAGGTAATGGAATTTCATCTCACATTTTATTTTCATGAGATAAATGCCTCATTCACCACTAATTTATTTTACGTGGTTTATATACAACCCATGCATGTATTATATTACTCATATACTTAAAGTTTTTGGTATTTACATATCCATTTTATGATCTTTCTTTCATGGGTTTATAGTTCAAAAGTTACCAAATCGGTAAATTAATTTTTCCTCAATTCTCCTTCTTTGAGACACAAGTTTTGTTATGCAACTATTCTATTTTATGAGGTGTATATGCTTCTAATTGACATGGTATATCCTGAACCCCATTATTTATTATTATATTTTATTCTTCAGGTAATTTAATTTTCTTACATGGGGAGTATGATTCAAAGTTACCAAGTGGTAAGAGTTTATTTAAATAATCTCATCATTTATCAAGATTGTTTATGATTATAAATTCATTGACGAAATATTATGATACAAATATCAATAATACTCATTACCTCTCTTATCCTCTAGTTATTCAGGATTTATTAATGTATTGGTAAAAAAAATTCCACTCTTTTGTACATGAGGTAATTAAGAAAATGTTTTTTAGAAAATTTGATATCATTTATCTTTTCGGTCAAAAATTAGTTTTATTCAAAAAATCATGTTTTTAAAAAATGTTTTTAAAAAAAATTAAGCTCATTTTCAAGGAAAAATGTTTTTAAAAATGTTTTATAGTTTTTAAATAGTTCTTTATATGTTTTCAAATCTATTTTCAAAGGAAAAGGTTTTCAAAAATGTTTTATATTTTGAAAATAATTTTCCAAAGAAGAAAGGATATTTTCCTCAATAAATGTTTTTAAAACATCATTAAAAATGTTTCCAATATAAGATGACATCAATTGGTTTTACTCATACATTATTGGTAATATGATCCAAGGTTCCATTATATTTATTTCTTTGAATGGTTTATGTTTTTATGGCATAACATTTATGAAACCAATTTCAATTTCATTGGTTATATATTTCTGAAAAATGTTTCTATTTCACAGGTTATATATCTATGGAACTCACTTATTTTTTTAGGTTATTCTTGATAAAATGATTATAAAACCTATATCTATTCCATAGGTTAGGATAATATTACATATTTATGATACATATTTCATTTTGTGGTGTATTTTATGAATAATGTTTATAATCTCATGGAACATGTATGTATGATTTCATTATGAGATGGGTGGGATCTATATCTCCCTCCAATGTATTGGGTAAAGATTTATATCTAATGAGATAGAAATAAAGTACCTTATCTACTAATATGGTCACAATATTGAACCTTGACTACTAAGATGGTTATGGGATTGAACCATGACTACCAAGATGGTTATGAGAGTTAACCATGACTACTAAGATGGTATGAGGATTGAACCCATACTATTAAGATAGATTTGGAAGCAATAGAGTAACTACTATTCAACTAATTTTTATACAATTATGCATTTTACATAATTATATTCCTTATTCCTATGTTATTATTTAATTTCTTATGTTATTTATTTCCTTATTATTCATGAATTATGAACTACCAACCTTTATTCCATGATTTATGTTTATTGCCTTTGATATGCAAGGTATGATCCTTAATTTTCATGATCATGTTCTTATACCCTTATGTTCAAGATTATTCTTACACATATCCCTTGTTTAGCCTTACTGAGCATTTGAGCTCACCCATTTTATGGTTCCTTCCCCAAATAACGAAGATATGTATTACATTTGATGTGTCTAAGAAGGTTACTAGTCAAGAAGAACCTAGTGGGAGATAATTTGGCTCACTTATGTATCAGCGATTATGTTTCTATGTTTCCAAAGGCACTAGACTAGTACAGTATTTATGCATATGTTTGTGTAATGTATTAAGTATTCTTAAAAAGTGATGTAATATCCATGTATGAAAATTTTGGGTCTCTATAGGAATAATCATGTTTGGGTAGGTCATTACAAAATAGAATCAATGTTTTTTTATGATTATAATCCAAAAAAAAAGTGGTATAAAGGATATTAGAGGTCAGGACTTGGTGTAAAAACTATGTATGTATATTCAGATAATATAACCTTAGTAGGAGTATATATCTCCATGGAAATTAAGGATTGGGTTTATTAATTTCAATAAGTTCTATGATATTAAAATCACCAAGATTGAATTTAAATTGAGGGTTGTCAATGCATAATTTTGGAACATAAAGATATGTAATATGAGTCAATTAATTTTATTGTGCATTATATATTATTAGATTTGATAAATTGACTTTAGTTATATAATTTTATCATTAATGGTCCAATTAGTTTTTTTCACAATAGATCATTAATAATTGATTAGTAAACTAAAAGTAATGAGACGATAATTTGTTTGATATACTAAATGTTATGTTCTTATGTGTGTTGAGCATTATGATTGATAATTATGATTTGTGATAAATTTATAAATATTTGATAAATAATTTGTATGATTGAAATATAGGGTAAATTAATTTGGGTAAAATAATTATCATAATGCCATATTGTGATTGAAATTATGATAATGTGATATTTTTTACTAAAATTTATAATGATTAATTTAATGAATTTATGCTAATATTTATTTTATTATTATTATTATTATTATGGTTAAAAAGAATGTTTATCTGGTGAATTTGTGTGTGATGGATCTATGCATTATTATTTTATCATAAAATCATTTCATGTAGTAAAAGTGATTTTGTTAAGAAATAATAAATGGTATTCAAAATAAACTAATTAGGAAAATGCATATATCTTATAATTTAATTTAATTTATTTTAATAGAGATAATTCCTAGAAAGGAAATGAGCATTGGATTCATGATAAAATGATTCAAGAATATGATATTTTGAAATGATAATTATTTTTAAAATGATATATAAATGATACTAAAAAAGAATGATAATATAGTAATATAATATTATTATGTAAAATGATTTAGTAAATTAGTAAAGCTTGTTGATTTATATTGAAAGTTATTGAATTTTTTGAATCAATAAATGAGATTTTAATATATTATTGTTTTATTTCTATATCAGTTTTTTATGGAAAGGAGGTGTTATGAAGTGGTGAATTACCAAAAAGTTAATTTAACTGAATGTTTTGTAATATGTGAGGATGTTTAATTTTAACCTAATGAGTGTATATTTTTCTGAAACTATATTATTTTATAATTTTCTATGTTTGTAAATTAGTTTTTGAAGTGTTAATATAAATTAATTATTGAATTTTGTTATCAATGTATTATGAAAAATGAATATAAAATGATTTATGATATTTTGAATGAAATAATTTTATTTAAGTAAATTCATTTAAAATGGAGAACATTTTTAAATTAATTGAAAAAATATATGGTTTTGGTATTGTATAACCTAAGGTTAATATGGTAAAGTGTTTATCTAATTTTTATGATAATTTATGATATGGTATTTGAAATTTTGAATTGTATTTAAAGTGTAAAAATTATTGGGTATGTGGGATAAACTATCTATAGTTTTTCTTAATTAATTTTATATTGGTTGTGTGATATTAAATTATTTTTCATAGTGATTGTGTTTTATAAATTTATTTTTAAATAGATTAATTTAATTGTTCTTATTTTAAATTTTATGTCAATAAATTCATTAATGAATTCTATATTTTTTATGATATCATCGTGGTTTCTAGAATGTGTTTAAATCATGTTTTAAAATACTGATTTTTTAAATCTATATCAAATGTGTTTAAAGGGATAAGTAAAAGGTTTTAAAATTTATGATTTTAAAATGGGAATGAGGAAGTTCTATGAACTTTATGGAGGTATTTTAAAATGATTTTTTGGATTAAAATTTTAATTAAATTTTTAAGCATGATGAGTAGACATGAAATGTACAAATTAATATGTTATACATTTTTAAGATATGATGTGAAAGATGTTGTAAATTGGAAAATTATGAGATTTATGGATATTGTTTAATCAATTGGTCATGATTTTCTATTCTTTCACATGCTAATATGAGTTAACTGGTTAAATTCAACATTTTATAATGAATATAGATAATAGAAACAAACTTGAGAAATGTAAAAATTGGATTTTGATAAAGTGTGGTGAATTTAATGATATTTATTTTTAATTATAATTAAATAAAAACATAAGCATGAGGGATAGGTGTTATGAAATTATATGGTATCTGTTAAAATTTTAACTTCCATGACTTAAATTTTCAATTGTTGTTATGATCATGATTATTAAAGTGGGATGTTTTGATTTGTTTAAAATCTTAATAAAAGTTAATATTTTATTGAATGGTTTAATATATGTTGATTTTTTGATAACATGTGAACATGATGATTTAAAAAAATTTATACAAGCATGTGAATTTTTGAAAAAATTTTGTATTTATATAATCTTATTTATCGTAATGTGTTAGAATTTTCAAAGATAATGTTGGAATAAATTTTTTAATGTGATATGAGCATGTTGATGGATTTTTTTCCTATAATGATCATATATAAACAAGTATATTTTCAAATTTTACAATAATGTTAAGTTCTATAAAGTTTAATATTAAATGAGTTATATTTTTTACAAATAATTTTAGATAATTAATTAAATTTTTATCAGTGCATGGAAGAAAATGGGTGTTTTATTATGAAAGCTTACTAAAGTGAATGTATATATTTATTTAATGATTTATATTTTGATGGACATGGTTTATTTTATTATAGAGTTTTTATGGACAATGGTTTAATCCCTTATTAGATTATAAATTCTATAATAGGATATAATTTTGTATAATTTAAAATTTACTAAAGGATTGTCTAACTATGGCTAAGCGATTTGTTCAAATGAAAATCAAGTTGGCTAGATCTAATTGCATTATTTTATGTTTTATAGTGATATGGATAATTCATGTTGTGGTGATGGGTTTTTTACTTTAAAATATGGAAAAATTGGGAAATTAGTGATCAAAATATTAGTAATGTGTGGGAATAGACTAGGTATGGAGGATGGTTTATAATTATCTCAAGAAGAGTTTTGGAATATTTTTCTAGTTTATTGATCTATAACTCAAATGTATTAAAGTATTAAAATTAGGTTAAAAAATATCAAATTTTATCTTTTATCCTTTGTATAAGTATTTTATCGATTTTAGGAAGTGATTTTACTAGGAATCATTATTGTTTTATGATTTTAAATGGGGAGTAGTAATTAGGTTTGGTTCTTATAACATTGTGAATATATTATTTTCATTACAAAGTGAGTAATGGAACATCTATGGATGACTAGTGTTTAATGGATCTATTACTTTAATAATTAAATACAATAGAGCATTGATTTTGATTGAAAAAATTCTATAGTATAGAGCCGTTTATGATCAAGAAGCGCACTTAAGGTCATGTGGAATTTCACTAAAATGGAATAATTCAATTGGGTTAGGGTATTACAAAATTGTGGGATGTTTTCTAGGTTATTAGGAATTTAATCTATCAATGATTTGGAAATCTGAAGAATATTTGAGGTCTCTATAATTGTATTTGTTATTAAGAGATGATCAGTAATTATTCTTAGGGTTGAAAAGCTGTATGGTAGGTAGTTTGTAACAACTCTAGATTTATCAAGTGCATGTGGAATTTATTTTGATATTTTTTTAGTTTATTTTTTGTATATTTTTATCTAATTTTTATTTAGAGGAATAATTATAAGATATTGTTTTAAGTAACTAAGCTACTGAGTATGCTTAGAGTTCACTATAATAGGCTTCCAGGACTCTTGTGGGTACCACTAGGAGTTTGATGGTCTAGAAAGAGGAGGGGTAGCTTGTAGGTGGACACCAAGAGGATGTTGGTGATTCACCAGGAACCCTATGAGAAATTGAGGGTCTAGTAAGGGTCCACCAATAATCATATGGTATTTCACAACCCAATTTTTAAGGGAGGTAAATTATATCTTTTCCTTATTATGATTTATGTTTAAAAATGGAATTTTTTATTCAAATGAAAATTAAATTGTGTTGGATACCACAATTTCTATAATGACCCAAAATTTCACTATTTATTTTCTGTAAATAAATATTTTTTCAATAGCTTGTTCTACATGAAACATCAAACCAGAACATAATTATGATGTGTTTTATTTTAAAAAATATAACCATTAAAATATAATCATCAAATTAGTGGGTATGACACTATAACTTTAATATCTTTTAGAGGTGGTTTAGTAAACAATCGCTAAAAAAAGTTTCAACCCCAACACTTCCCCTCCACCCCCCCGCAGCCCCCCTTCTCCCCTTGAACCCCACAACACCCCCTCTCCCCCCCACAGGTGACCCCCGAACCCTAGCCCCTTGCCGCCTCACCTCCTCATCATTTCTCATCTTTGGTTGTCTTTTGTCCGTCAAATTTATTTGAAACAGATCCACCAATTATGTTGCATAAACAATATTAATCTAAGTTTACTTAATGTAAATAAAATTCCATAAAATCCTCTTTAATAGAGTTGGTTTGATCTCCCAAAAAAATTTAGGTAGTCTACGACCAATCCTAATGGTATGTTTAATTGATAATAATGTGTAGTATAACAATTTTTCCAGCACAATGTTGACATTAATTAATTGAATGATTAATGATTATAAATCATGGGTGGGATTATTCGTTGGATCCCTTTAGATTAAATTCTATTGGTGTCAAACATGTGGCTACTCATGGGTGTGGATATCATTGATTAATAATGAATTGAAAAATGGATTAAAGTGTATTTATCATGATATAAAAACCTAGGTGATTTCATGATATAACATGAATTTGGTAATATATTATTGTTAATAGAAATTATTGGAAATAATTTGTCATGAAAATGAATATTAAATTGAAAGACAAATGGTAATTTTTAAAATTAATCATTGAGTCTTATGATATAATATTTTGATATATTTACAGTTTTGACCTATTTTGAGTTTCATGTTGTAATTATTATATACAAGGCCTGACACAAATTCACTCTTTAATGCCTATAGAGAGAGATATTGGCCCAGTTTAATGTTGTAATTATTATATAGGGAGATTGGATAAATTCCCTATTGTAATGATTATATAAAGGGATATGACTAGATACCTTACTTTTTATAGAGATGGATATGTTTGGGATGGTGAAATGATTATCTAGAGGGATTAGACATGATGTTGAAATGTATATACAATGGTATTTTCCTAGTCATTTTATCATTCCATGGTTCTATGGTGATGGTTGGAATGGCTTTCATACTTTCTCAAAGAAATTTTAGAATGGTTATAAAGTAGGTTTATAGTAATGTTGTATTTATTTCATAATTAATAGACCTATTTATCAGTTTATTAAAAGAACTTATTATCAGACTAGTTTTGATTAGAAATGGTGGTGTCAACCTAATGAGTTGTACTAACACTATATTCGGGCCACCAATTGGTGGTAGAGAATATTATGTGGACATGGGATTGGATAGGGTAAATAGACATTTTTGTTGATTCTTTCTTATTGGGTGGGATGGAGTTTGGATATGAGACTGACATGGGGCTTAGGACCAGGGTATTTTGAGTTTATTTTTGTTGGATAGTTATTTTATTTTTATTACCTTTAGTTTTCCATTTTTATAAACTTTATCATGCGATAAAATGATTTATTATTAATTTCTTATTGGTTCATCCTTTTTATTCTGAGTAGTATGTCGTACTCTTTCATCTATTTCCATTTAAATGATATTTATTTATATTGTTTATTTCCACTATATTGTAACTATACATAAAGGGGTATAGTATATATGATATATCATCACACCCTTGCATCTAGTTAGAAGACTATGTAATATGAAGAGGCACGCTTGATTTCCCATAAGTGACCTGATTTCACTGCATGAGAGATTTCCAGATCAGATGAAAATACAGGATAAATACTATAATAATTATGTGTCTAATATAATCAATTTATATCATGAAATTAGAAAAAATTAGGATCCATACATTATGATATCAAGCATTAATTCTTTATTTATTCTTTTAATAACTGTTCTAGATTAGCATAACCTCTAACATGGCCATGGATTTTCTGATGGTATTTAAATTATGGTCAATTGTGCCCAATATTTTTCTTCTTCTACTCAGAAGTGAGAAATTAAATTTTGATCTATCAATAAATTAAAGTTTGGGGAAATGGTATAAAAAAATTCCATATTATTACCACTTTTATTCACCCATGAATAAATTATCTTGAATACCGACCAATAATAATACATAAATTTGAGAAGAAAACAAAACAATGAAATAAATTTCTCAATTTAGAATCCATTATTGAATTCATATGGAGTGGTTAATCATGACTAGTTGGAATATAGTACTCTATATAGGATATTAATTTTATATTCTAAAACAATAAAATATAACATATGTTCTAAATATAAAACCATATCATGTTAGTTTTATCTTTCTTATACAGTATGTGTCTCTGTATAATTACATTTATGTGACCTCTTATGAAACAAAGTCAATTACCTTGGGGATTTTTATTGAATGAATAGATTTTTCCACTCAAATAACATAAACAATATAAACATCAAATCATTTGATGGTATTTTGGTAGGTATTTTACACAAACTGCATTAAATCACCAAAAATTGTCCTACGAAGTATACTATCCAAAATAGATGTCTTATACTTATAAATACACAATGTGCACGTCTATATTGAACCTTGTATTTTGATAAATATTACTCTAGTTAATAAAATGGTTATATTAACCAAAAAATTTCTATATAACCCCATGATAATATAAATTATCCATACTAGTGATGGATCAATACATTTGGTTCTGGTTTCATTCTTAAAAAACTAATATAAGGTGCGTTTATAGATGTATAATTTTAATTGGGTGATTTTATAACATATGAAAAAAATTCTATATCTTTCTCCCTGTGCCCATTTCTCTAACTCCAACTTTGACACTTTCCCACCATCCCAACATATATTTCCCTTCCTCTATGATTCCTCCATCTATATCCTTTATCACACATGCATATCTTTAAAAATATAATATTCCTTTATTTTCTCCACCTCATTCTTATTTCTTTTTATGTATCTATTCATCCATGAAATCTGTGATCTATATAAAAACCCTATAATATGCCGCTTATGCAGGTTATCTAGTTTGGTTTGTGAAAAATTGGTATCAAAGGCATTCATGCCTCTTCTTAGAAATTTCTATATAGGTTGGGATGTCTTTGTAGACATGAGATAGTATTTTTGAGACTTCATAGGTATATTATGGGAAATTTCTTGGCCATATATCATCTTAAAGTGCTTTAAGTTACCATGGGCTATTGGTAAAAAGTGTCTTTGAGAATTTTTTTATTTAACACTTGAATTTTTCTAAATCGTTAACATATTTATATATATATTCAACTAGTATATGTGAATCTATTTCACAATTTATTAATAGTTATGTGTATTAATTTTTTTTAATATTTTATAGGCACATTGTGATATACATAGATAAAAGATGGATCACATTATTGAGGAACACACATCAGTATGTTAATGGTTTGGAGGATCTTTTAGATTTTACAATTTCCAATTGATCCGTTGAAGGGAGAATAAGATGTCCATGTCCTAAAAGTAAATTTAGAAGATGGTTGAAGAGAGATGAAGTTTATGAACATTTAATATTGAAGCAATTCCCTTGTAAATATTTGTGTTTGATTTGGCATGGAGAATTGAACGTTACAGAAAGGTTGAGCACTGATGTCAATCCACATAATGAGCTCCCAACTTCTTTGAAAATTGGAAATGAAATGAAAAACCTTATAAATTATGCATTTGGCACTGCAAGACACCACCATCAGCATCGAAACATATCATAACAACCATATTAGGGTGCTACAAATAGCAATGTTACAAGTAATGTTTTTGAGACTTTTGGACAACTAAATGAAGATTGTAACGTATCAGTGGATCCTCCACTTGATTATGTGGAAACTAATGTAACTGAAAACTTCACTAAGGAAAATATGTTTCAGGATTTAGTTGACAATGGAAATCAAGAGTTGTATTGTGGATGTTTGAAATATTCAAATCTTTATTTTTTAATGAAGTTGTACCATATCAAATGTCTATGTGGAATTACAAATAAAGAAATTTCCATGACATTGGATTTTTTGTGTGATTCATTTCTTGAATCAAACATCCCGAGGTCTTTTTATGATATGAAAAAAGTTATTAACAGGCTTGGTTTGAATTATAAAAAAATACATTTGTGTCCCAATTATTGTATACTTTATTGGCGAGAGGATTCAAGTAGACAGGATTGCAAAAAATGTTCTTCTAGATGGAAGTCAATGGGTAATGTTGGAAGTCTAAATCAACATACCACCATGATTAAGAAGAAAAGGAACACACATGCAAAGGTTTTGTGTTACTTTGCTTTAAAGACTCAATTGAAAAGATTATTCATGTCATCAAAAAATCGTCGAACACGTGAAGTGGCATTCTGTAGATAATAACAATGATGGGTTAATGCGAAATCCACAAGATTCAAAATCATGGAATACATTTGATTCATTACATCCATATTTCTCAGCTAATCCTAGGAATGTTCGATTGGGATTGTTTACTGATGGATTCAACCCATTTGGGTCTTTGAGTACCATTTATATCATTTGGCCAGTTGTTTTGATCCCTTACAATCTGCCTCTATGGATGTGTATGAAAAAAACTTATTTTATCATTTCGATGATTATTCCTAGAAACAAAATAACTGGAAATGATATTTATGTTTACTTACAGACTTTAATTGAAGAATTACAAGATTTATGGAGAAACGGTGTTGAGACATTTGATGCTTCTTCTAAAACAATGTTCAAAATTCATGATGTTTTAATGTGGACCATTTGTGACTTCCCTAAGATTTGGAATTTATCTGGATGGAACACATACACAAGTTTGGATTTTCCTATTTGTAACTTTGATTTTGATCCAAAATGGATACCTCATAGTAGAAAATGGTGCTTCTTGTACCATCAAATATTTCTCGATGAATCTCATAGATTTCGACTAAACAGATCAAAATTTAACGGTTTCATTGATTGTAGACCACCTCCAAAGTTTTTAACTGGTTCTAAAATATTGACACAACTTGGAAAATTTGAAACATAATTTGGGAAGCTTTATCATTTGAATGATAGTAGGAAACCGGTTCGAAGTGCATCATCAAGTGAAATCAGAATGCAACAATGGAAGAAAAAAAGTATATTCTTAAAAATTCTGTATCGGGAACATAATTTGTTGCAGCATAATCTTGATGTGATAAATATTGAGAATAATTTCTATGACAATTTTATCTTCACATTTCTTAATGATCATGTAAATTCAATGGATCATCTCAATTCTCAGAAATACTTACAAGTAATAAACATAAAACGTGATCTCTGGCCAGATGAGAATGAAAAGTATGCTCCGGTAATTTTTTCAGTGAAAAGTAGGGATAAAGATGCATTCCTTCGAATTTTAAAGCATGTGAAAGTATATTATGGGTATTCAAGTAACATATCAAGTGTGTTGACTTAAATAATCATAAGTTATATTGATTGAAAAGTCACAATTCACAAATTTTGTTACAGTAGTTACTACCATTGGCATTGCGTACATTAAACCTGAAAAATTTACTACTGTTGTACTCCAATTCTACACATTTTTTAGGAAAATATTTGAGAAATCACTATATCCATTTGACCTTCACAACCTTCAAGAGAGTTTTATATTGACACTTTCTGAAATGGAGATGATCTTTCCTCCGTCTTTTTTTACTATCATGATGCATTTAACTATGCATTTGGTTGAGGAAGCTAAATTAGTAGGCCCCATTCATTATAAATGGATGTATACAATTGAGAGGTACTTTATTTATATGTTTTTCAGTTAAGTAAACAATTTTTTTCACTTAATTAAATGCATAATTATGTTTTTTTATTTCACAGATGTCTTGGGCATTTGAAATCATACATGAGAAATAATCTAAAAAAGAAGGCCCTATTATAGAAGGATATTTAGCAAAAGAGTGTATTACCTTTTGTTCTAGATCTTGGACGATATTGAGACAAGATTTAATAAAGTTGGACATGTTGAAAAAACATCGAATCAATCTCAAATACATGGGAAATCAAAAATATTTTCTGTTATTGGTCGTTCTGTTGGGAGGACCTCAAATGTTACACTAAAAGAAATGGAATTATTACAAGCACAGAGATATGTGTTGTAGAAAAGTAAAATTGTAGATCCATTTATTGAAGAGTTGAGGATAAAAAAAGAGATAAATGAGTTTCTGAACATGAAATGAGAAACATATAAAAAAATTGTTAATAAAGATCTTGTGGAATGGTTTTCACAATGTTTAAGTTCATAAATAATGCAATAAATATGAATATTAGGTTGACACATATATTTTGTAATCCTAATAAAGTATATTTCTTTTTTTAGATCATGAATATTGATACTCGAGCAGAGTTGTTAGAAGATTTGATGTTTCTTTCTCAATGTCCTCTAAAACAAGTTAGAAAGTTCGACGCTTACAACGCGAATGGATTTAGATTTCGTACAGTTGGTCAAGAAGAGGTTTTAAAAACACAGAATAGTGGTATATATACATTTTCTGAAGTGGGATATTATGGAAAGCTGACTAATATTATTGAATTAAACTACCATGGTCATTTTTTAGTGGTTTAATTCAAATAAAATTGTGTCGATATTATCAGAGTTGTTAAAAGAGATTCTTTGCAATTTAATTCTGTGGCCTTCTCTTGCTTGATGGATGTTGGTGATCATGAACTACGTGATCCATATATATTATCTTCAAAAGAAAAAATGCTATATAATTTGAATGATGTTGTGGATGAAGGGTGGACGGTAGTTTCTCACGTAAAACAAAGATATTTGTATGATATGGATGATGAAGTGGAAGATTTGACCTCTGACATTGAATATCATCAACAATAAGAATCGGAATTATTTTTCCACCATGATATTGAAAATATTAGTCTAATAAGGATGAATGAATTGGATGAAGTAATGGAGTTGGAAACTGACATGATTGAAGGAGAAAATGATTGTATGTACAGTTATGCATTCATTTAGCAACCACTTATTATATTTGTGAAATCATTCAATATAATTGTAATGTATATTTTGTTTGTTATTATTGTGCATCTGTTATATTTTTTTTATTTTCTATATAAATTTTTTGAAATATATGTTATGAACTTAATTTTATTTGATTAAATGATAGGAATGCCAAGGATGAAGCGATATACTGTTTCATCAACCACTACGACAGATTATGATCCATTTGTCTCTCTCCCTATGACATCTAAGCCACCATCTGCCTACCCCCCTGCACCATCTCTCACACCCTCAGTGAGCATCCCTTTAGTAGCTTAGTCATCGCCTCCCTCTTTAGGATCCATATTAGTGGGGGAGCGTCATGCCACTTCTAGTTCTTCGCAGGGATACTGGAGGGTGACTATTATAGGTACAAATATTAATATGAATACATTTATTACACATTTTTATACTAACTTTTTGTTCATTAAATATGGAAATAATGAAACTGTGGAGAAAATTATAAAATGTTTAGATGTATGGAATCTGACTAAAGAGAAGATAGTTGTCCCATTTGATTCATATGGGGTCCCTGCGGATGATGTCGCATGATTACTAGGCCAGATTTGAGGCCAGCTGGCCGCGGAGCCCGTTTCTCTTCCTATTTCACATGATGATTGGAGACATATGACTAAAAGTTTCAAAAATGATGTTTCTAATTCCCAAATAAAGTTAATTTTAATACATTATGGTGTAATTAAATTTCATGTTATTAATATTTTCAAAATGAATTTATATGTACATATATTTTTCTACATTATGGTTATTGATGTGATAGTAGTAAAGTGGACATTGAAAAATCTTAGTAAAAAATAGAAATACATTAAATGGAGATTGTGGGGAAATTTCAAAGATACTTCATTGACCACCCAACATATGTATGAAAAGCTACCCGATGGGGTACACAAAGATCAATGGAAAGATTTTGTTGACAGACATCGTGATGAGAAGCAGATGGTATTTAAATATATATTACTATAATAATATCATTTTAAATATATAAGTGTATATTAAGAGGAGATGAAATTGAATAAATTACTATTAAATTTCATTTTATTTATTTTAGGATCTTTCAAGAAAGAATGCATCAAGACGGGTTAAGCAGGTCATCCCTCACACTGCGGGGTCAAAGAGTTTCTCTAGAAGTCGACCTGCTTTGGTAATCATTTCATTAGTTTAAATATTTATAAGAAAATATTATTTATTTAATAAATTAAATTTTTAATTTATGTTTGTTTAATGAAATCACAGATTTTAGGGCATAAAGCATCCCAAAAAGAAGTGTGGTTGAATGTTCACCAAAAATCTGATGGAAGTTTTGTTAATGAGCCTGCCAAAGAAGTTGGGGTATGAACTCATTTTTCATTATAATAACTTATTATAATTCGTTACTATGTTAATATGTATTTCTTCTAATATGACTGTTATTTGATTTATAGGTAAAAATTGATGAACTGTGGGATTCCAATTCTGCGGAGTCCTACTCAGTCTCCCAGGATGACCCAATTGTTAAAGTCATTGGGAAAGAGCATCCTAGTAGAGTGTGCGGGATGGGTTTGGGACCCATACTATATGAGGTATTTGGCATTCCATTGGGTATTTCAGCTACATCTACTCTTATTTGTAGTTAGTCCATAACTCGAGATACTCAAAGAGAGATTGTTTCTTTTCAAAACACAATTCACAACCAGGGGGCTTAGATATCCGCTTTTCAGAAAGCGTTGATTTCTATATATCAGAAGATAACAAGATCTTCCCTTGGTCGTATTGCATCAACTGGTGGTGAGTGGGTAAATCAAAATCATTTAGTTTGAAAACTTTTACTAGTTTTCAGTTTAAATATAAATATACAATAGTATTTAATTTTCAATATAATGTTCTTTCATGTGGTAGCAGGAAGTAGAGATAGAGGTGGAGAGGGTGATGAGCTTTGTTCATCATCAGACCATGATTAGTTGTTTTATTGATATGTTGGAAAAATATGGTAACAGTTGGTTTGTATATGTATTATATATGGCACATAGTTGCCACCAAACATTTTCATAACCTAACATTTTCTTGATTTATCATGTTTTATTTTATTTTTTTTATTAATTTCTGATGTTTCCTTTTATGTCTTGATTTCTCAAGGGTTGTATGCACCATATATGTCAATTATTTTTTTCATGAATTATTTTTTATGTTTCATTTTTTCTAAAATTATTAGGTTTGTTACCTAAGGATAAATGATCAAGAATATATCCTATAGTAACAGTAAACAATCCATTCATAGTTCTTGGAAAATTTCCTCTATGAAAATATGTCTCGTGTATAGGAGGAGAAGGATGAGATGTATGGGAACCATTATGTGAGAAAGAAGTAAACAAATTGATATTAATGGGGAATGGTCTCGCCTTTAGGTTATAACCAGTGTGATTATAATTTTCACCAAAGCCAATTATAGGAGATCCCAACATCATTACATATATTGAAACATCATGAATCAATCCACATATAGTTTTTATAAAATAACCCTATGCATATTAGGCTCTTTCCTAGGGTAAGAGTAATTTTTTTCCTAACATAGGTTTATGGATAAAGAACCACATTCTAAGGATCTTTATGTAGATTTGGATAATATGTAGAGGAAAATAGGTCTTACTAGGTAGACTGCTCTATGAAGTTTCAAGTCTTACAAGATGGACCATGCATCACATAGTTTAATATCATGTGAAAATGACTAAAATAATCTATAGTTTAAGATCATATGAAAAATACCTTATTATTAGAGGTTTAATGTAGTTTAAACTGATGTTTAAAATGTAATGAACTTGTCTTGATGCCAACCCTATGGATAGAAAACCAATGTGAATGAAGAAACCCAGTCACAAAGATAAAGTGGGGGATTTGATATCTGTTTTTTGGTTGGGTTTGAGATAGGATATCTAGGAATCACTATGTATCCCATGAAAATAGGAATCAATCCACACATAGTTCTTATAATTTTGGGGAAACTATGATCACCTTGACTTAGAATTGAGAAATAATAGGGAAAACAAAATAAATATAACGAGTGTAATGGTACATACCATTCCATGGAGGTTTTTATGGATTTAACAGTGATTACCATATCAGTTTAGTCAGGAAAGATAGCCACTAAATCCAAAAATCTGCCGCGGAATAAACGCACTACGACAGTTTCCATAAACTGTCGCTAAATCAAGGAAACCATCGCGTGTTGTATCCCGACACAAACTTTAGCGGTGGTTTTTGGAAACCGCAACCACTTCCAAAATAACCACCACGAAATGGTCATTTACCTGTAGTGTGAATAGTGTTTACCAAATTATGAAATATATATAAACAAATATAAATTACATTTAATACAAATTTACCAAGTTCATTTTATGCCTAAAAATATTTTTTAATAAAAGTAGAATTTTAATATGTTGTATATTTTATTAAAAAAAAGTATATTTTTGTTAAATTTTTATATTAATAAATTATAATATTGATTTATTAATTCTATATTTAGTAGTTTTTATAAAAATAAGAAAAATAATAGTTAGCATATTAAAAAAATTAAGTTCCTATGAAAATGGTTTTCATTATATTTTTTTTAAAGTTAATTTCTAAAATTAAAGAATTATTATATGAAAAAAAAAAATTGGATTTATAATAAAAATATTTTCTCAGGATAATTTTTTGGTATTTTTTTTTAAATAGTTGTTTTTAAAGTGAATAGTGAAAAATGAAGTTTTTACCAAAATTGGAAATTTTATGACTTTGTCATTATATAAGAAAGATTTATAAATTTATTAAACATTTTAATTATTCAAATATATATTTTACTAGTAAAAATATATATTTTAAATATTATTCTGAACTAATAAAATCTATGTTTATGTTTTATAACTTTAGTAACATTTTATTTAAATTTAAAAATAGTTTTAGCCTTTTATTTAAATTAAAAATATTTACAGTAAATTCAATTTTTTATTGGTTTAAAATCCACGAAAAAAATATTTTTTTATAATAAACCAATTTATGTAATATAATCAATGACATTCATAATTTTAATCTACACATAAATTTTAATCTTAAAAACACACTTTTCCAAAAAAACTATTTTTACATGTCATGTGCATTTATTATGAGATTAAATGTTAAAAACCATAGATATTTTACTTGATAAAATTATTTTAGTTTTTTAAATAAGACTTTTCAAATTATTTAATAAGACAAATTTTAAATTTTTTTCATTAAAATTAATTAATTTGGTTAAAAACATTAGTTACCATGATAAAAATAAAATATGTAAAAAGAGTTTTACTAAGTATAAAAAACCTAAATCATTTTAAAAATCATATATACAAGTGTGTGTGTGAGATATTTCTTAAAAAAACCTCCTCACCTCTACTATTTTACCCATATGGATCCTTTAACTCTTAAATAGTGACATACCATTATTGAAATTTAATGAATACATCCAAAATTTACCTTCTCTTCACTTGTAAAAAAGGATCATTTCCGCAACTTCATGATACACTTATCCCTTAGAATTTTGTCATGAAACTCTTAATTATTTCTCCTACAAGAATCATATCTCAATTTCAAAATCCTCTCATCTCACATAGTTAGCGTAAGGCCTCCATTTTAGAGGAGTCTTTTAAGGGAAAAATCAAGTTCCAAAGTAAGTACTAACTTTTACCTAAAGTCATTTCTTTTATATATTTCCATTTCAAATATATTTTTAAAAATATTATATGAAGATTTAAGTATTTATATTATACTTAATTTTTTTATATTCATTTAATAACCATTAACCATCTTTCCCCTTTTCTATTAAGAAAAATTAAAATGTCATTCATTCATTGTGAAGACTACCGTATCTATGAAGTAATGTATCTCATTTTTCACCTAGTTTATTTCTTATTAGACTATCTTAAAATATGATTCAAAGCCTTAAAAATTTATAAATAATATCATTACATTTTTATAATAATTATATTATTCCAAAATAAATCACTTTTATAACTATACTTATCCACTAATTATAGTATGTTCATGTTTGGGTTGGGATAGCCCCTACTTGAACAATGCTATAAAATAATATCATGGATGAGTTTGAGAACTTAATTTATGATAATATATGATATAAATAATTAAATAATGATTTTATTTTGTTTCTATAATGTTAAAATTAATATTAAACTCATTAGTTAACATACCATCATATGTTCAATAAAAATCACTAAAACATGCTCATCACTGATTTTATATTTATGTATCATAACCAAAAATCTCATAGAATGTAGTTATAACATTATAAATAATTATAAATCATCAATTTTAGTACCTTTATTGATATTTTAATGATTAACTATGGTATAATAATAAATAAAAAGACCATTATTATGAAACTAGTTCAAAACAATCAAGATTACTCATACCTGATATCAATAATAGATAATAACTAACTAATATAAATATAGAGAATAATTAAAAATGATTTTTTTTTAAAGGATACATTTGTGTGTGTTTGTGTGTTTGTGTGAAAATTACAAAACAATTTTGATTAATATCATTATTTTTTATAAAAAAGATTCAATTACTTTATTTGAAGTCAGGAATTAAGGTAAGGGTTTCATTATGTTATTTTCAAATCCATGATACATGTTTGATTTTGTGCACCATGTATTTTTATCTGATGTATACACGACACATTTAATATGATATATCATGAATTTTATTTTGTTTATTTTCTTTTAAGTTCAATTTCAATATTTTTTTAAAGGTATTTAGACTAAAATGTTACCCAACCCATGAGGACTTCATTGTCAATCTCATCTTCAAATAAAGATTGTTTTTAAAAGATAATCTATTAAGGGAATATGTATTATTTCTAAATAATTAATAATTTTCTTTGGATATTCATTTTTTTACATATCCCTTTAAAATTTTCCATTCCCTTGACTCATATTTTACTTAAAGTGTTTCTTATAAGTCAAAGTAGTTGTGTCTCTTATTTTCGATCAAGAACCTCACTTTTCCCATGTCCATATTTACTGGATTATTTGATAATTTCATTATATATGACTCAATAATAGATTAAGGTTATTTCTAATAATATATAATTTATTAAAATGTTTTAATAATATTTTTAACATTTTTATTATGGGTTCCCTTCATTAAAGTATTGAAAGAATCTCTTTTCAATGGTTTATGTGTGAACAAATCTTTCTGTTATTTTGTATTTTTATATGAAAATTCTTCTCTATACTTTCTTGGTTTACAAAAGAAATTATAATACTCTATGTTTTATAAAGTATTTCTTTTTTAAGATAAGTATTTTTAAAAGTTCAAGGATATTCCTTGTTTGAAATATTATTTTTTTAATACTCCTAGATTTGTTTCTTATCTATTTTAACATCTTTTGAAATATTTTAATCTTGTTCAAGGATATTCTTCAGATGAAAATATCTTAATTATTCCTCTATATATATTATTAAATGTTATTTTATTTTATAGTAGTGATTAATCATATCCTTTATCTTTCATATTTATCCACTATAAATATTCATAACTTTTCTTCCAATGTTTTTACATTGTAAATTCCCAATTTTCTATTTCATTTATTGAAGGGTTTTCACCTGGATTTCATTCATTAGTTGATTGGGTAAATTTTTTACTAAACTATATCCACATTATCTATACAGTGTAAATACCATATAATTCATTGAACAGTATCTAACTAGAAATTTATTTAGTGTTATTGGATACACATTTATATTCAATGGGTTTATCATGTTTATTTATGGAATTATAATTTTTTCTTGATATGATTCCATTTAAAATGGATATAAAACCCTCTTTCTTTCCATGTCTACTTTATGATATGAATAGGATGGGTTTTTTGTGGTAGAAATATATATATGGATGATAATGGGTGGGTTCATATATATCCCTCCAATGCATTGGTTAACTCTGATACCTCATGAAATAGTAAGGAGTGGAAATAATGAGTTTATCCTCAAATTCTTGAGCATTTTGATTTTTATCAATATTGTAATGAGTGGACATAATAAGTCTATTCAAAAATTCATGGTTATAATTAATTTTCTAATAAAGTTTCCTATTATTATTATGGTTACACCTTTTAAGTTTATTTTCATTTTAATCTATGATATTTTTCATTTTTATGCCTATTTTCTATTATATTCCATCATTTTATGTTATTCTCCCTTGATTTGAGATTATTATTTTATACATCTAAGCCAGGTTTTTATTGTTGTTCCCATTTGATATTTGGTAATTCCATGATATGTACTCATTTTATTCCAATCCTTATTCCATGATTTATAATATGTGCTTTTTTGGGTGTAACTTTCTTATGAATCCTGATTATACCCATTTTCTCATCTTTTGTTTACTTGTGATCTTTGATTATTATTGATTATATTTACCCTTATAGATTATCTAATCTACCTCATTACTTATGGTTAAATTTACCTAGTTTATGAAGAATATTTATATGTATGAGGTTTCTAGAAAATTTTCATTTGTGGAGAACTTGTGGGAGATATTTAAGACTTGTTATGGATTAATTAGTTTCTTATATAGTGGGAAAAAATCAACTACTTGAAAAAGATAGGGTATTTTTCAGTCAATTTTTTTAATAATTCTATAAATAAATAAACCTAAAATATAATTGGAATATATTATAATGAAATAGTTTCTTTAAGTCATTTAATTATGATATGTTCACTTTGGGGGGATTTTATAGTTAGTATCAGGGAAGGGTTTAAATAAATTTAGAGATTATGATGTTATCGGTTGAGGGTGTAAATGTCATGAAGGGGTGATAAGTTAAGTTTGATCATAATTTCTGATGTATAGATAACAATTTAGGTCAATTGAGGTAATATTTCATATTTAAGGCATTGGGATAAGATAAATTAATTAAAAATCTTAGGTATGGGTCTAAGGGATAACTCCAAGTATAGGATAACATAACAAAGTTTTGGTAATGTAGAGATTGTGTGTTTATCATAAAAATTAAATCCATGTATGGATATTAGAAATTGGATGTGATTGTGTAATATTTGAACCTGTGGGTAATCACCTGAAAAAATATTGGTTGAGTATCAACTCTATCTTCATATTGGTGCATGATGAGTGGGCCTAAGACTGCGCACTTAGTTAAATATTAATGGGGGATATGTTTTGATTAATCATATTATCTTTACAAGACATTATATATGATTTATTATTTTAAGTAATTAGGTTAAGTAATTAGGTTTAGGAATGTGATATAACCCAACCTAAAGAAAAATATATTTAACTGAGAGTGATTTAGGTTAAACTTAAAGATAATGTAATAATTTTGAAGAGTGAGTCATTTTAAAGATGAATTTTTCATGTAGATATATTATAATAATTCTCTTATGGTGTTAATTTTTCATCACCCGTGATTAACTAATTTTTTAATAATGTTTGGATTCTGAAGGATTTGAGTTAATAATGGATGTTGTGGACAATGTGGATATTGTAACAATAAGAGTCCTAATTGAAAAAGAAATAAAGTGAGAAACCATATGATTATTCCAAACCAACTATCAAGAATAATTATTAATAATTTGATCATAATTTAATTCCTGAACAAAAAAATAATATAATAATGGAGTATCATGAAGTTTTTAGTGATAAAGATGATGAAGGAAAAAATGTTCAATTTCCCGCATGTCAAAAATGTGGGAAGAAGCACTGAAAAAAATGTCTCAAATGAATTGGGAGATGTTTTATGTGTATAAAAGGATATCATGAAGCTTCTATTTTTCAAGGAAAATGATAATTTTAGTCAAAAAAAATGAAAGAAAAAAAGAAGTTTATACTAAAGTAATATCGATAATTCACTATCTTAAATGTGGGAAACTTAGACATTATTCAAGCCAATGACCTAATCTAAGGGATAACAAGGATGATATGCACCAACTAAGGTAATCCTATGTAACCAAAACTTTGTAAGTGGGTTATAAAAATGATATTTAATGAGGAAAATTAATCACCCACTCAAGAATTGTAAGTATTGTATTTGTTCCATGTTCAACCTACTCTTATTTACCTAAGAACATAAAATCACCACCCCGATGACTAAATGTTGAATTATTAAAAAAACATTTTAGTGGTTTGATTATTGCATCCCAACTACATAACACTTATCTAATATATTTTTATAGTAATTATCTTCCTATAAAATCTTATTTTCATTTATTCAAATATGATGGGATATTAGACATAGATTGCCTCTATTAATATATAGGCCATCAAAACATCCAAGATAGTAAAATCATAACTAAAAAACAATACATAATCACCTATTAATACAATGATAACTATAAAACCACAATAAAAAGTTACACCCATTATATTGGATTATTTAGAAAAAGTAGTTAAAGAAAAATAAACATTTTTTATATTCCTATTATGAGGGGAATTTTTAGTTTACTAGTCATACCAAGGATAGTGAGGAGGGAAACCTCCCTAGAAATTAAATTTATATTCATGTATATTCTATGGAAAACCTTAAATATTTCAGTATTTAGTAATAATTAAAATTGAGAGGAATCAATTTATTTAGGGGGGGAATTTAACAACCTGAAATTTCACGATGTATTTTAATTAAATAAAAATTTTGTTAATAGCATGTTCTACACGCAACACCGAACTAAAACAAAACGGGGATGTGGTTTATTTAAAATAAAATATTACCATTCAAATAAATTCATCGAATTATAGGGTAGGAATAAGAGTAACCTAATTATTATATATATATATATATATAATGATCATTTTATATAGATCTACATAGTTCATTTTGCTATTAAAAATCTATTTTACTAGAATTTTTTTTTACACAGCACATTTTAAAAAAAACTAATTATATTATTTTTAAATGATTGTATTAATAAAATATTATATTTATTGATTAATTATAGTTTTATTTGGGATTTATAAATAGAAACAAAAAGAACAAAAAAATTAAAAATAGTTATTTTCCTATGAAAATAGTTTTAATTGTATTTATGTTTAATAGATAAATTCTCAAATTTAATAATTTTAATATAAAAAAAAACTAAATTCATTTTTGGATTTAGAATAATGTTATTATATTAGGATATATTTTTTCTAAAATATTTTATTTCTAAGTGAATAGTGAAAAATAATGTTTTTACCAACTTAGGTAGCATTTTATTCCAATTTAAAGAGTTTTTAGTCTTTTCTTTTAATAAAAAATTTTTATGGTAAAATAAATTTTTGGATTTATTTGAAAGACAAAAATATATATATTTTTATAATTAACCAATTTTCATCATGTAAATTAATATAACTAGTGATTTTAACCTACACACAAATTTTAATCTCAGAAACACACTTAATCTATAAATGTTTTTAAGTGTTGTTTATATTATTTATGAAATTAACTTTCATAAAATGTATAGATTTAATGTCATAAAATTATTTTAATATTTTAAATTTGGATGTTAAAATTTTTAAATAAGTACAATTGTAATTTTTTTTCATAAAAATTAATTATCAAGGATAAAAACATTAGTTATCGCGGTGAAAGTAAAAAAGGGTAAAAAGAGTTTTACAAAGTGAAAAAAAAAATAAAGCATTTAAAAATGTTTCTAAAAGTGTTTTTATTAGATTTGGATCATACAATCATCCTTCCATATATTATTTTACACTTTTTTAGCCCTTTACCCATGAATAGTGAAACACCGTTATTCAAATGTAATGAGTGCTTTGAAAATTACTCTTCTATGCACTTATAAAAGGGGATCAGTTAAAAAATGTCATGATAATACAATCCCTTATAATGTCTTCATGAAAATATTTCATTTTTATCCTCATTTAATATTCTCTCAATTTCATAAGCCATTGGTCTCAATTAGTTACCTTAAGGACTCCATTTCTAAGGATTCCTCCAAGACAAAACTCATATTCTCAATGTAAGTACTAAATTTTCCATAACAATATTTTTTCTATCTTTTAATTTCAAATATATTTTTAGCAATATTTTATGATTATTTTAATATTTATTTTATAATTAATTTTTATCTATTTTGTTAATAACCATTATCTTCCCTTCCCCTTTTCCATTAAGATAAATGAAAACTCCATTCTTATGTTGTGTGGACTACTTCCCCCATGGTGTAATGTATCTCATTTTTCATTCAGTTTATTTCATATTAAACACTATTAAAATATTATTAAAAAACATAAAAATATCTAAATAATATCATTATAATTCTTTAATAATTATATTATTCCAAAATTAGACACTTTCATAACCATATTCATCCATTTATTACGGTTTTTTCATGTCTGGGTCAGTCTAACCACCTACATGACGAAGAAAATAAAATGACATCATGGATGACTATGAGAACTTAATTATAGATAATAAATGATATAAATAAGTAAATAGTGATTTTATTTTTGTTTTTAAATGTTAACACTAATAACATACTCATTAATTAAGATACCAACGTCTATTCGATAAAAATTAATGAAATATGCTCATTGTCGATTTCATATTTAAGGGTCATAAAAAATCTCATATAATGAAATTATAAAATTATAAATAACTATAAAGAATAAATTCTAAAACCATTTATGATCTAGGAATGATAATCTTTGGGAAAATAATGAAGAACATCACCACTATTATGAAATTAGTTTAAAATGATCAAGCACACCCAATATAGAAAATACATAATAACTAACTAGTGTACATGTAGAGAATTATTATAAATAAAGTTTATAAAAGGTTATAAATATGAATTATATTATGAAATAGGTAATTTACATAGTCATTTTTGTTATAAAAAATTTCCAATAACTTTAGTGAAAGTCATGAATTAAGGTTAGGGTTTCATTATTGGATTTTCAAATCCATGAGACATGTTTGATTTTGTGCATCATATTTATTTATATAGCATATACACTTCCCATTTGAGATGATATATCATGAATTATCTTTAATTCATGTTCATTTATGTTCAATTTTAGTCACTCTCTTTTAATGGGTTTTGACAAAAATATTACTCAAACTGTAAGGGTTTTATTGTAGATCTTATCTTCAAATCAAGATTGTTTTTGAAGATAATCTATCTGGGTAAATTGTATTATTTACAAACCCCCTCGTAATTTTCTTTGGTTATTCATGGTTTTTTACATGCCCCATAAAACTTTTATTTCCCCTTAACTCATATTTTACCCAAAGGGTTTCTTTTAAGTGAAACGGACCCCATCTCTTCTTTTCAGCTAAGAACCTACCTTCTATGTCCATATTCATTAGATAATTTCTTTAATGTCCATATTTATGCCTTGATTATTGATTAAGGTCATATTTTTATAATTTTACATTCATTAAAAATTTAAAGAAGATATTAATGTTTTCTATATGGGTTTTTTTCATCAAAGTATGAAAATAATCTCTTTATAGTGTTTTCTATGTGAAAACATATTTCTACAATTTTGTCTTTTTCTATAAAAATTCTTCTACACACTTTATTTATTTATTAAATAAATTTTAATATTCCGTGTTTTATAAAGAATTTATTTTTTTAATAAATATTTTTATAATTTCAAGGATATACAAGGTTTTCAGAGTAATTTTTTTAATGCTCGTAAAAATATTCATCTATGTCGACATAATTTTATGTGTTTTATGTTTGATTAGGGATATTATTAAAATTATAATTTTCAAATTCTTCCATTATATGTCTTGTGATTTTTTATTATATCATAGGACTAATATATCACTTCTTTTATCTTTCCTAACCATCCACTATGAATATTATTCACTTTTCTTATAATGTATTTCCTTTTTGAATGCCCTATTTTCCATTTTTTATTGAAGGGTGTTCACTTAGATGTCATACATTGATTGGTTGTAGAAATTATTGACTAAATTGTATACCCTTTTTATATATAGAGTAAATATATTAAACTTCATTGAATGGTATCTATCAATATGGTAATTTATTATCATTAGATACCTATTTATATTCCATGTTTTTATCATTTTTATTAACGGAATCAAGAATTTTCCTTATATTATTCCATTATAATGGGATTTAAGACCCATTTTATTTCTATGGGTTCTTTATGATATGATGATGATTGATTTTATGAGGTAAACATTTATATAAATATAAATATATATGATTAATTGTGGGGTCCTACATCACCCTATAATGCATTGATTAAGTTTGGTATATCCTGAGATAGTAAGTAATAATTTTATTCATAAAGGTGTAGAAATAATGAGTTTTCACACCTTTTAATGTGTAGACATAATGATTTTGTTCACAAAGGTGTTGGCATAATGAGTTTTCTCACTAGGTTTCCTATTTTTATGATTGTTCCATATTTCTATGTATCATTTATTTTCATTCTATGTCACACTCTAGGTTTATACCTATTTTCTATGATATTCTACACTTTTATGTAATGTTCCCATGATTCCTGATTATTATTTTATATATATATAAAAGGTTATTATTTTTTCACCTCTTTGATATGTGAAAATTCCATGAGATTTTATTATTTTATGTCATGACTCATTCCATGATTTATGATCTATGAATTTTTGGGTATAAATATCTTATCTATCCTAATTATATCCATATACTCAATTATTATGTTTAATTGTTATTGATTATGTTTACACTTATTGACAAACTGATTTCACTTATTCCTTATGTTTCCATTTCCCTAGGTTTTGAATAAAAGTAATATATATGATGTTTCTAAAAGAGTATCATGTGTGGAGAGTTTTTTAGATATATTGAAGACTTATTATTGATTAATCAGGTCCTTATATAGTGAGACAAATTTCCATTACTTTTAAAATACATGGTTTCTATTAGTTAAATTTTTTCTAATTATATAAAAATCAAAACCTAAAATATCATGAGAAAGTACTGTAATGAAATATTTTTTTTAATTTAGGTAATTATGAGATATTCACATTCATGGTATATCATAATTTATATCCCTAACCATTATCTCTTCAGTTTAATATAACTTCTATATCTTTCAAAAATAATAATGATGCATCAGTTTTGTTGTGATTATGACGGTAAATGGATAGTTTTCCATAGGGTGTTATTTTAAGGTAATGTGTTTATGATTATTATTTAATATAATTCATCTCATTATTTCAATATTATAATAATTTAAGATTTATGGTGATTTATGAGGGAAGTAATACCTCTTCTTGGTGCAGATTTCTAAATTATTGAAAGGTGGGTGTTTAAAAACTTACTCTTGATTTCAATTGAATTATCCATGTATAATATGTGTGTGTTATGTGTGAATTTTTAATTTGGTTATCTAAATGAATTATATAGAAATTTATATTAATGGTAAATTTATTATATGAATTTAAATGACTAAATTGAGTGATTCATAATATACCGAATCTATTTTTTTTATATAACACTTAGGAATATTTCTAGGAATATTTTGGAATCCAATAGATGAGTTGGCATGGAATGTTCTGGCATGTAGAGCCTCAATGAGGTGATATTATAAATATTAAATATATATTATCACATACACATATTTTTTATAAAAATTATCAAACTCTAGATCGGAGTCTTGGATCAGAAACATGAGTCCATAGTTGGGTTTAGAATGCAGATATTATGCTAGGAATGACAAAAAGTTTGTTGACATCGGACTCTTGGTTGGAGGAAACCATTCACAGGGTGTTAAATGGAGATTTATTAATTTAATAAAATTAAATAAATAAGCAACCCCTCTCCATTTTTGTTTCATGCATGGTGGAAGGGATAGGATGTTTTCCTCCCACTTCGACAGATGACCTAAGTATGAACGAAGGAGAGGAGGTTCCTCTGATCCCCATTTGTTATATTGATCATCACCAGATTGAGGTCCAGTAGGTTCTGAGGGTCGGTTTGGAACCAAATATTTTGTTTTTAACTATGAGGCTGGAGTACTTATGATATTTATATCCCAATATCCATCTATAAATTTTTTTTATAGTTTTATTACCCTATTTAGACTACTATAGATCCCATGGGGTAGACCTTTTGGATTCAAGTGGAAATCGGGGGTTTCAGGTGGCTCATAGGGATTCCCCATTCAGAAATACTGATCACAAGGCATGTAGTGTAGGATCATACTTCATGTTTTATTCCCATTCATGGAAGATAAACTTTGGGTACTACACCTCATGTACTATGGGTGCAGGAGGTGTAGGGATACTAGGTCATGTGGCTGAGGACATAGCCAAGGATTCCATGTCGACAGACATGGGCATGTGGAAATACACATCTAGGTGACACGGGCACAAGGTTTCAAACATTGGAATGGGCAGAGGACACTACCAAGTTTCCAAAAATCCAATACACACTGTGTACCTAGGCTATACACTATATGGGAGGACATGGTTAGTTGACTGTGTATGGGAAAAGACATGACCAAGAGATCGAACAAGGTCACACGCTCTGTGATGTTGAGTACACACTGTGTATATTCTCAAACACACTATGAGTACCATGAGGGGACATGACCAAGAGAAATATTAGAGAAACACACTATGTACCATAGGTACACACCATTTACTTCCCTCTGAGACTTCTCCCTCATGCATCTCCACCTTCAGAACTTGGATGGAGGCCTGTTAGTAGCCTATCCTGAGTAGTTTTCCTTATGGTATGTGATGGTGGCCATGTTTTTGGAATGGGATATGAGACATGAGGTGAGGTTAAAAGGTCACTTTATAGTGATATATAAACTAGTATAATTTTTTTAAATTCCCCTGGTCTATCCCCATGAGGGAATAGTGTGGCATTACGTCCTTACACTACAAAATAATTGTCTTTTTCCAACATGGGAATATCTATTGGTAAAAGTGAATTTTCTGTTGGTAAAACATTTTACCAACAAAAATTGTCCTGTCAGTAATATTTAGGTAAAACCTTTTTCACAGAATGTTATTGCGATAGATAAAATAGTTCTGTTAGAATTATAATAATACTAATAGATAATATATATGTTGGTCAAATTGTGTAGCAACATATTCATATGAAGAATATATTTGTTGGTAATAATATTACCAACGTATAATATCTATTTATAAATTACATTTAAATAAAAAATATTAATTTTTATTGATAGTAAAATTTGAAATTATATATATTAACTTATCATATATAATACACCTATTTTAATTATCAAACCCAAGAAAATTTTCACACATATTCAAATGTAGAAAAATATAAATTATATTAATAATGAAATTTAATACAAAATGAATCAATACATAGTTGAAGTTGATTGATACCCAAAGACCATAAAAACACAGGATCTGTCTATGTAGCTATCACTGATGCACCCCCCCCCCCAATGAAAAAAAGGGCATGTTGTTGGTTGATTGAAATCCTCCAGCACCCATCATGGAAGAAAAATAGTTACTTCCACCGAAGATCTTTCATCACCCCCCAAATAGGAAATTAAAAGAAATAAACCAAGTGAACATCAGTACTAGGGAGAAAACACTTTCCATTGTTATGTCACACCCTTTAGCTCTAATATCTACACCGTACACAACCAAAGTGTATAACCATAAATAAGTGGAACATATCTGCATGAATTGAAAAAAAATGAAAGTACAAAAAAATGATCCGTGTAGAATGACAATTTTTCATTCATCATAAATGTTGACATATCAACTAATCAAGTCACCTTGAGTACTAGTGAGGAACCCCAACTCACTACTATCAAACCATTTATCTCCAAGATCTACACCACACACAACCAAAGATCATATCCACAAATTGGTAAAAAATATATACATGAATTGAAACCAAAATAGAAATAAATAAAAATCCAAAAAATTGATCTACATTGATGAAATATCAACAAATCAAGTAACCTTCAGTACTAGTGAGGAACCTCAAGTCACTACTATGTTGCACCCTTCATCTCCAAGATCCACACTACACACAATGAAACATCATACCCACAAATCTGTAAAAAACATCTACATGAATTGAAATCAAAATAGAAATAAATTAAAATAGTGAGAGTGAATGATATAATAAGAAAGAAAACATTATAAAATTTCTTTAGTTGCCTAATTGAATGTGTTTTTAAAAGAATACAATATGTGGCTTGGAGGATGTGAACTTTATTATTGTTTCCATGCCTCATCTTATCTCAAGGGGTCACTGGAAGTGCGAGGATTCTTTTAATAAAAATTATTCGCATATTATTTATCAATAATGTTGCATAGCTATTGAAGCTGAAGGATTACAGTTTCTTTCATTGGTATAAGTTGATACTGACAAGTTTAAAGATGGGATAGTAATAAGATTATCCCAAGTGTCTTGGGAGAAAGTAAATATTAGCTTCTATTATAGTAGACAAGGTTATTGCGCTCACAGCCTCATATAGGCGAAAGATTACACCATGCACTTAGAACATGTAGATGTAATACAACACATGATGGATCACTTTCATGTATAGAAGTTGTGAATTGGATGTTAAAAAGTGAAAGTGTTTTTAAAAGATAGTGGATACACATTATGGGGATGAAAATGTAATTTTGAAATAAATCTAGTCAGTCTTTTCAGTCTTAATTTTATTAATCATGCAATCTATACTAAGTTGATTTAGATTTCCTTTGTATATCGAGGTTCTAGATGTGAAACCTTTTACAATAGTATCATTTTGATTAAATCGTTCATTAAACACTTATAGAGAATTTATCTACAATAAATATATAGTTTTATATTGTGAATGTAGTAAAGAATGGTTGTTTTAATCTATGGATACAACAGAGTATGAATATGTATTATTGTATTTCAATAAAATCATCAATTATCATAATGTATAATGGGTTTTGAAGGAAATACTTAATTTTGACAAACATGCATGCCCTTTAGAAACCAATTATTTTACTAAAAATGAAACATTAAAAGCTAAAAATTTCTAATACACTCCATATATAGCACAAAAAATAACATAATAGTAGTATGAAACTCAAGGGGAACAACAATCTGATCTCACCTCAAAACATAGTATGTTTTTCATGACCTTGTAGTGATTCTTACAAACATTTATATCTTTATAAACATTATCCTCATTAAATATTTATTCCACAATTTGATTCATCCCATGTGAATCTATTTATCCTGACAATGAATAAATGTCTTCAGAGTCTAACATGCCAAATCCATTCTCCAAACATTCTAACAACAAAAAAAAGAAAATTTAATTGGGAATGAACCATGAGCACATTCCATATGATTGAGGACTCAAATACAATGAGAAACATGAAATATATAACATACCAGTTTCACCATAGGTGGGAGGATAATCATTATTCAAGGAATGATAATGTTTGAAGTATATAAAATCTTGAATAGTATTCATAACCATCAAAATAAAAAGGGAAATAATACATGAGACCAAGATCCCAAAGCATATAAGCCAACAAAGAATGATAATATCAAATAAAGATAATGATACTAATTTACTTCCATTGAATAAAATTAATCAATCAAGAAGATGAAAGTAGATAATACTAAAAATTGTACATTTCAAAAGCTATTGAATCTCACTTGTAGTTAAGATTTTATAGTAACACATAGTAAAAATTTATAGTTATATGTAAGCATATTGAAACTATACATTAAAAAGGATAATGAATGCATAACATATCGTAGCAGTCAGATTGAAATTATATATTGAACCAGTATATTATAGTGTTATTGAAATTTTAGTTGTACTGGAAACTATACAAGATAAAGACTCCAGAATCCAACTTATAGAAACATTTTTTTAATGCATAGTATACATAATCATATTGAATGGATGTTGAAACTAAAAATAAATTCAATGTGACATAATCTGCATTTTTTCTAAAATTGCATAATTATATGCATATTTTTTATTACACACTTAATCAAGAATGATATCTTCAGTAAATTTCTCCACAATAAATAAGTAAAGAAATTAGTTTTCAATACTTAATATAGTGAGGTAGAGAAAAGAATATATCTATGAACATTAATAAATAGCCTCAATTTTCATTGTAAAATAAAGTTAACAAAATTAGTGAAATGTATAGAATCTTTGTGATGCTTAGAATGTTCATCATTAATATATAAAGAAAAAATGTGTCCAAGGAATTGAGATGTAAATTTTCCTTCAAAAATAAATGATAATTTATATAGTTTGTGTAATATCAATAATTATAAGAATCCAAATATATGGTATATCTAAAGAGATAACTTTATGACATCCAAGGTATATTGAATATAGTTATAATCTACCATAAAATCTTCTAACTGTATAGTGATTTTAAATTTTTATACATTGAATAGAGAAACTCTAGACTTTAATTGTATTTCATAATTATTATCAATGTAATAATCCTAAGAATTCAATTATATCATACAGGAAAGAATTTAATTAAAAAATAACAAAAAAACATCCATACATAATACAAGATCAGCACCTGCTTCTGGACCGATTACATACCAAATCAGTGCCAATAATTGCCTCAAAAGAACACTCCCTTAGTTGGTGAAGATATCAACTGCTGCCTCCAATCCATAGAAGACAAATCCAACCCAAAATCACTTCCATCTTCATTTTCTAGTGTCTTCTTTGAGTCAAAATCTTGAAAATGAGATTCCAACAAAGACTGTATTAGGTATTCCAATAAAGACAAAGAAATTCAACATTAACATTTGTAAAAGATCATGTAAGGTAAGTTTGAAATATGGTGCTCAAGGGTTAAAGAATTTGTAATTTATAAACTAAGAGAAAAATATTATTAATATAATTTAGAACTATCATGTATTCAAGGAACCATTTCAGTCCTTTTGTCAACAGGAATGCCTGGAAAAATGCGTGAAGCCCCACAACTCAACATTCTTTAACTCGAACTCCCATTTACAAGCTAGACCCATATTACCAAAATATTCACACAGTCCACTACTTCCACTCAACAGATCCATGTTTAGATACAGAGTGAAGTTTAGACCCCCACCAAGTGCTTGGAGATCATTCAAGCATAAGTAGAATTATCGGTTCATACTAGTTATTCTAAATAACCTAGGTTCACTATATAAAGTTGTAAATACAAATGTTTTATTTATCCCTAAATATTTTATCTTTTCAATAGGCTTCAAGGGACATTCCAGAATCCCTCCAAATACATCCCCCTCTATATCTCTTGTGATCAGAAATCAATATCTAGTAATATCTCCAGTCTTACAAAATTAGTGTATGAAGTGATATTTCATATTTCAAATTTGGTAGGGCTAAGATCATCTTTAAACATATCAGAACCACTAGTACCCCTTCCAGATTCAAGTTCTTATTATTTACAGATTCCTGGTATACTCTCATATTTAATTCCCAAACATCTTTCCCTAGGTTCGTGTTGAAAATCAAAATCCCTATTTTTTCATTTCACAAGAGTTGATCGCACCAGCCAAATATGTTTTTTCGTTACGAAACCATCAAACCTGATATGAGAGAAAAAAAGATGAAATTGATTTCCCATATGATTTTTCCTTAGGGTTAGTTTTTGAAATGATGGAGGTGGGAGATGGCCTAGAGGAAGGTGAATGGTGGGCAGAGGATAATCTAAGCTGAGAGGGGGTGGGGGTGCTAGGTGACGCAGAGTAGGGATAGGATACTGTGGAAGGTAGGTTGTGGTAGGGTTTCTAGGGATGTTGGGGATAGGAGGGTGTTGGGATGCCGCAGATAGAGGGGTCGCGAAGGGATGTCGGGGTGCTGGGATGAACAGGCAAGGGGTCGTGGGGGGATTCTGGTTGAGAACAGGCAATGGGTCATGCAAGGATGTCGGTGGGGAATGCGATGGATGACTAAGGAGCTGAAAAAGATGTGGGTCACTCTGTTGAGGGGAACATCTAGGGCTAGGGATAGGGGGTGAGGTGGGGTGATGGGAGGTAAGGCCATAGTAGGGCACGGCAGAATGTGAGGCAGGAGAATGGGACGAGAGGTAGGGAAGTGGGAGACGAGGCCGAACACGGGACTGGGGGTGGCGATGGGCATGAGGAAGAGTCTCCAATTAGGGCTTTAGTGGTGTTTTTTTATAAAAAATATTTAAATGTTTATTAAATAAATAATATTTAATGATATAAAAATAGTTAATATTTTGAGAAAATTGAATAAACAATATTGAAAAAAATAAAAACATTAAATATTTTGAGAAAACACTACTACAAATATGGCCTTTATCAGCACTAGAAAATTTGATTAACAGCGCTAAAAAAATCTTTGTTAATCGAGGCGACGATAAAGGGGGTACCTTTTATCAGTGCTCTGAAAATCACTGATAAAGGCCCCTTTTATCAGCGCTAAAAAAATCTCTCATAAAAGACCCCTTTATCATCGCTTTTTTTTAGCACTGATAAAAGGGGTCTTTTATCAGCTCTTTTTTTAGCACTGATAAAAGTAAAAAATAATTAAAAAAATAAAAAAGAATTATATAATGCGAGGGGAATCTTTTAATAGCACTTTACCCCCCCACCCCCCCCCCCCCCCTCACACTCTCATGAACACTACCCTTCCTGCGCATCCCCGCAAGCGTGCACCCCTTTGCTTCCACCCAAACTTGAACCCGCAACCTTCCCCCTTTCGCAGTTTTACCTTTACCACTAATCCATTTTGTTTTTTTCTCTATTTAATGATATATCTATTTATATATATATATATATAGTTATATTTATTTGTATATTAATATATATTCATATTAATATAAATATATTTATTATTATATTAGTATATATATATTCATTCGTATATTAATATATATTTATATTTATTTATATATATATTTTTAGTTATAATTTTTTATCCGTATATTTATTTGTATATTAATATATACTTATAAGATTAGTTTTAAATAGATTTATGAAATATGTTTTTATGTGTGTTTATAAATAAATAAATACATACATATATACATATATACAACATACACACACATAGACACACACACACACAGACACATATATATTTACGAATAAATACAAATATATATGTATTTAAAAAGACATAGAACGTTAAAATGACCATAACTTATAATCTAGAAGCCCGTTTCAACTCCACAACAATTAAAATCAAAGAAATGAAACAATCTTATATATGATATGTGGTACAGTCCTAACGGACTTCAATATCAGAAGTAATACTTGTTTGAATGTTAACAAATCTGGGTATCCTGACTAAAAACTCAGTTTTGGAGGTCTTCTGGGCCTTTTCTAGCCTTGAAAAATGTGACCGAAGCTTTTCTTTAATCACTAGCGTGTAGATCTCGTCAGAGGCTTCAATTTGATATGTTGTAGAGCTCAAACAGACACCTGAATCAAAATTTATGGCCATTTAAAGTTTGAGTTACATTTTCAACTTATTTTAGATCTTTTTTTAATTTTTTTGATTTTTTGTGTCTTTAAATTGTTATTAAATGATTTTTAATCAATAATAATTAGAAAGTTATTAATTAATAATATTTTTTAAATATTTTAAAGCCATTTTTGCTAAATTTATTATATATTAAATGTAATAGTCTATTTATAATTATCTAAAACATATTTAAAAATATATATTATATTTATATCAATATAAATATACTTATATAACAATATTTTCTTTTTTATGATTTTTTTTAAACATAAAATTTATCAGCGGTAGGAAAAAGCTCTGATAAATCTGCCCTTTATCAGCACTACTAAAAGAAGCGCTGATAAAGGGGTCCCCTTTATCAGTGCTAAAAAAAGTGCAGATAAAGGAGGGCCTTTATCAATGCTTTTTTTAGCACTGATAAAAGGGTAGTGCTTCCCTTGCCCATTTTTTTAGTAGTGAAATTGAAAATTAAAATGTAACACCCCAAGCTTCCACAGTACGTTTCCCTTCGAATAATGCAATAGTGTGTGTTGTACGCAACCTCGAGCTCTAACACATACCACAACTGATTAAACTAGCTGTTGTGAATAGTAATACCTACTTTTTGAAATTTTATAAATTTTATTTATCAAAATGGACTTCATTTTTGGATTCGGAATATCAATATTAGCCTATGTTGAATTTTTGGTATTTTTCTGAGAACTTCTAATTTTATATGAATAGTGAAAAATACTTAAAAACAATTTTTTTTAATCAAAATAATTTATAGTGATAAATTATACTATTTAGTGGTTTAACGTATAATTAGAATATATTTTTACCATTTTATCCAATGGTGGTCATTAGAATTAATTTAACATTGAAATTGGACATAAACAAATGCCAATCTTTTGATATAATTTGTTTCTTAAAAACACGCTATTTGTTGTGACAGCGGGAATTAATTATAAAATTAATTAATGCAACTTATATGTTTGTAATTTTGTAAAATAGGCATCATTTTTGAATTCGGAATATCAATTATAGCTTAGGGTGAAATTTTGGCATTGTTCTGAAAAACTTCAATTTTTGATGAATAGTGAAACCACTAAGGGGTAGTTAAATAACTGATTTTTTGTTTAAATGAAATATTACCACTTCTGTGATTTAATTTTCAAAAATCCTACATACATGGTTGTCATTAAGAAGTAAAATGTGGTTCAATGAGATTAAAATAATTTTTGGTGAATAGTAACTTTTAAGTTCTTAATCGCGATTAGAGGTAATTAGTGTAGTTTAAGGTAAAAATAATGTTTTAATAATATGAGATGAGCTTGACACATGTCCTACCCTCATTGGATGTGCCATGGACGACCAAGACAATCCATGGGTCAACTTGGGGACCCCATGGAGCCACATTAGTTAGAAAATGACATAAATACCTTTTATTTAAGGTTAAAGTAAAAAATGACACAAACATGAAATGTTTTACTAAAACAATTTTTACATGGGGTTATACAAGTCTTATTTTTGACTATAAATATTCATTGGAAAGATAAAAAATATTTCCTACATCATAGTATTTTTTTTATAATTTTTAGACATTAAATAAATTAAATTATTTATGACATCATTATGATGCAGCGATGACCTCATTATTTAACGATTTTAATAAAATGAAAAGATAATGTAAAATACAAGGCTTACACTTGTCCAAAGACTATTTTATGGGTATATTTCGAACCCTTATCACCTTATCCACAAATTATATAAGTGTGGTGCCTTTATAATCCTAAAATCATTGTATAATAATGTAACATTTCAATCTTTCCAAAAGAGCCCCTCCTCTCCTCTTATAAAAGGCCCCCACCTCTACCACCTTATTCACACTTTAAAGACTTTTGGTTCGGACAAAATCTTCCCAAATACTCTCCCAACTTCTCTCCCTTAATCCTAGAAGCTTTACTTTAGTCACAAAGCCATCCTAAGGAGTCCTTTTGATCAAATCCAAAGGAAGAAACCGAAGAAGAGGTAACGTTTTCATCACCCTCTTTCAAGTTTCTTTCTTCTTCCACTCCCTCTTTGTTTATTATTTCAATTCTAAAATTATAACTCTAGTATCTTCTATATACTGTGATGTTATTATAAATATAAAACAACCATATTCAGTATTCTACCCATCATTTAAATGACATGTCACCATACGTGCGTACGTACGGCTTACCGTCTCCACGTCGTGGTGTAATTGTTATTCAATATATTATTATTTATATGGGTATAATAATGATATGTAATTCATTTAAATAATAAATATAACATGATAATTATTCTATATATATGATATACTATCCAATTATATATTATTTTAATATCAAAATAATGATATTGTCGCTCGTGCGTACGTACGGACTACCGTCTCCACGAACGCGATTAGATTCATTCTCCGTCGTATCCATTCAAGTATAATTATCATTAGATGATCTAAAAATAATGTTTAAGGACATGATATCATTCTGTATATGAATAAGATACAACCTATCCATGAAAACACGACTTATGAAAACGAGTAAGTTAACACCCGAAACAACGATAAATCTAAGATATTGTTAACAAAGCAATGTTAAAAGATCATATATGATATCATATGAATGTATATGATTCTTGTATAATTTAATAACAATTATTTCACCATTATACAGGAGGTTAACCTACCCCAACCAAGGAAAAGTACAAGGTAAGGGTTTACTTCACAACCTCTTCATTATCCAAGGTTGTTTATACATAATTATCTACTGGGACCTCGTTATCATCCACATCCATGTTTCTTAAAAATGTCTTTCAAAACATTTTTACTATTAAATGGAAAATGGTTTAAATTCAGTTATACCCTTACATGTTTTTGAAAGGAATCTTACCGTCGTTTTCCAAACAATGTACTTTTTGACCTTTTTGACAAATTTAAGGTAAGAATGTTTTTTTAACTTATACGGCGGGTGCGGCTATTTTCCGCCATTATAACTTCGTCGAAGCTTCCCTAACAAGCTTATAAGAATATTTTCAAAGTAAATGTATTATTTTATAATTATGGGACTTTTAAATGATTTTAAAAAGGAGAGATATTTCTCTCAAATAGCTTTGATTTCATCTATGTCAACATCCTTTGATGGGTTTTAAGTTTAATTGAAATTGATTTATGATACAAAACTTCCATTGAACATTTTGTGAAATATTTGACTGTGGATGTGTTATTTTTATACCATCCATAGTTTATGGAGAAATTGTTGACATTTCGTATGCTAGTTTTAATACGAATATTTATGTTGTGTTTAAACCTATTCATATGAGGAATGTATTGGACTTAATATGTGACGGGTGGAGCCCGCTATAGCTCCTCGATGCATCGGTAGGTCTCATGAGACAACTAGACGTGGAATTGGCCGAGGCCCTTTCCCAATTTGATTTATGGTTTTGGCCGAGGTCTTAATCATTTTAGATGTCTTGGCCGAGGCCTTGACAAAATGTTTCAGAATGTCTGGCATTATACATTCCCTCATTATAAAAGTGGTTATTGATATTTCATGTGATTATTAGTCTAGTAGAATATCCATGTGAGTAAGTAATGGCATTATTTAATTTTACTTTTGCCATATTATGCTGAAGTTCAAGTTCAATAAGGCTTTTGTTTTAGTTATACATTGCCTTAAATGCTTATGTTTTCTTATGAAAGTTTCCGCTATATTGTTATCCTTACGGAGCATTTGAGCTCACCCCTTTCAATGTTTTATTTTTCTCAGGATGTGAAGAAGTTTATTATGACTGACTTGCAAGAATAGTCAGTCAGGATATGAGTGTGGACTAGGGAGACCATGTTATTGTAGTTTTCATTTTTATGATGTAATGTAATGTTTATGAATGTATCTAGTGTTTCCAAGGCTACTAAACTAATCGGTCTTTCGAGACTTGATCTTTTGTGATCATGCCAATGTTACGAAGTAATGCACCGACTCTGGGTAGCTGGGGTCGGGGCGTTACAGTTGGTATCAGAGGAAGTTTAGTACAAACCTTGGAAGCTAGATTTGTACAAACTCTGATTAGAGCACGTAGACCTAATATGAACTTTGAGGATTAGTATAGAAGAACATCCTAAAATTTTGGTATTGTAGAGATTTTGTGAGTTTTCTGAGTAATACATCCCTGTCTGGATACGAGCAGGTAGAGGCGGCTTTGGCACAGATGTACCTAGGGGTAAAACCCAAAAACACCGCTTTGAGCTAGACTCGAACGGGAACTGGTGCACGACAACGGGCCTTGCTGCACTCTTGGTTACGACACTCCCGGGGGATATGCTTAGGATAATTCCCATTTTCTTTACAAACCACTATGAAGGGTTACGAGTATATACTTCCTCAAAGAAAACATTTTTATAATTATGGATTATATCCATAATTAGTTCAATTTATGTTAAGTGTTTTACAAGTATGGAATTATGTATTTTGATTCATAAACTAATCTAGTTTATGACATTATTTAGAAATGGCGCCTAGTGGAAGGAATGGAAACTGTATCAATGAACGCACTCCGTGTAGGGATTTCCCTCCTTCTCAAGATAATTATGGTGGAGCTAGTGATACAACTGGTGCTGATCAGCTTCTCACCGTACTGGGACAACTCACGCAGGTTATGAATAACAACCTTACTCGTATGGAGCACCCTGATCCGCAACGTGGAGGATCAATGCTAGACCATTTCATGAGGCAACAAACACCAACCTTCAATGGGAGTACAAATCCTATAGTAGCTGAGCAATGGATAAATTCCTTAGAGAAAATATTCCATGCCTTGGGGAGTAGTGAAAGGGAGAAAGTTGTCATGGAATTTTACCGCCTCACTGGAGATGCCGATCAATGGTGGTCACTAATTCAAAACACAAAGGAAGATGATGAATTAAAAAACATGGAATGGCAGGAGTTCAAAGAGTTGTTCTTATAAAAATACTTTCCTCGAGACCATCGAGTGGATATGGAAAGGCAATTTCTGAGTCTGAGGCAGAAGGAGGATGAGAATGTCGCAATGTATGAGGCTAACTTTACAAGGTTAGCGAGGTATGCTGCAGATTACATACGTAACCCTAGAAGTAAGACTGATCGTTTCTTTGATGGGTTAAAACCATTTCTCCGTCGAGCTTTAGTATCACAAACCTTCTCTTCATACGAAGGTATTGTCTCGTGCGCTATCAAGACGGAAAAGGAATTCTCTAAGTCTTATGACTTTAAATCAAAGCAAGATAAGAAGAGATCCGCTGAAAACTCTGGGAAAGGAAATAAGGAAACATGGAAGAAGGGTAGAAATGAATTTCCACCCTGTGATAATTGTGGTAGGAAGCACCCTGGTGCCTGTCTAAAAGAAAAGGAGTATGTTACAAGTGTGGTGAAAAAGGCCACCAAGATCATGAATACAAGGGAAAGAAAGCGGCTTTCAACGTGGAATGCTATAATTGTAGAGAGAAAGGACATTATGCAAATGAATGTCCTAAGCGTCAGGGGAACTTACCTCAGAAGATGCCAAGGGATCAGGGCCAGGCTTATGCTATCCCTACTGCTGAGGTGGAAGCTCCGAAAGACGTAATTTAATGGTTTCCTCAAGTTTAGCAAATGCATTATTTGATTCTGGATCATCGCATTATTTCATATCTTCCCAGTTTGCTAAGAAAATTAGATATTTCCAATTTGATTTAACAAGGTAGTTGTCGATCAAAACCCCTAAGGGAAGTATTGTTGCAACAAAGTTTTGTCGATTAGTTCCCATTAGAGCACCTAAATGTTCTTTACCTGCTGATCTCATCATCATACCCATGATTGAATTTGATATAATCCTCGGTATGGATTGGATTTTGGACCATGATGCAAAAATTTATTGTAAGAGGAAAGAGGTTATGATTCTTGATGATGATGATAAGGAACACCTTATCTTTAGAGCAGAATCATCGCCACAAAATTCTTATCTAGATCCACCCCCAGTAGCTCAACTAAATTCAATTATTGGGGAGGAAGAGAAGGAAATTACTGAGGTTGAGGAAAGGAATATTCAAATAGAGGATGTACCTATTGTGAGAGAATATGTTGATGTGTTTCCGGAAGATTTACCTGGACATCCTCCAGAACGAGAAGTTGAGTTTTCCATTTATTTAATTCCTGGATCAAGGCCCATATCGAAGACCCCTTATAGAATGGCCATTGTGGAATTATTTGAACTAAAGAAACAACTAGAGGAATTGAGTAATAAAGGATTTATTCGCCCTAGTGTTTCTCCTTAGGGAGCCCCTGTTCTTTTTGTTAAGAAGAAAGATGGATCTATGAGGTTGTGCATTGACTATAGGGAGATCAATGCTATAACAATAAAGAACAAGTATCCCCTACCTCGTATTGATGATTTGTTTGACCAACTGCATGGAGCTCAATACTTTTCAATGATTGACCTTCGGTCTGGATACCATCAGTTGTGTGTGAAGAAGGAAGACGTTCCAAAGACCGCATTTCGAACAAGGTACGGGTATTACGAGTTTACAGTAATGCCTTTTGGATTGACTAATGCACCCTCTGTTTTCATGGATCTAATGAATAGATTTTTCAAGGAATATCTTGATGACTTTGTAGTGGTATTTATTGATGATATCTTGGTATACTCCAAAAGCCACGAAGATCATGAAAATCACTTACGCATTATCCTGAAGACTCTTAGAAGACATGAATTATATGGGAAATTTAGCAAGTGTGAATTCTGGCTTCATGAGATTTCTTTTCTTGGCCATATTGTCTCTAAGGATGGAATTTCCATTGATCCTTCTAAAACCAAGGCAATCCAAGAATGGCCAGCACCGACAAGTATAACTAAGGTACGCAGTTTTATTGGTTTAGCAGGTTATTATCGACGTTTCGTCCAGAATTTTTCCAGATTGGCTAACCCATTGACAAAGCTCACACGTAAAGGGATTAAATTTGTCTGGACAAAAGAGTGTGAAGAATGTTTTGAAGAACTAAAGAGAAGATTAGTCAATGCCCCTGTATTGACTCTACCATCGAGGAATGATGGGTTTGTTATTTATAGTGATGCATCGAAGAAAGGACTCGGTTGTGTCCTTATGCAGAATGATAAGGTCATTGCCTATGCATCACGACAGCTAAAAAATTCATGAGAAAAACTATCCTACTCATGATCTTGAGTTAGCAGCTGTGATCTTTTCTTTAAAGATATGGATACATTACCTCTATGGTGAAAAATGTGATATTTATATTGATCACAAGAGTTTGAAGTATATTTTCACACAAAAAGAACTCAACATGAGGAAAAAGAGATGGCTTGAACTACTCAAGGATTATGATTTCACGATACATTACCACCCGGGGAAGGCAGACAAGGTGGCAGATGCTTTGAGCAGAAAAGACCACGGAGTTTTGAATGTGATGAGAATTGAAAGGGATCCAATTTTCTTGGATCTAGTGAAGATGGACATGGGAATAACTAGGGAAGGTGAAACATCAATTCTTTTTCAAATGGTTGCCAAACCATCATTACTAGAAAGGATTAAGAGTTCTCAGACCAATGATGAAGAATTTCAGAAGAAGATTAAAGATGTGAATGATGGAAGATTGAGGGACTTTGTGTATAAGGATGGAATTTTGAAATTCGGGAAGAGAATTTGTGTTCCCGATATACCTGATCTAAAAAGGGAATTGCTGGATGATGCTCATAGTTCCAACTTCTCTATACACCCTGGGAGAACCAAAATGTATAGATATTTGAAGGAACATTTTTTGTGGGACAATATAAAGAGGGAGATTGCTGATTTTGTGTCGAGGTGTATGGTTTGTCAACAAGTGAAAGCTGGAAGGCAACATCCTGGTGGAGTATTTCAACCTCTTCCCATACCTGAGTGGAAATGGGATAATATTACGATGGACTTTGTCATGGGACTACCAAAGACTCCTAGAAGGAATGATGCAATATGGGTCATTATTGATTGACTTACTAAGTCAGCACATTTTCTGGCTATACGGGAGGATCTACCACTTGAACATCTAGCAAGACTATATGTTAATGAAGTTATAAGACTTCATGGAGTACCCCTATCGATTGTTTCTGATCGTGATCCTCATTTTACTTCAAGATTCTGGAAAAGTCTTCAAAAGGCCTTGGATACTGAACTTCGTTTGAGCACTGCCTATCACCCTCAAACAGATGGACAATCAGAATGGACTATTCAAACCATAGAAGACATGTTGAGATCATGCTCTCTTGACTTTCAGGGTATGTGGGATCAATATTTACCACTGGTAGAATTTTCCTATAACAATAGCTTCCATTCAAGCATTCAGATGGAACCTTATGAAGCGTTATACGGAAAGAGATGTCGTACACCAACCTGTTGGGATGATGTTGGTGAAAGAAAACTTGTGGGACCAGAACTGGTGGAAGAAACAATGGAAAAGGTGAAGGTAATCCAAAACCACATCAAAGCAGCTCAAAGTAGGCAGAAGAGCTATGCTGATAGCAGAAGAAAGGTTTTGAAATTTCAGGTGGGAGATCATGTTTTCCTAAAGGTATCTCCATGGAAGGGAGTTATATGTTTTGGTAAGAAGGGTAAGTTGAGTCCCAGGTACATCGGACCTTTCGAAATTCTAGATCGTATTGGGGTTGTAGCTTATCGTTTGGCGACGCCGCCAAATATCTCCAAAGTTCACGATGTTTTCCACATATCGCTATTGAGAAAATACATGCCCGACCCAACACATGTACTTACCTATGAGGAATTAGAACTGGAACCCGATCTATCTTATTGTGAAGAGCCCATCAGAATTCTTGATGTGAGGGAGCAGGTACTGAGAAACCGGACGACTCGTCTGGTAAAGGTTTTGTGGAGAAATCATAAAATGGAAGAGGCAATGTGGGAACCTGTGGAACTTATGATGAAGAACCACCCGAGTCTTTTTATGCAGTAATACCCTAGAAATTGCAAGGACGCAATTATTTGAAGGAGGGGAGAATGTAACACCCCAAGCTTCCACAGTACGTTTCCCTTCGAATAATGCAATAGTGTGTGTTGTACGCAACCTCGAGCTCTAACACACACCAAAACTGATTAAACTAGCCGTTGTGAATAGTAATACCTACTTTTTGAAATTATATAAATTTTATTTATCAAAATGGACTTCATTTTTGGATTCGGAATATCAATATTAGCCTATGTTGAATTTTTGGTATTTTTCTGAGAACTTCTAATTTTATATGAATAGTGAAAAATACTTAAAAACAACTTTTTTTAATAAAAATAATTTATAGTGATAAATTATACTATTTATTGGTTTAAAGTATAATTAGAATATATTTTTACCATTTTATCCAATGTTGGTCATTAGAATTAATTTAACATTGAAATTGGACATAAACAAATGCCAATCTTTTGATATAAATTGTTTCTTAAAAACACGCTATTTGTTGTGATAGCGGGAATTAATTATAAAATTAATTAATGCAACTTATATGTTTGTAATTTTGTAAAATAGGCATCATTTTTGAATTCGAAATATCAATTATATCTTAGGGTGAAATTTTGGCATTGTTCTGAAAAACTTCAATTTTTGATGAATAGTGAAACCACTAAGTGGTAGTCAAATAACTGATTTTTCATTTAAATGAAATATTACCACTTCTGTGATTTTATTTTCAAAAATCTGACATACATGGTTGTCATTAAGAAGTAAAATGTGGTTCAATGAGATTAAAATAATTTTTGGTGAATAGTAACTTTTAAGTTCTTAATCGCGATTAGAGGTAATTAGTGTAGTTTAAGGTAAAAATAATGTTTTAATAATATGAGATGAGCTTGACACATTCCCTACCCTCATTGGATGTGCCATGGCCAACCAAGACAATCCATGGGTCAACTTGGGAACCCCATGGAGCCACTTTAGTTAGAAAATGACATAAATACCTTTTATTTAAGGTTAAAGTAAAAAATGACACAAACATGAAATGTTTTACTAAAACAATTTTTACATGGGGTTATACAAGTCATATTTTTGACTATAAATAGTCATTGGAAAGATAAAACGATTTCCTACATCATAGTATTTTTTTATAATTTTTAGACATTAAATAAATTAAATTATTTATGACATCATTATGATGAAGCGATGACCTCATTATTTAATGATTTTAATAAAATGAAAAGATAATGTACAATCCAAGGATTACACTTGTCTAAAGACTATTGGATGGGTATATTTAGAACCCTTATCACCTTATACACGAATTATATAAGTGTGGGACCTTTAGAATCCGAAAAGCATTGTATAATAATGTAACATTTCAATCTTTCCAAAAGAGCCCCTCCTCTCCTCTTATAAAAGGCCCCCACCTCTACCAGCTTATTCACACTTTCAAGCATTTTGGTTCGGACAAACTCTACCCAAATACTCTCCCAACTTCTCTCCCTTCATCCTAGAAGCTTTACTTTAGTTGGAAAGCCATCCTAAGGAGTCCTTTTGATCAAATCAAAAGGAAGAACCCGAAGAAGAGGTAACGTTTTCATCACCCTCTTTCAAGTTTCTTTCTTCTTCCACTCCCTCTTTGTTTATTATTTCAATTCTAAAATTATAACTCCAGTATCTTATATATACTTTGATGTTATTATAAATATGGAAGAACCATATTCAGTATTCTACCCATCATTTGAATGACATGTCACCATACGTGCGTACGTACGGCTTACCGTCTCCACGTCGTGGTGTAATTGTTATTCAATATATTATTATTTAGATGGGTATAATAATGATATTTAATTCATATAAATAATAAATATAACATGATAATGATTCTGTATATATGATATACTATTCAATTATATATTATTTTAATATCAAAATAATGATATTGTCGCTCGTGCGTACGTACGGACTACCGTCTCCACGAACGCGATGAGATTCATTCTCCGTCGTATCCATTCAAGTATAATTATCATTAGATGATCTAAAAATAATGTTTAAGGACATGATATCATTCTGGATATGAATAAGATACAACCTATCCATGAAAACACGACTTACGAAAATGAGTAAGTTAACACCCGAAACAACGATAAATCTAAGATATTGTTAACAAAGCAATGTTAAAAGATCATATATGATATCATATGAATGTATATGATTCTTTTATAATTTAATAAAAATTATTTCGCCATTATACAGGTGGTTAACCTACCCCAACTAAGGAAAAGTACAAGGTAAGGGTTTACTTCACAACCTCTTCATTATCCAAGGTTGTTTATACATAATTATCTACTGGGACCTCGTTGTCATCCACATCCATGTATCTTAAAAATGTCTTTCAAAACATTTTTACTATTAAATGGAAAATGGGTTAAAGTCATTTATACCCTTATACGTTTTTTAAAGGAATCTCACCATCGTTTTCCAAACAATGTACTTTTTGACCTTTTTGACAAATTTAAGGTAAGAATGTTTTTTTAACTTATACGGCGGGTGCGGCTATTTTCCGCCATTATAACTTCGTCGAAGATTCCCTAACAAGATTATAAGAATATTTTCAAAGTAAATGTATTATTTTATAAATATGGGACTTTTAAATGATTTCAAAAAGGAGAGATATTTCTCTCAAATAGCTTTGATTTCATCTATGTCAACATCCTTTGATGGGTTTTGAGTTTAATTGAAAGTGATTTATGATACAAAACTTCCATTGAACATTTTGTGAAATATTTGACTGTGGATGTGTTATTTTTATACCATCCATAGTTTATGGAGAAATTGTTGACATTTCGTATGCTAGTTTTAATACGAATATTTATGTTATGTTTAAACCTATTCATATGAGGAATGTATTGGACTTAATATGTGACGGGTGGAGCCCGCTATAGCTCCTCGATGCATCGGTAGGTCTCATGAGACAACTAGACGTGGAATTGGACAAGGCCCTTTCCCAATTTGATTTATGGTTTTGGCCGAGGCCTTAATCATTTTAGATGTCTTGGCCGAGGCCTTGACAAAATGTTTCAGAATGTCTGGCATTATACATTCCCTCATTATGAAAGTGGTTATTGATATTTCATGTGATTATTCGTCTAGTAGAATATCCATGTGAGTAAGTAATGGAATTATTTAATTTTACTTTTGCCATATTATGCTGAAGTTCAAGTTCAATAAGGCTTTTGTTTTAGTTATACATTGCCTTAAATGCTTATGTTTTCTTATGAAAGTTTCCGCTATATTGTTATCCTTACGGAGAATTTGAGCTCACCCCTTAAAATGTTTTATTTTTCCCAGGATGTGAATAAGTGTATTATGACTGACTTGCAAGAATAGTCAGTGAGGATATGAGTGTGGAATAGGGAGACCATGTTATTGTAGTTTTCATTTTTATGATGTAATGTAATGTTTATGAATGTATCTAGTGTTTCCAAGGCTACTAAACTAATCGGTCTTTCGAGACTTGATCTTTTGTGATCATTCCAATGTTACGAAGTAATGCACCGACTCTAGGTAGCTGGGGTTGGGGCGTTACATAAAATCAATTATGAGATGTTTTTAAAAAAACTATTGGAAATAAAAAATTACTTTTTTCATAAAAAAATATATATATCTATATATAAAAATTATGTTTCCCTTGATTAGATATTTATAAGGTCTTTTTTTGTTATTAAATGGTTTATTGTAACAGTTTTTATTGATAGAAAAATATTTGTTGGTAATGGTGTTATTAATAATAAATTCATGGTTTAGTAAAAAAAATGTTGGTATTAATATGATAAAGAAATAGATTCAACAATTGGTAAATGTTATGTTGGTATTGAATGATCAATATCAACAGAAATATGTTGGTAAAAAGAAGTATTGGTGTTAAAAATTAATACCAATGAAACAAAATATCTATTATAATTTCTCATTTTTACCAACAGATATATTATCTGTCAATAAATTTTTGTCGGTATAAGCCTTTTTTGTACTGTTAGCATAGGGTCGTGATACCCTCAATAGGATGATCTTGAATAGAGTTGGTGTATCCCTCTAGGAGGTCTGGGCAGGATCCACTATAATATTGGCTTCCCTTAGTGGGGTTCATGGTATCAGTGGGACTATCATACATAGGACAGTGATCCCTTATCTGGAAGGCTATCCCCGTAGGGTTTATTGAATCATCACGTATACAATCCCCAACTTAGTGGGAAGTTTCATTAGAGTTTGTGGAATCATTGAGTATATAATCCACTTTTTTTTAAAGTTTGGGGATGAAGCCTCAATTTATTATTAAAGAAAAGACCTCTTCAGACTGGGTAGAGGGAGACCCATTACATAGCCCAAAGGCCCAAGGGCAAGTGGCCAGAATACAAGGCTTGAAAGCCCATTTTTTGGCCCAAATGACCCCTCGGTGAACAGTATTTCTACAGTACCTGTGCTACTACAATACTTGTTATTGTACCACCGCCACTACAGTACCTGCTACAGTCCCTCCGCCGTTACAGTGCCACCAATTCTATAGTTCCACCGCTGCTACATTACCTACTACAGTCCCTCCACCATTATAGTGCCGCCATTGCTACAGTTTCACCACTGCTATAGTGCCCTGTTACATTGCTCCTATAGTGCCCAGAAATTCACCACTACCCAAATTTGATCATAGGTCTTTTGAATGCCAAGCATTATCCTGTACCACTAGAGTACAGGCTCGATGGAAATATATGATCCACTTATCAGAGATTATTTTATGTAGGTTTTTTTGTAACACTTTCTATACGATACCCCACTTAGAGGTTAGATCTATATTTTTTTGCTGGTATCTCTCAGTAGTCCCTTATCAGTGTGTCATGTTTTTAAGTCTTGGTAGGGTTTGTGGCATCCCCCAGTGGACCTAGGTACAATCCCCTATCTGATTGATATGAACTATGGAGTTCCATATTGGGTTTATGGTGCCCTCCAGTGGTCCTAGGTGTGATCCCCTTTCAAAGTGATAAGATATTTTGAGTTTCCATTAAGGTAAGTGTAATCTTCCATCAGGGATGAGCGGGATCCCCTTTCTAAGTATCGTGTTCAATAGGGTTCCAGTGTGACATTATTTATGGAGATACCCGAAGATCATGTTCTCAAGAATATATTCCACTTGGGATAGTGGAGATGGGCCATTTTCATTGTAATAACTGATGATTGAGATCTCTTAGATGAATTTCATCAGGTATGGTAGATATGTTCCCAATTAGTGTTATCTCTCGAATGAGTACCATTGGGGGTGGAAGGGCTTGTGGAGTGAGATATCCCATATAAAAATTACCTTTGAGCCACGAGTAGAATCTTTTGGCTACCTATAAGGTTGGAACCTCACGATACATAGAGTATGGGGTGATTATATCTTAGTTATTCTAGGATTCCTTATGTTTATGTCACATAGATTGATTGACATGACATGTGGATTAATCTAACTATTCAAGTATATTCGAGGAGTGGTTGAGATGGAGTTTCATTGTCTCTCTCACTTGGGTTTACTCCTATGAATTTTGGTTGAGTGGAATATTAGCTTTCAATTAATCCATTTATTTTTTGGTTTTTGGGTTCCAATTGGGTGTTCTTATACTCACCCTATAAGGGTTCTACCCACACATGTCATGTATTATTGAGATGACAGGCTTTTCAACAAAGTCCTAGGAGGACCCAGGGCAAGAGGAGCATAGAGAAGAAGATATACCGAGGTGTGTACTTGTGGTTTCATTTGATAGCATTACCCTCCTTCTGAGTAGGTTGGACACTTTTTCAATTTTTTATGGGATTATATTTTCCCCTTTTATGATTTCAGTACTTATTTTGTACTCTATTTTTGGGATGGATAAATGAATTCATTTTTTCTTCAGTTTTATTATTATCTCTGAACTATTGGGTGGATGTTTTGGTGTCTTCATGAATATAGGTACCATAGGATAAGGCCTTCTAGGCGTGTCATATTCCTACTCAGTGTTGGTCACTAGCACCTAGCTTATTAGAGGAAGGCTTAGCCTAGTGGCAGCTCAGCCTTCCGCCATCCATGTTGGACCTAGTGGGTTGGGTCATTATATAGTTATATCAAAGGAGGTACTTCCTTAGTACTGGAGATATTTTTATATCCATTAGCTTGGTTTGGTATTTATATTGATGGTTTTGAATTATTTCAAGTTTGAATTTCTGGCCAGGGGGTCTAGTATTTGTGCAGCGATCGATGTATACATTTACTAGGACTCTAATAACCTGCTAGTTAAATTGGAACATTTAGGAATTGGATGAATGGAAAATTTAGTACATTAATCATATATTATTGGGGTGTAGTTCCATTTCTTTCTTGATTCAACTCCCAAAATATACTCATTCACTATGGTGCATCTTGATTGTATTTAAGGATGCCACCACAATGAAAAACATACATTGGTCCACAGTGAGATTATGATGATAATACTCCTAGTGATGAGGCTTTAGTGAAGGGAACTATTATTTACATGGTACCTATAATTGGTTTTCTATTCAAGACACCACTCATTGAGTGACATTTTGTGCTAGTAGTTTGGGTTGAGGATGTACATAGGTTGAGTGTGTTGTATGAGTTTCTAAGGTAGAGACCTCCCAAATATATGGGTGATCTAGACCCTCAGGTAGTTGAGGACTGGTTTGAGGTAGTCGCACTTTTTCCCTTGTGAGGACACCTCTCGATCAAAAGGTTATACTAGCAACAAGTCTTCTACACAACTTGGTCGGGTGATGGTGGATTTTGGTGACTCAAACACACGAAGAGATGACACTCACTTGGATGGAGTTTGGTAATCTATTTAGGGATTATTTTTATCCATACATGTTGAGATAGATTCTTATCTAGGAGCTTTATATCTTCAGTAGGGTATCCTAACTATGGAATAGTATTCAGTGAGGTTCAGAGACCTTTCACAATACTCCATCGATATGGTTTGAGATCTGTTTTTTGAGTACATTCATTCAAGCTAGGCTTAAATTGGGATTCCATATATTTATTGATATCATTGTTCATTCCCGCTTATGATGGATTGAATGAGAGGGTATGGGTGGTGGATAGATTTCTAGCTGAGCAGACTCTAACTGGTGCTGGGAAGATAAGATCTGAGACCATAGCAGCAGTTAACAAATGGTAGGCTCAGAGATCTAGGCATCTGAGATGCTTTAGGGGATAATACCAGGATGGAGGGTCTGAGGATCGAGGATCCCATGCTATTTTTAGTAATTTTTAAGAGAGGTAGTATTTCTCTTGTGATGGATGGGGATATCTCGCATGAGATTATCTGACCCGTCGTGCCGCTGATAGGTAGACGGTCAATGAACTGCCCTGGTAGAGATAGCAATAGGATCATGGAGTTCTTCATGATAGTGGACATAGAGGGGGGAGTGGAAAGAGCATAATGAGTTGGTAGACAGTTCAATCTTCTTCCACCACCACCCCCAGGTGTTCCACGCCGGGCTCAAAGAGCTGGAGAACAGGGTTAGGATATTTGCCATCCAAAGAGGCCTATGACCTAGAGGCTCTAAGGATGAGTAGATGTATGATAAGTGTCCTTTATAATTTTCAATAGTATTGATATATATATATTTTAGATACCATTTTCTAGCCACTTCTTACTCAAGACTTATCCAGGGTGACACGGACATTGGTAAATCCCTATGATGGTGATGTTTTAAACTCATGAGGGAGAGGGATACTTCCCCCACTGAGAAGAACTCTTCTTATGCAATAAAAAACTATGTGGGTGAGTTTATTCTTCCCAAATTATATAGTTTCAAGGTATTTCAAACAAGTTTAATTGACTTGTGTGTTAAGGGAAGTTGGTTTTTATTTGACAATGTGGGCCCAGGTTGTGGCAGATAGGCAGAGAAAGGAAAAAATATGTGATTCATTTAGAATAGTGTTCTAGTGTGGAGGATCAAGTGTGGTTTGAGATAAAATATGTGGTTATTCCTACTTGATGTAGTTATCACATATTCGTGAGCCACTCTTACCTAATTTTAGTCCCTTTTCAGGTCTAGAGATACCAATGGATCCTTTTTTTATTGGTCCTCATTCTTGGAGGCACCATTAGATTAGATTAGAGGTCATACACTCATATCTATAGAGCGACCTAACTCTAGTTGATGTATATCCTCACCTAGAACCTTTCTATAATTTAATAGACATAACCTATAATGTTTCCTCAGTGTGTATTGGTTTTCTATCATCCATGCTGAAGTGGTTGTCTCCAGTGGGTGTGGTAGTGTTTCTAGATTTTTGAAAGGAGTTCCTCCTTTTTAGATTACTGGCCCCACAATGAGTAGGATGAGATAATGTGTGGGAAGATACATAAGAATTTTATTATATGGATATTATGACCCTTGTATAATTAGTGAAATGAAAATTTTGTTCCTTATAGTAGTGGTGGACCAATATACTTCTTTTCGAGGACATGTTGAGTTTACCTCCCCACTGAGAGTTTTCTTCTGCATTGACTAGTACCTAGGTACTGCCCTAATATTTACATCAACATTTTGGTTGACTGTTGTAGAGCTTCATGATTAGTGGTTTATTTGGAGTCTTGCGGAAGGAGGGCCTGGTAATACACAATGTGTACACTTGGGAAGCCTTGTGTTATTCACCTAGGAGGTGAATGTGATACCTAAGAACGGTGACCTTCAAGCCTTTTTGGATCATTTTATGATAGTATTTTTTTTCATTGGTACCCGCATGTGCTAGGTGTCAAAGAAGAACGCGAGACACTTAAGGATGATGCGACATGTCGCTAGTTTTTAGTGGTTACCCATATGATTTTGTAGTGAGGTAGGGAGGCACAGCTAAGATATCTTGTTTTCAAGGTATTTCATGACCAAATATCCATCTGACATGTTCATGATGGGTTTTCTAAAGGTATGTAGTACATTGACCTTGTAAGGATTCTTGATGACACTAATCATGCTACAAGATGAGGTACAGAGGAGGTTGGTTTCCCTTAGTAGTATACCTTTGAGGGGGTGGTTGGGCCTAGTAGAGTTAACTGTTTAGGTTATGGATAAAATGCCTTAATTTTTCATGTTGAAAAGTGTAGTTGTTGCTACACCATTAGTGTATCACCATTTGAGGCCATGTTCAAGAGGCCCTCTAGATCACCACTTTACTGGTTGAATCCAGTGGGAGATAGTGTTTTGGTCCTAGAATTGGTGATGTAGAAGGATGTTAAGGGTTAAGTTCATCCAAGGTAATATGAGTACTATAGGGTCACATCAGTATCTATTTTGGGTTAGCGAGGTAGTGTACTGCTAGAACCTGAGATAAAAGATGGATCGGGTTCTTGGGGATTTTTACTTATCACAATAGAGGAGACACATGTATGATTTATTACATGATGTCAACTTGGTTTGAAATATATAGTATATATGGAGTAGCCTTTTGAGGTGCCTAGGGTTGTTTTGGTTATGACCAGAAAGAACCATATTTGGGCTTGTGGTTCCCCTGACTGGGTGTTTGTAGACAGCATGGGAACACTCTAGTGATCTCACTAGTGTGGGAGACCCAATTGACAGCTCATTTTATCTCCTTGTTCCTAGGATTTCTATTTTTGGGATGAAAATTCAAAAGGTGGGGAGAGTGTAATGACTCTAGTTTTTTTGTAAGACATTTTTATATTTCCAAAAATATTTATGATGCTAGGAACTAAGTCAGCGCAGGATTCTAAGGCCCGTGGAGCCTCGGTGTTGTGATATTAAAAATATTAAATCTATTTTATCAATCATATGTAGTTTTTCAATAAAATTTGAATAACTCTCAAGAATATAATCATATCATAAATCCAAGTCCATTGATGATTTCAAAATGTGGAATTTACCCTAATCGTGGCATAAATTTGGTCGGTGTCATCCACCCAGTTTGAGGTGGCTGTTGGAGGGGTGTTAAATGGGGGTTTATTAATTTAATAAAATTAAATTAATAAACAAACCCTCCTTATTCATGTTTCGTTCATGTAAGAAGGGATATAATGTTTTCCTCCAATTGTGATGGATGACCTGTGGATGAATTAAGGTAATGAGGTGTCATTGATCCCAATTTTTGACATTTATCATTACTAGATCAACGCACAATAGGTTCCATATATCACATTGGACCCGAAGCTTTGGTGTTTCACCGCGAGGTAGAATAATTTACAATATTTACATCTAGATACCAATTTATGTGTTATTTTATGGTTTTATATCCTTATTACGACTATTAGAGTTCCCATGGGGGTAGATCTATGGGTTTTATGTTGAAATTGGGGGGTTTGACGTGGCTCGTAGGTATTTCCCATTCAGAAATCCCGATAATGTGATGTGTAGTCTAGGATCACATTTTTGGTGTTCTTCACATTCAAGAATATGAAATTTGGGGACTACACACCATGTACTGTGGGCGCACATCATGTAGTAATCCTAGGTCGTGTGGATGAGGACAAGTCTAGTGATGTCGTGTCAAGGGACATTGTTGTGTGGCTATAGATGGTAGGTTGACATGGGCATGAGGTAACAAAAATGGGAACGGAATAAGGACACAACCAAGTGGACGAATATCCAAGATATTCCATGTACTTATGATACACATCATGTGGGATGACATGGTCATCCAACTATGTATGGTAGAGGACACCCCTTGGATATTGGATGAGGTAACACACCATGTGGCGTAGGGTACATGTTGTGTACATTCCCAAATACACACCGAGTAATGTGAGGTGACACTACTAGGGTTCATCTTGGAGAGTCATGCCATGTATTATGGGTACTTTCCATCTATGCCCCTTAGATACTTCTCCCTCATGCATCTCCATCTTTAAGACTTCAATAGAGGCTTGGGAGTAGCCTATCCTTATTAGTTTTTCATGTGGAACATGATGGTTTCCATGGCTTTGTCATGAAAGATGTGATGTGTGGTGAGGATATCAGGTCTCTTAATAATAATGAATAGATATGTATCGATTGTGTGGATTCTCTTGGTTTATCTCTATGATGGTATATTGATGAATTAAATCCTTGAAATGGTATTTTGATCCCCTCAACTGGATAAGCTCAGATAGAGTTGGTGTAACCCTCTAGGAGGTCGGGTGGGTTCCTCTGTCATATTGACTTACCTAGGTGGGGTTCATGGTATCATCATGAATATCATACACAGGGAATCAATCCCCTATCTAGTAGGATATCCAAGTATGGTTTTTGGAATCATTGGGTATACAGTCCCATACTTAGTGGGTGTTTTTAGTAGGATTTGTGTCATTGTCAATTATATGATCTCTTACTTAGTGAGTGTTTTTAGTAAGGATTGTGGTATTGTCGACTATATAATCCCCTACTTGGTGGTAAGATCTAGATTTGGGTTTGGTTTATCTCCCAACGGTCTTGAGCATGATCCAATATCTATGTATCATGGTTTTTTGAATCAATAAGTTTTGTGACATCCCCTAGTGGACCTAGGTGTAATCCATTATCTAAGAAATATGATCTTCAAAGTTATTGATTGGGTCGGTGGTGTCCCTTAGTAGTTATGGGTGTGATCCCCTTTCTAGGTGATGAGATATTATGAGGTTCCAGTAGGGTTATTGGATTCCCCTATCAGAGATGGGTAGGATACCATGTCTAAGTATCGAGATCTGTTGGGTTCCGTTGTGACTTTCTTTGTGGAGATACCCGATGATTGTGTTCTCGTGGGTGTATTCTATCTAAGATGGTAGGGATTTTCCATTGGATTTTTGATACCCGATGAGTGAGATCTCTCAGATGATCTCTATTCGGTATGGAAGATCTTTTCCTAATGAGTGTTATCTATTAAATGAGTATCATCAGGGATGGAAGGGCTCAGGGAGTTTGATCTCCCATACGAGCGTTACCTTTGAACCTTGAGTAGAATCATGTGGAAGGTTGTGAGTTTGGGACATAATGAGACATAGAGTATGAGGTGAGTATATTTGGGTTATTACAGGAGTCATTGAATTGATTTAGAAAATATTTATTAACATATTATGTGGATTTAGTTGACTAGTAATGTATAGTCTAGTTTTATTTCTATTTTTCTTGGGTTTCCTCCTCTGGATTTTGGGTCAAGTGGACAATTGCCTTTCAGTTTATAACCTTAATTTTTAATTTTTATGGAACATAATGGGTATTGTTATACTAACCCCTACATGGGATCTACCCACACATTTCATGTATTATGTAGATGATAGGCCTTTCGACGGAGTCCTAGGAGGATGTGGAGTATACAGAGTATAGAGAGCTAGACAGAATGAGTTGTGTATCAGTGGTTTCATTTTATAATAGTCCCCTCTTTTTGAGAAGGTTGGATTATTTTGTAGTTTTTGTGGGATTTTATTTTTACCTTTTATGCTTTCAGTACATCTATTATAATCTATTTGTAGGAAAAAAATATGCTTGCATTTTTTGTATCAATTTTATTATTATCTATGGATTATTTCAAGGAAATAGTTGTTTTTATATGCATCCACATACGGATATTATAGTCTAAGGCCTCCCATGTGTGTGATATTCCTACTTGGTATTGGTCACCAACTCATAGCCTATTGGAGGTGGTACTGGGGTTGTGGTGTCTTGGCCTTTTGCCAGCCAGGAAGGCCCTGGTGGGTTGGGTCGTTACACATACATGGAAAATTCTTAAAGAATAATTCAATAAAATATATAATTATTTATTTCATGGAGTTAAGTGAACTAAAATGAGGTAAAATATTATCATTCATAAATATGATATTGGTTAATTTTTATGTCCTAAATTTCTTTGTTAAATTTTCGTTATATTGCATTTTAATCAATTGTATCTCTTAATCTATTCATATTGATGATGTGGTATAAGGTGAATTAAATAGAAATGTACAAAATATTTCACCTAAAATAAATGTTCTCTTTGGGATATAATTTATGGGTAAATATACATATAAATGGTGTGATAATTTAATATCACTTATTTTTTGAAATGATGATTTATTAAATGAAAAGGTTTTTGCGCAGAAAATAAATAGTGGTGTGTGAAGATAGATCTAGTTTGAAACTAGTTAGTGTGATGGAAATTATGGATTACTAATCCAGTGTATATGTTTGGATTAATTAGAAACCTTTATTACTTATAAATATGTATTTTAAATTTATATGATTTTTATATCATGTAAGAGAGGATTTTACATGATATGATTTATTATTATTTACTAACAAATATAATTCACTAGTAATAAAATAAGTTAATTTACATTGAACTTATGGGTTAGAGTTAAGAAATATTGTATTTTTATTGACAAGAAAAAAATATTAATTTTAAATGTAAAAATTTTTATTTTTCAGTGGTTTATTATGAGTTTTCATATAGACCCTTTGTTAATAAATTGGAATTAATAATATGGTGTTGAAAACCCATTATTGACTTAAAATTGTTTTTTTTTATTTTATGATTAAAGATAGTACGTAATGGGATTTTATATATTGTTAGTTATTTGTTATGTTCTGAAAATAAAGTTAATGATTTATTAAAAAGGTTAATTATATGATATTTTGGTATATCATTTATTTGAAAATATGGATTATGAAATGGGATGTTTAGATTAAATTAAAGAAGTTTTAAGATTGTTCATAAGATATGTTTTTTAATTAAAGAAAATGTGATTGTTAACATGGGTAATTTCAATGTAAAAAAGGGAAATTTATAGGTAAATAGATTGAGATTGAAGTGTGAGTTTGTAATAGAAAAATAAATTATATTTATTGGTTAAATATCATGTGTAGAAAAGAAATTATAGATTTTTTTATAAATGGTTTTCAGTTATTATAAAATATTATGTTGATTAATTAACATTTGAAGGATATATTAAATTTGATATTATAGTTTAATATATTTTGGTGTATTAGATGTTAAAATTTAAGATTTATGTTTTTACAAAACATACATGGTGAGACTTAAGTTAAGTTAAAATATGATAAGATATATAAGTTTGGATATTTGATAATATATGCCTTATTTAGATATGTGTTGTGATATTCCTTATTATAAGAAATAATTAAATATGAGACATTATAGAGACCCTAATTTTATTAATTTACTTTTACATTATTTTAATGAAAAACAACATAAAAATATTACACAATGAGGATCCAAAGGTTTGGTGTCTTAGTAAAACTAGGACCATACATAACTTTTACAACATAAAACATAAACATTTATTTCATTTCTTCTTCTCTAACTTCTTATTGGCCCTTAAGTTCTCCTTAGTACACTTAATCACCTGAGGATCTACATCAAAAAGGGTGAGCTAAAATCCTTGTAAAAGGATAGGAACATGATAAAAAAATATCATGGGTGAGCATAATCATAACATCATCATCGCTATCATGAGAAGAAGCATCAGATAATGGCATGGAATGTGGCAATGCATAAAAATGAAACATCATGTATTAGTGGTTAACTACCACACATAGTTGTGAACAAAGCTATAATCATGTTCACACATAATTCACTTTACTCATTAGGTTATTAATATTACCCAATGTATTAAATAATTATATAATTTTAGTCTCACTCGTTACATCATAACATTTTCATTGTGCTATATAATTCTGGGGCCCATCACATCATAACATTTACATTATCATGCATACCACAGGGAACATACATTAATATTAAACATAAAACAACCCATGGAAAGTAATGGGTTTCACTAAATAAATCAAACATTCATAAAAGTTTGGTTCCCAAATGAAAGAGGGAATAACATACTCGATACAAGCACCATCAACCTTGAGTGGGAAGTAAAAGATGTGTTTTTAAAAGTAGAGTTCTTTTGGAAAACATTGTGTTTGAGATAAACACCATTGGAAATAATTTATATCCTAGAAAAGGTAATATAATGATGAATAAATTATTTTTAATAAATAACCTTACTGAAAATGGAGTGAAAGAGGGAAAATCCTAAGAAATAAAGATGGGTTTGAGAAATCCCCTTACCATGTATCTGAATGATTTATTCACTTTTATGTCATGTATAATGAAATTAGATTCATTAAATGACAATTGCTGAACATTTTATATATTAATATAGTTCATTATGGTTTCATTAAGTTATTTAATGATCCTTTTTCAGAGTTATATAATTAAGATTCATTGTTCATGAGTGTTCTTTTTCTTAGTTTTCATGAACGATTCACCTGTACACATGAATGGATGTTCATATAGAACATGGATAAACATCCATAATTGTTATTACATGTTATTAATGATCTTATACGAGTTTATATGATCTTATAATAAATTTGGTTATATACCATGAGGATGAATCATTAGATTAATGTTAATGATGATCATTTTAGGTTAATTTTGGCGGTTTTTTAACACAACGGACTTGTTTTGTTTTATCATTTAGTAATATGTATATAAGTTAGTTATAGAAAATAAAAGGGGTTACAAAAAAACTTTAGAATCATTTTTCCACAATTTAATGGTTTTATTAATATCCTTTAAATAATTTATGGCAAATGAAAGTTCATCGTGTACGATGTTGGTAAATTGACACTTCATAGGTGATGATTTCAAGATAAAAGAGAGAGAGGGAGGAGTATGATGATGGATCATAAATTAACATGATATAATTTCAGTATATGTAAGGTAATAGATTTTATAATTACATTTTGATTAGGGGAGGTGAGGAGAGAAAAATATAAGAAATTGAAATTGAAAGGAAATTAAAAGAAGAGAGAGGATTTACCTCTTGAATTCTCCTCTTGAGATCCTCCTCAAGGCACCTAGGCTTGGTATTTTGATGATACCAAGAGATACTGGATGTGGGGAATAAACTGGGTAAGATATTTGGATATAATTTTTAAAATGATAGAATCTTGAGAGGTGTGAGGAGATGAGGTTATGAGGTGTGCTATTTATAGTGGAGGGGAGAGGGGTTTTCTCAATATTATAATCATAAATTTATTATTTCTCCACAAGACAAGAAAGAGTGATGATTAAAAAAATAAATATAGTAACTTGAGAAAGTGAGTTCGAACCAATGGGTCCTACATCAGCAGAACATCATCCATGACTCAATAATTCATGTATTTAGCATTTATCGTAAATTGTTGTATTTTACTATTCACCAAAAATTCAAGTATTTCAAAAAAATCCAAAAAAATACATCATAACCATTTTTTGAGGTGTATAATCCAAAAAGGAACTCCATTTCATGAAAATAATTTTCTATATATGAGAAATTTAATTTTTAATTAAAATCATAATTTACTTGAAAAAAATAATTTTAAATTTAAAATTGTTTTTCCAACACTTTAAAAAATTAATTAAGGTCTCATAAAATTATCATATAATCATAGGAAATAAAAACACTATTTTATGAATAAATTTTCTGAAAATAAACTTTCTTTTAAATTATGAAATTAATCATTAAATATTCATGACTTAAAAAAATACAAACACTATAATATAATTATATCATATTGTCACTTCTAGGATGGATAAATTTTATTTATATTATCATTGGTAAGTTTCCTATTCACTTGGATGATTTAATATTCATAAAGTTCATATTACTATTCATAAGGGTAACATTACTATTCATAAGGGTATGCTACTATTCACCAAAAATTAAGTTTGTCCTATCAGACTCCAAACATCTTACGGATTGCAATCTTGTATGTCATATTTTCAAAATTAAAATCACAAAAGTAAAATATTATGTTTAAAGGTCACACAAAATTTAGTATTTCATTTAATAATTTTGTGGAATTGTGTTTCCTAATGTGATTTTATGTGATTATAATATATAACATACTTATAAGAAGTTAATTACATTGATAAACCTTTGGGTCATTACATTCTTCTACCATTTTGAAACTTCACCCTCAAAACTTCATTTTACATAAACAGGTGAGGGTACTTCTCCTTCATCACCTCCTCCAATCCCCAAGTTTCTTCTTTATACTTATGGTTCATCCACAACACTTTGACAAGGTGGGTTGTATTTTTGCGTGGAACCTTATCTCTCTATTCTAGAATATTTACTTTATGCTCCTCATAAGATAGGTCATCTTCTAGATTTACCACCTCTGAGTTCAGTGAATGTGAGGGGTCTGGTATGTACTTCTTGATGAGTGATACATTAAACACATCATGAACTTGATCCATATTCGGTGTAAGTGAAAGATGATAGGTCATGACTCCTATACGGTCAAATATCTCAAAGGGGCCAATGTACCGTGGGCTTAGCTTCCCTTTCTTTCCAAAACACATGACCCTTTTCCATGATTATATTCGAAAGAAGACTTTAAATCTAATGTCAAACTCCAATTCCCTTTGACGATTATCAGCATATCTCTTTTTTCGAATCTGAGTAGCTTTGATATGTTTTTGGATGGCTTGAACCTTATCAAATATCTCTTCTACAAGACCAGGTCCAAGTAGACTTCTTTCTCCAGTTTCATCTCAACAGGATGGAGTTCTACATCGCTTTCCATGTAGAGTTTCATATGGAGTCATCTAAATACTTTAGTGGATGATATTGTTGTATGAGAACTCAACCAATGGGAGATGTTAATATCATAAACTCTTAAATTATAGTAATCACTCTCTTATAATATCTTCAAGTGTATGAATAGTCCTTTCAGATTGACCATCAGTTTGGGGGTGATAGGTTGTACTGAAACTCAATTCAGTGCTCAAGGAATGTTGAAGAATCCTATAGAATTTAGATGTCAACCTTGGATCATGATCAGAGATAATAGAGAGTGAAACCCTATGAAGTCTCACCAATTCCTTCACATATATCTTCTAAAGTTGTTCAAGTGAGAGATCTTTATGAATAGAGATAAAGTGAGCAGTCTTGGTGAGTCGGTCCACCACAATCCATATCACATTATTTCCCTTGGATGCCTTCAGGAGACCAATGAAAAAGTCCATAGTGACATTTTCCCATTTCCACTTGGGTATAAGTAATGGTTTTATCATCCCTTTGGACTTATGTCACTCTTCCTTAATATGTTGACATATATATCACCTTGAGATATACTTAGTAATCTCCTTCTTCATATTGTCCCACCAAAAGTGTTCTCAAAGATCACAGTTCATCTTGGTACTCTCGGGATGGATAGAGAAATGTGATATATATGCATTATCAAATATATCCTTCTTTATCTTAACTGATTAAGGCACACAAAGACTTTTTCCAAATCAAATCACACCATCATCATCTATATGGAACTCTTGTAGCTTCCCTTCCTTTAATTCATTCACCTACTTTTGTAACTTTGGATCATCCCTTTGTGTCTCCTTAATCTTCTCGTGAATATATGGTTGCACAATAATTTGGGAAAGATAGTATATATTCATTTCCATTATGATTTCCCAATATATCCTTTTCTTATCCATGAAGAGAGGGTCTTTCTCAATCAGCAACATAGATAGAGAAGCATGATCTTTTCAGCTTAGAGTATCAGCTGCCTTTTTTTCCTTTCCAGGATGATAGTGAATAGAGAAATCATAGTATTTGATTAGTTATAACCATATCCGTTGATGCATGTTGATCTATTTTTGTGTGAATTAATACTTTAGGCTCTTGTGATTGGTATATATATCATGCTTCTCACCATAGAGGTAATGTCACTAGATTGTCAAAGAAAAATCATAGTTGCTAGCTCAAGATCATGCGTAGGGTAGTTATTCTTAGGGATATTCAACTACTATGAGGCATAGGCTATCACATTATCATTTTTCCTGAGAGAAAAACCCAATAATTTCTTGGAATAATCACTGTATATCACAAAACTTTCTTCAATTTTTGTTAATGTGAGTATAGGTGCAGTGATCAGCCCTCGCTTTAGCTCCATGAAGCTTTCCTCACATTCTTCTCTCTAGACATACTCACCCCTTTCCTTGTTAACTGATTAATAGGTCTTTAAAATCATGAGAAATTTCTCAAAAAATGTTCGTAGTACCCGGATAATCCAAGAAAACTACATATTTATATAACACTATAGGGTCTGGGCCATTTCTTAATCACCTTTGTTTTTAAAGGGTCCATAGAATTTTCCTCACTTCTGATCACATGTCCCAAGAACATGACTTGCTTCATCCAAAAGTCACACTTTCTGAACTATGCATACAATTTATCCTTTCTCAATGTCTCCAACACAATACTTATTTATTCTTCATGTTCCTACTTTCTCTTGGAGTATATGAGAATATCATAGATAAACACTACCAAAAAAATTTCAAGGTTATGAATAAAGACTCTATTCATCAAATCCAAGAATATTTAAGGGGTGTTAGTAAGTCTGAAGGGAATCACCGTAAACTCATAGTACCCATACCTTATATGGAAGGCATTCTTCTAAATATCTTCCATATTCACCTTAAGTAGATGGTATCCAGAATAAAGATCCACCTTTGAGAAGTATTGAGCTCCTCAAAACTGATCAAACAAATCATCAATTCATGGAAGAGGATACTTGTTCTTTATGGTGATATTTTTGAGTTCCAGATAATCGATACGTAGCTTTATTGATCCATCCTTCTTCTTCACAAAGATCACTGGCGCATCCCAATGTGATACACTAAGGTGTATGAACCCTTTTTACAAATGATCTTGTAGATGCTTATTTAACTCCTCCAGTTCAATAGGATCCATCCTATGGAGACACTTTGATATAACAGTAGCTCCTGGTATGAGTTCTATTGATAACTCTGCCTCAAAATCTGGTGTGATTATGGGTAACTCTTTGGGAAATACATCATTGTATTCCCTCATGATGGGAATTTTCACTAGTTTGACTCTTTCCTTTGACTCAACCATTTGAGTGAGGTATGCTTCTTTACAGGGAACCAACACCCACATCTTTGAAGGATTTTATAAAAGAGATTCATGATCTTCCTTTCATTTTTATAGGATCATGGGATGGTTTGGAATATGAAAAGATATTTCCTTTTCAAAATATTGGATATGTGCTTTATATAATGAGAGTCAATCTACTCCCATTATAGAGTTAAATTCCATAAAGGTAAGTATCACGAGATTAGTTGGAATAATCTTCTCACATACACCAACAAGAGAAGATTCCAAAGCTTGGGTTTCAATGATTTCACCACTTGGTGATTTTATAGATATCTCTTTTTCAAGGTTTTGGGGGTTTGATACAATAGTTCTATCAAACTTGCATGATATAAACGAATGTGTATAACAAGAATCAAATAAGACTTTTACCATTCTTGAGTGGATAGGAAGTGTACCTGGTACTACTTCATTTTATTTCTCCAATTTTTTAGTAGTGATGGAATAATATTACCCTTATTTCTTTGGATTTGGTGGCTACTAATGCTGATTACCATCGAGGAATTAAGGTTTAGTACACTAGATTTCGTAGTTCCATTTCTCCCTACAGTTGTTGCATTGCACCATGGGTGGTGCTCTCCATTCCTCCACCACATTCTCCTTCCTTCTCATGTATTTTAGACACTCTTGAGCTTGGTGTAATTCTATCCCACACTTGAATCACTTCACCTCCCATTTAGGTAGTTCTCATGATGCTTCTTCTAACATTTTTGACATGTGGGTGGTTGAGTTTTCTCTCCACATTTCTCATTAGATCCTCTAGCATGAAACTCCATCTTTCTTTTCTTATCACCATAGCCATGGGACCTTTCTACAAACTCCATATATACTTTGAGAGGACATCGAATGAATTCTTCATAACTCCTAAAGTATCAAATTTCAAGAGCCTTTCGAAGGTTAGGTTTTAATCCACTAAATAATCTATCAATTTTTCTATCATTATTGTTAGAAAAATCAACAAGTGTACCTTGCAAGCCTTTTGAAATCTGTTTCATAGGTCGTGATAGATTCTCCATCATTTTTATTTAGTTATATGAATTTTCTCTCCTTCTTTATATGAATATTTCATGGGAAATACTTGTTAAGAAACATTATCATAGAGTCTTCCCATAACATATCATCAATTTCTTCCCTTGGCTTAGTGTTCTTAATCAATTCCCACCATTGGTTGGCCTCTCCATCGAGACGATAAATGTACAGAGTCACCTTCTCCATCTCATAATAGTGAAGCATTGAAAATATCTTCTCTATTTAGTTGAACCACTTTTCCACAATAAGTGGATCGGAATATCCACTAAACATCGATAGTCATTACTGCATAAACCACTCGACAGCCAGTTGCTCCCTATTAGGAGAAGAAGGACATTCCACATTATTCAGGTTATTATTCATATCCTAAAACAATTTGGTAAGAATCACAATGAAGTTTTGAACTCCACCTCCCAAAGAATTGGGGATGTTGTTTGGGAAATCACGTCATTGTCCCCCACACGGGTTGTTGTCCTAGTTTCTCCTAGTTCCCACCATTTTCTAAAATAGAAATGGTTATAAGAAAACATTAGTCAACAATTCATGAATAAGTAATTTATTAATTTATGAAATTAACACTAAAAGCATATAGTATGGGATATATATGTTTATAAAATATTATTCTACGATTATATATATACTTAGTCTCATACTAGGGATTTTCATTTAGGTTCTCTTATCCTAATTCCCAAATTAACTAAACCTTCCTCTGATACTAACTATAGCAACCCTACTTTTCATACATTACTTTTACATCATTTTAATGATAAACAACATAAAATCATTACACAATAAGGATCTAAAGTTTTAGTGTCTTGGAAAAACTAGGAATATCCATAACTTTTACAACATAAAAAATAAACATTTATTTAATTCCTTATTCTCTAGCTTCTTATTGGCCCTTGAGTTCTCCTTAGTACACATAATCACCTGAGGATATACATAAAAAATGGGTGACCTAAAATCCTAGTGATAGGATAATAACAGGAGAAAAAAATATCATAGGATGAGAATAATCATAACAACATCATCATTATCATTAGAAGAAGCATCAGATAATGGCACGGAATGTGTCAATGCATAAAAATGAAACATCATGTCTTAGTGGTTAACTACCACACATAGTTGTGAACAAAGCTAGCATCAGGTTCACACATATTTCACTTTAATCAAGAGGTTATTCACATTAACCAATGCATTGGAGTGCTATATAATTTTATATGCACTTATCACCTCATAAAATTTTCATTGCACTATATAATTCTGGGGGCACCCGTCACATCATAACATTTAAATTATCATGCATGCCACATGGAACATATATAAATCTTGGACATAAAACAAAATATGTTAAGGAATGGGTTTCACTTCATAAAGTATGAATTCATAAACCTTGGGTTCCCAAATGAAAGAGGGAATAACATATTTGATATAAGCACCATCAGCCATGAGTGGAAAGTAAAATGTGTGTTTTTGAAAGAAAGGTTCTTTTGGGAAACACTGTGTTTGACATAAACTCCAGTGGAAAACATGTACATCCTAGAAAAGGTCATATAATTATGAATAAATTATTTTTAAGGAATAACTATACTGAAAATGGTGTGAAAGAGGTAAAACCTGAAGAAATAAAGTTGGGTTCGAGAATTCCCCTTACCTTGTATCTGAATGCTTTATTCATAATAATGTGTTGTATAATGATATTAGATTAATTAATTAACAATTTAAGAACATTTTATACATGAATATGGTTTATTATGGTTTCATTAAGTTCTTTTATGGACCTTTGTCTGAGTTATATAGTTTAAATTCATTGTTCAGGAGTGTTCTTTCTCTTAATTTTCAGGATTGATTCACTTGTACACATGAATAGATGTTCATGTAGAACATGAATAAACATCCATAATTTAAAATATATGTTATTAATGATATTATAAGAGTTTAAAACATATTATAATGATTTTTTTATATATCATGAGGATGAATCATTAGATAAAAGTTAATGATTGTCGTTTTAGGTTAATTTTGGTGGATTTTTATCACAACAGACTTATTTTGTTTTATCATTTAGTACTATATATATAAGTTAGTTAAAAAACATAAAAGGGGTTTAAAAAAAATTTATAATCTATTGTACACTATTTAATGTTTTTATTGACAGCCTTGATGGTATTTGTGGAAAATGAAAGTTCATCGCCTATGATGTCTGTAAATTGACACTTTTCAAGCGATGATTTCAAGATGAGAGAGAGGGAGAGAGAGAATTTTAATGATGGATAATACATTAACATGATAGAATTATTGTTTATGTCAGGTACTAAAGTTTATCATTCCATTTGGATGAGGGGATGTTAGGATAGAAAAAGATAAGAAATTGAAATTGAAAGGAAATTAAAATAAAAGAGAGAGGATTTACCTCTTGAATTCTCCTCTTGAGATCCTCCTCAAGGCACCTAGGCTTTGTCTTTTGATGAGAACAAGAGCTCATGGACGTGGTGGAGGGAATAGGGAATAGATTTGGGTAAAATTTGGACAATTATTGATGCTTGAGAGGTGTGAGGAAATGAGGTTGTGATTGGTGGTATTTATAGTGGAGGGGAGAGGTGTTTTCTCAATATTATAATCATTAATTTATTATTTCTTCACAAGATAAGAAACAGTTATGATTCAATGACTAAATATAGTAACTTGAGAAATTGAGTTCAAAGCAATGGTTCCTATATCAGCAATACATCATCTATGACTCTATAATTCATGTATTTAGCATTTATTGCAAATTATTGTATTTTACTATTCATGAAAAATTCAAGTATTTTAGAAAAATCACAAAAAATGAACCTAACAATTTTTCAATGTGTATAATCAAAAAATGAACTTCATTTCCTGAAAATACTTTTCTTAATAGGGTAAATTTAATTTTTAATTAAAATCATAATTTACATGAAAAATACAAATTTTAAAATTAAAACTGTTTTTCTAACACTTTGAAAAATTAATTAAGGTCTCATAAAATTATCATATAATCATAGGTCATAAAAATAATAGTTTATGAATAAATTTTATAAAAAAAATCTTTTAAATTTTTAAATTAATCACTAAATATTCATGACTTACAAAAATACCAACACTCTAATATAATTATATCATATTGTCACTTATAGGACGGATAAATTTTATTTATACTATCATTGGTAAGGTTCCTATTCACTTATCCAATTTATTATTCATAAGGGTCATATTAATAATCATAAGGGTAAAACTATTATTCATAAGGGTATGTTACTATTCACCAAAAATTAAGTTTGTACTATCAGACTCTAAACATCTTACTAATTGTAACTGTGTATGTCATATTTTTAAAATTCAAATAACAGAAGTGGAAAACGTATGTTTAAAGGTCACATATAATTTTGTATTTCATTTAATAATGTTTTGGCATTGTGTTTCCTAATGTGATTTTATGTGATTATACTATATGACATAATTATAAGAATGGAATTTCATTAATAAAACTTTGGGTTGGTACAGACATTGTTGGGGTTGACTTTTTCTATTTTATGCCTTGGTTCTATCCATATGTTGAGAAATCAAATTTATACATAGTAATTGATCACGATATTTAGATATGATGCATGATTTATCATAGTTAAAATTGATTCATTGGTTCAAAAATATAATGAGATGATCCATGTGTTCAGTTATGAAGGGTTTTTTTATGTGTTTGGTTTGGGGGACTAGTTTATCTATGATATTATCTATGATATAAATTTATAAACATAGAAAACATTCATCAATTTTTTCCAAAACTTTTAAATATAGTTTTAGTGTGTCTTGGAAATAACCAGATATTTTATAATTCATGTTGTGCATGGATTGTTTTAACACACTAAACATAAAATCATTTTAAACTCTAGGAAATTCTTGGAATCATAGTGTTTTTCTACTGATATATTGAAAAAATCTTTTACATACACATATCATGTATGTATAGATTTTATTTATGGTGATACAGGTAAAGTCAAGAGTCCTTTTTAGATTGGTAATAGAAATTTTTGATTTCATGGATATGATTTACGGGTGTTTTTAGAATTTTTAAGTTAATTTTTATTCTATATTTTTATTTTGAGATATTCTAGTTATATATTTTTATGATGTTATATTCAATTTATAAATTGTACTTTTTTGGGTTGTATAACATTCCAGACATAGAACCCACCCATATAGCTTGAGCTAGATCGCTATATAACTCAGGTTCACCTCCCCAAATACTAGAGGATAGAGACTAGTGAAAAGGGTCTAAAAATATATCATTGGAAGATTATACCCTTAGTAACATGGCATAAAATAATATATAATTAATAAAAAAATCCACAATAATATAAACATTAGAGTTTCATATATGGAATTATAGTACTAGGCACACCAATATCAAAATCACACACCATTTAATAAAAGATGAAATTCATTTCATGCTATAAAATCATATATAATAAGATATCTATCAATGGTCTTATCCTACACATGGTACATTAGAAGGAAAGAAAATAAAATTAACAAAGGTAAATTACAACATGTTCATGACCTCACCTTGTAAGTGTCTCTATATCCCAATCACGCTCGTCTAATTTTCTCACTTGTGCATGGTCACCTTCCTATATTTTTATGTCAAACATAAGTTATGCACATTCATTGAGGTGTGATGTAGGATGTAAGAATAAAAAATATTAGGCCACCACTAAATGTGTTTTTAATATAAACCAATATATATACATTTATGTAAATTATGAAATGAAAATGGTAACAATCACTTGCACACACCAGTCAGGTAAGATCCCATCTTCTTCCAGGTATGTCCCTCTTTAGTTTTTATTGAACTTCATTAGTTGGGTTTTATTTTATTCTTTAAACTATGGTGGTTGAGCCATTTCTTTGGGGGTGGAGATCTTTTTCTGGTTAAAATGACTTAAATATCAAAGATTTTTTTTTATTTTTTTTGAATTAATGGAGTTTGGGTATAAATTTATTAATGACTTTTTCGGGTTCTCCATGGTTTTGGAAGGCTTCAAATGCAATTCAGATTTTTTTATAGAAATCTAGGTTTTGGTTTGTCTGTAGGGAACTTTCACATCGTAAAATGGTTACACAATGTGAACTTGTTACTAGGAAGATGTCGTGAACTAGTTCAAAGCATGAAATGGTTACATACTGTGATACTGGTTCAAAACATAAAATGGTAAATCAGGGTTATTTTAACCCAAGGTGATGTGTTTTTCAAAATATATTATAAATTGATAAATTCATGTCATGAAAAGGGTTCACATCATGAATATCTCAGGACCAGTGATTTTAAACCATGTAGGGTGTATGATTTTATTTTCATCTATTATAAAAACCCTTCTCTCAAACTCTAGGGTAATTCCAAGTGATTTTTGATTGATTTCTTTCCTTTATAACATCTCATTCTAGAATTTAATCTCTAGTGATTTCCTTTGTTTTTTTCTCCTTCCTTATTTTATCCTCCAATATAATAGTGGGATTTATTGACTATCATTCAATTAGGTTTTGATATTGATGTTTGTATATGATCATGTTTTTCCTTCTAATATATTTCACCTTTAGTATTTGTTGGTATTCCCTATTGAGAGTTTTTTTTTATTTTAGGATAAAGGTTGGTGGTCTTGATGAAATCCCTATAGTCTACTTCTAATTGTTTAAGTATATGAAATATTATTCAATGGAACAGACACAATGTGTGTGTTACCTAATTAAATAATGGATAATGATAATCATGTGTTTGGACTATTCCTTGGATCCATCTAGGTCTAATAGTTCTTAGACCAAGCTTGAAGTTACTTATAGGGTGAGCCCACCATTGAAAAATAATGAACCAATTATTAGCTTAAAAGATGAATTAACTTAATACGAAACCTTATGTGATTTCCTGTAATAGGATCACTTTGGAAAATTGATTACTTATTAATTGAAATGACTATTTATACTTTGATATAATATGGTTATGTACACTGGCATGTTAATGGTTTAAGATATAACTTGATGAATGAAAGGGAATTGAAAGATAAAAAATAATTGGTTGAATTGACATTTATGTATTTTTATGTTTGTTGTGTCAATATTTCCATTATGACTTCTACTATAGGTTATATTTTAATTATTATAGGGTTTTCTAGGTTATGCTAAAATGATTATATAGAGCACTTAGTCTGGTTATGTTGTAATGCTTATAGGGTTTGGCCCAGTTTTGTTGAAATTATTTTATAGAGGATTTGGTATGGTTTTATTATAATTCATATATGGATTGATTAGGATATGATGTAATGCTTATAGGGATTTCCTTTGTTATACTGAAATTCTTATATAGAGGTATTGGTCTGGTTATGTTGTAATTATTATAGGGATTATCTTAGTTATGATAAAATATTTACATAGATTACTTATTCTGGTTATGATGTAATGCATATAGGGATTGGCTTTGTTATAGTGTAATGCTTATAGGGATTGGCTCAGTTATACTAAAATTATTATACAGAGGGATTGGAACAGTTATTCTGAAAGTATTATCTAGAGGTTTTTTCCCAATTATATGATTATTAAATGGACTTGTTGTCACCATTGGAATGGTAATGCTACATGCTTAGAGATATTCTAGCATGGTATCAAAGAAGTTTGTTTATTATACTATATTAATTGATTAATTAAAAATATTGTTTATCACTTTATTATATACACTAATTATAAGATTAGTTTTGTTTAGACAAAGTGGTGTTAACCTACAGAGTTATACTCACATGCTATTTGGTCTTTAATTTGGTGCTCAAGCATATTTTATAGATGCAGGTTTTGATAAGGGAGAAGGACCTTTTTGTTGATTTTTTCTTTCTATATGGGTTGGAGATTGGGGATAGGACTGACCAAAGACTTAGAACTTGGGTGTTTTTGTGTTTATTTGTGTCATCTTGGTATTTTATATGTGTAACTTCCAACATGATAATTAGTTACATTTCATTCAAACATTACATGGTTAATTATTATTCAATTTACTTGGTTCATCATTTATCTTCCAATTGTATGATATATTGTTTCTTCTAATTCTATTACTCTTATATTTGTTTATTTCTACTGTATTTTAACTCTTTATTGGGGGTATAGTCTCCCCACTAAGTTCTCTACACCCCCACTACTAGTCGGTAGCCTCTAACATATGGGAAGGTCCACTTAAGGTCAAGTAACCAACCTGATTTGGCTATGTGAGAGAGTGATAGATCGAGGGATATTACAAATTCGTATCAGATGGAGGTTTTTTATTTCTATTATTATGATATTTGGGAAAGGTAGAAAAGAGACTAAGATATTTCGGGACTTACTAATGAGCATGTGGAAGGGAGTAGTTAACCCATATATGGGGGAAAATATGATTCCCCAGGGATGGGATTGTTGTTCATGATGTTCGCTTATTATGGTTGATATTATTTCACCTTGGGTGATTCACATGTTGTATGATATTATTATTTCTTGATATTTCTACTCGTGGCCTAGTATGGTGTGGGATGAGTATGCATGCATCATGATAGGCATAAATGGATATATATTTGACATGAATTGTTCATGATAGGGACATATTTATTTCATGTGATATATTTTCTTGTATAAACTATGAAATGAGATACCAATTACATATGATATATTAAATAAAATAATTGATATGTCATTCTAATTATCTTGTTAATATATGTTTAGAGAGACCATGAGTCAGTGGTTCTCTATTGTTTTCACCTATTCATGTTGACCTTGTTGTTTATACATTATTCTAAGGAGTTTATTTTCCTTTTATATAAAATACCTCCTAATTGTCCTCAAATTGAGCATCACGAGAGAGACAATCAGCATACTCCTAATGCATTTGAACCGAAACTTCGTATATATCATGAGTATTATATGGATATTTAGCTTCACGATAGCTTCCTTAGGGTCATTCAATCCATGGAAAGGGGTAATTTTCACACTATAAATTTGATGTATGAGATGAAGAGCGGATTTTAGATGGATCATCCACCTATGTTCACAGAAGAGGGAGGCCCCAAAGAAATCAATTTTTGCATCGCTTGAGTCCATAAAAAATTCATTAACCTTAAGAAACTCATAGATAGAAGGTTGGATCTTACTTCATACATGTTTCATTGACCTTATAAGAATTGGCAAGACATTCTATTGAAAGATGTGCAGTAAGAGGAGTTATCTTGGAAGTACTTCAAGATAGAGTTTTTGAGCCACTGCTATCCTGAAATTTTGAGTGTTGAAAGGCTCATGACTTCATGCACCTGATGTAGGAGAGAATTTCAGTGATGGACTATGCTGGACATTTCACTAAGTTATAGTGCTTTTTTATATTTAGTAACTGATGAGATAGCTAGGGAGAGGTGTTTCCAATATGGGATTCAATGTGATAACAAGTCATGGGTGAATTTTTTTCACTTTAGTAGCATTTTCTGCATGATGAATCATACTCCCATCATGGAAGGTAATCTTAGAGAGAGACCCTAAGTAGAATTCAGTCTATTTCAATAGGGAAAACTAGGATCTCTTCTTCTGGTGGAAAGAAGATCCACTATGATAGTCATTTATAAGGGAACAGTGGCCAGTGTAGTTAGGGATGTGGGAATCTATCTCTGAACTGTGTTCTATTACAGTACTATCAATATAGAAGGTTTGGTCATAAGCAATCTTAGTGTCCATACCCTCATTTGGAGTTACCTTATTCCAACGTACTGGGCCACCTGCAGAGTTTTTGTTGGGGCATGTAGTAGCAGAGCAGTGGAAAGGGACCAAGATGGGTATTAGAGTTTGGGAAGGACACAACCCCCCCCCCCCCCTGACAGAATGTAATATGAAGTTCCAAAGGATGTTTAGGTCAGGGTTGGTGACATGGTACCACAATACAAGAGTGGAAGTATCATCCAAAGGGAGAAGCACATGGTAGTCAGATGGATCCTAGGGTAGAGGGATAAGTCGGTTTCCCACTATGTAGTCTACTCTATATAGTTTGGATGTAGGAACTTATACTATCAGAGGTATGATTATTATATATTTTACTCTTTATTTTGCTCTGTTTGATATAGGATCATCACATTCATTTATATATTATCCTCTTTCAAATGGTTTGTTCTTGGTTTTAGAAATATTGGATAGTTTTTTAACCCTAAATACACTTTTGGGAGTGTGGTCATAGAATATCAAATGTTGTAATGCATGTTCTCTAAAATTGGTGGTTTTCATTTCTTTTTGGAACTATTTTTCTATAAATGATAGGTTTCAATTTGACTCTTGGTATGGATTTAATAGCCTACACCAGTATCATATCTACTATTAATAGAGGGGAGTTACCTTTTAATCTCCAGAAGAAGGTAGTTATTTTCACCATGGTGAGTGGGATCTTCAGGCTGGTTAAGAAGGAACCATTTAGTTCATATTTGATTGTCTCATAGATCATATTTTAGGTTTTTATCTAGATTATGGGGTAATTTAGAAGAATAATTTTCCTCCAATATTAGACCATGTTTCATTATGTCTTTCTTAATGAAATCTATGGCTTACCACCTAAGCAGGAGATTGAGTACGTGATCAAGTTGGTGCTGGAAATAGAGCTAGTTTCTATCCAACCTTATAGGATGGCACTAGTGGAGATTTAAAAATTGAAATTTTGTTGGAATATCTACAATAAAATGGTTTCATACAACCGAGTATGTCACCATGGGGATCTCCCATTATTTTTTACAAGAAAGTTTATGGAACTTTGTGCTTTTTTTTGGACTATCATATATTGAACTAGGTGATGGTCAAGAACTGGTATCCCCTTATGTACATCGATGATCTATTTGATCAGATGAGAGGATCCCATATCTTCTCTAAGATTGAATTGTTATTATGTTATCTTTAATTGATATTGAGACTATCAAACATACCTTCGACTATTTTTAGGAGTAGGTACAGCTTTTATAAGTTCATGGTGATGTCTTTCGGTCTAAATAACATAGCATTAGTATTCATAGACTTGATAAATTAGATCCTTCATCGTTTTTTGGACTAGTTTGTGTTTGTTTTAATCAAATAAATCTTAGTGTACTCCCAGTCAGCATAAAATCATTCCCAAAATCTTGACATCATCTTAAGTACATTGAGAGATAATTGGATTTATGTCAAGCTTACCAAATACAGTTTCTAGATCGATAAAGTGCACTTCTTGGGTCATGTAATATCATAGTCTATAATGTCAGTGGAACATAAGATGGTTGAAATCATGGTATCTTAGGAGCGTCCTAATAATTTTTTTTGAAATTCATATTTTCCTAGGTTTATAGGGTTATTATTGGTGTTTTATATAAGACTTCTCTCATCTAGAAGTATAAATTTTTGGGTTGACCAAGAAAGGGGTAGAGTTTTTTGGGTTGGATACTTGTGAGATGTATTTTCAAGAGATGAAGGGAAATCTAAACTAAGAACTTATTATCACCTTACCTATGTTGGGTAAGGCATATACCATGTACTATGATGAATTTGGGGTTAGACTTAGAGAAATTATGATGCAGGAGGTCCAAGTGGTTGCTTATGGCTCTAGATAGCTGATGCCACATTAGATAAATTATCCTACTCATGATATAGAGTTATTTTTGGTATTACATGACCTGTGATTCAATATACTCTGTCTTTTGGGTGATATGTTTGTGGTGTACATAAACCAAAAGAGCCTCAACTATATATTTTATCAGTGAGACTTAAACCTTTGGTAGAGAAGGTGGGTTAAGTATCTATAGTCTTTTGACTTTGAGTTGGATTATATACTAGACAAGGTAAACATCATTGTTAATGATTTGAGTAAAAATATGCAGACATAGGAAGTGTGGGAGTATTGCGACAATTGGAAGATGATGGAACTCTTTGTAGATATGCATCTAGATGTTCAAAAGTCTCAGAGATGAGTAAATTTGAATTTGATATCTATTATACCCATTATTTTATAACAGGTCAAGTTATATTCTATGTAGGTCTTATAATTGATTGATTTCTCATATGGTGGGGATCCACCATCAGGGGGTCTCTTAGTAGTGGAAATTCTCTTCTTTATAATGCCTGAGCACAGATTCTTACGGGATTTCATAAGGATCTGATGAGAGAGTTTCATGCCTCTATATGGGTGGTACATCAAAATTTAACAAATATTTATTGTGATCTCCATATATAGTATTGGTGGATATGAATGAAAAAGGATGTACCAGGATTTCTGGCCAGATATTTCACCTTCCAGTGGGTGAAGGATGAGCATCAAAGGCATGTTGGGCTGTTACAACCTCTATCCATTCTAGAATAGAAATGGATAATGTTATAATGGATTTTTTGATAAGCTTACCTATGAAACTGTGTAAGAATTTTGCAGTATGGGTGATCTTAGATTGATTGATGAAGGTAGGACACTATTTTCCCATAAGGGAGACCTTCATTGTTGATGGTATGGGTAGTCTCTACATGTGAGAGATAGTTCTATTGCATGTTGTTCCAAGGAAAATAAATTCTAATAGAGATTATCATTTAACATATCAATTATAGAAGGGTATTTAGAAGGATATAGTATTTTAGGTTCTATTGATTACATCCTATCATCCTAAAACTGATGGATAATCTAAAATGATGATTCAGATTATGGAGTATATGTTACAAGATTGTATGTTGGATTTTGGTGGTTCATGGGAGTATTATATGAAACTCATAGATTTTTTTATAATAACAACTTCCAAGAATCGATCCAGATGGAACCTATCAAGGATTTTTATGAAAATCCATGTATTTTACCTCTTTTTTGGTAAGAGGTAGGTAAATCAGTGCTCATTTGACCTAGTTTCATGAAGGAGATGTCTGAGTGGATTTAGTTGATCAGGAATCAATTGGTGACCATGGAGATAAGGAAGAAATATTATGCTAACTAGTGAAGATTACCTCTAGATTTTTAGGTGGGTCATCATGTTTTCCTTCAGGTGTTACCTAGGTAGGGACAACGCCATATTATAAAATAGGGGAAACTAGTTCCCATATTTTTTAGAACGTTTGAGATAGTGGAAATTTTTATTCCAATGGCATACATATTGTCCCTTATATAGTGCTATAATTCCATATATGATGTGTTTCACATGTCGTAGCTTCAAAGAAAAAATCACGACCTTTATCATGTGGTATAAGTTGATTGAATTGATCTTAGTGTAGATTCATCCTTTGAGGGGCATCTAATACAGATTTTGGACGTACTGAGAAGTATATCGGAGGAAAAAACCATACCTATAGTTTTAGTGTATTGGTAGCATGATCATGTTCAAGAGGATACCTAGGATAGGTAATCTTTTATGTGATCACAATAGCCAGATTCTTTCACCAAAACCCCACAGTGACGCTTGGAGTAACTCAGGGATGAGATTTTATATGGTGTGGAGGTCATAAGATCTCATCTTTTTTTAGGTATGTCCCTCATGAGTTTTGGTTTAACCAATTTAATTGGGTTTTCTTTTCTTCTTTAAACCTTAGTGGTTGAGCCTTTTCTTTGGGGGTGGAGATATTTTTCAGGGTAAAATGACCTAAAGTTCAGGGATGTATGTTTTTTTTTTGAATTAATGGAGTCCATGTATAAATGTTTCAAAGGATTCTGAGGGTTCTTTATGGGGTTAGAGGGATTCAAATGTGGTTTTTATTTTTCTAAATAAATCTACGGTTTGATCTATCTACCGGAAACTTTCACATTGTTAAAGGGTTACATGAAGTGAAATTATTTCCAGGCAGATGTTGTGAATTGGTTTGGAGCATAAAATGTTTACACACCATGAAACTGGTTCACATCGTTAAATGGTCAATTGTGGTTATTTTAACCTGAGGAAACATGTTTTTAGTGTACCTTATAACTTGATAAATTAATTTCATGAAAGTGGTTCACATCATGAATATCTTGGGACTATAAGTTTTAAACTATGCAGTGCATATGATTTTATTTTCATCCACTATGAAGCCCCTTATCATGAACCCTAGGGTGACTCCAGGTGATCTTGGAGTGATTCTTTCCATTCCTTACATCTTGATCTAGCATTTAATCTCTGGTGAGGTCCTTTTTCTTTGGTTTTTCTCCTTCCTTATTCTATCCTCCATTGTATGGGATCTCTTTACCACTATTAAATTAGGTTTTGATCTTGATTTTTTGCAATCTATATTTTCATTGTGATCTAATTTTCCTTCATTCTTCATTTCCATTCCTAGTTGAGAGTGTTTATTTGATTACAAGATAAAGGTGGGTATTCTTGAATAAATCCCTATGTTCTATTTCAAATTATTTAAATATTTGCAATATTATGTGATTGCACTAACACAATGTGAACATTAACTAATTCAACAATTGGTTATGATAATCATGTGTTTGGACTACTCCTTGGATCTATTTTGATCCAATAGTGTTGAGACATGAATTGTAGATACCCATAGGGTGAGCCTATCCTTGAACAATAATGAACAATATATTTGATTAAAAGATGAATTAGCATGACATGAAACCTTAGGTGATTTACTATAATAGGATCACTTTGAAAAATGGATTACTTGTTTATTGAAATGACTATTGATACATTAATATGATATGGTTGTGTACACTGGCATGTTAATGGTTTAAGACATAACTCTATGAATGAATGAGAATTAAAAGATAAAAGGTAATGGATTAATTGACCTTTATGGATTATGATGTATGTTTTTTTATTATTTCCATTATGATTTTTGTTGTAGGTTATGTTATAATGATTATAGGGCTTGGCCTGGTTATGATAAAATGATTATATAGTGGACTTGGTCTAGTAATGATGTAATGATTTTTGGGATTATCCTAGTTATGTTGAAATTATTATATATAGGACTTGGTCTGGTTATGGTATAATTCTTATATTTCTTGGTCTGTTTATGTTGTAATTCTTATAGGGATTGGCCCAGTTATGCTGAAATACTTATAAAGAGGGCTTGGTTTGGTTATGCTATAATTATTATAGGGCTTGGCCTATTTATGCAAAAATTATTATATGGAGGACCTATAACACCTCGAGATTTTATGAGATATATTCTTTTGTACACTACACCAAGATTATCTTGTACTATACACAACACCGTATTAGCTTGCAGTATACGCAACACTATTCTTGACTCGTGTTACACACAATTTCAAGTTCGTTTTGTATAAATTATTCTACGCAACATTAAGTATAGATTTTGTTTAATGTATAAATGAAATAAGTTTTGATTATTTTATACGTAACACTAAAGGGATCTTGCACTACACGCAGCCCTGACTTGGCTTGCATTACATGCAATCACGACCATCCTCGATAGCGTGTGTAGTATGCAATACAGGGTTTCACTAAACAATGATATATTGTTATAATATTATTATGAACTAGACGTTATGAATAGTATTAAGTACATTTTTAATTTTATAACATTATTATTCATCTTACACATTTTCTCGAACATGGTATGACAACACAATAATTTTTTTTTGGGTAAATTAAATATTTTTCAAAAAATGCAGTTCTGCCGCCTTTTGATGGCGCACCCACATTAAATCTAGTTTTTAAAATTTTTTAAGTTAAATTTGACAAAATAAAATTCTTATATGGAATCAGGATATAATAAGTTACTTTTGATAAATTTTTCATATTATTCTGATAACTTTCATATTTTAATGAATAGTAAAAACACGCTATATTTTAATTAAAAAATTTTTCATCGTAATAATTTATATGGTTAAATTATAATATTGAATGGTTTTAAAGTATAAATATAATATATTTTTACCATTTAATATAATTTATGTCATTAACATTTATTTTACGTTGAATTCATAGGTAAAATCATTTCAATCTTTTGCAATGTTTTAACTTTTAAAACTCATTTTCTTAACAATGGGATTAATTTTAAATTAATTACTACAAATTCTGTGTTTTAATTTTGAAAAATGGATTCCATTTTTGAATTCAGTGGATCCAAATTATGTTAATAGGTTACTTTTATTTTTATTTTTTTTGATATTATGAAAAGTAGTTACGGTAATTTTTATTTACTACAATTAAAGGTAGATCGGGTAATTAAGGGTAAAAATAAGATTATAAGATTACCCTAAGACCTTCCAAAATTCTATTGTATGAATAAAATTCGACCCATATCACATAAGGGTCATAATAGATTCATTTCATGGACTTTTGACCATTAAAATGATATAGTTATTATTAAAACCAAAGAAAGTGACAATATGTCACTCTCTTATATCTTATAAGTGTAATAATTTTAATTTAGTGATAAACCTCATAAAACTTAGAATATAAAAAGTCTATAGAAATATAATAAAATTATATACATCATGAGAATTTATTTATAATTTTTAGGGATTAAATAATTATCATTAATGATGAAACAATAGTGATGTAGAAATTATTTTATTGATTGAAATATCAAATAAATGGTTTTCAAAATATTAAAATAAATATTATATGAACTAATTAATGTTATCCACAAATTTTCAAAATTAATATGACATGTTATGATTCTATTAAACATTTTTTTTGAATACATCATCTATGTGGATTTTATTTAAATTCAAATAAATAAATAGTGTCAAAATTAACACTATTGTTATTTGATAAAAATAACATATTATTAAATTGTTTAAAAATCACAAAAATATTTAAAAATTATAAATTGAAATTTATATGGTCTAAAATTTCATAAATTACACAATTATAGATAATTCACAACACATAAGTAATTACTTATAACAATTTAAAATTTAGAATATTATTACCACAAAAAAATTAAATAGATTAAATAAGGATAAAACAAGTTGATAAGGTTTAAAATAAAGTCCCAATATGTCTAAATTTTATTGGTTGATGATATTAAAACCATATATCATCTAATATTTTAATTTGAGTCGTTTTTTGGAAGTTTTTAAGTGGGGTTTTAATTTATTATAAATTAATATTTATTATGTTTCCAAAGGTGCCCCTCTCCTCCATTATAAAAGGGCACCTCCTCCCTCACCTATTCACACAAATTTCAGCCTTCAAGATCGGCAAACCCATGCCAATTTCTCTTCTCCACTTACCTAGAAACATACTAGATGTCCTGGTCTTCTTCAAAGACTAACTTTAGTGCCCTAAGAGGAGGTTTAGAAGAGGCGCATCGAAGAAGAGGTAATATCCTTTACCAATTCTTTCAAGATAATTTCTTCTTCTACTTCCTATTCTTTTGTTGTTTCATAATAAAGTAATAACATCAGTATCACTCATATACTGACATGTTATTATAAATATGAACCAACCCTATTTCACCTTCTATCCATCCTACGGAAAATGAAATCACCGCGTGTGCGTACGTACGGAATACCGTCTCCACGCCATGGTGTAATCTGTTTTTCCACCACCGCCTTACTTGGATGGGTATAATGGCGTAAAGAATAACTATATATGATTATTATAACATGATACTAATTTTGAGATATTATATCATCCACTTCAATTCCATTCAATAATTATGGGAACAATATCATCGCACGTGCGTACGTATGAATTACCTTCTCCACAACGCAATAAGATTCATTATCTATGTTAACCATTCAAGAATGACTATAAAGTATATATTATAAATAATCATGAAATATATGACATAATAATGATACTATATTTATGTATATGTTATTTACTTACTTCCATTATATTTAATAAGGAAACAAAAACAGCGTTCATGCGTACATACGACCTACCGTCTCCATGAACGGTGTATTTCATTCCATTTATCGATATATTATATATAAATATTATATTCTGAGTATATTATATATAAATCATGTTTTACATTTTGGAAGTAATTAATCATTATCTAAGTAATCATATGAATAATTACAAGTCAAAACATGTACGACAAATGAAACAATTTTACCCAAAACACTGCTTTAACATGGAATTGACAAATGAACGGGTAATATAAAGTTGTAAGTGAATGATATATGATATCATATATATTATTATGGTTCTGTTACAAGTTAATAATATGATTAAACCCACTATACAGAAGTTTCAGAGACGTACAGAAGAAATTGGACCTAAGGTAAGGGATAATTATTCCAATCTCGTTCTTATCCGATATTGTTTATTCGTAAGTATTTACTGGGGTTATATTTATCATCCATGTCCGTGTTTCATAAAAAAATTTCATAAATTGTTTAATATTCTTCCAGGTATTTTTAAAGTCATGATTACACCTCTATGACCTTTACATTGTGTTATTTAAGGAATATTTTTTTACCATACGAGGAACTTTTTGACTTTTCCAGCAAAAGTTGATGAGAATGTTTTTTTTAACTTATACGGCATGAACAGATTTTTACGGTTTCATAACGCCTAATTTGGATTTTTTATGGTTTTATAAAGCCTTATATTCATGAATATTACTCTATAGTATTTCATGATTATTTTCAACAAAATCCTTTTCTTTTAAAATTGAATTGCATTTTGTGAAAAGAAAATGATTTTAAAGAAGAAAGGATATTTTCCTCAAGAATTCATTTCAAGTGTTTTGTCAAAACTATTTTCCATCTAAGATGACATTATTTAGTATGATTATGTTTCAATTATAATGTCTCTATTATTTACATGTTTTGATTATTATTATGATGAAATGATATCCATTCGTTTTATATAGATTATGTTATGATGGGGTGATGTTTATGAAACCCATTTTATTCTTTGGGTTATCATGAATGAATTATGTTTATTTTTTGGAACAATTAAAAATGATTTCATTATGAGTTTAGTGGGACCTATATCTCCCTCCAATACATTGGGTAAAGATTTATATCTCATGAGATATACATGGCTGGAATGGAAAGTGAATCTAGTTCAGTAATATAGGGCTCGAATGGCAAGTAAACCCGGTTCAGTAATGGACTTTGTCCACTATGATGGTCTTGGTAGCAATGCATTGGATACTATAGAAATCATAATATGTGCTTAATGGTTTTCCATAATTACATGTTGTATTCCCATGATATTTTATCATGATTAATGTTCCTTTATGATCTATGCCTTATGTACTGGCAAGATTTATGTCATTGCTTATTTTCATATTTTTACATTCAAATGTTTATGGATTGTTTTTATGTTATCCATGTTTAACCTTACTGATCATTTGAGCTCACCCTTTTTATGTTTTATTTTCCCCAGGATATAAAGAAAGGTTTTAGTTAAGAAAACCAAAGTGAAAGATTTTTATGGAAGATGTTGAAGACCTTTCACCGTGATTATAAGTTTATGTTCTGAGTTTCCAAAGACACTAAACTAATACGGTCTTTGGGCATCTGTTTTTTTCATGTATTAAGTATTCCGAAAAAGTAATGTAATGTCTATGTACGTCAAGTATGGGTCTCTAAAGTTGGTATCAGAGCGAAGGTTTATTTATGTAACACCCTGAGATTTTATAAAAAAAATATTATTTTAATTTCATTAATGTCTTGTGTTGTATGATACACCAAGATTACCTTGCGCTATACACAACACTGTATTAGCTTGCAGTATACGCAACACTATTCTTGGATCGTGTTACACACAATTTTGATAATAGTTATTCTAAGCAACATTGAGTATATATATATATATATATTCAATGTATAAATGAAATATAGTTGGATTCTGTTATACGAAACAATGAAGGACTCTTTCACAACACGCAACCCTGACTTGGCATGCATTACACACAATCGCGACCTTCCTTGATAGCGTGTGTTGTACGCAATACCGGGTTTTACTAAACAACGATATATTATTATAATATTGTTATGAACTAGCCGTTATGAATAGTGTTAACTAAATTTTGAATTTTATAAAATTATTATTCATCTTACACATTTCTAGAACATGGTATAAGAACAAAATAAATTTTTCGGGTAAAATAAGTATTTTTCAAAAAATGCAGTTTTGCCGCCTTTTGATGGAGCACCCACTTTAAATATAGTTTTTGACATTTTTATAAGTTCAATTTGACAAAATAAAATTCTTATTTTGAATCAGTATATAAAAATTTACATTAGATAAAGTTTTGATATTTTTCCGATAACTTTCATATTTTAATGAATAGTAAAAACACGCTATATTTTAATTAAAAACAACTTTTTTCATCGTAATATCTTATGTGTTTAAATTATAATATTGAATGGTTTTAAAGTATAAATAAATATATTTTTACCATTTAATATAATGTATGTCATTATAATTGATTTTACCTTGAATTCGTAGGTTAAATCAATTCAATCTTTTGCAATGTTTTAAAGAAAAACTCGTTTTCTTTCGAAAATAGGATTAATTTTAATTTAATTTATGAATATTTTGTGTATTGAATTTGGAAAAATTTATTCCATATTTGGAATCAGTGGGTCCAAATTATGTTAATAAGCTACTTTTTATTTTTGGGCATTGTGAATAGTAACTATGGTAAATTTTATTTACTATGGTTAAAGGTAAATCGGGTAATTAAGGGTAAATATAAGATTATAAAATTACCCTAACAGTTGGAAAAATACTATTGTATGGCTAAAAGTATACCCATATAACCTAAGGGTCGGATTAGATTCATTTTATGGACTTTTGTCCATGAAAATAATTTAATTATTATTAAAACAAAAGAATGTGACAACATGTCACTTTCTTAAATCTTATAAGTATAATAATTTTAATTTAGTGATAAACTTCATGAAACTTCGAAAATGAATAGTCTCCAGAAATATAATACAATTATCTACATCATAGGAATTTATTTATAACTTTTAGGGATTAAATAATTATCATTTATTATGACACAAATATGATGCAGTAATTGTCTTATTAATGAAATATTGACATAATTGATGTTATAAATTCCCAAATAAATGTAATTTGAGACTTTTTATGACTTACCTTAATTTTCTAGGTTACTATGACATGTTATTGTTGATATAAGTAACTTGTTTCGAACTTGTCATTCTGTTATGAATTTCATAAAAAACATGTACCAAATAGTGTCAAAATTGACAAAAATTAAAACAAATATTATATTATTAATTGTTATTTAATTCCTAAAAATCTAAGGTTCGGCCACATAACTTAGATACGGATAGATATATTAATAATAAACAACTTGGGGTTTTTTTGGCTTGTTATGGTAAGTTTATTAATCATATAGTGTAAGAAAACAAAAAGACACAGTAAAAGTTAAATTATTTAACTTAGAGTTAAATCTAATTGATAAGGTTAAAATAATAACCTAAACTTGTATAAATCCTATTGGATGAGAGGATTTCGACCCATCTCCACTTTATCTTCGAAATAAAACCCTTTGGAACCATTATAAACCGAATTTGACCTTAATATAAAATAATATTTTGAGATTTTCCTAAGGTGCCCCTCTCCTCCCTTATAAAAGGGCACCTCCTCCCTCTCCTCCTCACACCAATTTGAGCATTCAAGCTCGGCCGAACCCTGGAAAAATCTCTTCTAAACTTCCCTAGTATCATCCTAGAGGTCCTGGTCTTCTTCAAAGACCATCCTTAGTTCTTTAAGTGGAGGTTAAGTGAAGGCGCGTCAAAAAGAGGTAATATCCATTACCGATCTTTTTCAATTTCTTTCTTCTTCAACTTCTTATTCTTTAGTTGTTTCATGATAAAGTAATAACATCAGTATTTCTTATATACTGATATGTTATTATAAATATGAAACAAATCTAATTAACCTTCTATCCATCCTACGGAAAAAGGAAATCGTCGCGCGTGCGTACGTACGGAATACCGTCTCCACGTCGTGGTGTAATCTATTTTCCACCACCACCTTACTTGGATGGGTATAATGGTGTAAATAATAACTATATATGATTAATTTAAAGTAATATTGATTCTGAAATAGTATACATACACTCCAATACAGTCCCACGATCATGAGAACGATATCATCGCTTGTGCGTACGTACGGACTACCGTCTCCATGACGCGATGAGATTCATTCTCCACTTTAACCATTCATGAATGATTATAAAGTATATATAATAAGTAATAATGAAATATATTACATAATAATGATACTGGATTTATGTGTATATATATATATATGTCATCTACTAAATTCCATTCAACTCAATAAGGAAACGAAAACAGCGTTCATGCGTACGTACGGCCTACCGTCTCCATAAACGGTGTATTTCTTTCCATTTACTGAATTATTATATATATGTATATTCTGAATATATATTATATATAAATCATGTTTTATATTCTGTAATTAAGTAATCATGATCTAAGTAATCATATGAATAATTACAAGTCAAAACACGGATGACAAATGAAACAATTTTACCCAAAACGCTCTTTAACATGGAATTTACAAAAGAGATGGAATGACCCATCATTCTATCACATGATATGCTAACACATCACGAATAACAAATTCAACTTCATTTCCTTACAGGATGAAGTGGAAATTGTTCAATTCACGAACAATAGTGAGATTGTACCAAAATCATGCAAGTATTTCTTTTAATTCATCAACTTTAGGGAAATGATCTTGAAAACCAAAAATGTTGTCCTAGTTCCCTTATATCCGATTAATCAGATGGTACCTTAGATCATCACAAATCAATAGCTTTGTGATTGTTGGCTTTTTTTATAGTTATGTTCTCTACCACTCTCCATCAGAACGTGATGGTTAGATTTCTCTTCCATATCCATATTTTCACCTATGTGGAAACCCAGTGATTAGTTTATTTGGGTAACCGTTACGTTTCATACTTTTGTTTTTAAAGATTGGTTTTGGTATTCCTTTTTACGATGTGGGTTTCTATTAAAGAAACTTTCGAATAGTAAACCATTTATAACCCTGACGAATTTTGAGGGTGAAATTCATTTTAAGGGGGGTAGAATGTAACACCCTGAGATTTTATAAAAAAGTATTCTTTTAATTTCATTAATGTCTTGTGTTGTATGCTACACCAAGATTATCTTGCGCTATAGGCAACACCGTATTAGCTTGCAGTATACGCAACACTATTCTTGGATCGTCTTACACACAATTTTGATAATAGTTATTCTATGCATCATTGAGTATATATATATATATATATATTCAATGTATAAATGAAATATTGTTGGATTCTGTTATATGAAACAACGAAGGATTCTTTCACAACACGCAACCCTGACTTGGCTTGCATTACACGCAATCGCGACCTTCCTCGATAGCGTGTGTTGTATGAAATACCGGGTTTTACTAATCAACGATATATTATTATAACATTATTATTCATCTTACACATTTCTAGAACATGGTATAAGAACAACATAAATTTTTCGGGTAAAATAAGTATTTTTCAAAAAATGCAGTTTTGCCACCTTTTGATGGCGCACCCACTTTAAATCTAGTTTTTGACATGTTTATAAGTTCAATTTGACAAAATAAAATTCTTCTTTTGAATCAGGATATAACAATTTACATTAGATAAAGTTTTGATATTTTTCCGATAACTTTCATATTTTAATGAATAGTAAAAACACGCTATATTTTAATTAAAAACAACTTTTTTCATCGTAATATCTTATGTGGTTAAATTATAATATTTAATGGTTTTAAAGTATAAATATTATTTGATTTTTACCATTTAATATAATTTATGTCATTAGCATTGATTTTACCTTGAATTCGTAGGTTAAATCAATTCAATCTTTTGCAATGTAAAACCCGTTTTCTTTCGACAACGGGATTAATTTTAATTTAATTTATGCATCTTTTGTGTATTGAATTTGGAACAATGGATTCCATATTTGGAATCAATGGGTCCAAATTATTTTAATAAGCTACTTTTTATTTTTGGGCATTGTGAATAGTAACTACGGTAAATTTTATTTACTATAGTTAAAGGTAAATCAGGTAATTAAGGGTAAATATAAGATTATAAAATTATCCTAACACTTGGAAAATTCCTATTGGATGGATAAAAGTATACCCATATAAACTAAGGGTCGGATTAGATTCATTTTATGGACTTTTTTCCATGAAAATAATTTAATTATTATTAAAACCAAAGAATGTGACAACATGTCACTTTCTTAAATCTTATAAGTATAATAATTTTAATTTAGTGATAAACTTCATGAAACTTCGAACATGAATAGTCTCCAGAAATATAATACAATTATATACATCATAGGAATTTATTTAGAATTTATAGGGATTAAATAATTATCATTTATTATGACACAAATATGATGCAGTAATTGTCTTATTAATGAAATATTGACATAATTGATGTTATAAATGCCCAAATAAATGTAATTTGAGACTTTTTAGGACTTACATTAATTTTCTATGTTACTATTACATGTTATTGTTGATATAAGTAACTTTTTTAGAACCTATCATTCTGTTATAAATTTTATAAAAATCATGTACCAAATAGTTTCAAAATTGACACAAATTAGTTTTTAAAAAAATATTATATTATTAATTGTTATTTAATTCCAAAAAATATAAGGTTTGGAAAAATGACTTATATAAGGATATATATATTAATAATAAACAACTTGGGGTTCGTTTTTCTTGTTATGGTAAGTTTATTAACCATATAGTGTAAGAAAACAAAAAGACACGGTAAAAGTTAAATTATTTAACTTAGAGTTAAATCTAATTGATAAGGTTAAAATAATAACCTAAACTTGTCTAAATCCTATTGTATGAGAGTCTTTAGACCCATCCCCACTTTATCTTCGAAATAAGACCCTTTGGAACCATTATAAACCGAATTTTACCTTAATATAAAATAATATTTTGAGATTTTCCTAAGGTGCCCCTCTCCTCCCTTATAAAAGGGCACCTCCTCCCTCTCCTCCTCACACCAATTTGAGAATTCAAGCTCGGACAACCCCTTCAAAAATCTCTTCTCCACTTCCCTAGTATCATCCTAGAGGTCCTGGTCTTCTTCAAAGACCATCCTTAGTTCTTTAAGTGGAGTTTAAGTGAAGGCGCGTCAAAAAGAGGTAATATCCATTACCGATCTTTTTAAATTTCTTTCTTCTTAAACTTCTTATTCTTTAGTTGTTTCATGATAAAGTAATAACATCAGTATTTCTTATATACTGATATGTTATTATAAATATGAAACAACTCTAATTAACCTTCTATCCATCCTACGGAAAAAGGAAATCGTCGCGCGTGCGTACGTACGGAATACTGTCTCCACGTCGTGGTGTAATCTATTTTCCACCACCACCTTACTTGGATGGGTATAATGGTGTAAATAATAACTATATTAATTTAAAGTAATATTTATTCTGAAATAGTATACATACACTCCAATACAGTCCCATGATCATGAGAACGATATCATCGCTCGTGCGTACGTACGGACTACCGTCTCCATGACGCGATGAGATTCATTATCCACTTTAACCATTCATGAATGATTATAAAGTATATATAATAAGTAATAATGAAATATATTACATAATAATGATACTGGATTTATGTTTATATATATATGTATGTCATCTACTAAATTCCATTCAACTCAATAAGGAAACGAAAACAGCGTTCATGCGTACGTACGGCCTACCGTCTCCATAAACGGTGTATTTCTTTCCATTTACTGAATTATTATATATATGTATATTCTGAATATATATTATATATAAATCATGTTTTATATTCTGGAATTAAGTAATAATGATCTAAGTAATCATATGAATATTTACAAGTCAAAACACGGATAACAAATGAAACAATTTTACCCAAAACGCTCTTTAACATGGAATTTACAAAAGAACGGGTAATATAAAGCCATAAGTGAACCATATATGATATCATAACAATGAGTATGATTCTGTAATAAGTCAATGACATTATTTAAATCATTATACAGGAGGTTCGGACACATACGAAGCAAATCGGACCTAAGGTAAGGGAAATATCACAATCTCATTTTTATCCGAGATTGTTTATACTTTGGCATTTACTGGGGTGTATTTTATCATCCACATCCATGTTTCCTCAATATGTAATATTATTTCCATCCACCTATAATTTTTTAAATCCAATTTTACCCTTCGGTGAGTTTTTAGTAAAAAAATATGAAAGGAATCTTTTGTCGTTTTTCGTACGATGTACTTTTTGACTTTTCCGACAAAAGTACGAAGAATGTTTTTTTAACTTATACGGAATTAATGGATTTTTAAAACATTATTTCCAAGAAGCTTAATTTACAAGTTTTCAAGTTTATTTTTAACCAACTTCTTTTAGTTTAAAATTTTATGACATGTTAAGAAAGGAAAAAATGTTTTTGAAGAAGAAAAGATATTTTCCTCAAGAATAGAGTTCAAGTGTTTTATCAAAATTATTTTCCATATAAGATAATAAAGGATTCTGTTTCTATCCCTATTATTACATTGATTTTATTATGTTGTGATGGAATTATTTGATGAATTCCTTTATCTTATATGAATTTTTTTATGATGTCATTTTGATTAAGATTCCCATTTTTATTACATGGCTTATGCAATGATGTATGATTTATGATTTTGTGGCACACATAAGAATGGTATCATTATGAGATGGGTGGGACCTATATCTCCCTCCAATGAATTGGGTAAAGATTTTATATCTCATGAGATATACATGGTTGGAACGGTAGGTTATACCGGTTCAGTGAAACAGGGCTGAAACAAGGGTGACTCGGTTCAGAAATGGACTTTGTCCACTAAGATAGTCTTGGAAATGAGTCTTGACTAATAAGATATGATTCTATATGATTATGTGTGTATGCCACAAAGTTTCATGTTTTAATTTATTATTATTGGGATTTCATTTCACTACTATGATTTATCCCATGTTATGAAATTATGCTCTCTTTTACAGGTTAAGATTTCCAAAATGTTATGTTCTTATGAAAATGTTGTGATTGATATTTCTTTTATTTACCCTTAATAAGCATTTGAGCTCACCCTTTTATGTTTTCTTTTCCCCAGGATATAAAGAAAGGTTTTAGGTATAAAAAAAAGGAAGATCTTTATGGGATATGTTGAAGATCTTTCACCACGATTAGAAGATTATATTCTGAGTTCCCAAAGACACTAAACTATTACGATCCTTGTGTGTGTGTTTTTGTTATGTACTAAGTATTCCGCAAAAGTAATGAAATGTCCATGTACATCAAGCTTCGGGTCTCTACAATTTAACCTTTGGAAACTAGGATGTGAAAACTTTAGTGAGATCCCTATAGATATTTCTAAGGTATTTCTAGGGATATCACTAAGGTTAAGTATAAGTATAGGTTATAGAACTAGAATTATGGTAACGATCATAGAATTAAACCTAATATGTTAGATATAGAAGGTACTCCCCCTTTATTATGTTGTTTTCCTAGCATGATTTTTTCCTCTCACACTATTCTTTTTGGGTTTTAGAAAATGGCTGGAAAGAGGAATATTCATGTTAACGGAGAATATGATGGACAATGAAATGATATTCTTCCTATGTATCCAAATGAAATGGGATTTGGAAGGAGAAACATTGTTATTATGCCTAATCAGAAATCTCATAATATGATCAATAATATAAACTTTGGTTAGTTTCCTGGATTAGATAATAAGAGAAAGATGTAGTTTCATCATGATCCTAGTGGAAAGAAAGTTCAATTTCCCTCATGTAAATTATGTGGGAAGAAGAATCAAGGAGAATGTTTCAAAGGAACTGGAAGATGCTTTGGGTGTGGAAAAGAAGGACACAAAGCCATTAATTTAAAAGGAAAAGGTTCAGTTAACACAATGGACAACTATAATTGTATTGCTAAAACATCAACCAAGGTTAAATGTTTTAAATGTGGAATGTATGGGCATTATGCAAACCAATGCCCTAAGGGAAAATCTCATGAAGATAATCAGCATGGTCGTATGTGTAGTATTTATGTTGATGATGATCAAGAGACAACAAATAATATATGATATGAAAGAAGTGTTGAGGAATAAAATAAATAAGCTCAGTCAATGGTTTAAGAATCTAGTGAAATGATTGCATTTTTATCAAGTATAATGTATGGTACTATAGAATAAAAAAACGTCTAAGTATTGTTACACTATTGTTTTTTCTAAAGTATTTAAAAGTATATGTTTAATGGTACCGGTAACCATGAAAGGTTATTTAGATATTTTTGGAAAGTAGATGATATGCACATAATGAAGGGATAAGGAGAAAATAATATGTTTGATAGTATTAATGAGCTCATGACTGATATAAGGACAAGTGATGTCTTTGTTTAAGTATATAGAAATTTTGGGATTTTGGTATGTGGAAAGCGTTAACTTTTGACAGCATTCATGTTTTCACTAAGTTTCAATCGATATTAATTGTTCAAGATAATACATGATTAAGGAATTCAAATGTTTGTAATGTGACCAATAAGATATATCTTATGATATATTAGGGATAAATGATGGTATTCACATGCTTGGTTGATGACATTTCTACTAATGGTTTTCTTTATATTATGATCTTGGATAGAATTATTTTGGATAAGCCTAAATATTTGAAATGGATTATGTTGGACATAAGATACTATTGTTTAAGGATAGAACCTTTTTTCGATATTATTTCTGGAATGTTATCATAGTGTAGTTTTAGAAAAAGGACAACCTGCAGGAGGGGCGACAACCTGTCGTGCCAGACAAGGTTGCGGGAATCGAACCCACAACCGAAGTACGATAGGCCTTTATCTCCTACCACTAGCCTACTGGAAGTCCTTGGTTAGTAGAAACTATTTTTATTTTATTAAGCAGGATGATAGATGAAGTATAAGTCCATTTTTTGAACCATATACGATTAATCTCACCATAGATAGACTTATGTATATTAATTTTTCTCACCATATGTTTGAGACAGATGTAATGACCTATCATTCTATCACATGATCTGTTAACACTTCATGAAAGACAAATTCAACTTCATTTCTTTAAGATATGAAGTGGAAATTGTTCAAGGCACAAGCAACGGTGAGATTGTACCAAAATCAAGTAAGTATTTATTTTAATTCAAAAATTCTTCAACATTTGGGAAATGATCTAGAAAACCAAAAATGTTTTCCTAGTACCCTTATATATGATGAATAATATTGTACCTTAGATCATCACACATTTATTGCTTTGTGATTGTTGGATTTTTCATAGCCATGTCCTCTACCACTCTTCATCAGAAGTTGATGGTTATATTTCTATTATATATCCATATTTTCACCTATGTTCTCCTATGTGGAAACTCAGTGATGAGTTAATTTGGGTAACTGTTATGTTTCATACTTTACTTTTTAAAATTAAGTTTTAGTATTCCTTTTTACGATGTGGGTTTCTATGAATGAAACTTTCAAGTAGTAAACGATTTATAACCCCGGAGAATTTCGAGGGCGAAATTAATTTTAAGGGGGGTAGAATGTAACACCCCGAGATTTTTTGAGATATATTCTTTTGTACACTACACCAAGATTATCTTGTACTATACGCAACACCGTATTAGCTTGCAGTATATGCAACACTATTCTTGGCTCGTGTTACACACAATTTCAAGTTCGTTTTGTAGAAATTATTCTATGAAACATTAAGTATAGATTTTGTTTAATATATAAATTAAATAAGTTCTGATTATGTTATACGAAACACCAAAGGTAGCTTTCACTACACGTAGCCTTGACTTGGCTTTCATTACACGCAATCGCGACCTTCCTTGATAGCGTGTGTAGTACGCAATATCGGGTTTCACTAAACAATAATATATTGTTATAATGTTATTATGAACTAGCTATTATGAATAGTATTAACTACATTTTGAATTTTATAACATTATTATTCATCTTACACATTTTCTAGAACATGGTATGAGAACAAAATAAATTTTTTTCGGGTAAAATAAGTATTTTCAAAAAATGTAGGTTTGTCGTCTTTTGATGGCGCACCCACTTTAAATATAGTTTTTGACTTGTTTATAAGTTCAATTTTACAAAATAAAATTCTTCTTTAGAATCAGGATATAAAAAATTACTTTGGATAAATTTTTCATATTATTCTGATAACTTTCATATTTTAATAAATAGTAAAAACACGCTATATTTTAATTAAAAACAACTTTTTTCATCATAATAATTTATATGGTTAAATTATAATATTGAATGGTTTTAAAGTATAAATAGAATATATTTTTACCATTTAATATAATTTATTTCATTAACATTGATTTTACATTGAATTCATAGGTAAAATCATTTCAATATTTTGCAATGTTTTACCTTTTAAAACTAGTTTTCTTAACAACAAGATTAATTTCAAATTAATTACTGCAACTTCTGTGTTTTGAATTTGGAAAAATGGATTCCATATTTGGATTCATTGGATCCAAATTATTTTAATAGGTTACCTTTATTTTATTTTTTTGATATTATGAATAGTAACTATGATAATTTTTATTTACTATAGTTAAATGTAAATTGGGTAATTAAGGGTAAAAATAAGATTATAAAATTATCCTAAGACCTGAAAAAATTCTATTGGATGAATAAAAGTCGAACCATATCACCTAAGGGTCGTAATAGATTCATTTCATGGACTTTTGACCATGAAAATGATATAATTATTATTAAAACCAAAGAAAGTAACAACATGTCACTCTCTTATATCTTATAAGTGTAATAATTTTAATTTAGTGATAAAACTCATAAAACTTCGAATATAAATAGTCTTTAGAAATATAATAAAATTATCTACATCATGAGAATTTATTTATAATTTTTACTGATTAAATAATTATCATTAATAATGACACAATAGTGATGTAGAAATTATTTTATTGATTGAAATATCAAATAAATGGTTTTAAAATTATTAAAATAAATATTATATGAACTAATTAATGTTATCCACAAATTTTCTAGATGAATATGAAATGTTAGGATTCTATTAAAGATTTTTTGTTTTAATATATCCTCTGTGTGGATTTTAGTTAAATTCAAATAAATAAATAGTGTCAAAATTAAAACTATTGTTATTTGATAAAAATAACATATTATTAAATTGATTAAAAATCACAAAAATATTTAAAAATTATAAATTGAAATTTATATGGTATAAAATGTCATAAATTACCAAATTATGGATAATTCATAACACATAAGTAATTATTTATAACAATTTAAAATTTAGAATATTATTTTCACTAATAAATTTAAATAGATTAAATAAGGATAAATCAAGTTGATAAGGTTTAAAATAAATTCCCAACATGTCTAAATTTTATTGGATGATGATATTACAACCCTATCTCATATAATATTCTGATTTGAGTCTTTTTTTGGAAGTTTTTAGTGGGGTTTGAATTTATTATAAATTAATATTTCTTATATTTCCAAAGGTGCCCCTCTCCTCCATTATAAAAGGGCACCTCCTCCCTCTCCTCTTCACACAAATTTGAGCCTTCAAGATCGGACAAACCCTACCAAGTTTTATTCTCCACTTCCCTATAAACATACTATAGGTCTTGGTCGTCTTTAAAGACCAAATTTAGTTCCCTAAGAGGAGGTTTAGGAGAGGCGTGTTGAAGAAGAGGTAATATTCTTTAGTAATTCTTTCAAGTTCATTTCTTCATCTACTTCCTCTTATTTTGTTGTTTCATAATAAAGTAATAACATAAGTATAAATAATATACTTATATTTTATTATAAATATTAACCAACCCTATTTCACCTTCTATCTATCCTACGGGAAAGGAAATCACTGCGTATGCGTACGTACGGAATACCATCTCCACGCCGTGGTGTAATCTGTTTTTCCACCACCACCTTAATTGGATGGGTATAATGGTGTAAAGAATAACTATATATTATTATTATAACATGATACTAATTCTGAGATATTATATCATCCACTTCAATTCCATTCAATAATTATGGGAATGATATCATCACTCGTGCGTACGTACGGATTACCGTCTCCACGACGCGATGAGATTCATTCTCTATGTTAACCATTCAAGAATGACTATAAAGTATATACTATAAATAATCATGAAATATATGACATAATAATTATACTGAATTTATTTTTATGTTATTTACTTACTTCCATTCAATTTAATATGGAAACGAAAACAGCGTTTATGCGTACGTACGGCCTACCGTCTCCATGAACGGTGTATTTTATTCCATTTATAGATATATTATATATAAATATTATATTATGAATATATTATGTATAAATCATGTTTTACATTCTGTAATTAATTAATCATGATCTAAGTAATCATATGAATAATTACAAGTCAAAACATGTACGACAAATGAAACAATTTTACCCAAAACAATGCTTTAACATGGAATTGACAAATGAACGGGTAATATAAAGTCGTAAGTGAATCATATATGATATAATAAATATTATTATGATTCTTTTACAAGTTAATAATATGTTTAAACCCACTATACAGGAGTTTCAGACACGTATAGAAGATATTGTACCTAAGGTAAGGGATAATTATTCCAATCTCGTTCTTATCTGAGATTATTTATTCGTAAGTATTTACTGGGGTTATATTTTTCATCCATGTCCATAAAAATGTTTTTAATAAAGTGTTTAATATTATTCCTTGTATGTTTAAAGTCATGTTTACCCCTATTTGACTTTTACTTTGTGTTATGGAAGGAATCTTTCTTCTTTTTACCATACGTGGTACTTTTTGACTTTTCTGTTAAAAGTACGAGGAGAATGTTTTTTTCAACTAATACATCATGAACAGATCTTTATAGTTTCATAATGTATTATTTTAATTAAACTTCATTTATTTTATTTCATTATTATTTTCAACAAAATCCTTTTCTTTTAAAATTGAATTGCATTTTGTGAAAAGAAAATGATTTTGAAGAAGAAAGGATATTTTCCTCAAGAATTCATTTCAAGTGTTTTGTCAAAACTATTTTCTATCTAAGATGAAATTATTAGTATGATTATGTTTCAAGTATAATTTCTCTATTATTTACATGGTTTTATTCTTTTTATGATGAAATGATATCCATTCGTTTTATATGGATTATGTTATGACGGGATGATGTTTATGAAACCCATTTTATTCTTTGGGTTATGACGAATGAATTATGTTTATTTTGTGGCACAAGTAAAAATGATTTCATTATGAGATGGGTGGGACCTATATCTCCCTCCAATGCATTGGGTAAAGATTTATATCTCAAGAGATAGACATGGATGGAATGGAAAGTGAATCTGGTTCAGTAATACAGTGCTGGAATGGTAAGTAAACCTGGTTCAGTAATGGACTTTGTCCACTATGATGGTCTTGGCAGCAATGCCTTGGCTACTATGAAAATAATAATATGTGCTTAATTGCTTTCCAAAATTACATGTTTTATTCCCATGATATTTTATCATGATTAATGTTCCTTTATGATTTATGCCTTATGTACTGCAAAGATTTTTTTCATTGGTTATGTTCATGTTTTTACATTCAAATGTTTATGGATTGTTTTTATGTTCTCCATGTTTAACCTTACTGAGAATTTGAGCTCACTCTTTTTATGTTTTCTTTTCCCTAGGATATAAATAAAGGTTTTAGGTAAGAAAACCAAGGGGAAGATCTTTATGGGAGATGTTGAAGATCTTTCACCATGATTAGAAGATTATGTTCCGAGTTTACAAAGACACTAAACTAATACAGTCTTTGGGCATCTGTTTTGTCATGTATTAAGTATTCTGAAAAAGTAATGTAATGTCTATGTATGTCAAGTATGGGTCTCTACAGGACCGGGTTTGGTTATGTTGTAATTCTTATAGTTCTTGGCCTAGTTATTCTGTAATTATTATAGGTATTTTCCCTATTATGATGAAATTCTTATATAGAGGGCTTGGCCTGGCTATGTTGAAATTATTATATAGGGGGTTTTTCTGTTTATGTTATTATTCTATGGATTTGTAGTTTCGGTTTGAATAGTAATGATAAATTCTCAAAGATATTCTATTATAGTTCTAAAGTAGGTTGATTTTTATACACTATTAATTGATTTATTAATAATCATGTTTATCTCTTTATTGTATACACTTACTATTAGAATGCTTTTGTTTAGACATGGTGGTTTCAACTTACTGAGTTATAATCACTCACTATTCAGGCCACTATATGGTACCCTATAAGATTATGTATATTCATTATTGGACAAGGTCAAAGGATCTTGTATTTTATTTTTCTGGCTGGATGGGTTGGATCTTGGAGATAGGACTGACTAGGGATTCAAAACCAAGGTCTTTTATAACATCCCAAGATTTTGTGAAATATTTTTTTAAAATAAATTTAATATTTTATATATTTTTAATAAAATTAAACACTTATTTTATCTTGTGTGACATGAAACACTGATTTTAGCTTGCATTACATGCAACGTTGAGTTTAAACAAAATGTGCCTTATTATTAAAATATTATTATTTAATTTAATAGATATCACCTAGTTGTTGGAATGGAGGGTATGAATAGAATTAAATAAATTATAAAAATATGGTTTAGAAATTTATATATAATGATTTATTTGATTACTAATTAATTATAAATAAAAATAAGAACCACTTGAAAATAAAAGAAATATTTTTCTCACAAAATATTTTTATGCACACAAATGTGTTTTACATCAATAAATTAAAAAAAATCACTTTAATTTTATGATTTTAATTAACTTTATAAATTATATATTCAAAAAAATGTTTTAACATCTATCTTATGTGTTTTCTAGATAAGATATATGAATAAATCTAATTTTATGCTTAAAGTTTGTATTTTTCTAAAAAACAGTTTTGTCACCTTTGTTGCGTATTTATTTTTAAAAATAATTTTTGAAACTTTTAGAAAATATATTTTAAAAAATAAAAAACATTTTTTAAATAATAATATAAAAATTATCTTAGGTTTTATTTTTGATAATTTTCAGAAAATAATATTTTTTTGATGAATTGTGGAAAATGCTGAATTTTAATTGAAATATGTCTTTTCGTTTAAATTATTTATAAAGATAAATTATATTTTAAATTAGTATTAAAGAAAAATTACATAAATTATATATCTATTAATATAATTTATTTCATTGTAACCAATTTTTTAACTAAATTGGACATAAAATCTTTGTAAACTTTTAAACATTTTCTCTTTGATAACTCATTTTCTCGTCACATCTGTGGAGTTAATTTTAAATTAAATTTTGTCACTTATGTGAATTGAATTTTTTAAAATGCATTAAATATTTTTAATTATAATAATTTATATTATATAATAAGTTCAAATTTATTTTTTACCAAAATTAATAGTGAAAATAGTAAAAATCAATTACTATGGTTAACGTAAAAATGGGGTTTTTGGGGGTTAAACTAAAAAGATAAGGGTTAAAATTTTCTAAAAATTATCTAAAATATATTTTTTAGAAATATTTATACCCTATAATGTATAATTATATTTAATTCTCTATTTTGGTACCTTTTTCATGTGAAAAATATGGGTACGCCTTTTTCTTTTCAAAAATTACAAGTGTACCACTCACCTCACATATAAAAGGACATCCCCTATACTCTCCTATTCAAACACTAAAACCCTTTTGTTTCAGATAATATCTACCAAAATCACTTCCCAAATTACATAATATAAATATAGAATCCTTATTTTTGTGGAAATATATCCTATTAAGGATTTTCATGCAAACCTACGGAGCTTTCCCGAAGAAGTGGTAAAGTTATTCAATGATCTTTTTTATTTTATTTCTACCTAAATATCCTTAAATTATTATTAAACCATGAAAATATAATTAAATAATTATATTACATATACTAAGATATTTTTATGTTAATTTAATTACCTATAACCATCTCCACTTCCTTCAAATGGGTTGCGAAATCATCATTCATATATACTACGGACTACTGCCTCGCAAACCGATGTCTCGTATTTTCATTACCACCTCTCATAGATGGTAATGATGGTGGATATAAAAATTTTATATGATTATTTTTAAAATAATTATACCTATTTATTAATTATTTCATATATAACTTTTTACCTCCCATTCCATAGGGTATATGATAATGTCGCTCGTGTGTATGGTGGACTACTCTCTTGTGTAGCGAGGTCATTTGATTTTCTCTAAATATTTACATGGAAGATAATAAGGATAAATATATGTGATATAAATGATATTATTATGATAATAATGAAATATTTATCATTATTAAAAGATAATATATAATTTTCTTTGTTACCTTTTCACTCACTTAAAGATGGTAGCATCATTCATGTACATGTGGACTACCACCTTCACAAAGCGATGTGACTCTCTTTTCATCACCACACCACATGGATGACATATATAAGTATATTTAAAGAAATATTATTTTATTTATAATATTTTTATAATTATTTAACGGTAATATATAACTTAACTCCTTTCTATAATAATTGTTGAGAAATATAAATGTTACTCATGTGTGCATACAGTATAGCGTCTCCATGATCATAACATACTTCATTTCTCAAAACCATATTTCATGATTGGTCTTAAAAGTATAATTGATGTAAAAATATGATAATTATTTCATGATTTTTATTTTGGATATTTTATAACCATGATCAAATTAATAGGATCTTAAATAACAAATCAAAACTTATACAAAAAACAAAGTGGTTATTACGGAAAATGTGAATTTAACATGGAATTGTTAATAAAAAGATAATAAAAGGAAATAAGTAAATAATATATGATATTATATATAAAATTATGTTTCTTTAATATATTTATAATAAACTTATATTTATTATATAGGAGGTTTTAATGATTACGAAGAAATTCGAGACATTCGTTAAGGTATTTCTAGTCTCTATTTTATTTCTGGGAGACATGAAAATTCATAACTCATTTCTTTTGTATGGTGTATATACTTCCTGTTTGAAATTTAATATCATGAATATAATCATTTTCATGGTATTAAATTTTTAATTTTATTTTATTCTTTATAGAGGCATGTGATTCAAAATATTTCTAGAGTGTAAAGGGATTTCTATCTCACTTATTACTTCTGTGAGATACTTACAATATTCATCACTTGTTTCTTATATTTGGTTTATATATTGTCCATGAATATATTATATATTTATTCTCATGAAAATTATGGGGATTTACATATCCATTTTATGATCTATTATTCAAAGGGTTTATGGTTCAAAATATACCCAAGCGTTCCGGGATCATTATCACAATTTTCCTTCTTTGAGACATATGTTGTGTTATGAACCTACCCTCTTTATGAGGTGTATATAAATCCCCTTTTACATGTAATATAATTAATTTATTTATTATCATTACATTATAAGTTTCATTTAATGTTATTATTTCATGGGACTTACAATTTAGAGTTTCCAAAGTGGTATGGTTTTTATGTTATAATCACATCGTTTACTGAGATTGCCAACAAATCTCATATTTTCAAATTTCTACATATGTTTTTAAATTATTTAATCCCTTCCAATTAATCAATTTAATCTTATTTGCATCATTTTATGACTTTTGGTGAGTTTTGAGCTTAATCGTAAAAATTGGCTAATTCTAGACATTTAACAGATTTATGTTAACTTTGTATTTCGAGCATAACTCTTACAATTTTTATCCCATCCACCTGATTCCTTTTTTTATGATGATATGATTTATGGGATACAAATAATCCTTTTGGACCGAGATCCAATTCTAAATCCAACAAGCCAAAAAAAGAGGTCAATGTGAACACTTATTATGGCCAACAAAATGGACCATGCCTCATTAAATGATCCATATCTCAGACTACCGACCACCAAATGGGGTGATTAACTTGTCAAAGTATGGTTGGTGGAATAGTGACTGGCGTCCAGGAAATTTTAGGTCTACTAATTCGGTCATAACTCATTAAAAATGGATCAAAATGCTTTGGAAATTTATAGGGAAGATGGCCAACTCCATTCCTCACATCCTATAAGAAGGGACATCGGCATGATTCTATGATATGGTTGGAGAACCGAAGTTATCTTTCTAGTGGATAGATTCTGGGGGAGAAAAATTATGTTCTTTCTTTTCTTTTCTTTTTTCTTCTTAGTTTTATAATGCCTTATTCTTCCCCCTTCTTCTTAATTACCCTTACCAGGATGGGGTAAATATTCTGAGTGATTGGTTAAGGTTAGGTTTTATCTTTTTTAATGTTTGAGTTCTTGTATTTGATTGAATTAAAACTCTTTATCTTCTGCGGTGTTGGTTTCAAATTCTAATAAACGGTTTTATTATCCTATGCGATAGTGTTTGATTTAATATTTTGTTGTTATTATTGATTTGGTAAATGTTCATAATCTCCCTCCACTAGGTTCTGGTATATATACAATGGAATATATTAGGGCTTAGTGGTTAAGTACTTGAAGATCGTTAGTACGTGTAGCAGGGGTATTGAATATTCTTAATTGTTTGGGATAAACAAGACCCGATCGGGAATTGCCTAACTCAATTGAGTGTATTTTCTACATCTATTTAACATATAGGAAAGATAGTATACCAAGATGAGATAATGGTAAGGTTTACTATCACCATCACCATTTACTAAGGGAGTGATAGGAATCGATCGTGAAATGATCACTTAAACTGACTTAGCAGAAGAGGATTGAATAAAATTGGAACTATGATAAAATTATAATTGAAAAACCAACCCCAACCTGATCACCCAATTATTATCACTATTTTAATTTCATTATTTTTTAATTTGTTTTAAATCTTTTACTTTATTGCTTTATTTAGTTTCATTGCTTTGTTTTTATAACCAACAATATAAAAAACAACCCCACTTTATTACCAAATTTAAAGTGACATAAGTGATTGTTGAGTGATCCTCTCTAGAGACAACTTAGGTTAACCACTAGAATATATTTTCACTTAGTAAATAATTGTTTTTTCCACACCCCACAATAGGTATATGTCAAAACTTGGAATCGTTGTTGGGGAGGCAGTTCCACAATCTAATTATTAATATTTAACATTTTTTAATTGCAAAAAACATAAAAAAAATAATTTTCCTTGATGTTTTCAAATGATCATATCTTTAATTCATGGAACAAATATTCACATTTGGAATAAGTATATGAGGCTGGTTATGATATAGTTCAGATACAAGAATTTTAAATGACATATAAAAACTAGATAACAAAGTAGAACTTGCATTGGAATATGTGCGTGCATTGATGGAAAAACCTGAACCTATGAATAAACCTGAGGAGGACAAGAAGGAAGAATTACCTACTGGGCTATATGTGCGAGATCAAACAGATATAGATGGATTCTATAAAGATTGTGAATAACTACTTGATCCACATATTCCTTACAAAGTAGAAGATCGAGAACCATTGAAGGAAGACACCACCAAAGCGGTGGAATTTGAAGAAAAAATGGAGGAGCCTAACTACCTACCTCTATCTTGTGAAATTAAACTACAAGAGGAACCTCATACTTAAGAATCAATTGAATTCAAGACACTTAAGGGAGATAATATTTGTCTTAACTTTTTTCATTATGATTATATAGAATCTGAATTGAGTATCACCTCTTATTGCATGAGATTTTCAGATTCATCCAATACATCAATTGCCTTGGTGGATGAGGAAAAATAAGAAGATACACCTGAAGAGAAACACCTAAAGCTCCCCAAACATGTTGATCATTCATTAGAAGGAGTTCAAGATAAAATTCAAGTGGGCTTGATTGAGGAAAAAGAGACACAATATTCTTACTTTGAAAGGGAAGAGTTTGATATTGATTCATCATGTTTTAATTTTATTCAAATAGAATTACACTTTGATTTTACCTTTGACTATTCTTTTGATGTAGCCTGCCTTGAGGAACCGATGGAGATTGAAGGATAAGTTGTGAAAGTGGAAACCAATAAAGAGGAGGACTCATTCTTTGTCATACCCCCACCATGAAAGTTTAATATCATTTTCATAGGGGTGGATTTGTTGTACTATATCTATTAAATCCTCAACAAAAAAGAAGATGGTCATAATGGAAGGAAGAAGTTATGGTGGTTCATATTAAAAAAACTTCAGCCACTATCAGATTAGGGATAACCAACTGAAACTGCCCATCTAGAGGCAATCAAAACCTAGGTCCCACTTGGGGGATTAAACCAAGATCTATCCTTCTATTCTCATTTTAATTATATTTTCTTTTCTTTCAATAAATTAATTGTGTTTTATTATCTACCTTTGTTTATAGGTTTTTATGTGTGTAATACTTAGGAGATTAACTCAACATTTCACCACCAATAAGTTAGGTTCTACCTTTACTTTACACTTTATTGATTTATATGATTCAATTAAAAATATTCTTACATGTTAAATCAATTTCAATGCATTACAGAAACTGCATCATTTAAGTGTGGGGGAGGGAACCTTTATAGTTTAGTATTTTTAATTGTCTGTTTTTCCAATTTTTGTATGTTTTTGAAACTTCTGAGCTGAATTGATTATCATCACAAATTTTGAAACCCATTTCAACATGTGAAATAATTTATCCCAGGAAACTGAGTTTAAATGAATACTGAGAATGACTTTGTTTCAAGTTCAAATATTTGGAAATTTCATGAAAAGTAATCTGATTTTTTTAATACCATGCCACGATTCACTGCCTTTATATTTGAAATCACTTTCTTATGAGGCCTCTAAACCTAATTTTCATAATCCTTTCTTCTTAAGAGAACCATACCATGCTTGATTTAACTAGAATTTGATTTATTCCTATCAAAACTTAAGGGCTTTAGGTACATGTGTTTCAAATTATTGAGGCATTTATTTGGTATTAAATTCCCTATTTCATACGAATACTTTTCATTATGTCCAACCATGAACATTTAACCCTTGTAGCCCTTAGAATCCATGAACAACCTGTTAGGTTAGCCACATTACAAGATAATTTTCTTTATCCAACCTGCTCTTGAAGTGATATTGCATAATCTAGTTGAACTTAAGTGTGGGGGGAGGTTGACTTGTGTTGTGCTACCTCATTTGGAGATACATTGGGTGGAAAATAAAATGTTCAAGATATGTTCTTGTTGCTGAAAAAAACCATTTTGTTGAAAGTTGTGCCTCTTCTAGAGCTTTCATATATGAGAAGATGTGCCTTTCTGGAGTTTCTAATGAAAAAAAGTTGTGCCTATCTGGAGATTTTAGGAAAAATCATGTGATGATTGAATCTTTTTCTGCTCAAATGATTAGTGGTGTGAAACTTCACTATTTGTTCATGTGTATGGAGCAAATTTACTACTAAGGGGAGTGAGGAGGAGACCTTACTTGAGTAAAAATTAGAATAATGCAATTTTTCTTCAAAAAGAGCCAAGCACTCCTCATTCAGCCTCATAATTTTTCACATCTAAATCCTACCAACCTGAAGCCACAGAACAACCCTATAAGGTCCTCATGATAAACATATGTCCTTGAATCACATCAAGTGGAGATATAGAAATTTATCAAGCCTACGATGACCCTTTCATGAGTTATGGATGAGAAATACATTATTGAAAATTGATTTTTGAGTGATGAGAGAAAATGCATGTTAGGTAAGTGTTTTGTGTGCGTGGGAGAATAAATGAAGAGGAAATATATTTAATAAACTGAATTGAGAACTTGTAATAATAGTTTTTTATGAGGCATGATATATTTTATTTCTTGGTGTTAAATTGTTGGATCCCATGGATATGTATTTTAATTTTATTTGATTTGTTTTCAATGTTTAATTGTCCAGGATTCCAAGTGCAAAGTGTGGGGGAATTGACAGAGCATATATTTTCATATTTCTACATATGTTTTTAAATGATTTAAACCCTTCCCATTAATCAATTTGATCTTATTTTCATCATTTTATGACTTTTGGTGAGTTTTAAGCTTAAGTGTAAAAATTGGATAATTCTGGACATTTAACAGATTTATGTTGCCTCTGTATTTCGAGCATAACTCCTACAGTTTTCATCCCATTCACCTGATTCCTTTTTTTCTAGGATTACATGATTTGTGGGCTACAAATATGTCTTCTGGACCAAGATCCAATTCAAAATCCATCAAGCCAAACAAAATCAGTCAATGTGAAAACTTAGTATGTCTAAAAGAATGGACCATGCCTCATTAAATGATCCATATCTTAGACAACTGACCACCAAATGGGGTGATTAATCCGTCAAAGTATGGTTGGTGGAATAGTTATTGGCGGCTAGTAAAAGTCAGGTATACTAATTCGGACATAACTCATTTAACACGGATCCAAATGCTCTGAAATTTCGGGGGTAGATGGAGAACTCCATTCCTCACATCATATAAGAAGGGACCTCGGCATGATTAGATGATATGGTGGGAGAACCAAATCTATATTTCTGGTGGACAGATTCTAGAGGACAAAAATTCTGTTCTTTCTTTTCTTTCTTTTGTTCTTAGTTTTATAATGCCTTCTTCTTTACCCTTATTCTAAATTACCCTTACCATGGTGGGGTAAATATTATGAGTTATTGGGTAAGGTTAGGTTTGATCTTTTTTAATGTTTGAGTTCATGCATTTGATTGAATAAAAACTCTTTCTCTTCTGTGGTGTTGGTTTTAAATTCTAATAAACGGTTTTATTATCTTATGTGATTGTATTTGATTTAATATTTTGTTGTTATTATTGCTTTGGTAAATGTTCATAATCTCCCTCTATTAGGTTCTATTCTACATATGATGGAATAGATCAGGGCTTAGTGTTGAAGTAATCGGCGATCGTCAGTACGTGTGGTAGGGGTATTGAATATTCTTAATTGTTTGGGATAAACAATAACTGATCAGGAATTTCCTAACTCAATTAAGAGTATTCTATACATCTGTTTAACACATAGGAAAGATAGTATACCAAGTTTAGATATTAATAAGGTTTACTCTCACCATCAGCATTTACTAAGGGACTGATAGGAAGCGATCATGAAATATCACTTAAACGGACTTAGCAGATGAGGATTGAATAAAATTAGAACTATGATAACATTAGAATTGAAAAACCAACCCTAACCTGATCGCCCAATTATTATCACTATTTTTAATTTCATTATTTTTCAATTTGTTTAAAATCTTTTACTTTATTTCTTTCTTTAGTTTCGTTGCTTTGTTTTCATAACTAACAATATCAAAAACAACCCCACATCATTATCAAATTTAAAGTGACATAAGTGATTTTTGAGTGCTCTTCTCTAGAGAAAAATTAGGTTAATCACAATACTATATTTTAACTTAGTAAGTAATTGTTTTTTACACACCCCACAATAGGCATGTGTCAATTTCTCATGATTATGATTTCAATGATAAAATATTATGATATACCTCTTAATAAACTAGTGGATTTTATTATCCTATGGTTATTTATAGATAATACATGTTTTAACTTTATTTTCCACCCTTTATGTACTTAATAGTTCAAAATAATGTTTTTAAGAAAAATCATCTTTATTTCTCTCTTCAGTCGAAAACCCTTCTTCTTCCAAAACCATGTTTTATAAAAATGTATTAAAAATAGGTTTTAACATTATTTAAATGATTTATTAAATAAATATTTACCCATTTTTTAATTTTTTTAAAAAAATTAAGGTAATATTTATTTTATTTTCAAAAAAAATTCTTGTTTGAATTTTATCAAAAAATTGAAAGGAATATTTGTGTATGGAATGAATGGAATTTCTTGTCATCATGAACATTATTTTATTTGAACCTACTTTTATAATTTTTAAAGGTTATTTTCAAAAGAAATGACTTTCAAAAAATATATCTTTAAATTTTTTTTTAAAAGTGGAAAGGATATTTTCCTCAAGAAATTTTTAAATGATTTTTAAATATTCATTGATAAGTTTTCAGGCTTATTTTAAAATAAAAGGAATTAAAAAAATTATTTTAAAATTTTATTTTAAAAGAAAAAATATTTTCCTCAAGAAATTTTCCAATTTATTTATCTTTAAAAATAATTTTCCATCTAAGATGACATCCTTTGATGTAAATTTTTCTTTACTAGGGATATAGTCCAAGGATACCATTTTTATTATTTTTTTGAATGGTTTATATTTATGATGAAAATATTTTTTATGAAACCCATTTCTCTTCCATAGGTTATACATTGATAAAATTATTATGAAACCTGATTCTTTTTCCATGGGTTATGATATGATGAGATTATAAAATGATTTTGAAAACTATTTATTTTCATAGGTTATTATATGATAAAGTATTTATAAAAATCATTTCATTTCATGGGTTACAATATGATTAATGTTTTATAATATTATGGCACACATGTGTATGGTTTTCATTATATGATGGTGGTTATGTTATAACCAAGGATGGGGGTTACGTTATAACCAAGGATGATGGTCATGTAAAAACTAAATATGGGTGGGAACTAAATCTTCCTCTTATTCATTAGGTAATGATTAATGTTATATGGTCTCAAAGGGTACATGGGAGGTTATACCGAGCCTAAAAGATGGTACATGAGTGGTCATCCCATGCCTAAAAGAGGGTACATGGGAGGTCATCCCAAGCCCAAAGTTGGTACACAGGTGGTTAACCCAGGCCTAACATTTTATTAATGTCTTGGTGGCTATCCTTGACTTGAATTTCATATGGTTATGTGTATTCCATAAGTCTATTTCTTACGAAAATATTACTCTCTCAGGGATCATGTTCTTTTATTCCCTTATGAATCATGTCTTATGAACTAACAATCATTATTCCATGACTCAAGAATATGATCTTTGATATGTGCAGTATGGTTTTAAAATATTATGTTCATGTTATAATACCCTTATTCTCATGTTATGAATATATATCTCCCTTACTTACACTTACTAAGAATATGAGATCACCCTTTATTATTTTTCCTTTCCCCAGGTTATGAAGAAATACTTTAAGTAGGAGTACTAAAGGATAAGATCTTTATGGGTGAGATCAAATATATTTCACAAATTCTAATATTGTGTATCTAGTATCTATATTCACTAAACTGTTATGGTACTTAGGCATGTGTTTGTATAATGTATTTAATATTTATCTAAAAATATGTAATATCCATGTATGAAAATCTTAGGTATCTATAGTTGGTATCATAAGAAAGGTTTAGTTAACCTTTGGAAACTGGGATAAAAAATACTTTAGTGAGATACCTAGAGATATTTATAATGATATTTCTAGGGATGTCTCTAAGTATAAGTCTAAGGATGAGTCGGTGTATAAAAAAAATATTATATAATTTTGGTAAAGGTTAGAACTATTGGTTTTCATGAAATTACATATCTATCAAGATACTATAAGTGGATGTGTCTCTATCACATAGATATCTAGGGGAAATAACTCTGGAAATGGTTCATCGAACTAGACACGATCATCACCTAGTGTATGGTAATGGGATTTTTAGACACCAGGTTTGACACACCTAGGGGTGTGATTTATAAATTTACAAACTCTTTACGAACCATCATGAATAATTTAAATAAATTATGACTATGGACAACCTATGATAAACATAATTTTTCATAGATTAAAAAAAATGTTTCATGATTTAAACATCATATAATTTATTTTTTATGATTATGTGGTTTCCAACTATTATCATTATTACTCACATTATGCTTTTTGGTTTTTTCAAAGGGGGTAACTAGAAAGAACTGGATCAATATTGAATATTACATATGATGTGTTAATGTGAGACCAAATGGGATTATGATTGGAGTGAAGGATATTTTAATTATTGTTAATTATTTATCACGGAATATGATTAATAATGTAAACCTTAACCAACTCTTGGACTTACCAAAGAAGATAATGATAGAGTTTTCTGAGAGTTCAGGTAATGGAGACCATTGAGGAAAGAAGATTCATTTTCCTATATGTCGAGAATGTGGGGAGAAGCACTCAAGTGAAGGTATCAAAGGAATGGGAAGATGTTATGAGTCTCAAGAAGAAAAACACAAAGTAATTGTTGAGGAAAAAGGAAAAGTTCAGTTAACAAAATGTTTGAGAATAATGATCTCCCTAAGGTATCATTAACTGTTAAATGTTTTAAATTTGTAAAGTATGTGCATTATACAAATCAATTTCTTAAGGGAAAATCATGTAAATAGAATCAACAAGGTTTTATGGGTATTGTTTTTTATTTTTGGCACTGAAGAGACTAAAAATGACATATGAAATGAAGGATGTATTATGGAATAAGATGATAAAGCCTAGTTAATGGATTAAAGATGAGGTGGAAAAATTAAAGTGTTTTTGTATGGGAATTCAATAAATATGTTACATGAATCATGAAATATATAATTATTTTTCTGTTGAAGGTTTTTATAATGGATTATAAATAAAATGTTGAATGGTACTGATGACATAGAAAAGTGATTTAAAGGAAAGGTCATTTTCTATGAAAAACACATGACTAAGGTAATGTAACCATTAATGTGTTCCTAATTTTAATAATATGGCATTTAGTTTGGGTAAAGATATGATTGATATGGATAAATTAAATTTGATAGTACTAATTATCCTAGAACTGATTAATTATTTTTTGAAAAAGTGGTTTATTCTATCATTCATGGATTTTAAATTATTTTTTGATTGAAGGAATGTATCAAATAATTTTTGTTTTATTTAAAGAATAAAGAATCTATTATGTTTTCAATAAATTTTTATGGTAACTCAGGATATTACCATGTTTCAAGAGAATACAAGATAAATGTATTCACATATTTGGTATGTGACAATTAAGAGCTACTTCATATTGTTTGGGAGATTAATGATAATTTTATTTTGGAAATTTAGTGACCATATTTCTAAAGTTTATTATTTTAATTATTTGAAACAGTTATAAGATTAACCATTTATGGATTTTTTTTTGAGTTTAACTTTGAATGAGATTTTATAGATTAATGTATTATAGAACCATATGATGATCTATGCATATTAGATAACCAATGATAACTTTTTTTTACTAGATATAGAATGAATGACTTATCATTCTATTAGGGATCATGGGATTCATGAGTTCTTCAAGTATAAAAAAATCACCTTCATTTCTTGGAGTAAGATATGAAGTTTAAATTGATCAAAACACACCCAAATGATGAAATTATGCTTATAATTCAAAGGAAATCCAAGACATAGGTATATCAGTCACTTTTGAATTATTGATCATATCAAAATGGCATCCTATCAATTTCTCCCTCCACCAATCCTATCTTAGGTTCAAGATTTTTCCCATGTATCTATCTAGAGGAATTATATGCTTAATTCATCACATGTACTAAACTCAAAGTCTGTACCATTAGAGAATGATTATCCTTATGAGGAATAACCTATTGAGATTCTAAATCAGGGAATATTCGAAAAAACAAGACCACTCTCTTGGTAAATATTTTTTATAGAAACAACTATCTTGAGGAAGTTATATGGGAACCTAAATATGTAATGAGGTAGAACTATCCTCATTTTTTGGTACCAAAGTGATGAATTTCGAGGGAGAAATTCATTTTAAAAGATGTAGAATGTAACACCCTGAGATTTTTGTGAAATATTTTTTTTTCAAAGAAATTTAATCTTTTATATATTTTTCATTACATTCAAGGCTAATTTTATCTTATGTGACCCGCAACACTATGTTTATCTTGCGTTATATGCAACCCTAAGTTTAAATTAAACATGACTTATTATTAAAATATTATCTTGTAATATTGTAGTTATCACCTAACGATTGGAATGGAATGTATGAATAGGATTAAATAAAGTATAAAAATATGGTTTACAAATGTATATATAATTAATTCTTTTATTACCAATTAATTATAAATGAAAATAAGAACCATTTAAAAATAAAGGAAATATTTTTATGAAAAAACTATATTTATGTGCACAAATGTGTTTTACATCAATAAATTAAAAAAATCACTTTTAACGACTTATTATATTAAAATTTATATATTATATATTAAATAAATTGTTTAAAAATTCACATTATTTGTTTTATAGACAAAATATAAGAATAAATCCAATTTTACTCTTAAAAACTACATTTTTATAAAAAGTAGTTTTTCCGCCTTTTTTGTACACTTATTTTTAAAAATAATTTTTGAAACATTTAGAAAATATATTGTAAAAAATTAAAATAATTTTTTATATAATAATATTAAAATTATCTAAGGGTTAATTTTTTAGCATTTTCTGAAATGATTAATTTTTTGATGAAAAGTGAAAAATACTTAATTTTAATTGAAAACTGCATGTTCATTTAAATTATTTATAAAGTTAAAATATATTTTAAATTTTTATTAAATTAACACTAGTTCAGATACATATATATATATTAATCTAATTTATGACATTAGAATCAATTCCATCTCAAAATTGGATATAAAAACTTTGTAAACTTTTGAACATTTTCTCTTTGAAAACATATTTTCTCATTGCGTCTGCGGGATTGATTTAAAATTAAATTTTTCCAATTATATGAATTAAATTAGGAAAAATGGATTCAATATTTGTATTTATAATAATTAATATTATATAATATGTTCAACTTATTTTTTTACCAAAGTGAATAGTGAAAATAGTAAAAAATAATTACCGCAGTTAAGGTAAAAATGGGTGTAACGGGGGTTATACTAAAATGAAAAGGGTTAAACTGATCTAAAAACTACTATAAAATATATTTTATGGAAAAATTTAAGCCATATAATATATAATTATTAAGAATAATCTATTTTTGACACTTTTTTCATGGTAAAAACATGTTTATGGCTTTTTCTTTTCAAAATTTAAAAATATGTCTCTCACCTCACTAATAAAAGGCCACCCCATCTCCTCACTTATTCACACATTAAAATCAATTTAATTAAAGAAAATACCACACCAAATCACTTCTCAACATCTATAATATCATTTTATAATCCTTATGTTTGTAATAAATCCAACCTTGGAAGGATTTTGGTGCAAAACTAAGGAGGTTACCTGAAGAAGAGTTTGCATTCTTCAATGAGCGTTTTTATTTTATTTCTTCCTCCACCTCATTAAATTATTATTAAAACATAATGATATAATAATCCTGTTATATTAAATATATTTATATGTTTTTATGTTAAGTTAGTCACTTTCAAACATCTCCACTTCTATCAAATGGGTTATGAAATCATTATTTGTGTGTACAGAGGACTACCACCTCGCGAACTGATGTCATTCATTTTTCGATTACCACTTATCACGATTGGATGTGATGGTATATCTAAAGTATATATATAATATTTATAACATAATTATACCTATATATTCATTATATAATATATAAATTTTTACATTCCTTTCCATAGGGGATACGATAACGTCGCTCGTCTGTGTCGCAGACTATCGGCTCATGATGTGATCTGATTCATTTTTCACTAATGATTTACATAGAAGATAATAAGAATAAATATGTGTGATATAAATTAAATAATTATGATAATAATTAAATATTTATCATTCTGAAAATATAATATATAATTTTATTTTTTACATTTTCACTCACTGAAAGATGATAGTGTCATTCATGTATGTGATGACTACCACCTTTATAGAGAGATGTGACTCTCATTTCATCACCACACCACATAGATGATATGTATAATTATATATAAAAAAAATTATATGGTATTTATTTTATTATTATAATTCTATAAATATAATATATTACTTATATCCATTCCATAATAATCCTTGAAAAATGGAAATGTTACTCATTCCTACGTATGACCTACCGTCTCCATGATCGTAACATACTTCATTTCTCAAAACTATCTTTCATGATTTGTATTAAAATTATAATTTATATATAAGTATGATAATTATTTCATAATTATTATTCTTTAGATTATAGAACCATGATCAAATTAAGAGGGACTAAAATAACAAATCAAAACATATATGAAAAACAAAGTAATTATAAACCCAAAATGTGACTTTAACATCGAATTGTTGATAAATGATAAATAAAAGGGTATAATTAAATCATATATGGTATGATATATATAACTGTGTCTCTTTAATATATTTATAATAAAATTTTATTTATTATAAAGTAGGTTCTAATGAGTTCAAAGTATGTTGAGACTTATTGTAAGGGATTTCTAGTCTTTCTTTTATTTCTAGGAGACATATGAAAATTCACCACTCGTTGATTTTGTGTGGTGAATATAATACCCCTTTTACATGTAATATCATGAATATACTCCTTAAAATTATATTCAAATTTTCATTTTATGTTATTCTTTTTTTATGCTTATGATTCAAATGATTACTAAATCGGTAATGGATTTCCATCTCACTTTTTACTTCTGTGAGATACATACCATATTAACTACTTTTTTATTATGTGTGGTGTACATAAAATCCTTGAATTTATTTTATATTTCTTCTCATAAAAAATATTTCTATTTACATATCCATTTTAGGATCTATATTTCATAGGGTTTACGGTTCAAAATATACCCAAGTGGTAGGGGATCTTTGTCACAATTTTTCTTCTTTGAAACATATGTTATGTTATGCACCTATATTTTTTATGAGGTGTATATACAGACCCTTTTACATGTAATATCATGAATTTATTTATTCTTATGATATTTTAATTTTCAGTTAATTTTATTCTTTCATGGGGCTTTCTATTCAGTGTTACCAATTTGATAAGGTTTTTATGTTACAATATCATTGGTTATCATGATTGCTCATAATTATGATTCCAATGATGAAATATTATGGTATACCTATCAAGAAACTCATGTATTTTATTCTCATTTGTTTATATCTGGATAATAAATTGTTTCCATCTATTTTACACTCTTTATGTACTCAAAATATTAAAATAATATTTTTAAGAAAAATCATCTTTATTTATATCTTCGATAGAAAACCTTTTAAATTCTAAATCCATGTTTTCTAAAAAATTTAAAAAAAAATTAACATTCTTTAAATGATTTATTAAATATATTTTTACCCATGTTTGACTCTTTACAAAAAAAATTGATCTTCATATCATTTTCAAAAACAATGGTTGTATAGATTTTACTGAAAATGTGAAAGGAATCTTTGTGTGCGGCATGAACAAAATTTTCCACCATCATAAACATTATTTCATTTGAAGCTTCATTTATAATATTTCAAGTTTAGTTTCAAAGAAAAGTATTTTCAAAATGTCTTATTTTTTAAAATGTATTTTCAAAGTGGAAAGGATATTTTCTTCCAGAAATATTGTAATTTATTTTAAATATTCCTTTATAATTTTTTAATATTTTTTTCAATGAAAAGTATTTATAAAATGTTTTATGTTTTAAAAAGTGGTTTTCAAAGAAAATGTATTTCCTCAAGAAATGTTCCAAGTGATTTATCTTTAAAAATCACTTTCCATATAATATGACATACTTTGATGTTATATTTTCTTTACTGAGGATATGGTCCAAGCATATCATTCTTATTATTTCTATGGATAGTTTATGTTTATGATGATAAGATGTTTATGAAACCCATTTCTATTCCATGGGTTATACCATTATAAAATTTTATGAAACCCACTTCTTTTTTCATGGGTTATGCTATAATGAAATGAGTAAATTATTATGAATCCTGGCACTTTTCTATATGTTATGATATGATACAATTTTTATGAAACTCATTTCATGTCATTGGTTTTGATAAAATGAATGTTTTATGATATGGTGGAACACATATGTGTGATTTTCATTATGTGAAGTGGTTATGTTATAACCAGGGACTATGGTTATGTTATAACTAAAGATGGGTGGGACCTATATCTCCCTCCAATTCATTAGGTATTAATTAATGTTATATGAGATCTCAAAGGTAACATGGGAAGTTATCTCAATCCCAAAATAGAGTAAATGGGAGTTAATACCAAGCCTGAAAGAGGGTACATGGGATTTCATCTCCATCCCAAAGAAGGTACATGGGTTATTATCCCAAGCCTAACCTGTTATGAATGTCTTGGTGGGTATCCTTGACATAATATTTTATATGCTTATGTGTATGCCACAAGTTTATGTCTTGAAACAAAGATATGTAATCATGGATCATGTTATTTGATTCCCTTGTGGTTCATGTCTTATGAATTTTCAATATTTATTTCATGATTCAAGATTATAATCTTTGATATGAAGGGCATGGTTTTAAAATGTTATGCTCATATTCTCATACCCTTATGCTCGTGTTAATAATGTGTATCTCCCTTTCTTACCATTAATGAGTGTTAGAGCACACCCTTTCTTATGTTTTCTTTCCCCATGTTATAAAGAAAGGTTTTAAGTATGAGTAATAAATGGGAAGATATTTATGGGTGACATCGAAGATCTTTCACTAAATTAGAATATTGTGTTACTGGTCTCTAAATTCACTAAATTATTACAGTCCTCATGTGTTTGTTTATATAATGTATTAAATATTCATCTAAAAAGATTTAATAGCCATGTATGAAAATCTAGGGTAACTGTGTATTTTGATTTTATTTGTTTCGCCTTGATCTTTTATCTATATAACTTCTAGTATGAAATTCTGCTACATTTCATCCTAACAATACATGGTTCATTATTATTTGGTTTAGTTGGTTTATCCTTTATCTTCCAGTTGTATGATGTGTTTTTTCACTATTTTATTTAATCTGGTATTTTTTTTATTTCCACTGTATTGAAAATATGTACCATGGGGTATAGTCTCTCCACTAGGTTCACTACACCCCCACTGCTAGTTGATAGCCTTTTTCATATGAGGATGCATTATTGTAGTCCAGTAACCAAAATAATTTATCCATTTGAGAGAGTTCCAAATCAGGGGATGTTACAAGTCACACGTTCAGGTGCTCATAAATCCATTATAATTGTATACTTCTACATGTTTCATCCAATACAAGTAAATGGTATGGAGTTACCAAAGTATGATCTCAAAACAAGGTATGAATTATAAGAAATTTCAATCCCTCTAAGTGTTATTGGGTTTTTCAAATGGGTGTGAAATGTATGCACCTATGCCTCATCTCATAATCTATATAGAACCTCCAAACAATATTTGTCCCACCATAGGGATAGATTTTCCCAAATTAGTTGTGTTGGACTCCTCATGTATTAATCATGTTTTAATGATCACAAATCCTATTATTGTTAATTAATCTCAATCTTAATTGAACATCTTGTTAATGCTCTCCAATCTCAATAATAACTACACTTTAATGATAGAAAATCTTATTGATGTTAATTACTCCCTTTATTATTTACAAGTCTTATGCATGATCACAAATCTCACTTATATTATCAAGCCTTTATATTTATGTTTTAACTTCTCTTACTCTCTAATAATTAAGATAAATCCATATTTTGAATATTATTGTTTATGTATAAATACATATATTTGTCCAAGTATAGATACACTGTGATGTTTGACATAGTAAGACATACTATGTGCAAGACACAGTCACAGTCAGACAGACACCGTGAAGGACACACCGTGACCCAGACACCGTGAAGGACACACCGTGACCCAGACACCATGAAGGACGCACCATGACCCAGACACTGTGAAGCACATACCGTGAAGAAGACACCGTTTACATAATCATTGTGACACCGTTTCTTAACATTTTGTCAATATTAATTAAATAATGCTAATGGTCATATTTGATGTTTTTAATGCAATTAATGTTATTTAATGATAGTTGTTGGCATGTCAGGAAATTGTATCTCATACCTATGAAAAGGGAATCATTCATACTTCTAGAACGTGTGGAATATAAGGAAGATTGAGCTGCAGTACACGTACAATAGTGTGATGATACAACAAGAAGAACTTACATATGCCCGAGTGCACTGTGCTAAACTAGAAGAACAATCCTGAGCAAGAAGAAGATTGCAAGACTTTCAAAGAACTCTCATGAGTGCAATCCAACACCACTGAAGAACACACGACGAATCAAGAGATCATTCACACTGGTGGAACACAAGATGAACCACAACACTCTGTTTTTCAACAAAAAAACAGAGAAGTACTCAGAAGCATTTCTGCTGAATCCAACGAATCCAGAGCTTCATTGCTAATCACTAGAGCTTTCTAAAGTCTTATCTAAAGGTCATATTTGATGTTTTTAATGCAATTAATGTTATTTAATGATAGTTTTTGGCATGTCAGGAAATCGTATCTCGTACCTATGAAAAGGGAATCATTCCTACTTCCAGAACGTGTAGAATATAAGGAAGATTGAGCTGGAGTACACATACAAGAGTGTGACGATACAACAAGAAGAACTTACATACACCCGAGTGCACTGTTCTAAACTAGAAGAACAATCCTGAGCAAGAAGGAGATTGTAAGACTTTCAAATAACTCTCATGAGTGCAATCCAACACCACTGAAGAACACACGATGAATCAAGAGATCATTCTCACTGGTGGAACACAATCTGAACCACGACACTCAATTTTTCAACAAAAAAAACATAGAAGGACTCAGAATAATTTCTGTTGAATACAATGAGTTCAGAGCTGCATTGCTGGTCACTAGAGCTTTCTAAACTCTTATCTGTTCTCTCTAATTGATTTTTTTACTTACTTTCGAGCAGTGTGGTGTACTTTGTATATCTCACACACACACACACTTTCTCCAGCACTGAACTGGAGGATATCAAAATCCTCACTCCAAAACTCTTAACTCTTGTTTACCCACGACAACTTTGGAAGAGGTCCTTGTGTGTCCTGGTCTTTGTTTTGTTTCCCATGAAGAACTGTGGTATAGGTCCCTGGGTGGCCTAGATAGTTTTGTAAACTATTTTTAACCCTGATCCAGGGTGTGGATCAAATTTATATAAATTTGAGAGGACTAAGTCTCGGCTTGAGACTGAACCTCTTGTTATATCTGTTGTGTATCTTTAGTTTAAGTTTAAAGTATACTACATATATCTTTTATATTCCTCTTTTTTTACTTTGAAATAAAAAACAATTTTAAAGTTACTTTGATAGTTAAATTAGCAAGTGTTTACACTTATTGTAAATCAATAGGTTAGTTTCAAAAGTTAGTTTAATCTTGTGGTTAAATTAACTGAGACCTAATCAATCTTTGAGAAGCTAATTGAACATTTACAATCTGTATAAATTCACAACAGTTTAACTTTATTTATAAATTGGGGGATTTTAATAGACAATATTTTAACAGAAATTTTAATTGGAACTCAATTCACCCCCCCCCCCTGAGTATCCACTCCAACCAACATTTGGTATCAAAGGGTTTTTTTTTGTTAAAGGATTGTTGACATACTCTGTTTTTCAACTGTGATTTTAGTTGAATCTTTAAAGATCTTAAATTTCTATTAGTTCTAAATTTTATCTCTTTAAAATTTCTTTTCTAAAATCTAGTTATAGACAATAGAATAGAGGGTGCTGCTACCAACAGGCCACCTTTATTTAATGGAACCAACTATGCCCAGTGGAAGCTTAAAATGAAAATTCATTTGGAAAGTATGGGTTTTGATATTTGGGCTGCTATAGAGTCTCAATATAAAATTCCAGAAACCGAAAGAACAACTTGGGATGAACTCACAAAGACTGCATACAATAATAATTATAAAGCTATGAATACCCTATACTGTGCTTTAGGATATGAAGAATTCAATAGAATATCTTCCTGTAAAACTGTTTTTGAAATATGGGATACTTTGGGTGTTTCTCGTGAGGGAACAACCAATGTTAAAGAAATGAGATTAAATACATATACTATTAAATATGATAATTTTAAAATGAAAACTAATGAACCCATTTCTGATATGTATATCAGGTTCAATGAGATAGTCAATACAATGAATTCACTTGGAAAGGTTGTTCCAGCAAAGGAACAAATTATGAGGATATTGAGGTGTCTACCAGACCGATAGAGAGCCACATTTGTTTCAATCAGAGAGTCATGTGACATTGGAGCTCTACCTGTCAAAGAGCTGATTGGTAAGCTTATGACATATGAGGAAGAACTCAAGGTGAATAAAGAGGAAGATGATGAACCAAAAAGGAAATCAGTGGCTTTCAAGACTACTGCTTCAAAGAGAAAGGACAAAGAAAAAGCTCAAATACAAACTGAAAGTTCAACAAGTGAAAGTTTAGACGCTGATAGTGATGCTGAAATGGATCAAATAGCTAGATGTTTTAAGAAATTTTATAGGAAGAAGAAATTCTTCATAAAATCAAATTACAAGGGAAAGTATGACAATAAGGGACATTGGAAGAAGGACTGGAAAAATCCAGATAAAAGAGATGATGTTGTTTTCTACGAGTGAAAAAGAAAAGGACACATTAAAGCAGACTTCCCAAAGCTAAAATTCAAGAAGAAATATGACTATAAGGACAGTAAGTACAAGAAATCTATGAAGGCTACCTGGAGTGCTTTTGAAGACAGCACAAGTGAATCTGAAATGTCTGATTCTGAAAAGAAACGTGCCAACATGTGTTTCATGAAAAACACATCTGAGGTAACCTTAGATGCTCCTTTAAATTCCTATTATTCTGGAACTGAATCTGATTCGGATTCTGAAAACATGACTAGTGAGGAACTATTTTAATATTGTAATATGTTGGAAGAGACATGAAATGAACTTAAGGATAAATACAAATCATTGAAGAAATAGCATGCTCTCACTACAACTGTTAAAATTGAACTTACTATTGAAAAAGAGAAAAATGTTCAACTGTTAAAGGAAAACTCTGAACTAAAAATGTCAAATGAACAACATAGAAAGGAGTTAGAGAAGTTCAAAAATGGAAAGAACACTCTAACTCAAATTCTAGGAAAGCAAGTGGAACCTAAATACACTACTGGAATAGGCTAAAAACCTGGACAGAGACAGATTACTTAGAATAGATTTATTCCTAAATCTGGACAGAATACTGGTAGTTCTAGTTCTGGACATTCATATGCTTCAACTACTTATTCACATATTTATAAATCAAATAGAGTTTATCTCTCAAAATATTTTGATTCTGTAAATTATATGAGACCCATAAGACAAATTTGGGTACCAAAATCATTGATTTCTAACCTGTCTGGACCCAAGAAGATCTAGGTACCAAAATCATATTTTATCTAAAACTGTTTTGTAGGAAACCTGCTTAAAGAGTTCCCATAAGAAGACATGGTATTTGGATAGTGGATGTTCAAGACATATGTCTGGGGATTACTTATGCTTCAAGAGTTTAATAAAGGTTGATGGAGGCTATGTCACCTTTGGTGATAATTCTAAAGGAAAGATCATCGGCCTAGGCCAAATTGGTAACACTAATTCAGTTTTAATTTCTAAAGTTTTATTTGTTGATGGACTTAAATATAATCTATTAAGTATTTCCCAATTGTGTGATGATGGTTTTAATGTCAAGTTTGAAAATGATTTCTGTAATGTTTTTAATTCTAAAAATGTTTTAGTATTTTCTGTTTTGAGAAATGAGAATATTTGTGTTGTTGATCTGAATTCTCTAGCTAAGAAAAATGTTACTTGTTTAAATTCTTTTCATAAAGAGACTTGGTTATGGAATAGAAGATTAGGACACTGCAATATACACTCACTTAGAAAACAGACTAGGAAGAACTTAGTTAGAGACTTACCCAAACTTGAGTTTCCAAATTACAAAGTGTGTAATCCCTGTCAAAAGGGAAAGCAACACAAAATCTCTTTCAAACCAAAGAAAGAAGTTTCAACTTCTCAACCACTCGATTTGGTTCACATGGACTTGTTTGGACCATCAAGAGTTTCTAGTTTAAATGGGAAGAACTGTGTATATGTCATAGTAGATGAATTTTCTAGATATACTTGGGTATACTTCTTAGCTCACAAAAGTGAAGCTTGTTCTTACTTTATTAAATACTCTAAATCTGTAGAAAATCTTAGTGGACTTAAGATTAAAACTTTGAAATGTGATCATGGTCATGAGTTTGAAAATCAAGACTTTGAATCTTATTGCTCACACAATGGCTATAATCATAACTTTTCTGCTCCTAAAACACCTCAGCAAAATGGTGTAGTAGAAAGAAGGAATAGAACCCTGCATGAAATTGCAAGAACTATGCTTAATGAATATGACCTTCCTATTTAATTTTGGGATGAAGCTATGAATCCAGCTTGTTATATCATTAATAGAGTCTTAGTCATACCTGTTCTCAAAAATACCCCTTATGAACTTTGGAACAATAGAAAACCAAAAGTTAGTTACTTTAGAGTCTTTGTCTATAAAGTATTTATTCTAAATACGAAGGATAATCTGGACAAGTTTGCTTCTAAGAGTGATGAAGGAATATTTTTAGGATATTCTGTAACTAGTAAAGACTATAGAGTTTTCAATAAGAGAACCAAGTGTGTGGAAGAATCTGTTCACATAAAATTTGATGAAATTGATCCACATGAGTCTAAAACCTCTCTTGAAAATCTTGAAGAAGATTTAACTGTTCTCAACCTTAATGACAATATCAATGAACCAACTATAAAGACAACCAATTCTGGACTTATTCTAGAATCTCCTCCTAATGAACTCGAACCTATAGATGAACCTGAAATTTCTAGTCCTACCTTTACTAGATCAACTAGAATTCTAAAGAATCATCCTTTAGATGTTGTTGTAGGAAATCTGGATAGAGGGACACAGACTGGAGCTTCTCTTAGAAATTAGGTTGAACATCAAGCGTTCTTGTCACAGCTTAAACCTAAAAACATTGATGATGATATTAATGATGAATTTTGGGTAATTTCTATGCAATAAGAACTCAATCAGTTTGAAAGAAATAAAGTTTGGAAACTAGTAGAAAGACCTAAGGACACCTTTACCATAGGCACTAATTGGGTGTTTAGAAATAAAGTTGATGAATCTGGAAATATAGTTAGAAACAAGGCTAGATTAGTTGCATAAGTCTATAGTCAAGAGGAAGGAATTGACTATGAGGATAATTTTTCTCCTGTATCCATATTAAAATCCATTAGGATTTTACTTGCTTATGCAGCACATCTAAATTTCAAACTATATCAAATGGATGTCAAGAGTTCATTCTTAAATTGATATATTGCTGAGGATGTTTTTGTTGAACAACCACCTGGATTTTCAAACCCTCATTTTCCAAATCATATTTTTAAATTATAAAAAGATTTATATGGTTTAAAGCAAGCTCTAAGAACTTGGTATGATAGATTAAGTACTTTTATAATTTCTAAAGGTTTCACAAAAGGAAAATTTGATCCTACTCTTTTTATAAAATGAATTTCTAAAGACTTTTTAGTTGTACAAATTTATGTAGATAATATTATTTTTGGATCTTCAAGAAATTCCCTATGTACTGATTTTTCTAAAATGATGCAAAATGAATTTGAGATGAGTTTAATGGGAGAACTCAAAATTTTCCTTGGATTTCAAATCTTTCAAAATGATGATGGAATTATTTTAACTCAAAGTAAATACACTAGAGATCTTTTAAAACATTTTGGATTGGATAGCACAAAAAGGAGTGACACTCCCATGAGTACCATCTGTAAGTTGGATCTTGATGAATATGGTAAATCTGTTGATCAAACCACTTATAGAGGAATGATTGGAAGTCTACTCTACTTGACTGCTAGTCATCCTGATATTATGTTTAGTGTCTGTATGTGTTCTAGTTTTCAAGCAAACCCTAAAGAGTCACATTTAAATGTTGTAAAGTGAATTTTCAAATACCTCAAGCATACTCCCAATTTAGGACTATTCTATCCAAAAGGATAATCATTTGAATTAGTTAGTTATTCTGATGCTGATTTTTCTGGATGTAAGTTAGATAAAAAAAGCACCTCTGGAATGTGTCACCTTTTTGGCAAGTCACTAGTATCATGGTGTAGTAAGAAACAAAATGTTGTTGTATTATCTACTGTAGAAACTGAATACATATCTGCTGGCAGTTGCTATGCACAAATTTTGTGGATGAAAAACACATTACTAGACTATGGATATCAATTCAGACATGTCCCAATAAATTGTGATAACAAAAGTTCTATTAACATTTCTAAGAATCATGTTTCACATTCCAAGACAAAACATATTGATGTAAGACATCACTTTTTAAGGGAACATTATCAAAAAGGTGATATCACTTTAGAATTCATTGGTACTGAATATCAACTTGCTGATATATTCACTAAACCATTAAATTCTGAGAGATTAGACTAGATCATACATGATCTTGGCATGACTAATCATAAATAGATATCTTACTATCTTAATGTTTAATACTTTATTGTATTTTACTTTACTGTTTCATGCTCACTGTTTTACAGTTATTGTTTCATACTTACGGTCTCACAATTTAACACCTTGTACTCACGGTCTATCACCTCACTGTCTCACCATGACTGCTTAGAATGGTCACTGTCTCACCATGACGACCACCAACTGTCTCACCGTGATGACTGTTTTTCATCACACCGTAATGCATACTCACAGTCTCACCATGAAGATTATTTTTACTATTATTTTAACCTGTATCGCGGTAATTTTTATTTCACCGCTATTTGATTTCCCGTGTCTTTGTTTTTATGATGTTTGAAATTCCCAAATGATAATACTTAAGGGTGTTATTTGATTCCTTACCCAAACTCTCTCTTGAATCTTCTCATTCTTGAAAACCTTCTCCTCTCTCACCTGAACCTTCAGTGGATGCCAAGGATGAATCGTCCGTCTTCACCCTCGTCTGAGAAGCACTGCTCTAAGAAACAGAAGAGGACACCAAGGATAGAACTTGAAGGACCCCTGAACCCAAACCTTGTTAACCATATAGTAGTTTCTGAAAAAGAAATTTTTCCTGAGTGGTTGTTGTCTAGCAAGTCGTTAGTCTTGAAAGTTTTAAAATAACAAGGATGTCTTGAATGGTTCTTTGGACAAGATAGACCTATTTATCCAATGTTGGTATCTCAATTCTACCAATATGTGAATTTTTCCTTCGATTTTGGAGAAATATTTATGGTGACAAGTTGGATAAATGGACAAAAGTGTTCATTCTCTTCGAGGTTGTGGGTTGCATGCCTAAGGATTCCTCATGAAGGAGTTTGTGAGGATTACCAGAGAGACCCCCCTCCATCATCTGACATATTTGATCTATAAAATTCCTTGGAAACCTTAAATGGTAATGGCACCAAGAAAAGGGCTATAGCTGCAGAACTAGATGGAGAAACTAGACTACTATTCAAGTTTTTTCAAAATTTGATTAGTCCAAGAAAAGGGGATTTTGCTGTGATGAATTATCAGGATGTGTTCCTAATTCACCTGTTGAAGAATGGCTATAAGATCAACCTATGCAAGTATGTTATTAACCATATCTGTGATCTGATTAAAGTCACTTCCAAATCCACCTCCTTATTTTAATCAAGGATGATTTCATCCATACTAGTTGCAAAAGGAGTTGTTGGACCGAATGAAGAAAAGCTTGAGGACATTGATTTCTGCTTATCTGAGCCTATCATCAGAAGGATGAAGATTATTTGGAACCCCTGGAAGAAGCAATGGGTTGAGGATAATATTCAATTGTTTAAGAAGTTTAATCCTATTGATTATCCAAGAAGACCTAAGAACCTAGCTGATCCTGGTTTAGAACCAGATGAAGTGGCTGAATATTCGGAAGAAGAAGAGGAATTGGCATCTGAAGTACCACCTAGAGAAGAGTCTAAAATGCCTCAAGAGGAAGCAGCTCCTATTGAGAAAGAAAGGACTTCTGTCCCTACTGATGTTCCTGTTGAAATGCCTTCAAGAGAGGAAGTTGTTGTTGGTTTTAGAGAAGAAAAATCTCCTGCTTCTAGTGAGGATGTAAATCCAGAAACTCATCCTACGGCTGCAAGAAAATGGATTTTTCCTGATTTAGAGCAGAAAGAAATGGTGGAGACAGATTATGTTGAAGAGGATCTCCCTATTGAAAAAGAAGCAAGTCTGGAAGCACAACCAGTGGAACAATCGGTTCCTGAGTACATACCCTCTGCTGAAGAAAGGATAGAAATTTCCTTTCAGCTGGAAAGGAAAGAGTTTGATGAAGAGATTAGAGATGATCCCATGGATCATGACCCATTTCCTGAGCCTCAAGAATCTGAAATGGAAGCACATTTTGAGGGGGAGGAACCTCAAAACCTTGAGATTATAGAAGCTAGATCTGTTGAAACATCTCAACCTACTGTCACATACTCTGTGTACACTCAGTATGAATTTCCAAGTTTTTATGATGTGAGTGAGTCACATAAAGTGACTGAAACTCATATAGATCTCTCTTCTTTGTTTCAACTGAAGTCTGTAGCTCATCCAAAACTATAGACTCAATTTGAATCAAAATCTAAGTCTGGAGATGACTCTGAACCACAACCAAAACCTTCTACACTACCTTCACCTGCACTCTTACCCAAGAAACACTCTTTTGTAACTAAGGATGATTTGAAAGTCTTTGGAGAGACTATCTTGTCTGGTTTTGAGAAGATTTTATCCACTCAACCTCGTCCTATGACTCAGTTAAGTCAAGAAGATGCCTCAATTATGCTGGAAAACATTATCTTGCATATTCAACCGAGGATGATCTGTGAGATTCAAGAATTCAGGGTTGAAAATAGGTTGCTTAGTGCTGATGTTGCAAATTTGAAAGGTTTGGTGGAAAACCTGCAATCAGAACTGTATTCAAGATTAGGGCCTGTGCCTACTCCTGTTTCTGCCCCTGCACCTGTTGATGCTTATCCTGAACCAACTGATTCCACCCTTGCTAGAGAGATTGTGTATCAAGTGCATCCTTATCTACTATCTTTTGATGAGAAGATTGGAAAAAGGCACACAAAAATGATGGAACGCATGAGGGAGCTTGTAGAAAATCTAAATAAGCTCACAGATGAGTACACTGGATGTCTGCAGAAAGTTTTAAAACAGCTCAATGTTCTAACCGAAGCTGTCAAGGCTTATTCTCCCTCTAGTCAGACCTCCACACCTTCTTTGGATGCTTCTATGTTTACATCCACAATCAAGGAAGAAATTCAGAATGTTTTTAGTAGTTTAGATCTGTCTCCTCTGGCTGAAGTTATGAAGAACAGTGATAGAGCACTTGATCTTGTCCAGATCCATTCTAAGATAGCCAATGATGCTCAACATGAGATTACCAAGAGGATAGATTTTTATCTTATCCGGATTTTCTCTAAAAGTGATATGACAAATCACATTAATTATCTTGTAGAAAACCTGAAAATCCCTCCGGTGACTCAAGCTTTTAAAGCTCAAGTTCAGAAACTTACAGAGTTCACCAGATTATTGGAAAAATTCATAGAGAATAAGGAAGATTTTGAAAAGGCTATGCAATATGGTGGATAAATCATTAATGATTTCATCAATCTTTTGAAGCCATATCTTCATGTGCAGAGTACTGATATTGTTGCTCCAGCTACTGCACCCCTTAGACCTGGTCTACCTACCCTCGCCTCCACTGCCATGTCAGTCATCCAAGCCCTTTCTCAGATCCGGCTAGTCATTCTTGACCAACCACAGACAAGATCTTCTACTGCACCATCTTTGTCTCCCTACATTTTTGAAGGTCTACCCTTACCCTCTCTGTCTACCACATCTATGCCTTCTTCTACATCATCCCCCGCTCCTAATGCTGATAAAGGCAAGGAAAAGTTTGATCCCTAAAGAGTCAAGTGACTGTTCTCTTTTTGATGGGATATCTTTTGTTGTTTACTGTTTTTATTTCTCCTATATGTTTTATTCTGAACCTTTTTAATGACAACAGTAGTATTTCACTTCACTTTCTCTACTTTTTGATAATCCCAAAAGGGGGAGAAAAATTCTAGGTAAAAGTACAAGTATTAGTATTCTAATTGTCTAATCAGTTATATTCTCTAATGTTGCATCTCTTTTCTATTTTACCAATACATGATTTGTGATCATCAAAAAGGGGGAGATTGTTGGACTCCTCATGTATTAATCATGTTTTAATGATCACAAATCCTATTACTGTTAATTAATCTCAATATTAATTGAACATCTTGTTATTTCTCTCCAATCTCAATAATAACTACACATTAATGATAGAAAATCTTATTGATGTTAATTAATCCCCTTATTATTTACAAGTCTTATGCATGATCACAAATCTCACTTATATTATCAAGCCTTTATATTTATGTTTTAACTTCTCTTACTCTCAAATAATTAAGCTAAATTCATATTCTTCATATTACTGTTTAAGTATAAATACAGATACTTGTCCAATTATAGAGACACCGTGATGTTTGACACAGTAAGACAGACTGTGTGCAAGACACAGTCATAGTCAGACAAACACCGTGAAGGACACACCGTGACCCAAACACCATGAAGGACACACCGTGACCCAGACACCGTGAAGGACACACCATGACCCAGACATTGTGAAGCACATACCGTGAAGAATACACCGTTTACATAATCATTGTGACACCATTTCTTAACATTTTTTCAATATTAATTAAATAATGATAACGGTCATATTTTATGTTTTTAATGCAATTAATGTTATTTAATGATAGTTGTTGGCATGTCAGGAAACCATATCTAGTACCTATGAAAAGGGAATCATTCCTACTTCTAGAACATTTGGAATATAAGGAAGATTGAGTTGTAGTACACGTACAAGAGTGTGAAGATACAACAAGAAGAACTTACATACGCCCGAGTGCACTGTGCTAGACTAGAAGAACAATCCTGAGCAAGGAGGAGATTGAAAGACTTTCAAAGAACTCTCATGAGTGCAATCCAACACCACTAAAGAACACATGACGAATCAAGAGATCATTCTCATTGGTGGAACACAAGCTGAACCATGGCACTCTATTTTTCAACAAAAAAACAGAGAAGGACTCTGAAGCATTTCGGCTGAAACCAACGAGTCCAGAGCTGCATTGCTAATCACTAGATCTTTCTAAACTCTTATTTGTTCTCTCTAAGTGATTTGTTTATTTACTTTCGAGCTGTGTGGTGTACTCTGTATATCACACACACACACACTATCTCCTGCACTGAACTGGAGGATATCAAAATCCTCACTCCAAAACTCTTAACTCTTGTTTACCCACGAAAACTGTGGTAGAGGTCCTTGTATGGCCCGGTCTTTATTTTGTTTCCCAAGAAGAACTATGGTAGAGGTCCCTACGTGGCCTGGACAGTTTTGTAAACTGTTGTTAACCCCAATCCAGGGTGTGGATCAAATTTATATAAATTTGAGAGGACTAAGTCTCGGCATTAGACTGAACCTCTTGTTATATCTGTTGTGCATATTTAGTTTAAGTTTAAAGTAAACTAAATATATCTTTTATATTCTGTTGTTGTTACTTTGAAATACAAAACCATTTTAAAGTTACTTTGATAGTTAAATTAGCAAGTGTTTACACTTATTGTAAATCAGTAGGTTAGTTTCAAAAGTTAATTTAATCTTGTGGTTAAATTAACTAAGACCTAATCAATCTTTGAGAAGCTAAGTGAACATTTACAATCTATATAAATTCACTACAGTTTAACATGCTTTATAAATTGGGGGATTTTAATAGACAATATTTTAATAGAAATTTTAATTGGAACTCAATTCACCCCCCCCCCCCCCCCCTTGAGTATCCACTCCAACCAACAAGTTGGAAATGCATTGACCCATGTCTCTTCAAGGTGAAAATATTATAACCAATAAATAAATAAATTAGAAAATTATACCATTACTAATGGTGAATTAGGTATCACTTATAAACATCTATTATAGGTCATTATTCTAATAAACCCTCCCCATAGTGAATATAAAAACATTATTAAACATTTATGATAGGTTTTAAGTGCACCCAAACCCTTCCCCATGGTGAAAGAAATATCAATAATCAACATTTATGAAAGGTTGGTAGTGCACCCAACCCATTACCATGGTGAAGGGAATATCATCTATAAATATATAAGATAGCACTATAGCACACCAAACCCATGTATCATATCATAAGGTGGGATCATATATAGAATTGGAATATTTAAATAGGTGAAAAAATAATAGGCTTGGGTATATCCTTATATCATCATGCAACATAATCTTAATTGTGGTGGAATACACATCTCTATCTCTTAATAGTCAATCAGGTATCATATCATCAACATAAAAGTCAAGATAATAATCACAATCATTATAAATACACTACCCAATCCTTATCCCTCATCCAATCATCCATCTCACCACATGCATAAGAAGTCCTAAAATATATATCCCTTTACCTATGGTTATTATAAATAATCACACCCCCAAGAATCATGAAAATCGATAGGCTCAATAGGCTTAGTTTTCTTAGGCTCAACCTATTACTCTTATAAAATGCATTTATAATGATGCATGTCCCAAGGAGATAACCCATGATTCTCATGCATAAGGATAAAGAATAGACCCTCCAAGGTCTCACCACTTTTCACTCTACCCTCGGTAGATAATCTCTCAAAATCATCTTATACATATATTATTTTATACAATTTAACCCATTTATATCTAACAAGTCACCAATAAACTAGGGACTTAGTGAAAGGCTCATTTATAACCTATAATATAAACTAAACCCAAAGATAAAATAATATCTAGTAATTTATCTCTCTAGGACACCCTTAATAAAATTCCATTTATAATCCATCTAATCCCCCCAACACCACTCATTTTTTCATTCAAAACCACATGATACTCCTCTTGTATTACCCAATACATAGAAGGTTGTCCAAAAATCCCTTAAAATACTCACCCTTTCATATCACACGAATTGAAATTCCAAAGAACCTTATTTAGGACCTTCTTATGCCACTAGAGTAATCTCTCTATGATAGACACCCTCCATGGGGTTATTCACTATTTACATTAGGCTTCCCACCTAACTAAAATTCTAGTACAAAAAAATCAAAGGGAATAAGTGTGATATTTCTACCATAACCCTTTTAGGACATTCATAATTTTCTATAATCACTCAATTATCATCATACTTCATTTGATTCATTCACACCCACTTACACTAATTTTCACATCACCTAATACAGGCAACTAGATATAAAGGAAATAAAACTAGGGACCACCTACCTTTAACCATAGTGTTACCCTCTTTATAAATGTTTGATTACCTCTCCTCGATCACCATGGGTATCCATAAGAACTTAACTCATAAAAATGGTTATTTTATTTATTATAAAAAATATATCATAAATTAAAATAATTAATTCATAAGTAATATAATTTTTATAGACTTACTAAGTGGAGTAACCTCATAGGAATATCATAAAAGGAGAGGTTGATGGATAACAGATAACTCCTAGTCTCTCTATAAGAAAAATATAAAATTTTAAACTTTAATACATTAATAAATTTCACCCATATTCAATAGAAATAAATTAATTATTAATGGGGTAACAATCTGACAATAAAATGGAAAGTAATCTCATGCAATCATCCCTCCTAAGCCTCTTATAGGAACTATGAGAAAAACATCCATCATTATGATATGATTCAACCATGCTATGCTGGAATCTTAATTTAATCCCTAAATTCATCTACACTAAATCATAGAATGAGGATAAGGAAAGAAAGTGATAAAAAAATAAATTATAAACCATTTCCTCAATAATTCTAAAACCACTAAGGATTAATCGGAAGAATGAGAGTGTAATATAATGAAAAGGGAGGCCCTATAACTTTGTGTTGTCCAACTAAAGAAGGGAAACCCTAAACTGATATAAAATTTAATCTCTTGGAATCCCTAAAATTCCTCAAATTTAATAGGGGGTAAGAGCAAAACCCCTAAACCTTGGTAACTTCCACTATAGATTCAATTGGTTATCGGGTCCCTTGTTCCCACCACAAAACCCTCGATCGTGGGATCTATAGCATTATTCTATCTATTGAAAATATAGTATCCACTATTAGGATTTAGATAGATTATTTTTTTCTCCACCAACCCCACCTCATTTACCCAACTCTCAAATGAATTATTTAGGTCTTTTCCACCCAAATTTACAAATCAAAAACTTCTTTTGATTCATTTCAAACATGTGTATAGGACATATATCCCATTATAAATCCAAAATTTTTAATACTTATATGTTCTAGTTTTATTAGAGTTTATACTTCCTCTAATTACACTAACACTCAATGTAATGGTTCATTATAGAATCCCCACTATACCACTTCTCATCCCTAAAAATCATCCTTATACATCTCTGATAGACCTCACTAGTTACTAATATCTGATGCATGATCCTCATCACTGGTCTCTGAATGGTTATGGTCATATTGAAATGTTCTCAAACCAGATAATATACAAATTCTATAGAATCCTAATGCTTTATACCATCAAATTAATTATTAATTCCTCAAATGATATGATTGATTCAAATTTCATCTCATCAAAATTGATCACAAATAAAAAGTGTTTGTTATAACTCTCCACATGGACTACCTCTTAACACTTGATGGTGTGTATACCATGATTATAAATAAATTCACTAAATTTATAATTATGTGCTAATTTAAGAAAAAAATCATATTTTACTTGGTTATGAAGGTCAAAATTCCATGGTTGTTGTTGTTGGTATATGCCTGATCATCACTTGATCAAAACTACACCTGATTATTTCTTGATCATCCATGACTATAATTTTCAGTTTCCCACTCAAGTATTTATCAATAAAACAAAGACATTATATATTAAACTATTTATCATACTCTTACATGAGTAATGAAATTATCCAATTCCAAGCAACATTACAATACATTCTCTGAATTTATCACTCAATAGTTACTGAATCTACTGACTCTACCAAATAGCTACTGATCAATACCAAAATTTGGGTATTTCAGTTAACCCAACATATCCATGCTACTTATATACAAGCACTAACATGAATCCTCAACCATCATTGGTAATATCAGTCATACATGTTATTTCATAGATTCACTACTATTTACCTAAAACAAGGTTCAAGCCCTAAAATCATTAATTATATAATCCACATCATAGGATTTCCCTTATCCTTGTTTAATGAGAACTACCTTTCCAAATTCCATACTTAACTAAACACCATCTCTCATGATCCATACTAATTTTACCTTAATAGACCAATCACATGATCCTTTATCTTGGAAATATGACCATTAGGATGCTTTTTACTACAAAAGTTCAATTTTATTGATGATATAACATTGTGATCCCCAAGTTATAGTAAATATATCTCAAGATAAGTATCCCTAATCACTGCCATGAAACTTAAATATTCTAATTTAATATATTATCCATATCATCTGTTTGGTTTGAAATATATTCTAGTGTAAAACATTAAAAATTTATAACACTCTATCAATTAATTAAATACTCATGTTTATCTACTATGATTCCCAATATTCTATAGAATCATTAATCATCACACTTCTATTTATTTTTATCAATAGATCGCATCTTTTGCACCATTTATATCCTAATCCAAAAGTTCTCATTTTTCAATATACATTAAACTATTACTAGAGTATCTCTCTCTCTTACTTACACTAAATGTAGTGTCAAGAGGATATATCCTTTATCCATTTATATGTTATGAAGAGGTGTCACATGAATTCCTATGGGTCATCCCATACCTGATCATAACCTAAGGTGATCATTTACTGAAACCTCATTGCTAATACTCTGACTTAGATCCAATAAATAAGAAATATAAAGAGTTCTAGACACTATAACAATATCACTTCCAATAGATTATTTGACATCCTATAATAAGTATCTATTATATACTAAAATTTTTTATTAACTACTAAGTTTCATACATTAATTTTTAATATTATTTTCACTGATTTTATTTTTAAATTGATATTTTTTTATATTTTTATTGGTTTAATTTTTTTATATCAGGAAATTTGACTTGGATAATTTTGAGAGCTAAAGGATAGTAAATAAGAGGTTTTTACTACCTATATAAGATTAAATGTAAAGGAGATTTGGATATATCTAAATAAATATTGGGGGAGCTAGATCACGTGTGAAAAAGAGGGGTTTTATTGGCTTATGTTAGAATTAATCAAGCACATCATAGGATATGTAAGGATAAATGACATGGTTTTAAACCTATGTTAGGGGAAATAGGGGATTTCAATTCTCAGGTAGCAATTAAAATGTGTTCATGTCGGATGAATTTGGGCACTGGTCACCTCATATATGGTAATTTGGTGTATTTCATAGGGATATGTCAGGTGATGTCGTGTGAGATTAACTTATAAATCCAAGATTTATGCAAGATTAACCCAGGGGAGATATTTTTCCACATGAGATTAAGTTAAAGTGACTAGATGCCAACAATTTAATAGAATAATAAGAACATGTTCTACCTACATTCATTGGAAACCCTTTCAATGTCAGGAAGTGAAACGGATATGAAGTCATGGTGGTGGAAATGAGATAAACATAAATTATTTTATATTAGGATATAAATAGTAACTCTTATTCCATGAAAGAAAAGTTCTTGGATCAGTGGAAAATTCTAAACCTAACAAGATAAATAATTCAGCTTGTAATAAGGCATGGTACATGAAGATTCTTTAGAAGACACTGCATGAAACAACTATAGTGGAGTGTGTAATCCATTTTAAGAAGTATTGGGACCTATTGAGGAGAATATACGTAGTTTACTTCATGTGTCTTTACTATTGTCATTGTAGAGGGGGAAATTGGAAGTGCCTAAATTTATCATCTATAGAATGGTGTGAAGATAGAGGAGCTCGAATATGGAAATGTTTTTAGTGTTATATTTTTATATCATAATGGAAACAAAATATACATTACCATGAAAGTTTTGAAGTAAAAAAGGATTCTCCATGGGTGTTTTAAAGACCCGAAATCATTATTGGATATATTTTATATAATTTTAAATTCTATATCTCTTTTATCTATCATGAGTTTAAAATAAACTTTTTTGGGATATTGTTTGGGTCATGTGGCATGAATTTTGAATCTATATTTAAGGTATTTAAGATAAAGATAATGTGAGATATGTATATGTGATATAGGTAGATATTGAGGTAGGATTTGTTTCTATAAATAAATATTAGTTCTACACGCTTGAAGGTTGTATTTCCCAAGAGAATCTACTAGAGTATTGTGCCAGAGGTTTGAATTTTTGAATCTCTATTTATTTCAAGGATTTATTTATAATGTCTTATAGTTATCATGAGGGATAAATATTTTGTGATAATTTTTCTAATGAATTTGAATTGGATATTGTAGTATCTTAATTTTTAATGATAGTTTTGTTACATTTTTTCATTAAATTGTCTTTTTATACCTCATATCCAATCTTCATGTATAACCATTTTTTGTTGATGGTAAATATAATTTTTAATGCATTAACTAACATCTTTGGTTCATGTATGGCCATTGTATATGTTACAGTGATAATATTTTAACATGGTTTTAGATTACATTATTTATTAATAAACCAAATAATTGACCATAATAAAAGGGTAGTTTGGTGGTTTGAGATTGATTACTAATACAAATAGTTCACATAAATCTAATTCTGATAATAACATGTCTTTCTATCATTTCATTTTTATTCTTTAATATCCATGGTCCTATATTTTTAGTGACTTGGTTCACTCATTTCATTAATTGTTTTATTTTTCAAATAGGATTTTCTTTTTAATTAATTTTTTTCTAGAATATTGGATTCGATTTTTTCATCCTAAGTACTTATCTATGTGGTTTCAACCTCACAATTTACTATATAATATGATTTTATAGTTATAAATAGGGAAGAGTAATATAAATTTATAAAATTGATTCACCATGAGAATTAAAGACACTCCATAGCCATTTAAAGTTTTGGGAATCATTTTTAGGTACTTTAACATATTAGAAGACTCTGGTTCGATAGATTAAGGAAATAAATTTGTTTATCTTATTATGTTTTCTCATTTTAGTTTATGTTGGTATTTTATTTATTTTTATGTGCTCTAGTGTTCAATATGGTTTTAGATTCTATATATCATGAGTACCTATATATTATTAGTGGTATAAATGGAAAATATCTCACAACAAATCAACCTACTCAAAAAAATGAAACAATGAAAATGATGAGATCCATAACCACACCTGATTCTAGGAGAAAAAATCCTTGATAAAAAATAAGAATAATTCAAAAATGGGTTGTTACTCATAGATATAATTTCCAAAGAGTCAAAGGAAGTAACCAGGGATGAATACGACTTTAAGGAAAAACTTGAGGATAAATCTAAAATTAATTTTGAGTTTGAGGTTGCATATAAGGTGACTTTTAATGATGAAGTTAAATATTAGAAAGAAACAAGGGAGTACACCCTCACATGTGATGATACAGAGGAGGATGATAAAATATAATCTCTTATAGAAGAAGTGAACAAATAGGAGGAGGTAACAATATTTTAAACAAAGAATAAAATTGAATATTGTGAAGAATATCAATAGGAAGAAGCTATAAAAGATGATAATTGTCATAGTTTCAAGCTATATTCAATGAAGAGAAGGAAATGTATCACTCCAGATGAGCATAAATTTTAGTCATGGTTAAATCCATACTTGTTAACTTCTGTCCATATTTTTATTATGTGATTTTCATTGCAATTGAATGTATCTAAAAAATAAATTAAACAAATTGCTTGTTGGAGGAAACCAGAATTTTTATTTTTTTCTTTATTAGGAATTATTATTTAGAAATTCATTTTTATAAACTTTGTTTTAGGAATATTTTTAAAGATGTATATTCACTCACCCATGTAATTTTTTTGACTTTATTATAATGTATATTATACTTTCACTTGTTTTTTTTATTTTTTAGATCCATGGAGAAAGGAACAAGATGAGAAAAGAAATAAATAAAAAAATAGAATGAAATAAAGAGCTTCATTGGATATGGTAGTGTTGTTTTAAATTATTTATATCTATTACCTTCCTAATATTTTTCATACAGTTTTTTAGTTTAAGGTATTTTTCATTTCAAACTTATACTTATTGATATATTTTTTACCTATGATGTAAATAGTTGCTTATAAATACCATCATTACATGTATTAAATATCATTTTTTATAATATTGAGTGAGTAATATGAGATATTGATGAGTAATGATAATCATGAGAATATTGATTTGATGAATCATGATTTGAGAAGATTAATTTATTCATATAGATTAAATTCCTCTAATATTTTTATTCTATGATTTTCTTAAGTTTATGTTGATTGATTTTTCATTATTATTCATTCCATGAGTGATTGTTTAATATTATGTCACCAATTCATGAGAGGATTCTAAAAAATTAAATTATTTATTATACCATATTTCTTGAGATATATTTGGGTCTTATAGACTACCATAAATTACATTGGTATATTTTCAAATCTATGAAAGAAAAAAGTCTCATTAAGATTATTGTGACATTTTTTTGACAGCTTTACACATTTAATACCAACCTTTAAATTTTATTATTATTTTAATATTGTAGAATTAATGAATGGAATTGATATGGAAACCACGTTACAAGCCTATTTATTCTCTCTACCCTAATCCAAATATTTTTTCATGATTTATAATGAATAATTGTTGGGGAATAGGTTTGTTCATAATATATAGGGGGTGATGTGCATGGAAAATTGAAGATATGGGGAGTTATCAATAGTTTAGGTGGGAAGGTTCATTAATTACCTTTCATTGTTCATTATTGTTTACTCTCTAAAAAATATCATGAAAAAATGATTGGAAAAGAGAATTATTTCTTAAAAGAGGGGGAATATTTTATTTTATTTATTGTTATGATTTTTAAGCTTATGAGATAAGGATAGAGTTTTAGTAAGGAGATGAAATTATTGAATAATATTTTTATTGATAAGGATTTCAATTGGTCTTTATATTATTTATCATTCATTTTTATTTATATATTTTCCTTTATTTTTAGCCTTACGGTTTTTTCAACAATTACCTAACAACCCTCAGCCTCAAAGTTATTTGATCCTTTAATGAAATATTTTATATACAAGGTGATCTATGAATGATATTTATGTAGTGTTTTTTTGTTTCAATCTATTTCTAGGTTAATAAAGGATTTTAAATACTAGTGTAGATTGTTTTAAAGAAATAGAAAAAATTTCTAATGTTTTACAATTTTTTGGGTTTGAAACATTATAAGAAGTTCAAAGATTATTCCAAAGAAAAATATGGTTTTTCACACTGATAAAACTATATTCACTCTTGAGGAGGTATTTTCATGCTAGTCTGTAGTCAATTTATGCCATGTCAGGTGGTTTACATTTTTTGTGAAGGTTATAATTCATGTGGTATTTGTTTAAATATTACCCTTGTGTAAGGCTTTGCATGGATTTATAGAATGGCGTCATTGCGTTGGTGAAGTTTTGAAAATGAAATTGCCTATTAAATAGGGTTCACTAAGTTGTGTTAAGGTCTGTGTTTTCCTATAAATATTATCTTACCCCCTTTATTATAATCTAAAGAATATTTAAAGTAATATTAAGGAATATATCATTGTACAAGTGTCACTTTTAGGAACTATACTTGACTGAAATATATGGTCAAAGAAAGTTGTGTGTAATTTTTAAATCGAATGGGGATGGGTAAAGGTAGTTTAGTAAAAAAATACTTGGGATAACTCACCTGGGTGAATGGATTTGTGAAACAAAATTATTGTTCGAACATGAAATAAGTATTTGGAATTAATTGAACCCACCTAGGAAAACATACTTGGGATAAGAAAGTAACATAAAGGTAGTTTCATGTGCAATACTTATACAAAAGTAACTATTTGGGTAAAATAGACTTTTGTGAAGGGTCATACCTGAGCAAAGGGACTTGGAAAAACATACTTGAGAAAAATGTGACTTTTGGGAGAAGTAGTAGACCTAATTATAGAATAATATTCATGGATTCATGATGAAAAACATTCATTATTTCTTGATAATATGAAAGTGACCTTTATTTCATTAAACAAAGGATGATTTCATTTGAAGAAGTGAGCAAGGAGGTGTCAATAAAGGTGACCTAGGGGAGGTATTGAAATATACCCCAAATTAATTATAAAGGTCATGAGCCTTACATGGAGTGACCATATAAAAAGAATTATATAACTAAACTATTGAAATTTAGTGGATTATGGTACACTAGCACAACTCCATGTGTATGCACCTTTGAACTAGCCCTTAGTGGTGAACCAAGAAAATATTTTTCCCTTGTTTTAATTTATATATTTTTTTATGTTGGATGTGATACTAACTGTGATAAGATTAACTTGTTCTTTCCAATTTGGGAATAAATACCCAATGAAGTAAAAATAAAAAGTTCACATCATTGATTTTTAATAGAGGAGTCTTGAAATCCATTGATACTTTATAATTTTCTCCAATAGATGGACTACATCATTAATTTAATTCTTAAAAACATATTTCTCATAAATAAATATTTTCATATATTCATCATCCTAAATGAATATTTCTTTTAAAAGGTCGATAGTTTCTTCATTTTATTTCACTAGCTTTTTAAGTGTGTTAATTAAGTTTAACTTCTTTGTTAATGCTTCTTCTATTGTATCATCTTCCTCTTATAATTATAACTTTTCATAAATCATGGTCTTGATATATGAGAATATATATACAAAAACTTCTTCAGGGTCATTTTTTAGGTAATCCTTAACATATAAATAATATTAACTATGTAACTCATTGAAATCAACTCCTTTATAGGTTGAGTAAAATTCACTAAATGAATCATTATCAATATATTTATTATGATTCTTACCACTATGACTACATTCACCTAGTGGTTATTCCAATTTTTTCTTTAAACACTTTCTTAGCTTTATTTCCTCTTCATTTTATTTTTTTCTCAAGTTCTAGGCTGATACCTATACAATAGTTTGGGAAGTAATGAAAGTAGATTATTACATCTAAGGTTCTTCTTCAAATATCAAAAAAAAATCAATTTAGGTATTCAATAAAAAATAAGAAAAAAATTTTCAACCAAAGTTACACTTTGGATCTAATATTACTTTATATAATTCAATATATCTGAACATAGGGAACCTTGGATATAATAAAAATTGAGATATCCCAAGGGATCAAATAAACAAATTTAGGAGGGTGGAGAATCAGGTGTGAACTGATTTTACCAAAAAAAATCTTCTTATAACTTAGCCCCTTTTTTTAACCTCTATAATCTCTTAAGATATAAATGAATCTATTTTTAATTTACACTATTATTAAAAAACCTATATGAAATGAAGATGATTAAATTAAAAATATAACTAGTATTTTTACATGGTTTGACCTTATTGTATAAAACCTAATCATTTCCATGTAAAATCCTATTGATTCATGGATTCTCTAATATAATCAAATCACCAATTACAATGGGTGTTTAGGGACATCCTAAAACCTTCTTCCATAATAATAAATAGGTGGTTCACCATATTACATAGGTAACAATCCTCCACTAAATGAATCAAGTGAAGGTGTCTTTATATTGTGTCCCATGATCTTAATCTTCTACTATTTCTCAACTTCCTCCTGAATTAGATCTTCTTATGCACTGAGTGTATCTACATCAAATATTAGATCTTATTTCTCATCTTATAGTGAATTTGACTTTCATAATGTCTTCAATTGAAACTCATTCAACTCAACCTTTAAATTTTCAATAGATTTTAGTTATTAATTGAAACTGTCACTAGCAACACAAATCAAAATATATCTTTTTCTTTAAGACCCAACAAGTTGTATAGTATCATATAACTCATCTTCTTTTCATCACTACAGTATATAGTGTATTCCTTCTTCTTCTTATTTTAGATCACTAGCTCTATAATCTTCTCAGTTCTTTGAATTCTCTCACACATAGTAGAAATATATTCTTCTTCCTTTTCTCTTTCCTACTCCTTGATCTTCTCAACAACTCACTAGTATAAGATGATTTATTAATTGAAATTTTAATTTCCAAATACCATAAATGGTATTCATGTAGACTTTTATGTTTTCCAATCAAATATAAAGATTATTAAATAGATAGATTGGGGTTCCCAAGATTTTACTTGGATTAATTTTCCACTTAATTATTATTCTAAGAATAACCTTAATGAATGCACCTCATTTTTGAAAAATAGATGAATAAAATAACCTTTTATTATTCTATAGGAATAATTTATTATTCTAATAATTCACAAGATATATCTAATGAAATTCATATTTCAATTTTTACAAGTGCATATGAAAATACACAGCAAAAATATCTTGTGGCATGGAGTTTGTTTTTTATTATGATACTTTTCCATAAAATATTACAACCTTTAATATTGGATCTGTACACAATGTCATAATTATATCTTCATTATAAATCTTTTAGTATTATGAAAATCCTCATACTACCATCGTAGTTCCTTTTGAATGAACAAATATACTTGAATCAATATCATGTAGGCATTTTGTTTTCCATCTCGAGATTTGATCTGTCTTATCACTGGTTTCATAAGTGACCAATCAAGAACTTGATGAACAAGAAATATTTGATGTGTATTTTTCTTTATTTTTCTTAAAAACCTGATAAATTAACTTTTCAATATTAAGAAACACATAAAATTGAAATCACATTTATAACTTCTTTATAAAATCATAGATCAAGGGATAAATAAGATTCATAATGTTCTGAACTCAAAATCATAGCACAATCATCTTTTTATTTTTATTTATTTATAATTAACAAATTCTAGAAACTGTATTTCTCATTTTTCTTGGATATTCACATTACATGGATTAATATTATCTAATATTTCTTTTAATTATTAGATCACGCTCTTACCTAAGTGAGTTTGATGTTTATACCATAAAGTAATAGATCTTGCATCATCCCATTTGATTTCATATTCATCGAATTCAAAATATGGATACTCAATTTTTCATCCAATGGAACTTCAAAAATTTTCTAATTATTGAATATTTACACTCATCTAGGGATTTTACTAGGTAACTTTAAAATACATGAACTATCCATATCTTAGTTTCTGATAATTATGCTTAGTATCTCAAAGTTATATATTTAAGCCTTTGAAAATTTTCATCAGACTTCAAAAGTTTGTTATGGATTAGGAATCCTTATGATGTATTCATATTGTCATTACGGTCTTATGATCATCTAATTCAAACATAGGAACTAAAATCTATACAATTCCCTAAAAGATTTATGTTTAGAACCTTAATCCTTACATTCTGTATCAAGGACTTATGATTAATAGTAATTACCTTATGTTTAGGAATTAGTCATTTTTCATGAACTTCAAAATCCATATTTCTACACGTATCTTAGAACGGACTTCTTCTTTCTATATGGTTTCTCAAAATTCATCTAAATTATCTCAGAACTATGTAAAATGATTATTTTAATTATTATAATAATTCCAAAATCCTTAAAATAAATTTATGAGGTGTTACTACATATAAGATACTCATATTAGAGTATTTCATCAAACTTATATTCCATATTTGGTGTAGCTTATTTCAAATTAATCTTGAGTCATCTATGATTTCATCAACCTTTATCGAATAGCATGTAAGAATTATAATCCTTTATTGGGTTCTCTTTTAGGCTCTAAGTAATATATCTAGCCAGTTATTCCAAGTACATGTGGGTTTCTTCTTTTCATCTTTTCATCATGGTACCAACTCCTCTTTCATGGGTGGATACTCACTTCTTCACCCGAGACCTCATCTACACTTGAAAACGTATTATTGAAACTATATTTGTAAAAAATACAACAAAAAACCTTTGGTTACTTCACTTAGGATAGTTAAATTTAGTTCAATAGGTAATCTAGGTTGGGATATTACAAAATGGTATCATAACATTGTCTAGTGATATTGGGTTTGGGATTATCTATGAGATCAAACTTTAATAAATTTATTATTAATCCAAAAATATACCTATCCATCATAATTATAGTGAAAATCGATCTTACAAGGTTTATATAGGTTTGAATTGATCTTTATTTAACTTAAACCAAATTAATTTTTAGCCTCATGCTTCATGAATAAGTATTTATTGGTGGGAAATTATCAGATTAAATGGAATATTATATTATTATGTGTTCTTGTTTAGTAAAATTATTAAATTGTTTAAATGTTTATAATAATTGAAACTCAATATTAAATAAATAGTGTATTCCTATATAATTATTGGTGATTATTAGATTGATATAATTCTTTAAGTTATAATTTTATAATTATTACAAATTGGATATTTATGCTTATATAGAGAAAATGTTTTTAAAAAAGTATTTTTCATTATGTTAATCATTTATAAAATTTTATAAATAGAATATATGGGATAGGGAATGGGGTTTTACCTTGACCATTTATTTTTTTGTTCTATGTTTTATTGAGTATGTATTTTTTATAGATAATATATTATGATCCTATACTTAGAAGTATAATATATTTCATTAAAAACTAACTACAACTATGTGGAAAGGGTTCAATGATCATATTTATCCTATTTAGCCATTTATATATACATAGTTCCTAAAGGGTCTTGCTCTACAACTTTAGGATATTAGTTTAGGTGTTCCTTAAAAGGAACTCATAGCTATTTATGTATTGTGGAATTTCCAGTTTTATTATCCTCAAAATTTTTATAGTAATGTCTAACCTTAGGAGTTATAGTAATTGGTTGATCATATTCATTGCATAATTAAGAGTATCAAGAACCCTTAGTAGCATAAGGTGATATTAGAAAAATTTATTCTCAATGTGATTACTTTAAGATGGTGACATGTGATGATTGAAGTGAATAAAGACAATGGATTGATATATAATGTATTTTAGGATCTTTTATTCAATAAATTTTAAACGGATACCATTCATTGAGTCAAGGGTTGAGATTTTATGGAACTCAATTAGTGGATAATGATGATGATGATAGAGTACGCTAGAAAATTTATTTATGTTCCTCATTCTGTATCCAACTTGATTATGGATAAGGAATCTAAGGATAAACAATTTGAGATTGTGTTAAAAGAACTTATTTATACATAGGTAATTATGTTAATTATTTCCACATCCTGATGAATGTTAAATAAAGTAATATTAATAGAGATAGTATCTAACAGAAGTTAAGGAGCTAATGTCTTACCTTCTACTAGGATCATAGATAGAGGATTATATAGTGAGAATAAAAAATACCAAAAAGAGATGATCGGAGATGTATTTGTACATATAAGTCAAGGTGAGAATAATCATATCCCTCGTAGATCTGGGATATCACATATTTTATGCTTCACTTTGTCCATTATGGACATACTAAAATAGATGTGCCTCTAAGATGAAGCAGTTCTGTTAGTGTAGTCGGTATGGTAACCTTCAAATATTCTACAGAGAAAATAATTTTAGATATTTTTTTTAAATTGCCCTGGTAGACTTATGCATCTCATGTTAAACCTAGTGGGAAGGTGACTAGGGTAAATTAACCTCCTTTAGATATACTTGGTCCAAGAAACAAGTGTGGAGGTAAGAGTCCTGAATGAGTGGCATCTATTTTTTGATAGCTATTTTAACCACAAGGTCATCATAACGGTGTTGGAAGAGTATTTATGGTTAACCAGCAGTCTACCACTAATGTAGGGGATTTTCCTAATACTACTAAAGGTACTATTTTAGGATCTTAAATTCTTTCTTGTTCTCTTTTTTATACATGATATTATCATTATTTTATCTCTGAGAAACTAATATATCTTTTTATATTGGGATTAATTCTATATAAAAATCCTATAATTATTCATACTCACTAAGTTATAATAATATAAAGAAGTCAGAAATGTTATTATAATCCAATAAATGGTGGGAAAATTCATGAATCTATGGAAATTTTCCACCCTTGATATGAAAAAATTTGATATTATCAAGGACATGGAATTGTTAACCTAGTTCAAAATCATATTGACTACAATAGAAGGTGGGTTTCCATTTCCTCTCTAGTTAATGCTCAGTATAATCTTATTAGGGAATTAGAATTCCAAGTAGGTAGATCTAGACTATATTGTAGATATATTGGATCAATTACCTCTTAGATAGTGATTTTAATTCTTAATGAAGCTAAAGTTTAGAAATATAATACATTATCTCATGTATTAAGATTATATCATGATGTATTTCCTGAATCTTTTTCAAAATTGTTACATAAATTATACGTTGAGTTCTTAGTCTAGTTAGTGCCTAGAATAGAGAAGTTTCTTATTCTTCCTTATTATATAGGCCTGAAAAGGCTAAAATAATTGAAAAATTAAATTTAGGAGATTTATTATAAGGGTTTTATCATACCTAGAACATCTCCTTAGGGTGATCCTATTCTTGTTTACAAGAAAGGTGATGGGTATTTTTAGTTGTGCAGAGATTATAACAAGTGGAGTCAGTTAAACATTAAGAATCAATATTAATTTCCATATATAAATGTACTATTTAATTTTTTAAAAGGTTGGAAATTTGTTTCAAATGTAGGTTTGTGATTGGGCTATCATAAAATCCAATTTGAACTAGATTGCATTCTAATGATATATTTTGAAGTCATTATGGTCATTTTTAGAATCTATTAATATCATTCAGGTTGAATAATACACCTGATATATCCATAGATTTTATGAATAATATATTTTTTCCATTATTATACACCTTCATGGTTATTTTTTTGGATAATATACTTATGCACTCATGGTCTTGGGAATAAAAAGGTAAAAAAATTCATGTTGTATTTAGGACATAATGAGGGAATCATCTTTATTCTGTTTTTTCCAATGGTTCCCACTATATTCATGAAGATACATTTTTTAGGAATATTTTATAGGAATATATAATTTTAAAGTATCTTGAGAAAGTAGAGGTAGTGATATATTGGGAGGTACCCAAGAACATATTTGAAATTTAGATCTTCTTAAATATTTCCAGATATTATTATCACATTATTCAATATTTTTTTGGGATAGCTTCTCCTATGAATGTATTGATGAATAAGGGTAATAATTTATTTATTCATATAAATATAATTCAAATATTTAGGAATTTAAAAATATTATTACCATGATTCCTGTCAATAAATTTCTAGAACTAAGTTATGGGTTTAAATTCTACTGTAATGCCTATTTTATGGGCCATGGTTTTATGCTCATGTAGGATTGTCATGTCATAGAATATGTTTCATGATAACTCTATCCACATGAAAGGTAACTATGTTTGTGGTTTTTCATGCCATAAAGTACTAAAAGAACTATCCTTTTGTTGAGTTATTCACGGTATAAACTTCCAACAAATTCCATAAGTATATCTATAATTAGTGAGATCTAAATATGAGGTAGTTATGATGGGTTTAATGGTGTAATTTTTTTTGTTTTGATCTCCATTATACACCAAGGAAGGGAAATATGGTTGCTAATGCCCTTAATAGGAAGGATCAACCTCATAAGGTATAATAAGTGAAAGAAGAACTAATATCAATGTATGTGTTATCCATGATTCACCTAGATATTTTAATAGATCAAAATGGGATTTTTTTTATGTTATATTTATATTTCATAATTAGTAATGAAGTGGGAAAAGGACTCCCAAATATAAAATTATTATTGCATTTTTATTAGATATAAACTCTATTGTAGATAAATCTGTAGGGTTGTCTGAGGATACTTATTCTTTCCTTTATGTTTATGGAAGGATTTTTGTTCCAACTGGAATAAGTGAAGAAGTGATGAGTGATATACATTATTTCTAAGAGACTATTTACCAATCACATCTCCAAATGTATCATGATATTTTTAGGAAATTCTTATGGTCGATCATGAAATAAGATATGGTTGTTTTTTGTTTCTTGATGTATCAATTTTAAATAAGTGAAAGTAGAATACCAGTGATTCGTTAGTGATTCATATACACTCCCTATATGAGTGTAGAAATGGTAAAAATAATGATTGATTTCTTGATGAGATTTATTTGATCTTCGAGTGGTCCATATATGGTTTTGGGGATTATTGATCACCTAAAAAATATTAGAATTTATTTTTTATTTGATAATATTATTTTAGAGATAATATAGGAAAACATTTTTCTTTTGTAGATCATGAAGCTTCATGGGGTGCCAAGGAGAATTAATTTAGATCAAGTCCTAAAGTTTTACCATTAGGTTTTGGAAGGGTTTACATTGGTCTCTTGGTACTCAGGTTTAATTAAACATAGATTATCACCATCAGAAAGATAAGTAGTTGGAATAGACTATTAATATATTGTAAGACATTCTCAAGGATATTCTTGATTTAGATGGATCCTAGGAATATAATTTACTTATAATATATTTTTCTTATAATAATTTTTATCATTCATCAATTCAGATGGATCCATTTAAGGATCTATAAGTTATTCCTTGTCATTACACACTATGTTGAGAAAATATTGGTGAGTAAACTTTTATTTTTTTATAATAGTTGAATATATTAATGATTATGTAAAATTTATCATAAATCTATTGATGAATATGCAAATTCCCCATAATTATTATGTAGATCCTAATAATAAACCTTTGTAATTGTGGTTTTATGATCATATATTTCTCTAATTTTTTCAATGATTAGGTTATTAAATTATAGAAAAGTAAGAGAAACTAACTTCAATGTTCATTATACTAATCTAGATCCAATATAATATTGTATTAATAAATTACATATTGTAATTTCATGTTTATATTTTTTTTATACATATGATATTTCATGATTATCAACTAAGTAGATAAGTACTTGATCTTAATTAGGTTATTCTTTTTGATGATATGGGATTAGTGGTGGATGGTTCCTATATAGGGAAAAATATTTCCATGTTCAACTAAAGTGAGATGGGTTTATGAGTTAAGGTTATTAATTTAGTTTTAGTATATATGTAATATAGCCAGTGTTGGTATAAAACTTTACAGCATGAAACCGATGTTCAAGATCAATTCTTAATCATATTTCCTTAGGAGGTTCATTAAAACTTCTTGATTATGAGAAGAATAATGGTGGGGAGTTCATACCAACCATAATCATATGGATTAGTTCAATAATAGTATGGGTTCCCACCTAATAATGCCTTTTTGTGTTCTCAAAATCAAATTCCCTTATGGGTTTTGGAGGATCATCTCTTGATTATTGTGGTGGAAGAAACCAATAAATATACCTAATCTATCACCATTGAACTAACATGAAGAATAAATAACATAAATAATATATAAATACCTTTATTTTAGTAGGTTTCTTATTTTTATTTTTTTAATGGATATTTCTTGATGGAAATAACTAAGAGACATTCATCAGAATCTTGCATCCATAGGGATGACACCAGCCATTAGGATCCTCATACACTAAGATAGGACCCCCAAACACCAAAGGTGTAATGGATCCTTCTTTTTGAATATGAATTATACTCAATGAGGAAGAGAGATCATTGGATATGGATGGTTAGTATCATTTACACCCAATATGGGGATATTATCCCGTTATATGGGCTATCTTCATTCAATAATGAGATTCAAGGGTCGGTTGTAATTATATGTAATCTGATCTATATTACCCATAATTCATTACCATTGGGGTTTTATAATTTATACACTTCAAATTATTATGATCATTTTTCTATAAATTAATCATATTTATGATTTGGAACTAAAGGAAACCATAGGGAAGATATGGTGAAATCCATGTACTCGGTATCATAATCCCATATCTGTGATATGATTCACATGAATATTATAGGAAATGATTCAAATGGTATTGTACTATATAATATTCTTATTTTAGTTTATTTACAAAAAATACCCACTTATTATAAAATCCCATAAGTACGTTATGTAAAACTTCATAACTCTTTTTAAATCCATCCAAACTCTTTTGGATATGATTTATAAAGAAATATTCACTTTAGAACCAACTGTTTTTCCAAAATTTATTCCTTATCCTAATACCAAATTATGTGACCCTGTGGTATTTTTTAGTGTTCAAAAAAATATGAAATACTGATTTCATGGATTTAATTAAAGATAGGCCTCTAGAAAAACAAAAGTGTTACTCAAGATGGAAATGGGTCCAGTGTGATCTTGAGCAAACATATGAATATCTATATATATTCAATATAAGATGTATCTTATACATCATATGTATACCTATATAATCCATTTTTTCATGACATTAAACATCCACTAGACATGGAATATGTCAATCTAGTATAGGCCAACTCATATATTAATGATTCTCTAAAATAGAATGAACAATATGATAAATACATCAGATGACATTCATCCAAGTAGTCGAGAAAGTCACATTTCACTCAACTAATCATGGACATGAATTTCCTTAGTCTAATTCCATCAAGGACCTAGATGTCTTTACTCTTAATATAAGTGAACAAATATCATCTTGGTTGAGCTCCAACCAATGACATGATCAGAAACATTCCTAACTACCCCCTTATTGGATATGCCTCAAAGATTGCATACGAAAGGTGTCAAAGTATAAAGGTTCTCATTATAGGTATCTCTCCAAAATATGGTAATAGAAATTCATAATAATAATACATAGATAAATATATCAATGACCATATGACATTCAATGTGATATACTCTAGTGGTATGGCCCAGATAATATGTCTCAACTTATTATCTCATGAGTCAATTATTTATATCATGAATATATATATATATATATATCTTTATATAAATTATAATATTATACTCATTTAAATCTTAAAATATCATCACAGCCTATAATAATCTATGATGATCATCGATTGGGCACAACTCAAACTCATACTTTAAGGGGATAATTATCATCTCACTTCCGGAAAAAATATGCATCCAACATGAAAAAATGATGAAGTGGATATTTCATTTTATGCAACATGATACATTTTAAATTATTAAACTCACGTAAGAATACATAAAAATTCATACATAAGATCTTGACTAATATATAATATATGATAGACTGTTAGATCAACCTCATGTTTGTTGTAATTTTAGGGATTTTATTAAACTCATTACATATCTATGTAATTCATTTCACATATACATAAAACCATATGATAAAACCCTCCCACTAAAATAATTATTTATTATCATATATGAAGTTAGATAGCTTGAATAATGGTGAGAATTGGGAATAATATTCCAAATGTTCAACTCCTTGAACATATTAAAACTCCTTAACTCCACAACATCTTATTTTATAATGTTAATAACTTCTATTGTATACTTATATATCTTTATAAATGCATCATCATCATTATTATAACCTCTTCCATGTAAATTTTCCTTGAAAAATTTTGGAAATTAATGTAACTCTTTACATTACATGTTTACCAAAAATCCAAAAAACCTTTATTATAAAGTAACATTCAATTTTTATTATGATTGGAATAATATTTTACTTACTAACTTTGAACCTCTATAAGTTCAAATATTCTCTCTCTAGCCTCTTAGGCACTATATTCTCTTCAAAATATCTTTCTAATATATGCAAACTTATTTGTGTAAAGAAATAACTCTTAATTCCTATTAGTATAAATATTTAAAAAATAAACTATTACATCCATATATTATATTGTATTCTATGTGATTGAATCATTTTTTTGAAAAATATATTATTATTTAAAATATGCCAATAATAGTGGTGGAATCTCAATTCCTCGTATTTTAACAAACATCAAATAAAAATATTTATCTTGGATAAAACCTTTTTGCCTATATATTCTTCTTAAAACATGTTGTAAAACTTGATGAAACATAAACTATGTGTCTATAATCCATTATTTCATATTTTTCATAACATAACCTTTTATTAAATAATTTCTCTTATCATATAAGAGAAATAATATGATTATACACATCTTTTAATTAGATCTATATGAGCTTTATATATTTCTTTACATTTAAATATTTGATATAGAAACACTTCGATTTTTCATTTTAATGTAAACTAAAAAATATATCAATGATTCACTAGATTTTAAACTCATTTATATACATACAATATTTATAAAGTGTAAATTTGGTATCACATACCATCTAAAACCAAAGAATTAATTTCTATAATACGGACACCTAATATGGACATTCTATTGAGTTTTATAGATCCTTAATGGTATCCTAAAAATTACATCCAATAAAGTCATAAATCACTATCCCTAATAACTCCTTTTGGTTTCAATTACCTTGACTGACTACTTAAAGAGACATTATTCTACTTTACAACTAAACTTTTTTCTTTTAGTTCGAACATTTACCTACTTGTACTATCTAAAAAACACCATAACCTAGACATCATATACCTAGTTCATTTATTCCCAATGTTTTGATAATATAGTGTAATAAATTATTAAATACATAAATATTGTCATAACATTTCTATATATTAAAATATAATGAATTCTATAACCAAAATAGGACTTAAAAACCCTCTAGTCTCACCAGGTCATTAAATAACTAATCATATTGAGTATATGAGTGGAGACAAAAGTCACACAATTCAATTTGAATATAATTACATTTAAAAATAAATTGAATCCATCTATTCTTCTCATAATAATATAGATTAAATTTTTTGAAAAACTTCAATAGTTTGTTTATATAGGACGGTGTTTCCTCAAACACATATAATTTTCTCTTACTTAAGAACTATTCTATAGTTACTAGTCCTATAAGTTTCTTACATTAAGATTATCATTTTAAAGGATTTATCTAAAAGTAAAGTTTGATTATGAAGAATCTATTTACTCTAAAATATAATCTTTTATCATATTATTATCATGTTTTACAATCATTTATTAAGGACTTTTACAAAATGTGCTCTAACTAAAATGATGGCTCTTATTCAAATTAATCACTTCCATTAGTGGACCAAGATCCATGTGTTACTAAGAAATGAGTTTATCATAAATTTTCCCTCATAATTTATTTATTTAGTTAGATAATCATCCCTTTAACACCTTGATATTTTATGAAAAAAAAAATTCAAATAAATTTAGTTTCTTTGATAGCTTGAATTAAACACAACACCGAGTTTAAACAAACTATGATATACTATTAAATTATAGTTATCACCCAGCTATTGGATTGGAGTGTATGAATAGGAATAACTAAATTATAAAACAAATTATGGATAAATATGTATAAATTAATTCTTTGGGTATCAATAAATTAGAAATAAAAATAAAAATCATTTCAAAGTAAAAGATGTATTATTCTGAAAAAACATATTTTTATGTACACAATGTATTTTCATATTAATAAATAAAATTAATCACTATTTGTGAATGATTTTATTATATATTAAATAAAAAAATTCAACATTAATTTAATATTTTTTTTCTAATCATGGGATAATAATAAACAGATTTTTACGCTTAAAAATGAATTTTTTTAAAAATTGGTTTTTGTCGCATGTTGTGACCTTATTTTAAAATTAATTTTTTCCACTTAAAGAAATTTAATTTGATAGAATTTATTCCATATTTTTAATTATGGGGTTCAAATTTTTTAAATAGGTACCAATTATTTTTTGTCAAAATGAATAGTAACTATGGTAAATTTTATCACCTTAGTAAATGGTAAATTAAGTTAATCTAGGTTAAAACTAAGTGATGATGGCATAATTTTTCATAATAATTCTTATTTGATGAAGGTAATTTGAAACTTATTACATTAGGCTCTGAATTGTATTTTTTAATGGACACTTGTTCATGAAAATGACCTATATAATATTTAAAGAAAATAAAGTTACAAAATGTCACCCTCATAGTTTTAAATATATCGTATGTGTCCATATATGAAAAATAATAATAAAGAAATATAAGTTTAAATTTTGAGATTTATGAAATTATTTTCATTATATAAATTTATTTATAATTTTTATTAATTATATAATGACCTTAAATTCTAATGAAACACCAATGTGGTATTTCTTCAATTAATAAAAAATATAATAAACGGTTTTAAAAATATTAAAAGTGGTATAATTTGAGTTATTTAAGGTGTTACATGAATTTTTTAAATTAATATTACATACTAGTGTTATTTTAAATAATTATATTCAAATTAAATTTTTTTATTTACTTCTTGAATGTCAAATAAAATGAATAGTGTATAAATTGGCAATAGTGATGTTTTATGAAAATAATATTTTATTAAATTACATAAAAATCATAAAAATATTAAAAGAGGACAAGGGAATAATATATAGTCTAAAATTTCTTTCCTTTACCATTTTCATTACATTTTGAACCATTTTTCTTGATAATTACTTTAATATATTTTAATCATTTAAGAAATTCCAAGAGTGCCCCTCTCCTCAATTATAAAAGGGCGCCAATATTTTCTCTTCTTCACACAACTTTAAGCCTTATACCTCAACAAAAAAACTTCCAATTTATCATATCCACTACCATATACACATTATAGAGGTTCTGGTCTTCCTAAAATACCAACCCTAGAGCCCATAAAATGATATCTAAATGAGTTATTTCAAATAAGAGGTAATCGCCTTAATCAGTCACTTTATTTTTAATTATTATTTTACCTCCTATAAATATTTTATATTATTCATAAAATAATAAATTCCATTTACTAAATATAATTAAATTATATTATGATTATTAAACACCCTATATTCACCCTCTTTCCATAAAATGGGAATTAAAAATATCGCCCCTCCATATGTACTGTTTATTATCTCCACATAGAGATACAATTCATTTCTCTTCACTATATTTTATGGATGTGTATCATATTGGGTTTAATGTTTATATATGACAATTATGAAATAATTATAATTATTTAATGATAATATCATATCTACCTTCTTACCTTTCAAACCTTTGGAAAATGATAACATCAATCATGTGTACGTGAGGACTACCACCTCCATGAAGCGATGTGATTCGTTTTTCATTTCTATTTTATTTGAATGGTAATAATGATATAATTAATGAATATATAATATATATATAATATAATAATTATTATTTAATGTTGATTTTTTATTTACCTTTATTTCATTCCATCCTTCTAAGAATGGAAATAGCATTCATGTGTATGTACGACCTACCGTCTCCATGAACGGTGTAATTCATTTTTTTATCTATATATTTTATGAATGAATATAAACATGTATATAATGAATATATATTATATTTATATAATTATTTTAATTCCTGATATGATTCAACCATGATCAAAATACAAGGACCAGAAAAAACAAACAAAAACATACATGAAAAAAAATAGATATCACCAGGAACCGTAGTTTTAATAAAGAAGTATTAACAAACAGGTGATAAAAGGTTATTAGTAAATAATATATGGTATGATATATATATATATATGAGTATATTTGTTTAATATATTTATAATAAATCTATATTTATTATACATTATGTTTCAACTCATACGAATGAAGTCAGACCTAAGGTAAGTGATTTTCTTCTCATTTTATTTTTGTAGGATACATGCCATGTTCACCATTTGTTTCTTATATGTGGTGTATATACTATCCATGAATGTATTTTTTGATTATTCTTATAAAAATTTTGTTATATAAAAATCAATATATGGTTATTTATTTAATGGTAATTATGATTCAAATGTTACTAAAGCGAAAAGGGTTTTATATTATAATCTCATTATTTATTAGGATTGTTTATAGTTAAGTTATGATGATGAATTATTATGATATATCACTTAAGAAACTAATGAAATTTATTATCCTTTGATTATTTCATTAACATACATTTTTTAGTTTTATTTTCACCATCTGATGTACTCAAGATACTAAAAATATATTTTTAAGGAAAACCGGCTTTATTTCTCTCTTTGGTAGAAAAAACTTTTTCTTCCATATCCTTTTTTTTCTAAAATGTTTTCAAGAATATTTTTAATATTATATTATAATTTTTTAAATTCATTTTTACCAGTTTTTTTATTTTTAAAAATAATATAAAATTTATCTTCTTCTCATTTTCCGAATGAGGCACTTTTTTAATTTTTACCAAAAATGTGAAAATAATGGTTTATTCTAACTTATATGGCATGAATGGAATTTCCAGATGGCATGGACAATAAATGATTTGATGATTCGATTACCATTTTACAAGTTTCTTTTAAAAGAAAATGTTTTCCATAATATTTTGGAAATATTTTTATTTTAAAAAATTATTTTCAAATTGGAAAGGAGATTTTCCTCAAGGGTATTTTAATGATCTTTTAGTGATATATTTATATATAAAAGACAATAAACATTGATTTAAGTTGTTATTTATTAGGGATATAATCCAAGGATACCATAATTATTATTTATATGAATGGTTTATGTTTATAATGAAAATATGTTTATGAAACTCATTTCTTTTCCATAGGTAATACAGTGATGAACTATTTATGAAACCCATTTATTTTTTTGGTTTCTGGTATGATGAATGTATTATGATCTTGTGGCACACATATGTATGATTTCATTATATTATGATGGTAAAATTATAACCAAGTGTGAAATTTACATTATAACCAAGGACATTTGTGACCTATATCTCCCTCTAATGCATTGGATAAAGATTAATATCTCATATGATTATCAGGATTGAAATAGGGAGTAAACCCAATTTAGTAAGGGAATTTTTCAAAAATGGTAGTCACAGAAGTGAACTATGAATGCTATGATGGTTTTTTGAGTGAACCCAATCCACTATGATATTCTTGGAGTGAACCTTGACTACTATTATGGTTTAGGGAGTGAACATGATCTGTTATGATAGTCTTGGAAATTATCCTTGACTACTAAAAAATGATTTTATATAATTATGTTTATGACATGATTCCATGTTCTATGATAATGTTATGATTCCATGTTTTATGTTCTTTGATTACTTTATGATTCATTTCTTATAATTTTCCATGATTTATTCCATGAATCAATATTATGATGTGTGATATACAAGGTGTGATTTTTAAATTTTATGCTCAGTTTTTCAAACCCTTATGTTAATGTTATAATCAAGTGATCATTAATATCTCCATTTTTTACCCTTACTGAGAATCTATGCTCACCCGTTATTATGTTTCCTTTCCCCAGGTTATGATGAAAGGTATTAATTATGATATGTCTAAGAAGGGTTCTAGTTATGAAGAACTTAGTGGGAGAATATGTGGATACTTTATGGACCAGTTGTTTATGTGTCCCTGTTTCCTAAGGAACTAGACATATATGATTCTAGCATGGATATTTTTGTTATGTAATTATTATTCATCTACTAAGATATGATATTTATGTATGAATAGTCTTGGTCATTAGAGTTGGTATTAGAGAAAGGTTTAGTTTACCTTTGGAAACTATAATGAGAAAACTTTAGTGAGAACCCTTGGGATAATTATAAGTATAAGATAACATAAAGAAGTTTTGGTAATGATCATTAATGACCTAGGTTAAACCAAATGTTTCATGGACAAAGGTATCATGATTTATGCATCCTATAAATGATTTTTCATAATTATGTGGTTTTCCACTATGATCATTATTGCTCACACTATGATATTTTTATTTTAGTTAATGGATTTAACCCAAATAAATCATGTTAATTTTGAATGTGATAGAAAATGAAATTATTTTACTCATGAGAAACTGAATGTTATAGGAACTGGAATAAAAAATCATGTTGTTATGATCACATAACTTTCCCAATCTTTGAATCACGTTGAGATTCCAAACGAGAAAAAGAGGGAATGGAATTCTATTAAGCCATTCATGAGGAAACATCTACCTTATTTTAGTGAGTCTTTTGGTCCACTGGTATCTAATAAATGGATCATTACCATTGAAAAGATATTTTTTATTCTCTAGTGTTCATAAAATGAGAAAGTTATTCTCACTATTTATCATTTGGAAGGAAAATTAAATAAATGTTGGGATCTTATCAAGTACATGAGGAACATGAAGAAATTGACTCCATAGAGTGGGATGAGTTTAAGATATTGTTTTTAAATAAGTACTTTCCTCATATTCATCATGTGAAAATAGAGAAGTAATTACTTGAGATTAAATAGAAGGATAATGAATCTGTTGGGACCTATGAAGAAAATTTTACAATACCTATAAGGTATGATTTTGGAATTATCATCCAACATAAAATTATGGTTGAATGATTATTTATTGGCTTAAAACCCAAGTCTTTTAATAGTGTTATTGATAAGTTATGGGTGCATCGGATGGTTCATTCCCAACTTTTCTTCTTTTTTTTGTGATCGATGATTAATCTGAGATTTACACTACAATGAACACTATGATCAATGGAATTAAATAAAAGAATATAGATAATGGATAAATGTCAGAACCAATGCATAATATCATCATGTATTATTTATAATTAATTTAAGAAATTAAATAATTACCTTGTGTGAAATTATTTCTTCATTTATGGGTCTGAAAACGAATCTATGTCATACTTTCATTGCATTGTATGAATCAAGACTATCTTCCCTCTAGTGGTGATCCAAATTTATTCCCAAAATCACTCAACATATTCATAGGAATATTTGGGTTTTAGAATGGAAGATCCAATCACTTTCATCTTTCACCGATGATCTCCCCAAGAATTTCTTCCAAATGATTCTCTTTGATCTCTCTAGACTTGAAATTCAAAGGTGAAGGAAGATTGAACTCCATTATTGAGATTATTCTTGGACAAGGGATCTCTCTAGGGTTTCTAGATGATTCTATGGATTCCTTTGGGCACAAAAAAATGAAATGAATTGGATCTATTAAAAAATAATATGATTGGTTTTATATACCTCTAGGGTTTGAAATAAATAATTTCACAAGTTCCATTTAATATTTATTTAATCCCTATAGAACCCCATGTCTATAATAATAATATTATTATTACTTCTTGATATGCACTAAACTCATGAATAAAATAAAATATTATTTAATCAAATAATATTCAATATATATTATTTTTCACTAAACCATTAAAACCGGTCCTCCATTCCTCCAAAATATTTATCAAGCCTTGAATAATTACTATTTATTTAATAAATAAATATCACTGCATTATTCACTAATAAATAAATAAATATTATATTCACTAAATAGAAAATAAATATTTATTAAATATTCTGCTCACATAATATTCTCTCAAATAACTGGTGATGGAATATATATGATCAAGAAAACATGAATAATTATTAAAGCACATGTGGTAATAATATTTATTCAACTTTTTAAATAATAAATAATAAAATATTATTTAACTGGGATTTTGGATACACTTAGTGTGTGACCTTCTAAGTCTCTTTATTAGTGGAATTAGGAGAAGTACCCTAAATTCCAAGGTTATCATATAGAAACACACCAAGGAACCCAGAGAGAATGAAGTTAATGTTGCAATAACATAATTTTTCATGCAGATTCTTACTATGTAATATAATTATTTTATCATTATATCTCTAATCAAGAAGTTTTCATATCGGTTCCATCAACCTATGCGCTTGAGGTCTCTTTCTTTGAATTTATGAGAATTAAACCCGACTATAGAACACTATGGATAGGATATATTTAGGATGTATCATTTCCATCAAAGGGGATGATATATCAACTTCCATTAAATAACAGAATGGAAAATCCTTTCTCTCATTATTCCTTAATGAAATATTACTCATGACACACCCAATGTATCCTACCTCACCATGAACATATGTTAACATAGTTTATTTCAATACATCAAATTATGTTACTTATAAAACTCATTAATAATAATCTTAAAGTATAAGGATCAATACACATGCCCTCATACAGGAACATCCAGTGACACATATAATTGTGGATTTCCTATTGGTGGGTCTCATTCTCATAATATCCTACACTAGTTATTATTAAGGGAATACACCAAGGGAAGGTGCCTAAAATTATTCCGAGTCGCTACTCTTAATATCATAAATAATTTATATCCCACAAATGATTTCATCCAACTATAGAACATATATTTAATAATATTATCATGGAACTTCTTGATTCCCATCATAGTGAGGAACTGCTATAACTTTTTAGTGAGACAACTAATCTTAGAACATTATCACATACTATATCATGAAAAATAACAACCATTATGTGATAATGAGTTTATTAATATTCAAAATAATTAATACAGGTTATCATAAGGTACACAGAATTTGGTTCTAAGGCACCAACTCCAACAGTCTCCAGATTTCATTAGATACAATTGCTAATAACCTTTAGTTTGATAGTTCTCATATGATACTCATGATTCTACTAAGATATGCCTTTAGTCAAGGGGTTTACCACATTTTATTTTGTGGTAAATATTCTTTCTATAACTTCACCCCTCTGAGAAAAATCCCTAATGAAGTAATATTTATAGAGTATGTTCTTTATCCATTGGTGTGACCTTGTATTTTTTTCAAGAGCCACCAATGTAGTATTATAACAATATAATGTGATAGGGTCTGTACTTATAGGTATCACATCAAGATCCTAGACAAAGTTTCATATCCAAATGGATTCCTTGGATGATTCAGAAGCTACTATATACTCGGATCCACCATAGAATCAGTGAAAACTGGCTTCTTTGAACTCTTCTAGCTCAAAACTCCTATATTGAGATAAAAAAATATCCTAACTATGAATTTAGACCATTATGATCTATTTTAAAAATAGAATCAATATAAACCCTAATGAATAGATCTTAATCTCCTCTATAGACCAGAAAAATGTCCTTAGTTCTTCTTAGATACTTTAGGATAACCTTAACAATTGACCAATATTGTTCTCCTGAATCTTATTGATATATTCCTACCATGTTCAATACATAGGAAACATCAAGTCTAGTATATAACATGGAATACATGATTGATATTGTCACTAAATCATATGGGATATTACTCATTTTCTATTTCTCTTATTGAATCTAAGGACACATTTTCTTATAATGATGTATACCATGTGACATTGGAACCAGTCACCTCTTGGATTGTTCCATAATAAATTGATTTAGTATCTGATCAATGTATATACTCTGACTTAGTCTAAGAAGATTATTGGATCTATTATGAATGATCTTTATCCCTTGAATATAGGTTTATTCACCTAATTCCTTAATAGAGAAACACTTATTCAACTAATCCTTAATAGACTATAAGACTAATATGTCATTTCCAATATGTAATATGTTATCAACATATTATACTAGTATAATGACCACATTCCCACTAAAACTCTTTTAAATACCTGGCTCACATTCATTATTAATGAAACCAAATACTTTTATAGCTTCATATAATTGAATGTTCCATGACTTAGATGCTTGATTCAATACATAAATAGATCTCTACAACTAGAAAATATTTTTCGGAATCACCTGGAGTCACAACCCATTCTAGTTATGTCATTTAGACATCTTTTTAAAATTTTCTATTAAGTAAAGTGGTTTTGATATCCATATACCAAATTTTATAGTCATGATAAATTGTTATAGTATGTATAATTCTGATGAATTTAAACATGGAAACTGGTGAAAAGGTTTCATCATATTCAATTCCTTATTGATGTTTAAACCATTTTTCCACTACCTTTGATTTATCAGTATTTACATTACCTTCCATGTCTAGTTTTCTCTTGAATACCCATTTTCACCCTATGGTCATTACATCATTTGATGCATCGACCAGAACCCAAACTTGGTTCGGATATATGGAATCCATTTTAGAATTCATGCCCTCTTTCCATTTTACATATTGTGATATCTTTACTTCCTCTTTGTAGGAGAGACTTTCATAATTTTCAACTAATAATGAATCGGTATCTTCAGTGACTAGAAACCCATATCTATCTGGTTCTCTTACCTATCTAGTTATCTTATATAGTACTTGTGTTTCAGTAACTGCTTCTTCCATGGGGAAATATGGAACCTTTTCTTGTACCAACTCTTGTGTATCTTGATCATAAAATTTATCAAATTCAATCTTTCTCCCACAATCCATTTTTAGTATGTCCTCCCTCTCAAGAAATATGTCTTTTATGGTGATAGTCAATTTCTTTTATGAGGGGTTTTATAGGTAGTATCCCTTTGTTTCCTTAGGATTCCCTATGATCATACACCTTGTGCCCTGATATGCTAGTTTGTTTCCTAAGAACGACTTAACAAATTTCTCACAACCCCACACATGTTTATGTAATAAAACAGGTTTCTTTCCATGCTATAACTTGAATGTAATTCCATATTTCACTTTATTTTATACTCAATTCAGTGTGTATCGTGCAGTTTCTAATACATATCCCTAAAATGATAATAGAAGATTTTTATAACTCATAATAAACCTTACCATTTCTGACAAGGTATAGTTCCTCTTTTCACTAACCCCATTTCAGTATGGTGTGTAATGTGGAGTGAGTTGAGATAAAATCCCAAACTCCTGTAAAAGATCGATAAACTCTTGGTTAAGATATTCAACTCCTCATTCTGATTGAATATTCTTTATCTTCTTCCTAAGTTGATTATCTACTACATTATCTAATTATTTTAATTTATCAAAGTACTTGGACTTATACCTCAAAAAGTAGACATATCCATATCAACTCAATTTATTATTAAAATTTATGAAGTATGAATACCCACCACTAGCTTCTACTGAAAATAGTCCACACACATTAGTGTGTACCAATCCTAAAATCATTGTGGCCCTTTCACCCTATCCATTGAATGGAAGTTTGGTCATTTATACTTGTAAATAATCATGACATATTCAAAGTTTTTTTAGATCAAAATATTCTAATAACTATATTGAAATAGATTTTTCAAATGACTCTCATTTAAATGACCAAGATGGTGATGCCATAGCTGGGTGTTATAAGATTAATTTGAACATGATCTATTATTTATTTCCAATACTTTTTTTATAATTTAAAACATAAATACCATTATTTAAATATGCCATACCAAAACATATACTACATTTGTAAAAAAACTTCTTTAATTTACAAACCAAAAAATAAAACCATCTAAATCTAGAAATGATGTCGAAATTATGTTCAAGGTAAGAGTTGGTAAATAATAAAAATATCTTAAAACCAATGTCATTATTATTCAAATGAAAGGTGGTAATCACCAATTTCTAGAGAAAACAGCCTCACACCATTGGCATCTCATTTTTATTATTTTTTCTATAAATAAGATAAGAAGAGTTTTAGTATTTTATCTGATAAATTGTAGACAAATAAATTAATATTATATTTATTAATATCCCACAATTTCATTTAATCCCTTACTATTAAATTCAAAATATCTTGTTTATTGTAAATTCTATTGGAAAGGATCTATAATCCCCTTCTCATCATCCCAACTTTGGTTAGTCGAGTAATTTGAAGGGTTTTAGGTAGGCATTCTAAATGTCAACTGTATTAACTCACCGTTCCATGATATGTAGAGTGGAATCCCCAATCATGAAATCCTTATATTGTATTTCCTCAACCTTTACCTATTAATTACACTAAGTCCTGATTTAAAAGTCAACCCTTGATGTGAAATAATTTAATTCAATCCAAAACTTCACGTTAGAATTATCTGAAAATTCAAAGCACCCCAACTTTGGTCGGTCAAGCACTTTGAACTATGGTTTGATTTTAACTGAAGTAGTAGAAGTCTATACCGATTTAATATATATAATTGTGGGATTTTATCTTTTATGCATAAAATTTCAATTGTTATCTTTATTATATGCTTTTTAATATTAAGTGAATTTACATTAGTGATTAACTATGTCTTAGATAATATTTACACATAAGACAGTTTATTTTAGTTTCATCTTGGATTCTAATTAATTCATTATCCATGTGATCACAAAAAAAATACATAATGAAATAACCATGAAAATTGATAGTAATAAAATAATAAAGTGGTATGATAAATTGATTTTACTAATGGTTAGTTTATCTAGAAGATGATAAACTAACCATTGGATTAGGGTGAAAACACACTGAACCATTAATAGTTCATGTTTCAACTTTCCACTAGTCCACCTATATATCTCTCTTGGATTGGTTTCTCCTTGGATCCATACTTGAACTGACTCCACTAGCTTGGGATCTCTAACCATTACATATTCTTTTACTCACACACAGATGAGGGGAACCAAAAGATTAGTTAAAAGTTTTACATAAAAGAAACCATGGGCATGCAATCCTTTACATAGTAAGAGGATGGATGACACACAGGCCAAAAAAATTAATTAAACAATAAATTAAAAGAAAGAAGTCACATATAAAGGTCTGGTCAAGGATCATTATCATCCACATGCATTTATAGAATTATGCATTTAATAAAATTAGCATTAAACTCTAATCGTTATTATTTAAGATAAATCAAGATCGAATCAATTAATTATCTTATTTAATTAATAAATTTTGTTATCTTAATTATCATCCAAATTTCCTTGAGATTCTTATCAATCATAATTTTAAAAAATTAAAAAAAAATTAAATAATAAATGTGTAAAAAATGTAACTTGGAGGCAACATGATGACTATCTATATGAACTACCCAACGTTTGTTACACTTTTATATGGTTTACTCTTATGACATGTGGCATACATGACTTAATCAAGTACTTTCATTACATGTACTATAAACTTAATGATCACATGGTTTACATGTTATTTATGTATCATGTTATACATAAATGTGTGTAGAGTAATAACTGTAACACGAATTATACCTGATATGTAGATCTCAACATCATACATAAATTAATTATATATTTATATATATAAATCCCATCACATGGTAGGTCCTATAAAATTAATGACCACATGAAAGCACATATTGATAAGGTTTTCATAGTATAATAAATTTCTTTTCAATTATGTATAATCTGGTAAAAGTACACCGCATGTACATTGGATCTACATGGCATGTATTGTTTTCACCATCTCTATGTGACACACGCCTATAGACTCTGCATGTAACTATACCATACAAAATGTTGGAGTACACAACATGTATGTGTACTACACAGTGTGTGGTATTTTAGTTACATGGCCACCAATCATGTAGGTTGTGTAAGAGAATTCATGGCATGTCTATGACTAAGGGACTACACATTGTGTACTGGAGTTACACAACATGTACTCTGGTTGACCACACACCCGGTTTTCCGGATCAACACATGGTGTATAATTAAATTCATCGTGTTTAATAAATATGCATGACTTTAACTAATTTAGAATTAATTATTAGCACATTAAACACTAGTACATGGTGTGTACCTCTAGGTTACATAGTGTTCACTTTTGTGTTTTCCAATCATTTTCCTTAACACCTCGAGATGAGATATTTGAATTTATTTCATTCATAAAATTAATCTATTTGATTATATTAATGAGAAATAAATATAAAGAAAAAAATATCTCACAATTTGTATTAAATAATGAATAAAATAAAATTGAAAACCAATAATAAATTCATAAATAAATCAGTGATCTTTAAATAATTATAAATAATTATCTTCTCCCTCAGATACCACTTGATAGGTTCTGAGCACATCGGAAGCACCAAATAGGTTGTGTACAATTTTTATTTTTGTCATGATCGATGATTAATCCAAGATTTACATTACTATGAATGTTCTGATCAACAAAAATAAATCAAATAATATATAAAATACATAAATTCCAAAACCAAAGTGTGGGATCATCACATATTGTTTATAATTAATTTAAGTAATTAAAGAATTACCTTGCATAAAATTATTTCTTCATTGATGGATTGATAATGGATCTACATCATACCATCATTTCATTGTAGGAATCAGTATTATATTCCATCAAAAATTGATCCACACATGTTCTACAAATCCCATAATTTCGTCGTAGGAATATCTAGGTGCTAGAATAGCAGATCCTATTACTTGCATCGTTCTCCTTTGATTATCCTAAGAATCTCTTCCAAAGGATTCTCCTTGATCTCTATAGACTCAATATTAGAAGTTTGAGGAAGATTACACTCTATTCTTTAGAGCATTCTTAGAGAAGGGATCTCTCAAGAGCTTCAAGAGGATTATCTAGATTTATTTGTGCACAACAAATGAAATTAATTATCTCTATTTAAAAATAATATAATTGGGTTTATATACTACTAGGGTTATAAATAAGTAATTTTAAAAGTTAAGTTTAATATTTTTTTAATCCCTATAGAACCCCATGTCTATGATAATAATATTACTATTATTTCTTAATATATGATAAACTCATGAATTAAATTAAATATTATTTAATATAATAATATTCAATATATGTTGTTTTTTACCAGACCATTAAACTCGGTATGTTATTCCTCCACAATATTTATTGATCCTTTAATAATTACTATTTATTTAATAAATAAATATTACTACATTATTCACCAATAAATAATTAATTATCATATTCACTGAATAGAAAATAAATATTAATTAAATATTATTCTCAAATAATATTCTCTCAAATAACTTGTAATGGGATATATACGATCAATGTCACATGAATAATTGTTAAACCGCAAGTGAAAATAATATTTATTCAACTTTTTAAATAATAAATAGTAATATATTATTTAACATAGATTCTAGATACACTTAGTGGGTGACCCTCTAGGCCTCCTTCCCAGTGGCATTAGGCGTAGTAACCTAAAATCCAAGGTTAGAATCTGAAAACACGCAAATAAACCCATAGATAAATAATTTAATATCGCAATTATATAATACCTTATATAAATTCTTACTGTATAATATAATCCATTTATCACAATATCTCTAATCAAGCATGTTTCATGCATATGTCATCAACCTATGTGCTCGATGTCTCTTTCTTTAACTTCCCAAAAATCAAACTTTACTATGGAAAACCATGGCTATAGATTTATTTAGGATATATAATTTCCATCAAAGGTCTTGAGATATAAACTTCCATTAAAGAACATAAGGGATAAATCCTTTCTCACGTCATTCATTAATGAAATATTACTTATGATACACCCAATGTATCCTACCTTTCCAAAAACATATATCATCATAGTTTTCATCAATACATAAAATTACATGAATTATAACACTAATTAATAATAATCCTAAATTCTAAGGATCAATACACATGTTTACATAAAGGAACATCAAATAACACAAATAAATGCGGATAACCTAACGGTGGGTCTCATTATCATAATATCATGCACTAGATATTACTAGGGGTGTACATAATAAGAAGGTTTCTCAAAGTACTTTGAGTTTACACCCCTAATATAATGAATAATATTTATCCCATAAATTATTTCATGCATCTATATAACATATATTTAAGAATACTATCATTTAACTTCTCGGTTCACATAATAGTGAGGAACTGTTATGAATTTTCAATGTGACAGCTACTCTTTAGACATTATCACAAACTATGTCACATAGAATAAAAATCATGATGTGGTAAAGATTTTATTAATAATGAAAACAATTAATGCAGGTTATCATAAAGTAAACATAAGTTGGTTCTGGGTAACCAACTCTAATAGTGATCCCTTAGAAAATTTAGTAACTATGAAGGAATCCTTCAATGTTCCATCAAGATAGAGATGGAGATTATATTTTCCCATAAATATCATGGTTTTGATAATAAAATAATGATGGAATTGAAAGGAAATTCTAAAAACCATTGAGATGATAATATGATCTTTTCTTTTATGCACAAAGTGTGGTAGGAAAAATGGTGTAAATTGTCTTAAGGGGTCTGGTAAATGTTTTAAGTGTGGAAATGAAGGTCGTCAGAAAATATAATACTGAAGTGATGGGAAGAATTTATATATGGATTTAAATAGAGATAAATCACCATAGAATGTATCACCCACACTCTAGTGTTTTAAATACAAGGATTATAAACATTATTCCAACCAGTGACCAAATCTAAAGGTTAAGGACGATGAACAAATTCCACAACCACTTAATCCCAAATTCAAAGGGAAATATCATTTGATCACCATTTATGATAAGGGGTATGATAATTACATGGTTATAGGTACACATAATATTTACTTTATATTTACTAATGTCTTATTTTATTTTGTATCTACCCACTCTTTTATATCTAAATAATTTTCTAAGGGTATCACTATACCACCTCAAGGATTAGATGTTGAGTTAGCAATAAAAACCCCTAATGGTATAATTATTTCATCTCAATTATATGATTGGAGACTCTTTTTTACCTTGTAAGACTTTTAAGTATTTCTATATATATTTCTAGAGATGAGAACTGATACAATGTGTGATTCCGAGGTCCGGTGTGCCCATAATTGATTTTAAAAAAATATTAAATATATTTTCTTTTGAACATGCAAGGTTTCTTAAAGAAAATTTTATAAATATTAAAAGGAATATTGGATCAGAAATACAAGACCATGGTTGAGTTAGTAACATGTTGTGTGGCCTAAAATAGGTTGGTGTGGTGCATTCGAACATATCTCCCATTGGCGGTACGTTCAATGGAAAAATTAATTAACTAATTTAATTAATTGACTTATTTTAACCTAACTAAAATATCTATAAGTATACAATCATGGAGATTTTCCCAGGTTTAGACTCATAATCCTAGGATCTTTTGATATCTTCTTCTTCCTCTTTCTATTGAAAAAATCACATTAGATGACAACAAAACTCTGGATCAAAGCAGGTTAGGATGAAACAAACGCAACAACTTCCTTCGATCTTGGGCAAGAACATTATTTGAAAAAGAATGGTCCCATATATAGATAGGACTCATAAATTTATGTTTCATACCCTTTTCATGAAATTGATTGAGAATATCAATCCCTTCTATGGATCTACATAAATTATGGATCGTTGTCATACTCTTAAGTACCGATTTAAATTGGTAATTATTTTTTTCTAACCTGGAAATCCCTATTCTTGATCATTGTCCAATAATACTTGGCCAATGATGGTTAAAAATATATTCTTTTACATTTCTCCCTCAATTACTACATTTTCTTCACCGGTATAACCCCTCGATCCTAGTCCAAAATTTTTGGGTAGTACCAAGCCCAATCGGACCCCCGAAATCACGATAGATCGATGCACGAGGGATGAATCAATGAATCAAGGATAAATATACTATGTTTATGGGATGTGGGTGATAATTTTGATAATATATATATGAATCATAAATGGAATAAGTTTCATTGGGATCAAAATGTGCAACGTATCTTCGAGGATCAACGAAATCTGATTTCTGGCGAACAATGGTCGTAAACTATAACCCATGGCCAGATCCCCTTTTTTGGGTAGAGATAGGATCGAAATCGAAGATGCAAGTTCATATTTGAGGTATAGATCACAAATATGGAAAACTATGAAAATCCTAACTACACACCATGTGTCACAATGAACACATGGCATGTCACCTCTTTGTTTTAGTGGTTAGGGTTTTAGGATTTCATAAGGATAGCATGCCATGTTCCACCTTCCCCTAGTGGATGGGCCATGTGATAGAGAACACGGCCAGGAACATGCCATATTTTCAAGTACACGAGTCTGACAAGATCACATGGGTGGCACCCCATGTGAAGAATCACATCATGTACTAAAGTACACGGACATGGGGTAATGTACACAGACACGTCTTGGATACACAAACATGGCCAAAGCACATGGGCAGGACCCCAAGTGGCATGGTCATTCCATGTATCTTTCATACATGTAGTGTATCCATACAAAGTAGGTGATCCATGTACCTAAAAGGATATGGTCAATTGAAGGAGTAGGACCACGTGTAGTGTGGGTCCTCTCACACACTGTGTAACCCTTAACTCCTTTTGATAAAACATTGATTTTATGTATCTTCTTCATTTGAACTCATATTTTGGCCCATGATTATCCTATCCTGGGTGTTTTTTCTTGTAAAACATGATGGTTCCTTCCATGGTGGATTTTAGGATAAGATGTGAAATGTTTCAAGTGTGATGCTTTTTGAGGCGATGCTCGATGACTATGGTGATCAAGCGGGATCACCTAAGGATTTGTAAAGAGTGGACCCCCCCCCCCCCATCAACTTAGGTGTGGGTCCTCTATAGTTACTTATTGAGTGGATCCCCATGTTGGATAGGTATTGGGTCCTTGATGACCAATGTGGAACCCCATGTCATGCCAGGGAGCGGGTCCTTGACCTATAGAGTAGAACCCCCCATTATATTGGGTGCGAGTCCTCTACCTTACCGAGTGGAACCCCCTGTTGGATAGGGTGCGGGTCCTCGATGACCAAAGTGGAACCCCCTGTCACACCAAGGCATGGGTACTCAACCTATAGAGTGGAACCCCCCATCATCTTGGGTATGGGTCCTCTACCTACTGATTGGAACCCTTTATCATATAGGTAATGAGTCCTCATGGCTCTATAGTCGAACCCCCAATCATCTTGGTAGTCGGTCCTCTATAGATACTTATAGAGTGGAACCCCCTAACATACTAGGTTTAGGGTCATCTACTTAGATATTTTGGCCCCTCAAATGTGAGGCATAGTGACGAGGTGTGGTTTGACTTGGAAATATACTTTTGGGCTAATGTTTCAGATGTTGGACAACATTGAAAAACTTTAGAACTATTGGAGACTCTTCTTCTTAGGCAGAACTATGAAATAGAGATCATGTTTCTCTCTTGTTTGGGATTCTTTTAATTTAGAATATATATATATATATATACTTCTGTATCCATACCTTTGGATTTGATTACTCTCTTTCTATTAGATACTAATATGCACAAGGTATGCCACATATTTTTTGTGTTTATATTTTCATAGTTGGGTGAGCTTAATCTACTCCTATAGGTGGAAAAGACCCAACGTTTAGTTCATCTACACACTATCACTACCACAAAACAGGGCAAGGGAAGCGCTTCCCTTTATCAGCGCTAAACAGAAAGCACTAATAAAGGGGTATGCCTTTATCAGCACTAGTTAAAAGCGCTGATAAAGGTTAGATTTATCAGCACTAAAATAAGCGTTGATAAAGGTATGCCCTTTATTAGTGCCTTTTTTAGTGATGATAAAAGGGTACATTTATCAGCGCTTATTTTAGCACTGATAAAAGTTTTTATTCTTAATTTATATAAAATTATAACATTTATCAGCGCTAAAATAAAAGCGCTGATAAAACATAAATTTATCAGCGCTTTTTAATCATTGATAAAGGGCTACATTTATCAGCGCTAAAAAGCACTGATAAAATACCTATTTATCAGCGCTATAATTATAGTGCTGATAAAGGTAGCTCTATATCAGTGCTTAAAAATCACTGATAAATTTATGTTTTATCCGCGCTTTTATTTTAGCGCTGATAAAACATACCTTTATCAGAGCTTTCAACGAGCATTGATAAAGGTTCCAGTGGTTTTTTATTTAATAACCCTAACAGGCCCTCCTCTCTCGCACATGGTAAAGATTTCACGGAAGCTGAATCAGGACCCTCTTCCACTGTGACTTCTCCTCCTTGTTCTCCTCCTCTTCTGCATCCTTGTATTCATCCTCATCCCCATCCTCATCCTCCTCTTCCTCCTCCTCCTCCGCCGCTACCGTTGGGTTTTTCTCCTCCGTCGTGACCGCCGCTTCCACCGCCGCCGCGACCTCCACTGCCTCTGCCGCCGCCGCCTCCACCTCCGTCACCACCGCCTCCACCGCTGCTGCCTCTGCCGTCTCTGGTCAGTGTAGGAGTATTTTTCCTTCTCTTGGGTTAATATAAATGAGAAATTATGATCCTTGAATTATTATGATGACTTATAGTTTTTTATAAGTGATTTGAACCTATGTATGGGTAGTTGGGGAAAGAGTGAGAGCCCAGGTGGTGAGACCCTTGTATTGTAGGTTGTTTTAGACAGTGGGTGTGTGAGAACCTATAGTAAGTGGTTGGTTTGGTTCACTAGATGATGTGTGTGTTGAGGTGGGGATAAGAGTGGCACCCATGGGCTAAGGATTTTGTAAGAATTTATGTAAGGGGTTTGTGTGAGATCTCAGTGGTCGTTAGCATGTGACTCAGGATGGTAGTGAGTTAGTGAGTTTTGGTGGTTGAGGGAGACTATTGAGTGCAGTTATCTTGGTGTTATGAATACCTTAGATACATAAATCCAAGGTAGATTATTTGACATGAGGGATTGATTCATATTAGGTGTTATCAAGTTGATAGCAAAGGAATGGTCATGCCTTGGATTTGTATAAGGGAAGAACTATCTATTCTTGAGTTTTGGTGTTATGACTGGGTTTAGGGACATGATCATTTGGATTCCTAACCATATTTATTTATATCATGGTTTTAATTTGAACATCACTATTGAACCTAGATGGATGGGTTTAGGGTAATGAAGCATGGGTATATTCCTTTGGTTTTGGAATAATGTTGGGTAACTGGTGATCATGTGGTGAGTTTTGGCATGGTGTGATGTTAAGATTATAAAAGAGTACCAGGGGTGTCCCATTGGAAATATGTGTGTTCCCCCTAATTTTTGTCAATATGTATGGGTATTCTCATTGAGTTTGAATAGGTATATGATCCTACTCACTAGATACCACGTGTTGTGTTGAAAATATTGTACCATGAAGTTTAAAGTCATGCGATTAGAATGTATGTGTCATGAAAGGTGTGATAACAGAGGATTGATTAGGGCTTACTCATTTGGGATATGCTATCTAGAATAAACTTGGGGATTATAGCAAGTAAGTAGGACCTATTGGTCAGGGCTTACCCATTGTATGTTCATCTTTTATATTTTAAAAAGTCTGTTGAACTCGTTCTATCGAAGGTGGGATAATTTCTTCTTATCTTAATGTTTGTTTAACCATGGTGTGGGTTGATTTCAGTTTTAGTGGGTTCTTGGGGTTTGTGGGATGTGGTAAATGGTGTACTCGGTTTTAGATTATTTTATTCTCATGAGTTTCCCCTATTTTATGTTTTCTTTTCAGTTAGAAATCCCCTCTGTTGTGCGCCTCTCCTCTTCCACGAACGCACCTCTGTCGTGTGCTTAACAACACCTTCGTGATACTTTTTCTCCTATTACTCATTTTTTCCTCTTGTTCTCATGTTATTACTGTTTGATATTGATGTTTATAATGTGAAATGTATGGGCTAAATGCCCCACTGAAAATCGTTGTCATTGGTGGTCCTTGTTTGCGCACTAAATGAATTGCATGTTGGTTGGTTCTTGTTGAACATTTGAATATAAGAATTGGTAATTTACATATACTTGACTTATGAATGAACACCCCAGGATGATAAAAATTTTGTGATAACCCCTGAATTAACAAACAAAATTGAATAATGGATGCTTTGTAAAATCTAAAATTGTGATTGTTTGGTTTGTATGGTGTTGCGATTGTGAGCACTATTGTGTTTTTGTATGTTGTTGAGGTTGTTGGAATGATTTATATGCCATTCGTTTTCCATTTTGTAGTTCTTCCACCATTGAATATCAATACAAACTTTACCCATTTCAATGGCACCACCACTTTGTTACTAGTGGAATTCCCCAGAATCCTAAAAAACCACTTCTAGAGGACTCTATGAGACACTTTATGGTGTGAATATGTTATTTTTCAGATTCTATATATTTTTAAAATACATGGTATGTAGTCTTGTTAAATGTAACATGCTTCACCATACATGGATTTCATATAGATTTTAATTCCAGACAATAGTTATCTCTAAAATTTACACCACATGACTCATCTTATGACTCAAACTTGGAATAAGTTTTATTTTAAATGTTACATGTCATGTGAACTTAGGTCACAAACAATGTATTTCCAAGACATATACTTCAGCATGAAACCATGTACATGCCATGAAATAATGGTAGAACCATATGATATTTGTTTTACTTCATTCACACCATGTATAGATACCATAGAAACTTGATGTGTATAGACTATACACCCCTAGTGGTCATGTAAGGACTACACACCGTGTATTCCACAAAAAATGTGATGCATAGCCGGTGAAGTGACTCATTTTTCATCTAAATTATATGCCTTTAGCTCAAGTTGTTCTATATGTCATGTATTTTCAAAGGCATCAGGCAGTCTTTGTAAGACTACCTTGGAATTAATTTGATATATGTCAGACTAAATCAGGTATCTTATCTATAGACGATGTTTACCCTACTGGACACACCATGTATATGGATTTCACATGAGTTTAGAAATGGTAGTATACAACAAACCTTGACTGAGAACCCTACAAATTTTGTATCCATTGAAGAAATTGTGTGTTACGTTAATTTCATTATTATTATTTATTTTTCACTTAGATGATAATATTTCATATATGAGTATCCCATTATAAATATATGCTCAAGTAGATCACAATATTATGATTCTATCATTCATTATAAATTGCACATGATGTGGTTTGGATATTTTAATTATCTTCACTCTTCTTGAGAGTTGACAAGTGACAAGTGAGATGTTTGGAGAAAATATGGACTATGGTACTCCCCCATGTTTTGGTGAAGAGTCCTCCGTGTATAGGTTTTAGGTACTCCATGGAGATATACAAAAGATAGGGCACAGTCTCCTGTATATAGATAGAGTTTAAGTACTTTCACATGTTTTGGGGTAGGTTCCTCTATTTCATTGTAGAGGCATTTGTACCATGATTTTTTTTATAAAACCCAAACAATGATACTTGATTAATTAAAACATAATATTAGGAAAGTTCGATATCTAACCCATAAAGACGGTGAATATGAATAAAGAATGGATGAATGTCAATTGGTTGAAAAAAGAGTATGAAGATGGAATGAAAGAGTTTATCAAGTTTGTAGGAGATCATGCATGGGACCCTTCTCAAATCCTTTTTCCGTGTTTATGCTGTTGTTATTCAAGACAAATTAGTCCAGAAGAGTTGGAAGAACACCTGATCTGTCACAAAATAGATCGAAGTTATACATGTTGGAATAAACATGAGGAAAAACTAATGTAGGTAGTGGCTCGGATAACACGACATTTTATGGAAGATCTGATATGATTACAAGCGTGAACAGTGAAGACGATCGTATGGAGTGTGTGATTACAGGTGTGAATGATGATGAAGATCGTATTGAGGAAATGACATGGATAGTTGAAGATGAACTTCGTGATTTCCCAAAATTGTTTGAGAAGTTAAAGAGTTGTGTAAAAACGTCATTGTATGTTGGTTGCACTAAATATACATCATTGTCAGCCATACTGAAGCTGTATAATTTGAAAGCAGGCAATGGGTGGAGTGACACCAATTTTACGGAACTACTTTCTCTCCTGAATGACATGCTCCCAGAAGATAATGAACTCTCAAGCCAAACATACGATGCCAAACGAATGCTACGATCGATGGGTATGATCTCTGAAAGAATACATACCTTCCCGAATGACTATATATTTTTTCTCAAGGACCACAAATCACTTAAAGAATGCCCAAAGTTTGGTGCTTCTCGATACAAGAAAGATGATTCTAGTCCTATGAAAGTTTTATGGTACTTTCCAATCATTCCAAGGTTTAGGCACTTATATGGAAGTGAGGAGACTGTAGGACAATTGACATGGCATGCATATACAAGAATTAAAGATGGGAAAGTACGTCACCCGCCAGACTCTCCTCAGTGGAAGAGAATTGATCACGAGTATCCTAAATTTGGAAACGAGCCGAGAAACCTTTGTCTGGCGTTATCTACAGATGGGGTGAATCCTTTTGGTTTTCAAAGTAGCAGTCACAGTACATGGATGGTTATGTTGGTAAATTATAACTTACCACTATGGTTATGCATGAAATAAAAATACATCATGTTATTTAGGCTTATATAAGGACCAAAACAACCAGGAAATGATATTGATGTTTATTTGGCTCCATTGATCGAGGATTTAAAAATATTGTGGGATTCAGGTGTTACGTTGTATGATGCTTACAAAAAAGAAGAACTCACTTTGAAAGCCATGTTGTATGGGACAATAAATGACTTTCCTGCTTATGGAAATTTTTCAGGATATAGCATTAAAGGAACTCAAGGGTGTCCCATTTGCGAACAAGGTACACAGTCAATTAGGTTGAAACATTCATTGAAAACCATGTTTTTAGGACATCACAGATTTCTACCCCAACGGCATAAGTACCGATCTTGGATGACATCATTCGACGGAAGTTAAGTAAAACATACTACACTGTCTCCACTAACAGGTGATCAATTGTTTGAGAAGGTAAAATATTTGAACACTACTTTTGGTAAACCGTTTTCGAAAAACCTTACGAAAATTAGTTGGAAAAAGGGATCAGTTTTTTTTGAATTGTCATACTAGAATTGTCTGTATGTCAGACATTTTCTTGATGTTATGCATATTGAAAAAAATGTATGTGATGGTGTCATCGGCACATTGCTAAATGCACCTGGAAAAACAAAGGATGGAATTAAGGCTAGATTGGACATGGTTGAGATGGGAATACGAGAAGAGTTGGCACCAGTGAAGGGTTAAAAATGAACATTTCTTCCTCCTGCTGCTTACACTTTTTCCAAGCAGGAGAGATATCATTTTTGCAACTTCTTGAATGATGTAAAGGTTCCATAGGGGTATTCATAAAATATCAAGAACATCGTGTTAATGAGAGATTTAAAATTAAAGGGTCTGAAATCACATGACTGCCATGTTTTGATGCAAGATCTAATTCCTATAGCTTTATGTTGCATTTTTCCCAAGAATGTATGCCATACATTAAAAAAGCTCTTTTTCTTCTTCAAAGCTATATGTAGAAAAGTTATAAACCCGGCGAAATTTCCAACTATGGAAAGAGAAATTTCCATCATATTATGTGAATTGGAAATTTTCTTCTCGCTAACATTTTTTGATATGATGGTTCATTTGGTGAGAGGGATTCAACTATGTGGTCCTGTATATTATAGATGGATGTACCCCATTGAACGGTATATGAAGCTTTTGAAAGGGTATGTCAAAAATTGAAGTCGTCCAGAGGGTTGTATTGCAGAGCAATATATTGTTGAGGAAGCTGTTGAATTTTGTACCGAATACCTGTCTGGTGTGGAAAATGTTGGCCTACCGAAATCTCGTCACACTAAGCGGCTTGAGGGTAAAGGAATTTCTGGAAGAGAGTTTGTTACAATCAATATTACAGATCGGGAGTAGGCTCACCTTTATGTTTTGCATAACAGTTTTGACGTTGACCCATATGTTCAAACCCAAAAAGAAATTCTTAGGCGTTTGAATCCATCTAGGGATGAAAAATGGATATCAGATACACATAATTGATAGTTTATAGGATAGTTTCAGGACCATATTTTGAAGCAGTTAGATGAAACTCCAGACTCAATTTCAGAACGACTTTGAAGGCTAGCCGGAGGAGCAAGTGTGTATGTATTATCTTACAATGATTATGCAGTTAATGGTTATACATTCTATACTAATGAACATGATGAAGACAGTACCATGCAGAATAGTAGGGTTACACTTGTGGCTGAGGTGATACATGTTTCCGGTGCTAAGGACAAAAATCCAATTTATGTGAATATTTCATACTTTGGCATCATCAAAGGAATATGGGAGTTGGATTATATGAAATTCAAAGTGCCAATTTTTCAATGCAAGTGGGTTGATAACAGGAGTGTTGTTAAAATCGATGAATTAGGATTCGTGAAAGTTGATTTCAGTAAGGAAGGGGAGAAAGACGAACCATTTATAATGGCATCACATGTAGTACAAGTATTTTATATACCAGACCCCGCAAACTAAAATTGGTCAATTGTTCTGTTATCAACCAAAACAACTGAAGGGTCGGATGAAAGTTCAATGGAAGATAACCCTTTTATAGGGACTTCACAATCATTTCTCAACGGTCCCAATATAGACGGCGTGTTGTATGTCAGAGGAGACCACAATGAAAGGATTTACATAGTCGATAGAGGAGTCAAATATCTTCATCCTTTAAATAAATAAATAAAGAGTAAAATAATTAGGTTATTTGTTTATTGTAATATACATTGTGTTACGTTATGTTATTATCTGTCTGCTACTACTTTTATGTAATCTAAATTAAATGTTAAACCACTTTTGCAGATAATGACTTCTGCACCTGTTGATGCGCCCAATCCCGAGGCACAAAAGGTCTATCAAACACCTGTCGGTGGTCCCAGTGCAGAACAACAATAGGTTTCTCAAGCAGCTGCTGGTGGTTCCAGTGCAAAGCAACAACAAGTTTCTCAACCTGTTGTTGCTGGTCCCAGTGTATAGCAACAACAAGTTTCTCAACCTATTGATGATGGTCCCAGTACTGATGTTAGTGCTCCGGAGAAAGATATTGATGATACTTCTGAGGAAATGGTAGGAAATGAAACCCTGAAAGCTCAAAAAAACAAGAGCGTTGTAGTTTGACAATGTTAGCCAAAATCCTTAAGGAAAAAAGAAAAATGCATCAAATTTGAGGTGGGATGGAATAAGCGAGGCCAACATGTTAACCCCAACAGAGCCATATTTAGTAGCTACATTGGAATCGTCACTCAGAAATGCGTGCCGATTGATGTACAGTCATGGAATCATGTTGTCACCGGTCTTAATACACTAATGTGGGAAGAGATTACGGTAAAATTATGATATCATTTTTTTAATTTATTAAAATAAAATACCAAAACATTAACTTACTATTCATCATCCATTGCAGAGTGCATTTATAGTAGATGCCTCGCACAAGGAATATGTATTAAGAGTTTCAAGAAGGATTCATAGAGGTTTCCGCACAATTTTAATGAAATATCATCTTAAAGATATTGAAGGGAAAATCAAGCCGCACCCACCTCTTATTTACGTACACTTGATATCCCAAGGAGCATGGGATGCGTTTATCAATCGTCGTGGGGAGTAGACTTTTTAGGTACATTGTGTGGGGTAATACATTGTTTGATGTTGCTTGTATTCATCACTTTTATTAAAAGTTGTTTATTTATGAATCAGAAATTGAGTGCTGAAAATAAAAAATGTGCAGCAGAACCAGTGTACCCTTACCATAAAGCAAGGATGGGGTACGCTTCACTTGAGAAAAAATTGTTACATCTTTTAAATATACCGTAATACTTATATGTGACATAAAACAACACCATAACCATGTTTCTCTGTTTATATGTAGATTGATGAATTGAAATCGAAATCCAAATCCATCCCACGCCATGTGCTATGGAAGGAGGCTCGTGTAAATAAAGAGGGGATACTGATAGATGAAAACACACAAAAAGTGTGGGAAACATGTGTAAGTATGACATAATATAAATTTGATTTGTTTTAAATCACTATTACATTATAATGACTACTTATTTTTCTATATTTCCTATCTAACATAGTCACAGGAATCAACAACACCCGCACCAAATGAAGACATACTTTCAGCAGCCTTGAAGCGGCCAGACCAGTATGGCCGCGTCAGAGGTGCGGGTTTTGGGGTGACACCCCGAACATATTTTCAAAAACAAAAACAATCAGAGGATGAAAATGAAAAAATGTAAAAGATACAAGAAAAATTAGCTATTTTTCAAGAATATTTACAATACCATAGAGAGATGATAGCAACATTGATGGGGGAGAGGCAAAGAGAAGAAACAACTCAACAACAACCTGTGCGTGACGATCCTGCCCCACCCCCCACCAGCTTTGAGGCAAGCCATTACCCTAAAAAACCGGACTTAGCTGAGGTAATCAATGTTTTAATAATTGTTTCTGTGACATGTGATTCACATAGACATTGATACCTTTCCTGTACTAATATTCTACAGGGTGAAAATGACTGTGATTTATATCTATCAACTCCCACCTATCGCCTTATAGTGAGGTCTATGGTGTTTAATACGTAGAACGACAAGCTACACAATAGAAATCTTCCAACAGATCATTTTAGAGTTTCAATTAACATAGCTAATGATCCGAGTGCTGAGATACTTGTTCCAAATGATGATGAAGATATTCATACGGTTGAACAAGCTGTTGGAACATTCATCGCATGGCCGTCAGTTCTTGTAAAACAACATGTTGACAAGGAGGTATCCATTTCCAAGTTATTTTTCAAGATGGACCTTTAACATTTAATGAAAAAAGGTTTGAACCGATGAATTTTATTACAGAATAACAAAGAGAAGGGGGTGAAACAAAATATCAGCTCAAAACTATCTCAAGGATCAACCAAGTGATTGAAACGGTCTACTGAGATCACCTTCACCCCGCATGTTCTATATCCACAGTTAATATCATTACAGGCTCATGTAGATACAAAGTTGATAGACAGTAATGCTCACACAGTTGATTTTGAAAAAAATATGTATGGAGAGGAAACATCATATTTCATTAGTGCTGAAAATTTAATTGAAATCCTCAAGTATGAATGGCTAAGAACCTCGGTTATAAATGTATACATGAGGTATGTTTTCATGATTTGATTTTACAAAAGCTAATATACACTGATAATTGTGACTAAATACATTTTATATTTTTCGCAGGCGTATATACTCTGATAATTATGACTACCATGAATGTTGCAAAAACTCATATTCCAAAGATGATATAGATGTGTTTAAAAATTAATGGGAAACATACCTGATGGAAGATTATACACAAATAGGATGAAGGTGAATTCCTACTAATGTTATCCATATTTGATCATTGATATCTCCCTTTTTTACACTTATTGGGCATATATGATCACCCTTTATTATGTTTTATATCCTTAGGTTATGAAGAATGGATTTAGATGTGATTTGTCTTTCCAGTAAAGCATAACTCATTAGACTACACCGGTCGATAGTGTGGAAGTCGACCGATGCATAGTCATTCAGTCCACTCACGAGCATCTTAAAATCTTGATGGGAACCAATATCTTGGATTTTCAATTTTCTAATTTTAGTTTCCATTATATGTGGGAGGGGGTGTCCAGGAGGGAGGGGGTGTTCAGGAGTGGGGGGGTGTCTAGGAAGAGGTGTGTCCAAGAGGGAGGGGGTATGGTTAAAAGTGTCTGATATCAGTTTGAAATTGACATTAACTATAGAAAACAACACAAGTGACATAAAAAAAACCAAGCTAACACATTTGGATTGTTTTGATACATTAGGAAAATGATCCCTGAGTCATTTTTGAGGTGTAAAAATTAATCGCACCTCAATCTGACACACGGTGTGAACGGTATGGCTAAAAGTGTCTGATATCAGTATGAAATTGACATTAACATTAGAAAACAACATTACTGACATACGGAATACCGAGAAAATGTGTTAGTATTGTTTTGATAATTTAGGACAACGATCCATGAGTCATTTTTGAAGTGTAAGAATCAACCACACCTCAATCTGACGCACGGTGTGATCGGCATGGTTAAAAGTTTCTGATATCAGTTTGAAATTGACATAAACTTTAGAAAACAACACCACTAACATAATGAAAACCAATAAAACGCGCTCAGATTTTTTTATACTTTATTAAAACGATCCATGAGTCATTTTTGAGGTGTACGAATCGACCGCACCTCAATCTGATGCACGGTGTGACTAGTATGGGTAAAAGTGTCTGATATTAGTTTGAAATTGACATTAACTTTAGAAAACAACACTACTGACATTCGTAATACCAATAAAATGCGTTCTGATTGTTTTGATACTTTATTACAATGATCCATGAGTCATTTGTGACGTGTACGAATCAACCGCACCTCAATCCGACGCACAGTGTGATCGGTATGGCTAACAGTGTCTGATATCAGTTTGAAATTGACATTAACTTTAGAAAACAACACTACTGACATACGGAATACCGAGAAAATGCGTTCGGATTGTTTTGATACTTTAGGAAAATGATCCATGAGTCATTTTTGACATGTATGAATCAACCGCACCTCAATCTGATGCATGGTGTGATCGGTATGGTTAAAAGTGTCTGATGTCAGTTTGAAATTGACATAAACTTTAGAAAACAACATAAGTGACATACAGAATACCAATAAAATGTGTTCTTATTATTTTGATACTTTAGGAAAATGATCCATGAGTCATTTTTGATGTGTAAGAATCGACTGCACCTCAATCGGATGCATGGTGTGACTGGTATGGCTAAACGTTTCTGATATCAGTTTGAAATTGACATTAACTTTAGAAAACAACACAAGTGACATATGGAAAACTGATCAAACGCATTCGGATTGTTTTGATACTTTAGTAAAACGATCCATGAGTCATTTGTGAGGTTTAAGAATCTACCGCACCTCAATTCGACGCATGGTGTGATCGTTATGGTTAAAAGTTTCTGATATCAGTTTGAAATTGACATAAACTTTAGAAAACAACACAAGTGACATAAGGAATATTGAGCAAACACATTCGGATTATTTTGATACTTTAGGAAAATGATCCATGAGTCATTTTAGATGTCTATGAATCAACTGCACCTCAATCAGACGCATGGTGTGACCGGTATGGCTAAAAGTGTCTGATATCAGTTTGAAATTGACATTAACTTTAGAAAACAACACAAGTGACATATGGAAAACCGAGAAAACACGTTTTTATTATTTTGATACTTTAGGACAACAATCCATGAGTCATTTTTGACATGTATGAATCAACTTCAACTTAATCCGATGCACGTTGTGATTGGTATGGTTAAAAGTGTCTGATATCAGTTTGAAATTGACATAAACATTAGAAAACAACAAAAGTGACATACAGAATACTGAGAAAACGCATTTGGATTGTTTTGATACTTTAGGAAAACAATCCATGAGTAATTCTTGATGTGTAAGAATCAACCTCACCTCAATCCAATGCACGGTGTGACCAGTATGGATAAAAGTGTCTGATATTAGTTTGAAATTGACATTAACTTTAGAAAACAACACAAGTGACATACGACAAACCAAGCAAACATGTTCGTATTGTTTTGATACTTTAGGAAAACGACCCATGAGTCATTTTTGAGGTGTAAGAATTAACCAAACCTCAATCTGATGAACAGTGTGACCGTTATGGTTAAAAGTTCCTGATATCAGTTTGAAATTGACATTAACTTTAGAAAACAACACTACTAACATACAGAAAACTAAGAAAATGCATTCGGATTGTTTTGATACTTTAGGACCATAATTCATGAGTCATTTGTGACATGTAATAATCAACCTCACCTCAATCCGACACACGGTGTGATCGGTATGGCTAAAAGTGTCTGATATCAGTTTGAAATTGACATTAACTTTAAAAAACAACACTACTGACATACGGAATACCAAGAAAATGCATTAGGATTTTTTTTATACTTTAGGAAAATGATCCATTAGTCATTTTTGATGTTTAAGAATCAACCGCACATCAATCTGATGCACAGTGTGATCGTTATGGTTAAAAGTGTCTGATATCAGTTTGAAATTGACACAAACTTTAGAAAACAACACAAGTGACATACAGAATACTGAGAAAACAAATTCGGATTGTTTTGATACTTTAGGAAAACGATACATGAGTCAGTTGTGACATGTAAGAATCGACCGCACCTCAATCGGATGCACTGTGTGACCGGTATGGCTAAAAGTGTCTGATATCAATTTCAAATTGACATTAACTTTAAAAAACAACACAAGTGACATACCGAAAACTGAGCAAATGTTTTCATATTGTTTTGATACTTTAGGAAAACAATCCATGAGTTATTTGTGAGGTTTAAAAATTGACCTCACCTCAATGCAACGCACGGTGTGATCGGTATGGTTAAAAGTGTCTGATATCAGTTTGAAATTAACATTAACTTTAGAAAACAACAATACTAACATATGGAAAACTGAGAAAACGCATTCGGATTGTTTTGATAATTTAGGAAAATGATCCATGAGTCATTTGTGACATGTAAGAATCAACCGAACCTCAATCTGATTCACGGTATGATCGGTATGGCTAAAAGTGTCTGATATCAGTTTGAAATTGACATTAACTTTAGAAAACAACACTACTGACATACGGAATACTGAGAAAATGCATTAGTATTGTTTTGATACTTTAGTAAAATGATTTATGAGTCATTTTTGACGTGTAAGAATCAACCTCACCTCAATCTGATGCACGGTGTGACCAGTATGGTTAAAAGTGTCTGATATCAGTTTGAAATTGACATAAACTTTAGAAAACAACACAAGTGACATAAGGAAAACTGAGAAAATATGTTCATATTGTTTTTATACTTTAGGAAAATGACCCATGAGTCATTTTTCAAGTGTAAAAATCGACCGCACCTCAATCCGACGCACGGTGTGACTGGTATGGATAAAAGTGTCTGATATCAGTTTCAAATTGACATTAACTTTAGAAAACAACACAAGTGACATACGAAAAACCAAGAAAATGCATTAGTATTGTTTTTATACTTTAGGAAAACAATCCACGAGTCATTTTTGATGTTTAAGAATTGACCGCACCTCAATCTGACGCACGGTGTGATCGATATTGTTAAAAGTGTCTGATATTAGTTTGAAATTGACATTAACTTTAGAAAGAAACACAAGTGACATACGGAAAACTGATCAAACGCATTTGGATTGTTTTCATACTTTAGGACAATGATCCATGAGTCATTTTTGACGTGTACGAATCAACCGCACCTCAATCCTATGCACGGTGTGATCGGTATGGCTAAAAGTGTCAGATATCAGTTTGAAATTGACATTAACTTTAGAAAACAACACTATTGACATACGGAATACCAAGAAAACATGTTCGGATTATTTTGATACTTTAGGAAAAAATCCATGAGTCATTTGTGACGTGTAAGAATCAACAACACCTCAATATGACGCACGGTGTGATCGATATGGTTAAAAGTGTCTGATATCAGTTTGAAATTAACATAAACTTTAGAAAACAACACTACTAACATAAGGAAAACCAAGAAAATGCATTCGTATTGTTTTGATACTTTAGGAAAACGATCCATGAGTCATTTTTGACATGTACAAATCGACTGCACCTCAATCCAACACACGGTGTGACCGGTATGGCTAAAAGTGTCTGATATCAGTTTCAAATTGACATTAACTTTAGAAAACAACAAAAGTGACATATGTAAAACTGAGCAAATGTGTTTGGATTGTTTAGATACTTTAGGAAAATAATACATGAGTCATTTTTTAGGTGTACAAATCAACCGCACCTCAATCTGACGCATGGTGTGACCAGTATGGCTAAAAGTGTCTGATATCAGTTTGAAATTGAAATTAACTTTAGAAAACAACACAAGTGACATACGGAAAACTGAGAAAATGCATTCAGATTGTTTTGATACTTTAGGAAAACGATCCATGAGTCATTTTTGAGGTTTATTAATTGACCTCACCTCAATATGATGCACGGTGTGACCGGTATGGTTAAAAGTGTCTGATATCAGTTTGAAATGGACATTAACTTTAGAAAATAACACTAATGACATACAGAATACCGAGAAAACACATTGGGATTGTTTTGATACATTAGGACAACGATCCATGAGTCATTTTTGACGTGTATGAATCAACCGCACATCAATTCGATGCACGGTGTGATCAGTATGGTTAAAAGTATCTGATATCAGTTTGAAATTGACATAAACTTTAGAAAACAACACAACTAACATAAGGAAAACTAAGCAAACGCATTCATATTGTTTTGATACTTTAGGAAAATGATCCATGAGTCATTTGTGACGTGTAAGAATCGACCGCACCTCAATCCGATGCACAGTGTGACTGATATGGCTAAAAGTGTCTGATATCATTTTCAAATTGACATTAACTTTAGAAAACAACACAAGTGAAATACGGAAAACTGATCAAACACGTTCGGATTGTTTTGATACTTTAGTACAACAATCCATGAGTCATTTTTGAGGTGTAAGAATCGACCGCACCTCAACCCGATGCACGGTGTGACTGGTATGGCTAAAAGTGTCTGATATCAGTTTGAAATTGACATTAACTTTAGAAAACAACACAAGTGACATACGAAAAACTAATCAAACGCATTCGGATTGTTTTGATACTTTAGGAAAATGATCCATGAGTCATTTTTTAGGTATACGAATCGACCGCAATTCAATCCGACGCAAGGTTTGACCGGTAAATCTTTTCATTAGATAAAGAATCAATATTTATTAAATGAGATAAATCATCCAAAAACATATTGATTTTACATTATTCCCTTTCATTGTTATCCGAATGAAAATATTTGAGTTTATCATTTCCATATTTTAGTTTCACATTTCCATATTAATGTATTCTTTCATATTAATTTTTTAATTTATTTCATTATTGTATTACTAACATAATATTTGTTTTCTTATATAGGTGAATTTTTTTCCTTGAGTTCGGATGCTTTGTTCGGTAAAAAATTCCATGGATGACAATTTTTGAGAGGATCATAGATATCAAAGGATGAAACGAAATGTTTATAATTGTTTTTGGATAATTGTAATTGTAACCATGTAAAACATTGTTTGAAATGTGTATAGAAGTGTGTTTTTTTGTATTCATGGTATTAAGTAAATCTATATAGCAATGTTTGTCAAAATATTGTGTGTGGGTGCTATTTTGTACAGGTGTTCAGGTGCTATTTTGTGCAGGTGTGCAGGAGATGAGGTGTTGGTTTGTGTAGGTGCGGGTTCTACAGGTGCAGGGGAAGGTGCCTTTATCAGCGCTTGTTTAGTGCTGATAAAGGACGCCTTTATCAGTGCTATCTTGAGCGCTGATAAAGGAAACCTTTATCAGTGCTATCTTGAGCGCTGATAATCGGTCCCTTTATCAACGCTCAAGATAGCACTGATAAAGGAACCCCTTTATCAGTGCTAAAAAAGTGTTGTTAATTCCGGTGTAGATAAAGGGGGGTCCACTTTATCGGCACTCCGAAAAGCGCTGATAAAGGCGACCTTTATCAGTGCTAAAAAATTCACTGATAAAGGGTGTCCTTTATTAGTGCTTTTTTTAGCGCTGATAAAGGTACCCTTTATCAGTGCTTTTCGGAGCACTGATAAAGGGGACCCCCCCCCCCCCCCTTTATCTTCACCGACATTAACCGCACTTTTTTAGCGCTATTAATGTCAGTTTTAGCACTGATAAAGGGCCAAATTTTAGTAGTGTATGTTGATACCCCTTGTGTTTGGATGAGGTTACATTCCCTATTGGTTTGGGTTGATCTACTCTTTTTCACTGCTTTATGCATCATGTTTTGTATCTACAGTCTTCCCTTTCCTACTATATCTCTTACTACTCCCCATTCAACTTTCAAGGTGTCCTACTAGGTATGTATATACTCACCCCTATATGAGATTTTTTCACACATGTTGTGTCTTATGAAGATGACAGACAATTTGGTGGTGACTGCATAAGATATTAGGGATACCTGGTACTTTGGACCATATACGGTGGTTATAGATTGGATATCAAGAGTTGTGCTCACCCAGAATTTTACTTTCCAATTTTTTTTAGGTTGGGACCTATTTCTAGTTGGGCAGGTATTTTTCCCCTTTAATTTTCAATTTACACTACCATACTTTTCTACTGTCTAGAGGTTTTACATGTATAGTTGTTTACTTATACTTTTTCTTCTTTTAATTTTACTCCCTCTATACTTTTTCATCAAGATGGATGTGTGTGTGTGTGTGTGTACTATTTATGCCTTCGGCACTGGTCACCAGTCCCAATCCTATGGAGGCGGATTGGGGTAGTTGCAGCTCAAGTCCTATCTTGGGCCAGGTTATGACATATTGGTATCAGAGGTGGTTCGATCCTTGGGAAGGAGTTTATAGTATTCCCCTTAAGAGGATTTGATTGGAATTAGGGAAAATGTGTTAAAGTCTCTTGAGTATGGATCCTAGGATAGGGAATCCAGTGATGGTGTAGGTGGCTGATATAACCATTCACTAGGCCCTTGACTACCTACTCATTGACTCAAAATACTGAGATATTGGTTGTAGTTATCAATGGTACATGCATCATATAGGATTGAGTATTTGACTATTCTTCTTGAGTTATCTACCCATTTTTGTTATATATATATATATCTGCTTATCTGACCATGTTACGTCTTGATTAAATTTCAATATGCCTCCGCAATGACATTCAGCAAGGATACCAGTTCCAGATCATGGCGATGATCAGATAAGTGATAAGACCTTAGTTTAGGGTCTATCCCATGAGCTTCTTCCTCTAGGTGGGAAGTTAGTAGCGCCGCTACATATTGATCTGTAGATCTTCAAAATAGAGCAGGCTAAGGATGCATGTAGGCTTAGCATACTCTACGAGTTCCAGTGAAAGAGGTTGTTGTGGTTCCATGGTGAGCTAGATCCTTGGGAAATATAGGATTAGCTAGAGTCAGTGGTTCATATCTTTAGGCTCATCTGGGAACCGATGGATCAGTTGGTTTTACTAGTAGATATCCTTTTCCATGAATGAGTTGGCAGCTAGGGGATCCATGTTACTCAGATGCATGATGAGTCAACACTCTCGTGGAATGACTTCCAACATATTTTCTATGATTAGTACTTCCCATCCTGTTTATGCTCAGTTCATATTCATGATCTTCTGGAGCTACATTAGTGAGGGATGGTGATGGCTGAGTATGTAGTGATGCTCACACACCTTACCTAGTATTCCCTTGACATGATCTGAGATAGATACTTCTGAGTAAAAAAATTTGATAAGGGACTTCACAGAGATATTTGTGCCAGTGTGGTGCCCTTGTACATACCCACCTATGTTGAGGTATTAGAACTCGCACTAGTGATACATAGATTTATGTTAGAGGGATGCCAAGCAACTGGATATAGCATTGGCCATCACCGAGATGATTTTTCTATAGTGTCAAGTAGATGCTAGATGATAGGATATCGACATAGGAGACCTCCCTTTGATTAGACTCGGAAATTTGGTCAAGGGAATCTTTGATGTGGGTGGTGCTATTCCTGTGACAGATGAGGTCACATAGCACATGACTGCCTGACCAGACATGCTAAGGAGCATAGGCAGGTAGTTGAACAACCACCACGGAAGAGGAAACGTCATGATAAGTGGTCTCCCAATAAAGGGTATGGTGTCCCTCAAAGAGGTGGAGCTTCCAGAAAAGAAAAAAGGGCTATTGGTGGTGGATGACGCTATGATATCCTTCCACCACCACCACCAGACATCCTAGATCAAGCTCAGGGAGCTAGCTATTGGAGTCACGAACATCTATAAGCTCTTAAGTCTTATGACCCCAAAACACATGAGATTATTATAAGTACAATATGTGTTTATTATACTCTTTCCTCATTATAGGTATACATGGGTTCCAATCAATACTTCATCTCTATACTCCTAATATAATAGCTAGAGATCCCAGTTGAGGTGTTATCCCAACAACTTCATCTTGAGGTTCCTACAGGAAACCATTGTTCTATATCTTTTATCTATTGGTAGTGTGAGATATCACTTGGTAGATAGAGGTTCACATGGGACCTTTTGGTCATCATGATGGAACCATATGATTTCATATTGGATATGGATTGGTTTTCCATGGTCCGAGCCTAGATTGACTGTCACCACAGATGAGTCAGATGTCTGCGCACTGATGAGATGATAATCACCCTTATGTGAGAGATATATATCATGGAGGGATGAGTGGTCTCTATGAGTAGGAAGTTGAAACCCATCACTCATCGGCTGGTGAGTATAGACCTCGGTGAATTAGGTTCTTCAAGCATCTGGATTCCTTTAGTTGTGTGGGATTATATGGAAATCTTCTTCGAGGATGTTCTGGGAATAACTCTGAGGTGGGAGATGGAGTTTTACATCAAATTTCATCTTGATACTGTTTTGATATCTTCTACATCATATCAAATTGACCCAACTGAGCTTCGGGAGCTATGGTTATAGTTTTAGGACCTTCGAGAGAAGGGTTTCATCAGACTCAATGTATTCCCCTGGGCAGCTATGGTGTTGTTCATGAAAAATCCAGATGGGAGATTGCGTATTTTCATGGATTATCATTACCTAAACCAAGCCATTATAAATAACAAGTTCCCCTTGATGGGGATTGATGACCTCTTTTATTATTTGAGAGGCGCAAGATGGTTATTGAAGATCAATCTTAGCTCTAGCTACCACCAGTTGAGGGTTCACGAGGTTGATATTCTGAAGTTGGTATTCTGGTATATTTATGGACACTGTGAGTTCCTAGTGATACCCTTTGGTGTGTAGAATCCCCTACCATGTTTATAGATTTGATGAAATAGGTTTTCCAGCTAAAATTGGACTAGTTTTGGGTTTTCTACCTCGACAATATACTCATCTACACTGCATCAGATGAGGAACATGCAGATCACTTGAGGATGGTTCTAGATTTACTTTGACAAAACCAGCTTTATGGAAATCTCTCGAATTGTCCATTTTGGCTTCATGAGGTTCACTTTCTAGGGAATTTCATATCTAATCATAGTTTAGACATTGACCTAGAAAATATTGATGTAATTATTTCTTGGGATCCACCCAATATCATGTCAGAGGTGAAAATATTTATTGGCTTGGCAGGGTACTATAGGAGGTTTGTGGAAGAATTCTCCAGAATTGTAACCCCTTTGACCTCCTTGATGTGGAAAGGGTATTCATTTTCCTAGAATGAGAAGTTATAGAGGGACATATAGGAATTGAGGCTAATGGTGATGATTGATCCTATGTTGAGATTACCAGAAGAGGGAATAGAGAACGTATTATATTGTGATTCCATGGGAGTTAGGCTCAGTTTCATGTTGATGTAGTGGTAGGAAATTATCACATACAGTTCGAAGCAGTTGAGACCCCATGATCATAACTATGTGAATAAAAACCTATAGGTGGCATCATTAGTCTTCGTCCTGAGTATGTAGAGGCACTAACTTCTGGGGGATCACTTCATGGTTTACTCATATCATCAAAGTATCAGGTGTTTCTTCACACAAAGAGACTTTAACCTTAGATAGAGACACTAGTTGGATTTCCTATAGGACTATGACTTCATGATAGTCTATAATTTGGTGAAGGGAAATGTTGTAGAATATTTCATTAGTAGTGAGTCCTAGGATCGCTTAGTGTAGGTGTATTTGGAGTAGTTATCTTCCTTGTAGCTGGCCCTAGTGGAACAGGAGGGTACAACTTTTCTACAGTTGATGGTGTTGACTCCTCCACTTGTCGACTGTGTGAGAGATTCTCAGCTAAGATAAATCTATTATGAGGTCTTAAGTGACCATATATTCATGGGGGATTCACCATATGGATATTTTTAAGTAGGTAATCACTTTATCATTTTCTAAGGATGGTCGTTGGTCTCATTTATGATGCTGGAGGGGGTGATGTGAGAGTTCCACACTTCTCCCCTGGTTGTACATCCTGGTGTAGGGAAGATGTACAAAGACCTTCAGCGGAATTTTTGGTGGTCCAAAATGATATATATCATAGCTAAGTTCATCTCCAAGTTCTTCACATATCAACAGGTGAAGTTTGAGCATCAAGATCTGGAAGGTTTGTTGTAACCCCTTGAGATCCCAAAGTGGAAGTGGGATGGAATATCCATAGACTTTGTGAAAGGGATTTCATGCACATAAAAGGGCCATGATTCCATCTGGGTAATAGTTTACTAACTCAAAAATTCATCAAAATTCCCTTTTATTATGGAGAAAAATTCAATGGAGAGTTTGGGATGGTTTTACATATGGGATATTGTTCACCTTCATGGGGTTCCCTCAACGATTGTCTTTGATCGTGACATGTGGTTTGTGTTATGATTTTGGAGAGGCCTGAAGGAGGAATTCAGGACCCAAATGAGTATGAGTATAGCCTTTCTCCCCCAAAAGTATGGGTATACCTAGCATAAAATCTAGGTGTTGGAAGATATGTTGAGGGCTTATGTGTTAGACTTTATCCAGATCTGGAAGGATCAATTTCCCCAGGTGAAGTTTTCATATAATAATAGCTATCACTCTAACATTGACATGGAACCTTTTTAGACCTTGTATGGTATAACCTAAAGGTTACTCTTTTATGGATAGATATTAGCAATACATCTCTTGTGGGTCCAGAGTTGGTGCAGGTGATGATGGAGAAGGTCTAGGCCATCTGTGAATGGATGAGGATGGCTCGGAGTATGAATAAATCTTACATTGATTTCCTTCATAGGCCCTTGGAGTTTAAGTAGGGAAACTATTTTTTCTTGAGTTTCACCTCATGATGATTATTTTAGAGGTTTGACCAAGGAGGAAATCTATCCTTTAGGTTCATGAGGTCTTTTGAGATCGTGCAAAGGGTTTGAGAGGTTTCTTACTGCCTCACCCTACCCACATAGCTATAGAGGGTTCACAATGTCTTCCACATGTCGCAGATGAGAAGATATGTGCATGACCCTATTAATTTCATAGAATGGGTGATCTAGTCATCGAGGATGGATCCACCTTTGTAGAGAACTCAGTGGTGATCGAGGATCGACAGGAGAGGAACCTACATTTATAGACCATCCCCTTGGTTCACGTGTTGTGGTGCCATGGGAATGTGCAAGAGAGTTCGTCGAAGTGGAAGATCTAGATACTTTCTTAGTATATCATGTTGTTTGTTTTGTTTTTATTTTATAGGATGAAAATATTGAAGTATTTAATGATGTAGAGACCAGTTTTTTCCCTGAAAGACTTTAAAATATTTCTATATATATTTCTAGATCTAGGTACTAAGACAATGTGCAATTTCAATGCCAGGTGCGACTAAAATTGATTTTATAAAAATATCAAATATATTTTTTATTGTTCACACATGGTTTATTAAAAAAATGGAATAACTATTAAACGGAATCTTAGATCAAAAATCTAATACCAAGGTTGAGTCTAGAACGCATTGTTTACCCTAAGCATGACCTGCAATAGGTCAGTGCGGGGTATTCGGACATCTCCCCCACTAGCAGTACATTCAGTGGATAAATTAATTAATTAAATAAATAAATAAATCTATTTTAACCTAAATAAAATATCTATAAGTATATTTTCATGGTTATTTTTCCATGGTTATCCTCATAATCTTGTGATTTTTTGAGATATTATTCTTCCTCCTTCCATTGGAAAATCACATTAGATGATGATTAAACTCTGGATCGAAGCAAATCGGGACACAGTGAACATAATGAATTCCTTAAATCATTGGTGAGCATGTTCTTCAATGATTAATGATTTAATATCTTAATAGGGCTCATTAATTTTTGGTTTATTCCCTTTTTAAATAAATTGATTGAGAAAATCAATCCCTTCGATTGATCTACACTGATTGTAGATCCTTGGCATGCTCCTATGTACCAATTTAAATTGGTTATTCTTTTTTTCTAACCCATATATCCCCATTATTTATCATTGTATAAGAACTATTAGCAAAAAATTGTTAAAAATCTATTCTTATGCATTTCTCCCATAACTTTTTTGAGTTATTCACCGGTAGGACCCCACGATCCCGGTTCGACATTACTAAGCAGTACTGAGACCGATCGGACCCCCTAAATAATGATTGATAAATGAATGAGGGACATAACAATGAATAAAGGATAGATCTGGGATGTTTATTGGATGTGAGTGGTCTTTTAATGATTTATAGTTGAATCATCAATGGCGTAAGGTTCATGGGGAATGTGGAACATGCGACGTATCTACAAGGATCAATATAATTTGATTTCCATCGAACAATGGTTGAAAACTAAAACCCACAACCAGACCACGTTTTTTGGCTAATCATAGGCCCATAATTGAAATGGTGAGGTCAAATTTGAGGCATAGATCATATATCTGGAAAACTGTGAAAATCCTAAATACATGTCATGTATCACGATGAACACATAGTGTATAGACCCTTTATTGTGATGGCTAGGGTTTTGGGATTTCATAAGTATAGTATGTCGTGTAGGATACCTACATGTAATGTACCACATTACCTATGTAGGTGGGTCATGTGAAAGAACACACAACTAGGAACACACCATGTGCTCGAGTACATAGGCACAACCAGAGCACACGGGTGACACCCCATGTGAAGAATTATGTTTTGTACTGAAATACATAGACACGAGATAAAGTAAACAGCCAAAGATTTTATACACATACATAGACAAAGCACATAGGTAGGACCTCGAATGGAATCTTCACAACGTGTATCCTCCCTACACGCTATGTACTCCTAAACACTAGGTGATTTTTGTTCCTTTGGGAACACATCCATGTGAATGAGTGGGACTATACACCATGTGGGTCCCCTCACATGCCATTTACCCCTTGTAACATTTAGAGTATACTTCAATCCTCTGTATATCCTTAATTTGAACTTGGATTTTGGCCTATAAGTAGCTTATCCTAGGTGTTTTTCTACAAAAAACATGATGGTTCCCTCCACTGTGGATTTTGGGATATGATGTGAAATGTTTCAATTGTGATACTTTTTGAGTCAATGCCCGATGATAGTAGTGATCAGGTGGGATCACCAGAGGTTTCCTATAGAGTAAAACCTCCCATCAACTTGGACACATGTAACGACCCGAAATTTTGTATAAATCGTGTTTCCTAATTTTGTGTGTTGTTTTATTTTATTTTATTTTTATACTCAACAAAAATGTTTCATTTGATAACATCAGTATAATTAAAATGAGACCGTTGGGTTTTTACTGTTATATAACCATTGGTCAATATGACCACTGTAAACTAAACGTTTCGATTATTTTCTCTAAATACAAGTAATCTTGGTTAATTAATATAGAAAGAAGATTTAATGGCCTCACCTAGTAGTCTTGGACTGATCAAAGCCCATCTAACAGAACTTGGGAAAAAGGTAGCACCACTGGGCTTTGCTCTGGACCAAACCCAAGCTGAACTTCATCGTGTGAAGCTAGAACGGGATCGCCTTCGTGAGAAGTTCAAACTGATAGAAATTACTACTCATGCGATGTTGGCTGATCCTCCCTCGGATTCTCTCACCTTAGCACACCTTACACTTAGGTCCTATGCTGGTGTCATAAGGGGCTATGTAAGGAGACCGTAACTGCCTTTTGTAAACCTTTGTTTTAAATAAAATTTTGATTTCTTCTTATGATGAATTTTATGAATTTTCAAATGTCCAGGTAAATATAGTATGCATAATTTTTATGAATTTTAGAAAAAGGATATTTTAAAAATGTTTAGGTAAACCTTAAATAATTAAAAATGTGTAATGATTTTCAAAAAATGATCTTCTACAATTATGTTCAGTATGAAATTTAGAGTCTAATAAGATCAACTTAATTTTTGATGAATAGTAAATTATGAATAGTGATTTTATGCTTAGGATTAGTAATGTGACCAAATGGATTAGTAATCTCACTTAAAGAAAGTATTAAAATAAGCTAGGCACTTTGATTAAGTAATGTGATTCAATAAAATGGTTAAATAATGGTTTCATAAATTATTATTCAAGTATTAGTTTTTTCTGGTGAATAGTGTTTTTTAATTAAAAATTTAATTAAAAATATTTAGAAAATAATTTTTATAAAATTGACTTCTTTTTTGAACTCAGAGCATCGATATTATGTTAAGGTAATTTTTGGGGATTTTTCTGAAAAAAAAATGAATTTTCGGTGAATAGTGTTTTTTTTAATTAAAAATGTTTAGAAAATTATTTTTATAAAATGGATTTCATTTTTGAAATCAGAGCATTGATATTTGGTTAAGGTGAAATTTTGGGATTATTCTGAGAAAGTTGAATTTTCGATGAATAGTGAAAATACAGTTTTAAGTTACGGGTGTCTAATGACATCATTAAATGATGTATTAAGTATGTAATCAATATGGTCGACTTATGAATAGTAAGATAAGGTATGAGGTGTCCCAAGTGGCCAATACCATGGGAAAATACCATGGGAAAGCCCATGGTTTTTCCAAAACCACTAATGAGTTGTCCCTTGGCCATTAATGCCTTGTCCACTCACTTTCCCTATAAATACCAAGTCATCCTCTCATCCATTCGACTCCCCACTCTCCCCCAACGAATTTCTGGTCCCATTACCTCCCAAGGAGTCTTCCCAAGGTGCCCCCAAGCCCTTAAGATCCCAACCTTTGAGTTTTAAGAGTTACGTTTTAGGGTAAGGGATCCGACCTCTCTCTTTCTTTTCAGGAAATATCTTTTATGTCATTTCTTTTATTCTCCATGTTCTTATGTTAAAGGATGTTATTTTATAATACTCTTACTGACTTTTTCATGTTAATATAATGATAGATCCCCTCTTACTCTCATTATTTCGTTTTATGAAGTTTTAAGTGGCGCTGTTAGGCTGCCGAAATTTTTGTAACAGATTCTTTCTCCCTTCTCATTTTTCAAGATCTATTTTCATGTAAAGTATTTCAAGTTCCTTTTTATTATGTTTGGGTATGATCTCTAAATTTATCATACTGATCTTTTATGATCATATGATGAGAGACCCCATTTGATCTCTTCAATTCAGTATTTTTAAGTTTTAAGTAGCGTCGTTAGGCTGCCGAATTTCTAAGGGGTTCTTTCGCCCTTCTCGTTTTCAAGATCTACTTTCATGTCAAGTCTTTCAAGTTCCTTTTTATTATGTTGGGGTATGATATATATATATATCATACTTATCATTTATGTTAATATTATGAGAGACCCTATTTGATCTCATCAATTCATTTTTGTTGAATTTTAAGTGGCGCTGTTAGGCTGCCGAATTTCTAAGGGGTTCTTTCACCCTTCTCTTTTTCAAGATCTACTTTCATGTCAAGTCTTTCAAGTTCCTTTTTATTATGTTGGGATATGATATCTATATCTATAATACTGATCATTTATGTTCATATGATGAGAGACCCTATTTGATCTCATCAATTCATTTTTGTTGAAGTTTAAGTGGTGTCGTTAGGCTGCCGAATTTCTAAGGGGTTCTTTCACCCTTCTCGTTTTCAAGATCTACTTTCATGTCAAGTATTTCAAGTTTTTTTTATTATGTTGGGGTATGATCTATATATCTATCATACTGATCATTTATGTTCATATGATTACAGACCCTATTTGATCTCGTCAATCCATTTTTGGATGTTTTAAGTGACGTCGTTAGGCTGCTGAATTCTCATAAGAGAAATCTAATTTTTTTGTCTTCCTTTAAAGTTCTTCATTTCATATGGTATATCATTCAAATTTAATTACCATGTTCTTAAATACTTTATATTCTGTTCCCCTACTGTTTTATGTATCATTTTTGAGTGGGTTACCCATGTCCCCTCTCTTTTCAATGTTTTCTAAAACCATGTATCATAGCTGTTATGCTGCATAATTTTCGTCTCAAATGTCTCCCTCTTTATCTCAAAATTATTTTATGTTATTAAGTGAATACTCAAAGATCTTATTTCTACAGGGGTATTCACATATATATCAAAATTTTATATTTTAAATTCTGGGGTTTACATACATGAAACCTGCTTTCCCTTTTCCGTGGGTTTAAAGTGACATAAAGATCATGTCTTTAAAGCAGTTTTTAAAACGTTATGATTATGAAATGAAACCCATTTCCTTTATGCTATATGGGTTGTTTATGAAAGGATTTATGATGATATATTTGGCTCACATGATAATAAATACATGTCAATGGTGCGCCCAGATAGCGCTCCAATGCATTGGGTAAAGACTTAATCTCTAAAGATGACCTTTTAGACTGATACCTTGGTGAATAACCTTGGTAATTTTTAATGACACCTTGGGGATGGACCTTGGTGAAACGAAATGATTTTCAATATTAAATATTGTAGCCACATCTTCAAGTTATAAAAAATGTTATTTTTATTATGATATTCCACATGATTCTTTCTCATGCCTTAAGGTTCTTTTTCATGACATAGTTGATGTATCTCAAGTTCACATGTTAAATGTTTCTCTGGTTTCCCTTACTGGGCCTTCTTCTCACCCTTTCTTTTGATGTATGTCCTCAGGTTATGAGATGCAGTAATGAACCTAGAATTAACTTGAGTAGAAGCCTTTCAAGTGTTTAAGAAGAATGTTTTATGTTTTCATGTTTTAAGTTCCTGGTTTCCAAGACACTAATCCTTAAAGATCCTCAGTTTTGTAAAATGTAATGAAAGGTTATGTGATAAAAAGGCAGGATGCTATAGTTGGTATCAAAGGATGGTTTAGTTATTTGTGTAAATTAGGATATGAAAAACTCTAGGAAGAACCCTATAGAAAAGTTTAAATATAGGAAATCTTCCTGGTATTTTGGTGAGTATTGAGTAAGGGGTTGCCAAGAAAATACATCCATGTCTGGATACGAGTAGGTAGTGGTGGCTCTGGCACAGATGTACATTGGGGTAAAACCCGAAAACACCACTTTGAGATAGACTCGAATGGGAACTGGTACACGACAACGGGCCTTGCTGCACTCTTGGTTACGACACTCCAGGGGGATATGCTTTGGTAAATTCATAATATTAGTATGAACCATTATTAAAGGAACAAAGATAAAATAAAATAAAGATTCACATAAGAATATATGATCATGGATAACCTAGATGGGAACCTAGGGGATCACAAGTTAGGGTATACTTTTCTTCTACAAGTTATCCTTATATGCTTTCAGTTCCTTTTCATGATTATTGTCTAAGTACTTAAGCCCCTAATTATGATTTCTCTTCTTAGTTAATGGTGGGAAATGGAAGAACATGTCCTAACAACCAATGTGATAGGAAATGCGACGATTGCCGTATTAATATGACAGGGATGATTAGGGGATTAAAAGATGATTATTATTTTGGAAGACGTTCACTATTTTGGGGACCCTATATGATCAAGGTAAATAGATTACTACGGTATTTTCATTGAGTAGTAAGGTTGACTTATATTTTGAAGAATCGATGAATTTAAGGTGGACTTACAGTAATTTAGGTTACTTATGGGAATGATTAACCTATCTTGAGTAAAATATGCTTAGGTTAGCTACTTTTGTTATAAGATGTCAGGAGTGGTTGATATTTTTTGGATATGAACAATGAAGTTTATTTTGGAAGACTATGTTATCAAATCCTTCTTGTATTTGGGTTTCAATATTAGTTTGGTTTATTTTGAGGAATTTTAAGGACCGTTATTTATGGAATGGTCTATGATGAACTTTCGGTAGTACCATGGAACTTTGAATATTTAAAAGTAGTTTCCATTCCTATGGGATTATTTCTTTTTGAAGAGTTATTTTACCTTAACCTTCCTGTTTTTGGGATAATTTTTAAATATAGAATAAATAGATAGTTAATCTTTTGTGGATTATGTGATTCTCTAGAAGATGATTCTTGTGCTTTTTATGAGACCAAGTTTTTTTGAATTCTCATCATTTGGAGAAAATATTAATGTTGGTAGGGAATTATTAAAGGATGAAACTCTACTTGAAGGTAGGTATATTTTCTTATGTTTTTGTTCTATGTAGTAAATGAATTCCTCAAAATTATGAAAAGGAAGGTAAAACAAACATGTTGTTGGTTTACGTTTCCTACTAGGTAATCAAAGACCGTTCACACACATCGTAAGTTTGGGATTTTCTTATGGTTAAATTTCTCCTAATCATGTTTTCTATCACTCTCCCTTAGAACGTGACCCTTGGTTTTTTCCTCCACGTCCATGTTTTCCTACATGGTATCCTAGTATGGGTTAACTCGGGTGACCTTTGTACTTACCTTTCTTTCTTTTAAAGTAATAGTTTTACTGACTCCTTTTCTGATGTGGGGATTTCAATAAAATTTCAAAACCCAATTTTAAAAATTGCGAGGACGCAATTTCTTAAGGGGGGAAGATTGTAACGACCCGAAATTTTGAATAAATCTTGTTTCCTAATTTTGTGTCTTGTTTTATTTTATTTTATTTTTATACTCAACAAAAATGTTTCATTTGATAACATGAGTATAATTAAAATGAGACCGTTGGGTTTTGACTGTTATATAACCATTGGTCAATATGACCGCTGTAAACTAAATGTTTCGATTATTTTCTCTAAATACAAGTAATCTTGGTTAATTAATATAGAAAGAAGATTCGATGGCCTCACCCAGTAGTCTTGGACCGATCGAAGCCCATCTAACAGAACATGGGAAGGAGGTAGCACCAATGGGCTTTTCTCTGAACCAAACCCAAGCTGAACTTCATCGAGTGAAGCTAGAACGGGATCGCCTTCGCGAGAAGTTCAAACTGATAGAAATTACTACTCGTGCGATGTTGGCCGAGCCTCCCTCGGATTCTCTCACCTTAGCACACCTTACACTTAGGTCCTATGCTGGTGTGATAAGGGGCTATGTAAGGAGACTGTAACTGCCTTGTGTAAACCTTTGTTTTAAATAAAATTTTAATTTCTTCTTATGATGCAGTTTATGAATTTTCAAATGTCCAGTTAAATATAGTATGCATAATTTTGATGAATTTTAGAAAAAGGATATTTTAAAAATATTTAGGTAAACCTTAAATAATTAAAAATGTGTAATTATTTTCAAAAAATGAACTTCTACAATTATGTTCAGTACGAAATTTAGAGTCTAATAAGATCAAGTTAATTTTTGATGAATAGTAAATTATGAATAGTGATTTTATGCTTAGGATTAGTAATGTGACCAAATGGATTAGTAATCTCACTTAAAGAAAATATTAAAATAAGCTAGGAACTTTGATTAAGTAATGTGATTCAATAAAATGGTTAAATAACGGTTTCATAAATTATTATTCAAGTATTAGTTTTTTCGGGTGAATAGTGTTTTTTAATAAAAAATTTAATTAAAAATATTTAGAAAATTATTTTTATAAAATGGAATTCTTTTTTGAACTCAGAGCATCGATATTATGTTAAGGTAATTTTTGGGGATTTTTCTGAAAAAAATGAATTTTCGGTGAATAGTGTTTTTTTTAATTAAAAAATTAATTAAAAATATTTAGAAAATTATTTTTATAAAATGGATTTCATTTTTGAAATCAGAGCATTGATATTTGGTTAAGGTGAAATTTTGGGATTATTCTGAGAAAGTTGAATTTTCGATCAATAGTGAAAATACAGTTTTTAAGTTACGGGTGTCTAATGACATCATTAAATGATGTATTAAGTATGTAATCAATATGGTCGACTTATGAATAGTAAGATAAGGTATGAGGTGTCCCAAGTGGCCAATACCATGGGAAAATACCATGGGCAAGCCCATGGTTTTGCCAAAACCACTAATGAGGTGTCCCTTGGCCATTAATGCCTTGTCCCCTCACTTTCCCTATAAATACCAAGCCATCCTCTCATCCATTCGACTCCCCACTCTCCCCAAACGAATTCCTGGTCCCATTACCTCCCAAGGAGTCCTCCCAAGGTTACCCCAAGCCCTCAAGGTCCCAACATTTGAGTTTTAAGAGTTACGTTTTAAGGTAAGGGATCCGACCTCTCTCTTTCTTTTCAAGAAATATCTTTTATGTCATTTCTTTTATTATCCATGTTATTATGTTAAAGGATGTTCTTTTATACTCCTCTTACTGCCATTTTCATTTTAATATAATGAGATATCCCCTCTTACTCTCATTATTTCCTTTTATGAAGTTTTAAGTGGCGTCGTTAGGCTGCCGAAATTTTTGAAACGGATTCTTTCTCCCTTCTCATTTTTCAAGATCTATTTTCATGTAAAGTATTTCAAGTTACTTTTTATTATGTTGGGGTATGATCTCTAAATTTATCATAATGATATTTTATGATCATATGATGAGATACCCCATTTGATCTCTTTAATTCAGTATTTTGAAGTTTTAAGTGGCGCCGTTAGGCTGCCGAATTTCTAAGGGGTTCTTTCACCCTTCTCATTTTCAAGATCTACTTTCATGTCAAGTCTTTCAAGTTACTTTTTATTATGTTGGGGTATTATATCTATATCTATAATACTGATCATTTATGTTCATATAATGGGAGACCCTATTTGATCTCATCAATTCATTTTTGTTGAAGTTTAAGTGGCGCCATTAGGCTGCCGAATTTCTAAGGGGTTCTTTCACCCTTCTCGTTTTCAAGATCTACTTTCATGTCAAGTATTTCAAGTTCCTTTTTATTATGTTGGGGTATGATCTATATATCTATAATACTGATCATTTATGTTCATATGATGAGATACCCTATTTGATCTCATCAATTCATTTTTGTTGAAGTTTAAGTGGCGTCGTTAGGCTGCCGAATTTCTAAGGGGTTCTTTCACCCTTCTCGTTTTCAAGATCTACTTTCATGTCAAGTCTTTCAAGTTTTTTTTATTATGTTGGGATATGATCTATATATCTATCATACTGATCATTTATGTTCATATGATTACAGACCCTATTTGATCTCGTCAATCCATTTTTGGAAGTTTTAAGTGACGCTGTTAGGCTGCTGAATTCTCATAAGAGAAATCTTATTTTTTTTGTCTTCCTTTAAAGTTCTTCATTTAATATGGTATATCATTAAAATTTAATTACCATGTTCTTAAATACTTTATATTCTGTTCCCCTACTGTTTTATGTATCATTTTTGAGTGGGTGACCCATGTCCCCTCTCTTTTCAATATTTTCTAAAACCATGTATCATAGCCGTTATGCTGCATAATTTTCGTCTCAAAATGTCTCCCTCTTTATCTCAAAATTATTTTATGTTATTAAGTTAATACTCAAAGATCTTATTTCTACAGGGGTATTCACATATATAACAAAATTTTATATTTTAAATTATGGGGTTTACATACATGAAACCTGCTTTCCCTTTTCCGTGGGTTTAAAGTGACATAAAGATCATGTCTTTAAAGCAGTTTTTAAAACGTTATGATTATAAAATGAAACCCATTTCCTTTATGCTATATGGGTTGTTTATGAAAGGATATATGATGATATATGTGGCTCACATGATAATAAATACATGTCAAGGGTGCGCCCAGATAGCGCTCCAATGCATTGGGTAAATACTTAATCTCTAGAGATGCCCTTTTAGACTGATACCTTGGTGAATAACCTTGGTAATTTTTAATGACACCTTGGGATGGACCTTGGTGAAACGAAATGATTGTCAATATTAAATATCATAGCCACATATTCAAGTTATAAAAAATGTTATTTTTATTATGATATTCCACATGATTCTTTCTCATGCCTTAAAGTTCTTTTTCATGACATAGCTGATGTATCTCAAGTTCACATGTTAAATGTTTCTCTAGTTTCCCTTACTAGGCCTTCTTCTCACCCTTTCTTTTGATGTATTTCCCTAGGTTATGAGATACAATAATGAACCTAGGATGAACATGAGGAGAAGCCTTTAAAGTGTTTAAGAAGAATATTTTATGTTTTCATGTTTTAAGTTTATGGTTTCCAAGACACTAAACCTTAAAGATCCTCAGTTTTGTAAAATGTAATGAAAGGTTATGTGATAAAAAGGAGGGATGCTATAACACAAGTACTCTATAGTTACTTACCGAGTGTAACCCCCTATTGGATAGGGTGATGGTCCTCAATGACTAGAGTGGAACCCCCTATCACACCAGGGAATAGGTCATCGACCAATAGATTATAACCCCCCATCATCTTGGGAGTGGGTCCTCTACCTTACCGAGTAGAACCATCCTATGAAATCGGCCAAAGGTATTCAATAACTAGAGTGGAACCCCCTTGTCAGACTAGGGAATGGGTTCTTAACCTATAGTGTGGAACCCCCCCCCCCCCATCATCTTGGTCGTGAGTCCTATACCTACCGAGTGGAACCCTCTATCAGATAGGGCATGGTTCCTCATGGCACTAGAGTGGACCCCCCCCCCCCATTACCTTAGGAGTGGTTCCTCTATAGATAATTATATATTAGAAACCCCCTAAAATACTAGGGAATGGTTCTCCCTCTTGGATATTGTGGCCCCTTAACTATTTGGCATATTGATGAGGCATGGTTTGACTTGGACAGATACTTTTGAGAAGACGCGTAAGATGTTGGAAATTTTTTATGGAATTTTGAAACTGTTAGAGACTATTCTTCTTAGGATAAGTTATGAAATACATATCCTATTTATCTCTTATTTGGTTATCTTTTAAATTATTCTATATATATATATATATAATTTAGTATCCATACCTTTAGATTTGGTTACTCTCTTTACATGATATGCGAAGATGCACAGGGTATGCCATGTTCTTTTAGTGTTTAGCTTCTCATGGTTGGATGAGTTTAATATCTTTCTATAGGTGGAAAAGACTCTACATTTAGTCCATATACACACCATGTTGACCCCCTTGTGTTTGGATGAGGTTACTTTCCCTCTTGTTTTGGGTTAAGCTGCTCTCTTTCACTACTTTATACATTCTTTTTTTTATCTACAGTCTTCCCTTTCTTACTATATCTCTTAATACTCCCCCTTAAACTTTTGGGTCGTCCTACTAGGTATGTATATAATCAACCATTCATGGGATTTTCCTACACGTTTCATGACTTATGCACACAATGGACAAGATGTTGGTGACTACATAAGAAGCTTGGGGATACCTGGTACTTTGGACCACGTACAGTGGTCGCATATTAGAGATTAAACTTTGTGCTCTCTCAGTATTTTACTTTTTATATTTTTTAGGTTGGCACCTATTTCTAATTGGGTGTGTATTTTTTCCCTTTAATTTTCAATTTACACTATCGTACTCTTGTACTTTCTAGAGGTTTTACATGCCTGATTATTTCCTTATAATTTTTTTTGTTTTACTTTTAATACCTTTGTACTTTTTCATTAAGATGGATGTACATGTGCATACAGGTACTTAGGAAAAGGCCTCTACATGTTAGATATGCCTTCGGTGCTGGTCACCAACCCATTTCCTATAGAGGTGGGTTTGGGGTAGTTGCTATTCGAACCTCATATTAGGTCGGGTCGTGACACTTCTATAGTTGAATTTTATATAAATATGTTTCCTATAAATCTTTTTATTCTCCTTTTGGTTGAGTTTAATATTATCCTTGGCATGGAATGGATTTATTTACATAATTCCCACATCAATTTCTAAGGAAAAGAAGTCATGTTTAATATTCTAAACCAACCTATGATCATCAATCAGTGTGTCGATAAATATGAACTTACAATGTAAATCACATCCATTATATTAGTCTTGATTCCTATTGAAAAGGGGAGTTTATCACAGATGATTGGGGAGAAACTCAACACCAAATATATTCCTATTATGTGGGAGTTTTTTTATTTATTTCCATAATAATTTCGTGGTCTTCCACTAAATTGTGAGGTTGAGTTCTTTATAGAGATCATACCTAGTTCTAAACCTATTTCAAAACTTCATTAGAATGGACATAATTGAGTTATAGGAATTGAATAAGTGACTCCAAGATAATATTGATAAGGGATTCATTCATCTAAGTGTGTCACCATGGGTAGTACTATTTATTTTTGTTAAGAATAATTATGGATCATCGTGACTTCACATTTATTATCAAGAACTTAATAAAATCACTATCAATTACAAGTATCATATACCCTATATTGATGACTTATTTGGTTAACAGAATAGAGATCAATACTTTTCTAAGATTGAACTTCATTCTAGATATCATTAATTAAGGGTCAAGAAGGGGAATATTCCCAAGATATAATTCCCTAAAAGGTATGTACAAAATGAATTTATATTGATTTCATTAGGTATTAATAATTCCCCAATTATCTTCATGGATTTCATGAATAGTGTATTTATAGATTACCTTGATCGGTTTGTGGTAGTCTTTATAATTGGTAATATTATATATTCAAATAGAAAGGATGATCATGAATATCACTTGAGAATTATGTTGATGAACCTGAGGAAGGAGAATATTTATATAGAATTTACCAAGTGTGCATTCTAGATTTGGTAAGTTTCATTCTTGAGTCATATAATCTCAAGTAATGGTATATAATTTGATCCTTCAAAGATAGGAGTTATTGAATTTTGACCTAGAACAACCACTGAAACTGATATTCTTAGTTTTATTGGTTTGTATGGATTTTATTGCTTCTTTGTGGAGAATTTCTCATAACTTTCTAATCCAATCACCAAGTTAACTTTGAAGGGAACTAAGTTCCTTTGGATGAATGAATGTAAAGAAAATTTCAAGGAACTAAACAGAAGGTTAGTCAGTGTACCTATTCCAACATTACCCTATAGTAGATAATGGTTTGAAATCTATAGTGATGCATTAATAAATGTATTGGGATATGTTCTCATACATAATGATATTGTGATAGCATATGCTTTATTCCAATTAAAGTTTTATGATAAAAAATACCTAACTCATGATTTAGAGGTAGCTATGGTAATTTTTTTATTAAATATTAGAATACATTATCTTTATGGATAAAGGTTTGATAAAAATTCTAATAATAAAATTTTAAATTATATTTTCACATAGAAATAGTTGAATATGTACTGGAGAAGATGGTTGGAGCTAATTAAAGATTATGACTACTCAATATATATCCACCCTGGGAAAGTGAATAAGGAAGAAGATGCTCTGAGATAAAAGGATCATGTAAGTTTATCTATTATAAGGATCAAAAAGTATCTAATATTTTTTTATTTTCAAAGTATGGATCTTGAAATATTGAAGGTATGTGAGAAATGTTACCTTTCTCAAATGAGTGTTCAACCATCTATCAAAGTGAAGATCAAAGAGGCGCAGAAAAAAGATATAGAACAAAAAAAGAATATAAGAAATGTTCCTAAGTTTAATATTGATTATTATGGGATGATAAGTTTTAGGAAACATTTATTTGTTCCATCCATGCCATATTTAAAGAAGGGTCTGCTGGAAGAAGCTCATAGTTCACCATTCTCTTTTCATCCTAGATGTACAAAGATGTATAGAGATATGAAAGAATATATTAGGTGGGATATTAGGATGAGATATATTCTTGAGTATGTATCATATTTCTTGGTATGTTGTAAATTTAATGCTAAGAGACAAAAGTTTAAGGGGATGTTACAACCATTACCCATACCAAAATATAAATAGAAAAACATCACCATGGATTTTATTCATTGGACTCCCCAAAACATCAAAAGGGAACAATGTTATATGGGTTATAATCGATCACCTTATGAAGTTAACACACTTCAGTACCATTTTAGAATATTTTTATTAATCAACTTACCATAATTTATATTAAGGAATTTTTAAGGTTTTATAGAGTGCCATATTCTGTTATATCTTATCAGGATCTGAAGTTTGCCTCAAAGTTCTAGAAAAATATTCAGTAGGATCTTGATATAGAGTTAAGTTTCAGTATAGTGTATCATACTCAGAAATATGTTCAGTATCATATGAAAATTCAAACCCTATAAGATATTCTAAGCTCTTGTTCTATGGATTTCAATAGTGGTTGGGATCAATACCTTCCTCTAGTTGAGTTTTCTTACAACAATAGCATTTACTCAAACATTCATATGGCTCCTTATAAATCCATCTATGGAAAATAGTTTAGAACTCCAATATAATGGGATTAAAATAGATAAATAAATATATTAGTACCTGATTTATCTAATGAAATGAAAAAGAAATTCATAGTTATTCATCAGCACATCAAGACAGCTCAGAGTTGATAGGAAAGTTATGCTGACAATTGTCGACGTGGCCTGGAATATGAAGTTGGTGAAATGGTTTTTCTAATAATTTATCCATGTAAATAAGGTTATGATATTCATAAATAATTAAAATATATTCCCTAGGTATATTTCCCCTTTTGAAATTCTTGATCGAGTGGGGATGGTACTTATCGCTTGGCACTTCCACCAAACCTCTCTAAAATTCACGATGTGTTCCATATATCTCACTTGAGGAAGTACATACCTGATCCATAAAATATAATAAATATAGAGTTTATATAATTGGAACATGAAATTTCTTATTAGAAACAACCCATATAAATCTTGGATCATATAGATAAATTACTATGGAATAAGATTACTCACCTGGTGAAACTTCTCTAGAGAGAACACAAATTTGAAGAAGCTATATGGAAACCTAAGGATGTAATGAAAAGAAGATATACTCATTTTTTTATATCAGAGTGATGAATTTAAAGTTTGAAATTAATTTTAACTAGGTTTTAATGAAACACCCTGAGATTTTATGAAATATTTTTTAAAATAATTTTAATTTCTTTGATAGCTTGTGTTACACGCAACACTGAATTTAAACAAACCATGATATACTATTAAATTATAGTTATCACAAATTTTTTGGATTAGAGGGTATGAATAGGAATAAATAAAATATAAAAAAATTATAGTTTAATATTTATAAATTAATTATTTGGGTATTAATTAATTACAAATAAAAATAAAAAATAATTTGAAAGTAAAAGTGATATTTTTCTGAAAAAAATTTATACGCATAATGTATTTTTGTCTTAAAAATTTAAATTAATCACTATTGGTGAATTATTTTAAATAAATTTATATATTATATATTAAATCAAATGTTTTATCATTCATTAAATATTTTTTATAGGCATGGGATAAGAATAAACTAGGTTTTGTGCTTGAAAATATATTTTTCTAAAAAGTGGTTTTTGTTGCGTGTTACATACTTATTTTAAAATTAATTTATGCCACTTGTATAAATTTAATTTATTAAAATGGATTTTATATTTTTAATTAGGGGGTTAAAATTTTTTAAATAGGACCCATTTATTTTTTGTCAATATGAATAGTAATTGTGGTAAAATTTATCACCTCAGTAAAGGGTAAATCAGGTTAATCTAGGTTAAAACTAAGTGATAAGGCCATAATTTATTGTCTTAATTTTTATTTGATGAATATAATTCAACCATTATAACCTTATACTATAAATATATTTTTTAATGGACACCTATCGATGAAAATGACCTAAATAATAATTAAAGAAAAAACTTACAAAATGTCACTCTCTTAATTTTAATATCTCTTATGTGTCCACATAGGCGAAAAATAAACTTACAAATGTAATTATTTTCATAGTATAAATTTATTTCAAATTTTTAGTAATTATATAATGACCTTAAATTCTTATGAAACATCGATGTAGTATTTATCTAATTAACAAAAAAAATAATAAATGATTTTACAAATATTAAAAGTAATAATATTTGAGTGATCTAAGGTGTTACACGAATTTTAAAGATGAATATTACATATTAGTGTTATGTTAAATAATTATATTCTAATTACAACTTTTAATTTATGAATTTTAATTCAAATTAAATGATTAGTGTATAAATTATCAATAATGATAGTTTATGAAAATAATATTTTATTAAATTACATAAAAATAAAAAAAAAATATTAATAGGTAAATGGGTAAATATATGGTCTAAAATTTCATCCCTTTACAATTTTTAGGCCATTTGGAACCATTTGGATTGAGAATGAATTTAATATATTTTAATCATTTAAGAAATTCTAAGAGTTCACCGCCCCTCAATTAAAAAAGGGCACCCCTCCTTTCTCTTCTTCAAACCACTTATAGACTTCTATATTGAAAAAACTCTACAAATTTATATTCTAAAATCTTTTATCCACATTCTAGATGTTATTTTATTCCCAAAATACCAACCCTAGATCCCTTAAGAGGATATCTAAAGGTGTTATTTCAAAGAAGAGGTAATTGCCTTCATTGATCACTTTATTTTTAATTATTCTTTTACCTCATATAAATATATTATATTTTTTATAAAATAATAAATTAAGTATAATTAATATAATTAAATGTTATTATTATTATTAATACACCTTTAATCACCCTCTCTCCATAAAATGGGGAGTGAAAATATCACTCAAGCATACACACAGCTTACCATCTCTATATAACGATACAATTCATTTATCATCACCATATTTTATGGATGGGTATTATGATGGGTTTAATTTTTATATATGATACTTAAGAAATAATTATAATTATTTAATTATAATATCATATATACCTTCTTACCTTCCAAATCTTTGGAAAACAATAACATCAATCATACGTACGTGTGGGCTACACCTCCACGAAGTGATGTGAATCATTTTTCAGTTATTTTTTATTTGAAAAGTAATAGGGATAAATTTAATGAATATATATGATATATATTATATAATAATTATTCTATGAATTTTATTTATTATTTACCTTTCTTCATTTCTATTCTTTGAAAAATTGAAACATCGTTCATGCATATATACGGCCAACTGTCTTCAAAAAATGTGTAATTCATTTTTCTATATATGTATTTTATAAATGAATCTAGACATGTATTTAATAAATATATATTATATTTATATCATTAGTAAAATTCTTTAAAGTATGGAACAGTGATCAAAATACAAGGATAAAACCCACCAAACCAAAACCTATATGAAAAACAAAGCAGATATCACCAGGAATAGTGATTTTAATAAAGAATTGTTAACAAAAAGGTGATGAAAGGTTATAAGTAAATAATATATGGTATTATATATATGATTATGGGTTTTTAATATATTTATAATAAATATATATTTATTATATATCATGTTCCAACACATATGAAGGAATTCAGACCTAAGGTAAGGGATTTTCATCTAACTTTTATTTTTGTGGGAGACATGCCATATTCGTCACTTGTTAATTTTATGTGGTGTATATAATAACCATGAATATATTTTTTGTTTATTATAATAAAAATTATGGTACAAACATATCCATATATGGTTCTTTATTTCTTGGGAAATATGATTCAAATGTTATCAAAACCGTAAGGGGTTTATGTTACAATATCATTATTTATTGGGATTGTTTATAGTTAAGTAATAATTATGATATATTGTGATCTATCTCTCAAAAAACTCATGAAATTTATTATCCTCTATTTATTTAATTAAAATAAATGTTTTAATTTTATTTTCATCACCTTAAGTACTTAAGATACCAAAAATATTTTTTTAAGGAAAATCAACTTTATTTCTCTCTCCTGTTGAAAAACCTTTTTCTTCTATATCTATATTTTTTAAAAATGTTTTCAAGAATATTTTTAATATTATCCTATGATTCTTTAAAGTCATTTTTACCCATTTTTTACTTTTTAAAAAATTATATAAAAGTGATCTTATTTTAATTTTCTAAACGAGTTAGTTTTTAACTTTTTACCAAAAATCTGAAAGGAATGTTTTCTTTTAACTTATACGGAATGAAAATAATTTCCCATCATCATGAACGATCAATTATTTGATACTACCATTAAAAGTTTCCAAGGTTATTTTCAAATAAAATTTTTCTCTTGATATTTTTCAAAATATTTTTATTTTAAATTTTATTTTTAAAATAGAAATGATATTTTCCTCAAGGATGTTTCAATAATCATTTCATGGTGTTTATATTCATGAAATACAACAACCCTTGATTTCAATTAAGATTTACTTGGGATATGATTCAAGGATACCATCATTATTATTTCTATGTATTGTTTTTTTCAATAGTAAAAATATGTTTATGAAACCCATTTATCTTATACGGGTTGTGCTATAATGAACTATTTATGAAAACCATTGTTTCATAGGTTCTGATATGATAAGTGTTTTATGATCTTGTGGAAAATTTTGTATTATTTTCATTATATGATGTTGGTTAGATTATAACCAATGATGGTGGTTATATTATAACCATAGTTAGTAGTTATATTATTACCAAGGATAGTGGTTACATTATAATCAAGGGGAGGTGGGACCTATATCTCCCTCCAATGCATTGGGTAAATATTGGTATCTAATGAGATAAGAAGTAATGTAATGGAGAGTGAATCTAGAATAGTAATGGAATTTGTCTGCTATGATAGTTGTGGGAGTGAACCATGACTACTATGGTGGTTTGGGGAGTGAACTCAATCTACTATGATAGTCATGGTAGTTAACCTTGACTACTGTGATGGTTTGGGGAATTAAATAAATCCACTATAATATTATTGGAAATAATCCTGAACAACTAAGGAAATGATCTTTTATACTTATGTGCATTCCACAGTTCCATGTCTTATACCAATATTATACTTTCATGGATTGTGTTCTTTAAATCCTTTATGATTCATGTCTTATGAACTTCCAAGATTTATTTCATGACTCAGCATTATGATTTTTGATATGTAGGGTGTGATTTTAAAATATTATTCTCAGGTTATCATACCCTTATGTTCATTTTATGCTCAAGTGATCATTTATATCTCCCTTTTTTATCCTAATTGGGCATCTAAGATCACCCTTTATTGTGTTTCATTTCCCCAAATTATGAATAAAGGTACTAAGTTTGATATGTAAAAGAAGGGTTCTAGTTTGTGAGATGATATAGATCTTTTATGAACTAGTTGTTTATGTGTACATGTTTCTAAAGGCACTAGACCTATATGATTCTGGAATGTGTCGTTATGTTATGTAATGAATATTCATATACTAAGATGTGATATCTGTGTATGAAAATTCTATGTCACTATAATCCTAATAAAATCATATATAATTTTTAGATAGTTAATTATATAACACTTTATCCAATCCATCATATATATATAATCTCAACTATATTCCTTAGATATCTTTCCTAAGGGTTTATAATGTAAGTTTAACTCAAATATCATAATACGATTTGGTTACCTAACTCTTAGGGTTATCCATTTCCACTATTCCTTACACAAGATAATCCATTGGCACCCTACTATAGCTAAACCTACCCAGTTTAATGATCAAGGTATTAACTTGTTATTTATTTGGAAGTAATCTGACACTTAGTATTCTTAAGGGGATTTAATCTCATTAACTTATCACTTTTATTCCATTTATATATAGAAACTTATAATTATTTAGTTTAGAATCATATTTATTCCACCAAATCAATATGTTCAAACCATATTAATGTGTAACTATTTACATAACTCATATCTTGTGTTAGTAACCCAAATTAAAATCTAACTATATTTATACATATCCAAATTCATTATGTGAATAAGGTACATGAAACATTTTCATGTAAGGCTCATAATTATATGAAATCAACAATATCTATATGATTAATCTAGAATCCACAAATATTGAACCATCACTTCTCTAGATAAGGAATAAGCCTCTTACCAAATGAGCAGTTTGACCCAAATTCCCTCTATCAAGGGATGCTTCAATTGAGAGTGATCATAATTCCATCATAATTCTAACACCTAATATGTATAAATCATAATTAAATACCTAATTAAAGATCATAACTCAATAAAAATTAATGTAAAGGTATAAGAAAACTAAATCTATTATCATACCTAGCATATACCTCCTTAGATGCAAGTGTAGTAATTTCTAGAAGCAGTTTTACAATATTAAACTAAATCATGCACATAAAAATTAATAATATAAAAACTATATCTATGAATAATAAATAGGTAATAAAACTAAATAAATTAACAAATCAGTTATGTAAACATGAGATAAATATTTATAAACAAATTCATAAATAAAGATAAAAATAAACATTTATAATTTTTCTATTAATTATTAAAAATCCATAAATTTGAATACATACTCTTTATATTCATTTCCTAATATAAACTCTTTCATATTATTCATTATATAGAATTAAAATTAAAAATATTATATTGTGTGAAATATAAACATTTTATATTTCAATTATATTATGGAAACAATTTTACATAATCTAAATATCACATAGTTAATATTTTTTAAACATTTATCGAATGAATCGTAAAAAACTATATTTTATGTGGTTTAAATAATTTATCAAATAATTCTATTTAATTTAAATAATTCAAATTAAAAATTTATAATTTTAAATATAAATCATATATATTTTCCTTATTTCGTAATTTATAAACATTTTCTAAGTTACCCTTATAATTTACAAATAAAAAATTTATTTCAAAATTATAAGTTATTTAATGAAATTTGGAAACTTTATTTGATATGAACAATTAACTATTGCATATACTGCAATATTTATTGTCTCATGTTTTATTTTTATATGCATGCTCGATAATCTATAAGTATTAAGTTTCCTATTAAATTAAGTAATGAATAATATTAAAATTATTTAAATAATTTATATATATTAATATTTAAAAGGAATAAAAAAATAAAAAAATAATATATTTATTTTCCAAACATTAGATATAAATATGAACATTTTCTTATTCTACTTAGGCATGAAAATATTTCATATACAATACCTAATGCTTACCTTTTATAAAAAATTATAAACTATAATCAGTTTAAGGTAAAATATTAAATCTAATGAATACTAGGATTAAATAATATATTATAATTGATATAGGTCTTTATCAGTCATAATCCATGTACTTTAAAGCTACGAAAAGTTCTTTTGATTGTTACATATGAACCATCACTAAAATCCTACATAGGTGTCTTTATTCCTTACATAGATATAGAAAATAGCATAATAATTCATATGTAACTCTCATATTGTAAAATATGATAGGATCAGCATTGACATTCAGTGTTATCTTGCATAGGTTATTGGAAATCCATATGTATGTGTTGAAACTGTGTATGGTTTATTACACAAAACCCTATCATAAGTTGTTACTTAACATGAGGGGCCCATTTATCCTAATATAGGACACATGTTCAATATGATGCAAAATGTCTTCTCTACCTAACATGATAATCATATCATGGTTGATGATTACGAAAGCATTAAGACTTAGTGTATGTTTAATTCTATGCAGGCAGCTTTGATGACTCCTCGGAAACACCCAATCATAATTGGAAATATCACATATATCATTTTTATGATTCAACACTTTTTTTTAAACAACCTAAATTTTAGTCATAGCCTATAATAACTTCAATATCATAAATTACAGCATAGATAAAAAAACATGGGATTTCATCGTTGAACCAGCATGCAATATAAAGAACATAAATAATACCATCATACCTTTATTACAATGAGTTATGTATCTATTATTCTTTTACAAATTTTTATTGATGGAGATCACCAAGTAACATCAATTAGACTCTTACCTCTACAAATATGACATTGGACATTCGGATCCTAAAATTCTATGAGAGGACCCCCAAACACTAAATGTGTGCTAACACCTTCTCTATAAAGATGAGTAGTGAATAGAGAGTAACTGAGATCTTTTTATATGGATATTTAGTATCATATACACTTAATCAGGGTATCAAATCTAATTATATTGTCTCTCTTAAATCAATAAAGTGATTTGAGGATCAGTTTTCATCTCATGGCATTCAACATGCATTACCCATACCATATGCTCATTTGGGTTTTATCATTTTAATGATACAAACAATTATGGTTAGTTTACGTATCCATAAATGAATCAAATTTATGATTCATAATTAAAGGAAACCTTAGGTTATTTGTGGTAGAATCCATGCACTCGATATCATAATCTCATACCTGTAATATGCATCACATGCATATTATAGGCTATGATTAAAGGGATATCATACAATATTATATCCCTATTTTAGTTCATTTTAACATGCTTATCTTAGTTTCATTGGATAGATTATTACTTATTAAAATTTAAATAAAGTGATTTGGTGGACCAATTGGATTGCATGGATGGTTTTTACTGAAAATATTAATATTTTATTAATAGGTAAAAAATAGTAAATTCCTCTTGAATAAAGTTTCATATATATAAACAAACTACTTCATTGAGTCTGTAACATATTGTTTACCTTAAGATAATATTTTTTATAATATTCGGAATCTAATAATTCATTATGTGGTTATAAAAATTCATTTTTATAATTAACAATATGTATTATGTTTATAAGAAATAGCTTGAACTTCAAATTGAGAATAACATATCTTTTATTCATAATATAGAACTCATTTTTATTCTGTTTTATTTTTTAACACCTGTATATATTAGAATGGGTCTCTTGATGTTTTTTCATGGAACTGATAAAAGTTTTAAAATGTTTTAACACTTTGGGACTTGAAACCACTTATGGATGAGAATTAATTAATATCATTTAAATAATGAGAAGTATTAAGAAGTAGATGGTGCAACTGATTATGAAATGGGGTGTTTTATCTTTGACAAGAGTTTCATAATTATTCAAAGATCATCTGATTATCCCAACATAATCGGTATTTTTTATAAATAATGAGGGGGTGATATATTACCTCCCATTTTCTATCTCCTCTATCACACCCTTTCTCCATATCTCTATATACCCTAATCATTTTCAAATATTGAAAAAAATGAGGCAATGGGTAGAGTGTGTTGGGAAACTCAATTCAAGGTGTGGTTATTCAAACAAGCCCCCAAACCCCCAGTTCTTTTTTCATTATGTTAGTTTTCATTTAGTTGTTAGATCTATGGTGACCCACCATAGTTTGATGCATGTCATATATATGGATTTGAATGTCTCAAAGAGATGAATCTATTGGTATAAAAACTTTGAAAATTTGATGTATAAATTAAAAGATATCTTAGAGAAAAAAATTCACTTAGAATTGAATTATCTCTAGAATTTGGGACCCTTAATGCCAGAATTTGGTGAAATGGATACCAATTTTGGATTCCAAGAGACAAAATTAGCTAACCCTAAATATTTAAAAAAATAGGAGGAAGTTGGGATGGTTAATTAGCGATCAGCGGTGGCACTAGTGGGCACACTATTGGATATAGGGGCTGGCAATGACAAAAATACCTAAAACTTTTCAAAAAATAAATAAATAAATAATCAACATGGACCATGTTGAGTGTTTTGTAGTTTTGGTCGGCCCTAGTAGTGGGTTACTGGTGCATGATGAAAAAAGGGGGGAGGTATGTCTCCCCTCCCCACTTATATGTTTTATATATACATAAATATATATATATATATATATATAAGTTTTAATAAAAGTAATAATCTAGGTAAATTAAAATTTTCATGCTTCTCATAACACAAAGTTAAGAAAATTCACATGCCCTGGGACTCGACCATGCAATCTCCCCCCCCCCCAAAGAAAAACTAAACCACCCCCGCACCAACATAGGAGCTTAATAATATTAATAATCATGATGATGATTTTGTTATTATTACTATTTAGAAATATGTATTTTTGTTTTTTAATTTCTTGGAAAAAGGAATTGTACATTTTAAACAATTTTTTCACAAGGATCACAATGGAGAGGGTTTTTAGGTCACTCAGTCTCATTTTATGGGGATTTTGGATATTATAAAATATTAGGTGTTAGGAATAAGGATAACCTAGATAAAAAACTATTATGAGGATACCACCTAGACATTTTTTGTGAGTAAAATGTGACAGGATCCTCCATTTATTGATTTTAATTCCCAAAGATGATGAAAAAATGAGTTTGTGGTTTTTTATGTGGTTGTTTTTGGGTTAAGTTTGATATCCCATAGTGTTGATAATGACATGTGGGGATCTCAACATGAGTCGGTGACCCATAATAAGGTCAATAAAGTTGATAGTGTCACTTTTGGGGTATATTTTATGGGTTTAGGGAAAATAAAATATAAATTACTAAATAAATAACATCATTATTACTTATGTTGATCAGGTCAATTATTATTATTTATTAATAATAATAAGATTTAATGAGGAGTTTTTAAACCTAAAAAAGAAGGTGGGATTAGTCTGGGAATGTGTTACTTAACTGTGAGAGGTGGTGATCGCATTGTATTGGTAGTTCATTAGCTGTGATAACTGATTTTAGAGGAGTAAATAAGATCATTAAATTGAAAGTGAATCATCTTGAAATATGATTACATCTCTAATAGAGATTATAAAATTCATTATATAATAATTAATTTTAGATAGTGATAAGATGTGATCAGGATAGATGGGAATAAAGGAACATAGTAATATAATTATGTGCATCATTGAAAATGAAAGAGAGTTATCAAAATAATAATAAATAATGAGAAATTAGAGATAACTACTTAAATAAAAGAGGTGTCTGTTGGATTCTTTAAATGTGCTATAAAGAACAAAACTCTATAGAGTTGGTTGGGTAATATAAATGAGTTCATTTATATCATGGCATGAAATGAATTTTATTGGAATAATAAATGTGGTTAAAGTGATTAAATTGAAAGGAAGTGATGGATACGGCTGATGTTATAGGTTGACAATGGGAATGAGATAATGATGTAATCATTAAGGATGGTTTTTTCCTTAAATGAATAGTGACTTGAACCTTATGGTCTATGGTAAAGGTATCCCTCTAGAATAATTTTGGGTGACCTATGTGAATAGATGGATAAATTAGTGTAATAGAGTGGGTTAATTGATATGGTATGGATGATCTCTATGTGAGGAAAATAGTACCAAAACCTAGTATTATCATTCCAAGATAAATAATTCAATAAATACTCTTATCATTATTGAATTGTTATTAATATATTTAAATGAGATGAAAATTTGGAAAACTCATTGAGGATGTTATGATATCTAGAGATGGATAGGTAGGAAGTTTTACCTTCTATGTTGTGGTGTTGTTATTAGGATAATTTAGTAACAAAAATTTATATATTTTTGAATTATCATTATATTCCTATGATCTTGGTAAGTGAGAATCCAATTATAAAGGGTGGTAGATCTAGATCACTATACAGGGGTATTTTGAAACTAATAGTGGGTTATTTGATTGTGATTCAGGTGGTTGATTGTATGTACTCATTTATTGTAGCATCCCGCCTTTTTATCACATAAACTTTCATTACATTACACAAAACTGAGGATCTTTAAGGTTTAGTGTCTTGGAAACCAGGAACTTAAAACATGAAAACATAAAACCTTCTTCTTAAACACTTGAAAGGCTTCTACTCATGTTAATACTAGGTTCATTACTCCATCTCATAACCTGGGGACATACATCAAAAGAAAGGGTGAGCAGAAGGCCCAGTAAGGGAAATAAGAGAAACATTTTACATGTGAACTTGAGATACTTCAATAAGGTCGTGAAAAGAACTTTAAGGCATGAGAAAGCAATCATGAGATATATCATAATAAAAATAACATTTTTCATAACTTAAAGATGTGACTACAACATTTAACATATATAATCATGAACATATCACCAAGGTCCATCCCCATGGTGTCATTTGAAAATTACCAAGGTTATTCACCAAGATATCGTGAAAATTGTAATATCTAGTGGTTACATCATTACCTAATGCATTGGAGCGCTATCAGGGCGCACCCTTAAATTTTCCTTTATTATCATGTGATCCACATATATCATCATCAAAAATTTCATAAATAACCCATATAGCATAAAATAAATGGGTTTCATTTCATAATCATAACGTTTTAAAAACTGCTTTAAAGACATGATCTTTACGTCACTTTAAACCCACGGAAGGGGAGAGCGGGTCTCATGTATGTAAATCCCAAAATTTAAAATAAAACATTTTGTTACATATTTGAATACCCCTTTAGAAGAAATATCTTTGAGTATTCACTTAATAAAACAAAAGAACTTTAGAAAAAGAGAGAGACATTTTGAGGCGGAAATTCTGCAGCATAACGGCTATGTTTCAGGGTTTTAGAAAACATTGAAAAGAGATGGGACATGGGTCAAACAATCATGAATGATCTATATAACAGTATTGGGACAGAATATAAAGGATATATGAACATGGTGATGAAATTTGAAAGACATACCATATGAAATGAAAAACATAGAGGGAAGACAAAAATAAGATTTATCTTATGAAAATTCGGCAGCCGAACGGCGTCACTTAAACTTCAACAAAATGAATTAAAGAGATCAAATATGGTCTCTCATCATATGAACATAAGAGTTCAGTAGGATAGATATAGAGATCATACCCCAACATAATAAAACGGAACTTGAAAGACTTGACATGAAAGTAGAACTTCAAAACGAGAAGGGTGAAAGAACCACTTAAAAATTCGGCAGCCTAACGGCGTCACTTAAAATTTCAAAATAATGAATTGAAGAGATAAAATGGGTTATCTCATAATATGATCATAAAATATCAGTATTATAGATATAAATATCATACCCCAACATAATAAAAAGTAACTTGAAAGACTTGACAAGAAAATAGAACTTGAAAATGAGAAGGGTGAAAGTATCCCCTAAAAATTTGGCAGCCTAACGGCGCCACTTAAACATTCTTAAAACGAATTGATGAGAGCAAGAGGGGTTCTCTCATAATATGAACATGAAAAGGGAAGTAAGATGAATATAGAAGAACATCCTCCAACATAATAACATGGAGCATAAAAGAAATGACATAAAAGAGATTACTTGAAAAGAAAGAGAGAGGTCGGATCCCTTACCTTAAAACGTAACTCTTAAAACTCAAAGGTTGGGACCTTGAGGGCTTGGGGGAACCTTGGGAGGACTCCTTGGGAGGTAATGAGACCATAACTTTGTTTGGGGAGAGTGGGGAGTCGAATGGATGACAGGATTTCTTGGTATTTATAGGGAAAGTGAGGGGACAAGGCATTAATGGCCAAGGGACACCTCACAAGTGGTTTTCTCAAAAGCATGGGCTCTCCCATGGTATTTCCCATGGAGTTAGGACACATGGGTCCCCCCATACAATAATTCATCACCTTTGGTTGGCCAACCCATAAAATATCTCATGACATCATCATGACACAGTTATGATGTCATTAAACATACCGAAACCCTAAAACTGTATTTTTACTATTCACTGAAAATTCAACTTTCTCAGAAAAATCCAAAAATTTCACCGTAACCAAATATCAATGCTCTGATTTCAAAAATGAACTCCATTTTATAAAAATAATTTTATAAATTTTTAATTTATTTTTTAAATAAATACACTATTCACCGAAAATTCATTTTTTTCAGAAAAATCCCCAAAATTTACCTTAACATAATATCGATGCTCTGAGTTCAAAAATAAAATCCATTTTATAAAAATTATTTTCTAAATATTTTTAATTAAATTTTTAATTAAAAAACACTATTCACCTAAAAAAACTAATACTTGAATAATAATTTATGAAACTGTTATTTAACCATTTTATTGAATCACATTACTTAATCAAGGTGCCTAGAATATATTAATACTTTCTTTAAGTGATATAACTAATCCATTTGGACACATTACTAATCCTAATAATAAAATCACTATTCATAATTTACTATTCATCAAAAATCAATTTGATCTTATTAGACTCTAAATTTCGTACAGAACATAATTGTAGAAGACCATTTTTTGAAAATCATTACACATTTTTAATTATTTAAGGTTTACCTAAACATTTTTAAAATATCATTTTTCTAAAATTCATCAAAAATATGCATACTATATTTATCTGGACACTTGAAAATTCATAAACTTCATCATAAGAAGAAATCCCAATTTTTTATTTAAAACAAAGGATTACACAAGGCAGTTAAGGTCTCCTTACATAGCCCCTTATCACACCAGCATAGGACCTAAGTGTAAGGTGTGCTAAGGTGATAGAATCTGAGGGAGGCTCGGCCAACATCGCACGAGTAGTAATTTCTTTCAGTTTGAACTTCTTGTGAAGGCGATTCCGTTCTAGCTTCACACAATGAAGTTCGGCTTGGGTTTGGTCCAGAGCAAATCCCAATGGTGCTACCTCCTTCCCAAGTTCTGTTAGATGGGCTTCGATTGGTCCAAGACTAATGGGTGAGGCCATCGAATCTTCTTTCTATAAAAATTAACCAAGATTACTTGTATTTAGAGACAATAATCAAAATGTTTAGTTTCCAGCGGTCAATTGACCAATGGTAATATAACAGTCAAAACCCAACAGTCTCATTTTAATTATACTCATGTTATCAAATGAAACATTTTTGTTGAGTATAAAAATAAAATAAAATAACACATAAAATTAGGAAACAAGATTTATTCAAAATTTCGGGTCGTTACAATCTTCCCCCCTTAAGAAATTGCGTCCTCGCAATTTTTAAAATTGGGTTTTGAAATTTCATTGAATGTCCCACATCGAAAAAGGAGTCAGTAAAACTATTACTTTAAAAGAAAGAAAGGGAGGTAAAAAGGTCACCCAAGTTAACCCGCACTGGGATTCCATGTAGGAAAACATGGACATGGAGGAGAAAACAAAGGGTCAAGTTCTGAGGGAGAGTGATAGAAAACGTGATTAGGAGAAAGTTAACCATAAAAAAAATCCCAAACTTATGATGTGTGTAAACGGTCTTTGATTACCTAGTAGGAAACGTAAACCAACAACGTTTTTGTTTTACGTTCCTTTTCATAATTTTGAGGAATTCATTTACTACATAGAACAAAAACATAAGACTATATACCTACCTTCAAGTAGAGTTTCATCCTTTAATAAGTCTCTACGAAAACTAATCTTTTCTCCAAATGATGAGAATTCAAAAACACTTGGTCTCATCAATAGCACAAAAATCATCTTCTAGAGAATCACATAATCCACAAAATATTAACTATCTATTTCTTCTATCTTTAATCATTATCCCAAAAATAGAAAGGGTAAGGTAAAATAACTCTTCAAAAAGAAAGAATCCCATAGGAATGGAAACTACTTTTAAATCTTCAAAGTTTCATGGTACTACCCAAAGTTCATCATAGACCATTCCATAAATAATGGTCCTTAAAATTCCTCAAAATAAACCAAACTAAGATTGAAACCCAAATACAAGAAGGAATTGATAACATAGTCTTCCAAAATAAACTTCATTGTTCATCTCCAAACAACATAAACTACTCCTAACATCTTATAACAAAAGTAGCTAACCTAAACATATTTTACCCAAGATAGGTTAATCATTTCCATAAGTAACCTAAAATACTATAAGTCCACCTTAAATTCATTGATTCTTCAAAATATAAGTCAACCTTACTCCTCAATGAAAATACCGTAGTAATCTATTTACCTCGATCATATAGGGTCCCCAAAATAGTGAACGTCTTCCAAAATAATAATCATCTTTTAATCCCCTAATCATCTCTGTCATATTAATACGGAAATCATCACATTTCCTATCACATTGGTTTTTGGGACATGTTCTTCCATTTCCCACCATTAACTAAGAAGAGAAAGTATAATTAGGGGCTTAACTACTTAGCCAATAATCATGAAAAGGAACTTAAAGCATATAAGGATAACTTGTAGAAGAAAAGTATATCCTAACTTGTGATCCCTTGGGTTTCAAACTTGGTTATCCATGATCATATATTCTTATGTGAATCTTTATTTTATTTTATCTTTGTTCCTTTAATAATGGTTCATACTAAGCTTATGAATTTACCAAATCATATCCCTCGGGAGTGTCGTAACCAAGAGTGCAGCAAGGCCCGTTTTCGTGTACCAGTTCCCATTTGAGTCAAGCTCAAAGTGGTGTTTTCGGGTTTTACCCCTATGTACATCTGTGCCAGAGCCACCTCTACCTGCTCGTATCCAGACAGGGATGTATTTGCTTGGCAACCCCTTACTCAATACTCACCAAAATACCAGGAAGATTTCCTATATATAAAATTTTCTATAGGCTTCTTCCTAAATTTTTCATATCATAATTTCCACAAATAACTAAACCATACTTTGATACCAAATATATCATCCCACCTTTTATCACATAAACTTTCATTACATTACACAAAACTGAGGATCTTTAAGGTTTAGTGTCTTGGAAACCAGGAACTTAAAACATGAAAACATAAAACATTCTTCTTAAACACTTGAAAGGATTCTCCTCATGTTAATCCTAGTTTCATTACTACATCTCATAACCTGGGGACATACATTAAAAGAAAGGGTGAGCAGAAGGCCCAGTAAGGGAAACAAGAGAAACATTTTACATGTGAACTTGAGATACTTCAATAAGGTCATGAAAAGAACTTTAAGGCATGAGAAATAAATCATGAGATATATCATAATAAAAATAAAAATTTTCAAAACTTAAAGATGTGGCTACAACATTTAACATAGACAATCATGAACATATCACCAAGGTCCATCCCCAAGGTGTCATTTGAAAATTATCAAGGTTATTCACCAAGATATCATGAAAATTGTAATCTCTAGTGGTTACATCATTACCCAATGCATTAGAGCGCTATCAGGGCGCACCCTTAAATTTTCCTTTATTATCATGTTAGCCACATATATAATCATCAAACATTTCATAAATAACCCATATAGCATAAAATAAATGGGTTTCATTTCATAATCATAACGTTTTAAAAACTGCTTTAAAGACATGATCTTTACGTCACTTTAAACCCACAGAAGGGGAGAGCGGGTCTCATGTATGTAAATCCCAGAATTTAAAATAAAACATTTTGTTATATATGTGAATACCCCTTTAGAAGAAATATCTTTGAGTATTCACTTAATAAAACCAAAGAACTTTAGAAAAAGAGAGAGACATTTTGAGGTGAAAATTCTACAGCATAACGGCTATGTTTCGGGGTTTTAGAAAACATTGAAAAGAGAGGGGACATGGGTCAAACAATCATGAATGATCCATATAAAAGTATAGGGACAGAATATAAAGGATATATGAACATGGTAATGAAATTTTAAAGACATACCATATGAAATGAAAAACATCGAGGGAAGACAAAAATAAGATTTATTTTATGAAAATTCGGCAGCCTAACGGCGTCACTTAAACTTCAACAAAATGAATTGAAGAGATAAAATATGGTCTATCATCATATGAACATAAGATTTCAGTAGTATAGATATAGAGATCATAACCCAACATAATAAAAAGGAACTTGAAAGACTTGACATGAAAGTAGAACTTCAAAACGAGAAGGGTGAAAGAACCACTTAAAAATTCGGCAGCCTAACGCGTTACTTAAAACTTCAAAATACTGAATTGAAGAGAAAAAATGGGGTCTCTCATAATATGATCATAAAATATCAGTATTATAGATATATATATCATACCCCAACATAATAAAAAATAACTTGAAAGACTTGACAAGAAAATAGAACTTGAAAATGAGAAGGGTGAAAGTATCCCTTAAAAATTCGGCAGCCTAACGGCGCCACTTAAACATTCTTAAAACGAATTGATGAGAGAAAGAGGGGGTATCTCATCATATGAACATGAAAAGGGAATTAATATGAATATATAAGAACATCCTCCAACATAAGAACATAGAGCATAAAAGAAATGTCATAAAAGAGATTACTTGAAAAGAAAGAGAGAGGTCAGATCCCTTACCTTAAAACGTAACTCTTAAAACTCAAATTTTGGGACCTTGAGGGCTTAGGGGCACCTTGGGAGGACTCCTTGGGAGTTAATGAGACCAGAACTTCGTTGGGGGAGAGTGGGGAGTCGAATGGATGAGATTATTTCTTGGTATTTATAGGGAAAGTGTGGGGACAAGGCATTAATGGCCAGGGGACACCTCACAAGTGGTTTTCTCAAAAGCATGGGCTCTCCCATGGTATTTCCCATGGAGTTAGGCCACATGGGTCCCCCCATACAATAATTCATCACCTTTGGTCGGTCAACCCATAAAATATCTCATGACATCATCATGACAAAGTTATGATGTCATTAAACATACCGAAACCCTAAAACTGTATTTTTACTATTCACTGAAAATTCAACTTTCTCAGAAAAATCCAAAAATTTCACCTTAACCAAATATCAATGCTCTGATTTCAAAAATGAACTCCATTTTATAAAAATAACTTTCTAAATATTTTTAATTTATTTTTTAAATAAATACACTATTCACCGAAAATTCATTTTTTTCAGAAAAATCCCCAAAATTTACCTTAACATAATATCGATGCTCTGAGTTCAAAAATGAAATCCATTTTATAAAAATTATTTTCTAAATATTTTTAATTTAATTTTTAATTAAAAAACACTATTCACCCGAAAAAAACTAATACTTGAATAATGATTTATGAAACCGTTATTTAACCATTTTATTGAATCACATTACATAATCAAGGTGCCTAGATTATATTAATACTTTCTTTAAATGAGATTACTATTCCATTTGGACACATTACTAATCCTAATCATAAAATCACTATTCATAATTTACTATTCATAAAAAATCAAGTTGATCTTATTAGACTCTAAATTTTGTACGGAACATAATTGTAGAAGACAATTTTTTGAAAATCATTACACATTATTAATTATTTAAGGTTTACCTAAACATTTTTAAAATATCCTTTTTCTAAAATTCATCAAAAATATGCATACTATATTTATCCGGACACTTGAAAATTCATAAACTTCATCATAAGAAGAAATCCCAATTTTTTATTTAAAACAAAGGATTACACAAGGCAGTTACGGTCTCCTTACATAGCCCCTTATCACACCAGCATAGGACCTAAGTGTAAGGTGTGCTAAGGTGAGAGAATCGGAGGGAGGCTCGTCCAACATTGCATGAGTAGTAATTTCTATCAGTTTGAAATTCTCGCGAAGTCGATTCCATTCTAGCTTCACACAATGATGTTCGGCTTGGGTTTGGTCCAGAGCAAAGCCCAGTGGTGCTACCTCCTTCCCAAGTTCTGTTAGATGGGCTTCGATTGGTCCAAGACTACTGGGTGAGGCCATCGAATCTTCTTTCTATAAAAATTAACCAAGATTGCTTGTATTTAGATACAATAATCAAAACGTTTAGTTTCCAGTGGTCATATTGATCAATGGTCATATAACAGTCAAAACCCAATGGTCTCATTTTAATTATACTCATGTTATCAAATGAAACATTTTTGTTGAGTATAAAAATAAAATAAAATAACACATAAAATTAAGAAACAAGATTTATTCAAAATTTTGGGTCATTACATTTATTATGATATGTGATGTGGAATACAAAGGGTGGATATCAATCGATATGGGATATAGTAGTGGTTCTCCTTTAAACTCACCCTTTGTCTAGGGTTGAAGTGAGATGATTGTGGCTATACACCTTTTCACACACTGATCTGGGTAGATAATGATAATGATTTATGCATGTATCTACTTCTACTTAGCCATGTATCTAGGTGAAGATGGATTGGATATCTCTAGAAGGTTTTTGGAGATGAGTATTTTCTCCAACATCTCCATTTTGGGATAGATGGATATCAGTGATTCCTTTGGTATCCCCAATATGATAATGCACAGGTCAAGATAGGTGGATATGAGTAGTTACTCTAGAATTATGAATGTGGGAATGCGAAGGTTGAAAATTCATCTGAATAGTGACACCCCTTCTCACTTATAGTAGGGTTGAGGTGGACAACAATACACCTGATATTATCACTACTCTCTTCCCACTACTCTAGGATTAAGAGTACCTGATGTACACTTATAACCCTATATATAAGTTTTTTCACCAATATTCAAGTATACATCTTGATCTATAGAGATGTTTATTTCCTTTGGAATCAATACATGTATACACTTATATATTTAGAGATTTGTACTTTATTTAGATGAATATGTAAATTTCCTTCAACACTTTAGAGATTTGTGGATATTTTTATTTCCTCTAATGCTTTCGATATTGGAAGAGACTTTCATTTCCTATATAATCTCATTATTAGTGTATCTAAGGTTAATTACCAAGTGGGACATCAATAATGGATTGTGATATGTAATTTTTATTTAATTATGGAAGTGGAATTGTTATCTAGAGAGAATAGTAAAAGTGATTTATGGGTTGAATGATTGGGATTGATCCTAGATATCTATGGTGATGACATCGGGTGGTGGTAGGTTAGCTACACTTTAATTTATGTTGATGCATATAAATAATAGATGTTTGTGAGGTCATATTATTTCTTAGTATGTCCATACTGGTTATTATTATAGTCACAATTACATGTGCACTTGCATGTTGTTTTCCTTATGTCAATATAAATCAACTGATACAGATGATGGATAATCATGGAGCAAGGATATGGATGGAAGAAATGGATAGCTAGTAGAGTAGAGCTCATGTGATGATGCCACTTTTGTGTCATCAATATTTTAGATGGAATCTGTTCGGGATGTGATGGTTGTATCTGGTGATTTATATGTATCATTTGACATTATACCTTAGGAAATTTTTATGTATACATAATTGTTATATAGTATGGTTTATACTTCATAAATTCCATAGTGGCTGTTGATGTATCATTGAAAGTGGTACGTTGATTTAGAGATAATGCCTCACATGTTATGTGGATACCCCTATGGTGGTCACTATCCCCTGTCTGAGAGGAGGAGGACTTGGGTAATTTACATATCAGTGAGCTGGGATGTGAAAGATTGGTATCGGAGTGATATGATGTATTATTGGGTTAGTCACATGTGAGGATTGGTTGAGATAGTTGATAATAAGTCTTATTAAGGTTTCATAGAACATGTAGTCATAATAGAGGACTTTCTAAGGGATGTGATAGCTGATATATTTATGATCATGAATCTTATGGTTGACACTTGACTGAGGCCTTAGTGTATGAATTATGACTATAAATGGGGGATCATGTATCTTGTAGTTTTAGTTAATGATTTTATGATTTCATTATTTTTTAATCAAATCCATAGGTAGTCTATGTAGTCCAAACTTACAGGAGATCTATCAACCTTCTTATAAAATCCAATGATTTGGAGGTTGATAATCTATTTGGGATATATTGGGTATGGATTTCTGAAATTTAGTTGTTTCATTGTGTATTAGTGGTTACAATGATGGGATGGGATAGTGACAGTGGATTATGCATTGTGGAATATCTCTAGATTTAGGATTTACAAGGACCCAAGTAGGCTCATATGGTATTCATGATATAAGATTGCATCAATTCCTTACTGGATAGAATAGAAATTCAAATATGTTTTTTAAATTTATCTATTTTTTTATATGATAATATTAGAATTTTGATTTCATTTCTATGTGATATTTGAGGTGTTATGTAGGTCTACAAGAATTTGATAGATATATTATTGGGTTTTCACCAATTAGAGTGCATATAGTGGGTGATTTGATGTTGTGGGACCCTTGTGATAAGACTAGTGTAATAGAAGTTTGGTGGGAATTGGGATCTCTAGTGGTGATGAGAGAACTCATGATGAATTATTTCTATAATAGGAAATCTCATGGATAACAGATATATTAAATTTTATTAATGGGAATTAAATGGTGAATTATTCCCCAGTTTCTATAGAAGGGGACACTACATGGAAATATACTGTGATACTTCTAATTTAATCCAAAACTATCTGTTGGTTTGGGATCTATAAAATATTTGGGAATGTACTAAGTAAATTAGTGTAAGGATTTAAAATGTATTAACATTGAAACCAATGATAGAATTGTTAGTTTCAAGTGTGGGGTTTTACTAGAGCCTAGATTATATATTTTAGGGTCATTTATACAAGGATAGAACTATACACTTTATATATGGTATTATGGACCTGATAAATTTTCAACCATAGTGATATATGGTTGGGAGAGTGTGATGTAGGAACTCTTTGTCAAAATTTTCCACTGTAAAGTGGTGATGAGATGACTGGTTCATTTTATGTGTATTGACACACCTTTAATATCTTGAGTTCATTGGTTAATAAATTATATATAATTTCAAAATAAAATATTTGGTTACATAATTGTGGTCATCGAGTGTTAGTGTGATGATGGTTAAGAGGGGAGGTGGTCAGTGTTTTTCTCCATAGTGAGAATTCAGAGATATGGTATTATCATATTTCCTGGTGTCCATATGAATATGAATAGAAAAGTAAGGTTTTTATCATGATAAGTGATGCATGTGCATTTTGACTTTTAGTTTTTATTAATTGATGGAAATGATTTCCAAGGAGATGAAATCCTAGTGTGATGGATTTTTCTATATAGTTGGGAAGTGTCTTATAGATATGAGTAGAGTTTGAGTAGATGTTTTCATTGTCTTTATGGTTTTCCATTATATAAGGGGATATTTTCTTGAGGTAAAAAGGTTAAGATAAGAGGGAAAATATATTTTTCATGATTACATGGTAAAAAATCACTATATTGAACTAGATTCTCGTGCAAGCTGTGTTAAGGTTGGAGTTGGTATAGTGGAGTGCTATATCAACTCTCCTGCCAACCCTTGATCATTTATTTCATTATAAGTCATGGTATATCCTCATTACTTCATTAGAGGCACCCATTGAGAAACCATTGTATTCCCTAGGATTAGGGTGTTTGAAAGTGGGAGGAAATTTAAAGTAATTGTTTGGGAGGAAGATGAGATGTGCTGATCTATTATTAAGATTGTGTGTAATTTAAATTAGTGATCGTCTTGGGCATAAAAGTATAGTTTGTTTGGTGGTATTTTCAGTTGGAATGTGATTAATTGTATTGTAAATATTATATGGCCCCATTGAGTCAATATTCACTAATTTTTTATGATTATTTAGTCTTTATATTGACTCGTGAGAAGTGGTTGGTGAGGATATTAGTTTTAATCAGATGTATTTTCAATGAAACCTTGAACCTTTATTTAAAGGTGGGAAGCTTTATTCTTTTTCAAAGTATGAATGATAATTTTTATCAATATTTGAAATAATTTTTTGATAAATACTCTCACTTTTATATGATATCATGATTTTGATAGTTGATCAATTTTAGTGGTTTCATTGGTTGATTTCCTGGTGGTATCGACATGGATGGTCCATATGATGGATATGCCCGATTGTGAGAATGGTGATTTGAAAGGTGATGTTCATATCATGTTTGGTTAGATAATTGAAATTATCTTGAATGAAATCTTAGTGATAATCATCTCAATGAGGAGAGGGATACTTTTAGTATGTTCCCTCAACATTATAGAATATTTTTGATATTTTAGGTTGAATACCTAGTTATTTGTTGAACTCTATTATGAGGTAAATATTTTTGGATGATTAATTCTTATAGTATGGAAGGTTGGTGTCTAAATATATTGATCATGATGTCTATGGTTTATTTATTTTTTGGGATGAAAGGTTTTAAAGTGGTAAGAATCTAATAGTATGGGTCCCTCCTTGTAATTCCTTTGAGTATGATTAAAATTGGATGCATGTATTTGTTTCATTCAATAGATTAGAACTTATTTTAATTTAAATTAAGTGATTTTGTGTCTTCATTGGTCCATGTAGATAGTTTTTAAGGAAAATATTAATATTTGGTTAAAATGGTGAAAATAAAAAAGTCCCCTTTAATGGGATTATAATTTGATAAAAAATGTCACCATTCAGTCTCGAATGGGGTTTTTACCCTAAGATAATATTTTTTATAGTTTTTAGGAAATTTTAATTCATTTTGTAGTGATGAAAATTTGTTTTTAAATTAATAATGTTTATTATGTTTGTAATATATGGCCCAAACTTCGAATTGAGAATAACATATATTTTTTCCAATGGATGGTTCTCATTTTGATTCTATTGGATTTGATAACACCAATATTTATTATAATAGGCCAAGGGATGTTTTTTCTAGGCACTAATAAAATTTGGGAGAGGTTTTGTGAATTTGGGATTTATGAACACTTACTGATGAGAAAACATTAATATATTTTAAATACTAAAACATATTGGAAAATGGATGGTGAAAGAGATTCTGAAGTGGGATGTTTTCTTTTGAATGGGAATTTGAGAATTTTTTATGGATTATCATATTATTATAATACATTAATTATGATTTATAAATAATGATAGATGGAGGGGTGTGACATATTCTTTCCTATTTTCTCTCTCCTCTCTTACACCATCTCTACCTCCCTCCCTCTCTCTCTACCATGGTGGTTAGAAAATCTTGGGAAGAAGGAGATGGTTGATGATGTGAATTGGGATGCTTGAATCAAGTTATAGTTCTTTAACCCAGACCACAAACCCCTGTTTATTTCTTCATTATTATAGATTTCATTCTTTTTGTAGATCTATCATAATGTGTTATAGTTTGATGCATGTTATATATATTGATTTTAATTTATCAATGAGATGAGTTTCTCGATACAAAAACATTTACCATATGATAGTCGGATCGATAAATATTCTAGAGAGTTTGTGTTTGGTTGAACCAAATTATATCTAGAATTTTGGGACCCTTAAAGGTCAAATTTTGAGAAATGGATATCAATTTTAGATTAAGTTCAAATAAATGATCTAGGACTAAGAGTTTTTTAGATTTTAGTAGAAGTTGGGTCGGTTGTGTGGTGGTCGGTAGTCATACCACTAGTGATATGTATGGGTGGTTCTAACACCCATATATTTATAAAAATTATAATAATAATAATTAATGTATCCCAATTTGAGTGGCCTATGGTCATGGTTGACCCCAACAAGGGGTCATCTATGCATGATGAGGACATGAGTGGGGTATCTACCCTCCCCACTTATAATATATATACTATAGTTGCAGTTGTATCCTAATTGAAAATAAACCTCATAATCCCACATCAAATCCTAGGTTCAAGTCCCAATAGTAATGAATTTTAGGGGGGGTTTATCTGGTGTGGGCTAGCCAAAAATAGGCAGCCCAGATGTGTAGTGGGATGGGTGGCAGTAGGGTCAACGAGTTCCTCATCATGGTGGGTGATGGAAGATCCTTGGTGGTTCTTAGGCATCGGTGTGATATCATAGGTAGAATGTCCTCTAGTGGTAATTATTGGATCAAGTGGCATGGTCAACATCAGGCTTCATCCTGGGTTATTTTCAAAATGGTGAGGAGGTGAGCAGTCGATGGCTTTGGCGATGGGCTTGTGGATGGCATCTAATGAGGTGAAGATAGTGTAAGGTAAGAATAGCGGTCCTCAACGGCAACTGAAGTCGAGCATAGCTCTTCAATGGAAAAATTTAAGGGGTTTAGTATCCTCTAGTGTGGATCTAGATGTGGTATTCAGATCATCATTACCCAACTTTTCTGGGCTATCAGATCAAAATAATGAGAGGGTATGGCATCTTCCATCGGTACCATGCACTATTCTTTTTATGGGGAAATTCTAGATGCGCATCCTTTCAAGGTTGGATTCTAGGTCTAATGTAAAAAAATATACTAGGTAGGTTCTTTCCTTGTGGTGTCAAAACTTTGGATCCCTCAAGGGTCATGTAAGGTTCCTCTTTAACCCAATTAAAAAGGGGATTATATAGAAATTAATAAAAAAAATGAAAGGTATTCGAGCTTGTGGGCTATATATATATATATATATATATATTGATTTCAGTAATGTTTATTTTAGTTTGAATGGATTATAGACTACAATATACACACACACACACAAGTAAAATAGTGATTCAAGACTCATCCCTCCATACTAGGACTGGAACGCAACCACTATACCTCTTTATTGCATATTTATAATGGATATAAGGTGCAATTATTAGTGTCCCAAAGCCACTTGAAGGAGATGGCCCAAAAGACCAATGGGACAATTCCATTATAAGTCTAAGGGAGCATATTTGTTTCAAAGGAAACAAGGACCACAATATGTGTCCCCCCATGTGTTCCCCCAACAACACAATTATCATGCCTACCTGAAACATTCTCACCCATTCCCACCTACATCACTCACTTTCACCCTCGTGCACACCTCACTCTATCATGCTCCATGTGCCTTCCTATATCCCCATGCCCATGAATATGGGTAAAATAATATTTCCCTATAAAATGGATGAAAAATCTACTAGCATTGAGGTACGAACCCGAGAACTTTCGGTGCAGGGTTTGTGACTGAGTACCACTCTATTGCAGCTTTAGCCACTTAGTTTTAATAATATTAATGATGGTGGTGGTGATGATGATTATGATGATGATGATGATGCTCTTATCATTGTTGTTGTTTTTTTTTCTATTTGGAAATGCATCTTTTTGGTCAGTTGACCAAATCAAACAAATGAATAGTTAATTTCACATGATTTTTACTAAGGATCACAATGGATTGGTTTTTTAGGGTTCTTAGACTTTCCTATTGATTGTTTTTGGAATTATAAAATATTGGGTGTTAGGACTAACAATGTCTAAATAATGGAAATATCATGAGGATAATTCCTAGATCGTTTTTGTGAGTATAATGTAGTGAAAACCTTAATTTTTTTATCTTATGTTCTAATGATGAATTAAAGGTAATTTTATCATTTTGTACATGAGAATTTTTTAGTTCATCTCAAAAACCCATGGTGTTGATGATGTCATGTGAGGAGCTCATTATGAGGTAGTTACCTATGAGAAGGTCGACGAAGTTCGTAGTGTCATATAACACCCCCAAATGATAAAGGCATCAAGCCAACAGTTGACATGACTAAATTCCATGTCCAGACAAAACCAAAGGAAAACTAGATCCTCGTAGTATTATTCCCAAAAAACATCACACCCGACCAATTCAAGGAGGACCACAACCCGATTTTTAGGGGAGAACATGATAGGTTTCCCCCCCCCCCCATGAGAATTAACTAATACAAAAACCCTTTAAACTTGAACAAACCACCCCCCGGGGGGGAGGGGGAAATGTGGGAACTCCCAAACAGAACTCATTCAATCTCTCCACATAGACCGAACAACACACCTGATACTTTCACGGAAAGATTTCTACTGAATAACCCAGCAACTTGAGGAAGAGAAATTAACTCAACACCTCCCATAAATTTCACGAAATGAACATACCCCTAACGAACACCGCTGAGAGCAACTCAAATCAGAACGGGTCAGTTTATTCATGGGCCCACACCATTCAAAGAGACCGAACAATTTAAAAACCACACTGAGAGAAGATAAGACCACTTGGATTGTGGGGGAACAAGCTCATCACACCACCACAATAATTATGAGCTTACAACAATAAAAATAATGGAGTAAGAAAAATTTTTGTAAATTTATATCCCAAAATTGAAATCATTATCCGGACCGAGGTTCCACACACCCTCGGAAACTCTTGACTGTGCGCGAGCTTCACCCCGAGACCTATGGCTAGGGACCTAATGGTTGAATCATCTCCCACCTCATAGTCAAGCATTTATATCCTCCAGTCCCTAACTCCTTCATCCCGAACAATGCTTCTTTCAGAACTCTCCCTGGTGGCTCGAATAGTCGCATGGTGGGAAGACTTCGGAGGGATGCGACAAGGCAGCTTAGAATGCCTGAACCAGCTAGAATAGTGGCATGTGAGAGAACGGTTCCACAAACTGGGAGTCGGTACAGACAAAGATCCTTTCTAGATGGGGAATCTTTACAAGAGTCTACCCCCATCAACTACACTCAAGACTCTAACGATGATGATACATCCCACCTTTACTAGTCCAGAACTGAACCCTCTAATAACTTTGGGATGGTATGAACCTTAACTATCTTAGGTGTTCCCAACAACTCTAAGACACACTATCTTACTAAACTATACAACTGCCTCTAACAGACTTTGATTTCCTCGATAAGCAAGCAACACAAAAAAAGAACTGGAAACTGGGCATAACACATTAACAACTTTTGGAGGCTTTTTGGGTGTCATACTCATAACAACACGAAAAACACCATCGTAACTGTCATCAAGCCAAAACTCAATCAAAGCAACAACACAAGACAATATAATTTGGCCCATAAGCCAAACATATACAAATACAAGCATAAATCACTTTTCCAAAACCTTTATTTCATTAAAACTTTAGAACTCACCTATGGCACCTTATAAGTTGTCACATGTGCGTTCATTCAATCTTGCTCATATAATATATGAAAAAGTTCCCCCACACACTCTTCGTACATACCCATGCATGTGTGACCCTCTATAGGAAGTGCTAAGGTTCAAACACTTCTTTTCCTTACCAAATCCAAACACATACCAAGTTTTTCCAAACCGATAAACTTTCTCTTTAAAACCCCACTTTACTAATTTCAAAAACAATTTGGAAGAAACCCCCTTTTTCATTCTGAAATCACTTTAATTTTTAACACACACTCACATCAACTGAGTTTAAAACAAAAAACAACCAACTATAAACCATTAGAATGAGGAACTTGGGTTTGTGCCTAACCTGGTGACATGGTGGTGAGTCATGCCCTAGTTAAGGCATAACACTAAGAGGACCTTAAACCGATCACATGGACTCCACATGGGTCACCACCCCATGTGAGGCCGCAACGTGAACTGATTAGCCCCCATTTTCATTCCTCAATCCAAAACACCCAAAGAAAAAAGGCTCAAATCCCGAACTACCCCTGTTAACTCAGGTCTCATTGCGAGCGGTGGTGATCAGGCACTAACCCGCAACCTACCTTCTGAGCCTCGACAGTCCTAATCTTCATCTACCAGACACCCCAAATAACAAGGGCCTCCTATGATACCATTTTGTCATGAACCAACCCGGGTCGACCCTAAACTGGTCACCCGAGCTGGCCCACGACATGGACAGAAGGGCATTCCTGATCCCCACGGGCTGGCACCCAGTGTCAGGCATCAAAAATTTAACTATTGGGAATGATTTGTCCCTTGAACAAAAGAAAAGAAGATAAAAATAACTGATGATAAACATAAAAACTAGCAATGAAAATAAAAAAACAGAACACACCTCCTTGTGACCTCCTAGGTCACCACCCAACTCAGAACCAAGACTGCTCCAACATTGAGCGGATAAACCAGGAACTTGTACAAAAAACTGAATCTGCAACTGGAAAGATATGATAGGCGTGAGCACCGAGATGCTCAGTAGGAAATCCAAAAGTGAACCACATAATCCAAACATTTTCTAAATCCAAAACAGCCCAATAATTCTAGTTTAAACTACAGTTATAAAAATAAGGTTTTCATATATATATATATATAAGTTGTAATTTTAAAACTAAAAATAACAATTCCATTGCCCTTATAATTCAAAAACAAGGAAAAGAAAATGAAATAGGGGCTCACACAAACTTTTCCAAAAAAACAGCTACTTTGAAGTTCTTTTTAAAACCAACCATACATGCAAAACTTTTCCAAGAAAACACCAACCACATTCCAAGGTATGACTCCACACACACGGAAAGCGTAATGGTACTAATAGTGCTCGTATCAAAGGAGCATAGAAAACCTAGGAACTTGGAGGAAGACCAGAATGTACTATACATGTGACTCGTCCTGAAGGCATGTCTACTCTAGATGACGTCATAACACCCTAATGCCCGGTGTTGCCCTACATGGCCTAACCGAGGGGCCCAATCCCCTAGAAGAGCAAAGTCCGTACTAAAGGCCACTATCCAGTGCATAATCTAAACTAGAGTAATAATCATTCTCAGTAAACCCCCTTATTATGCTAAGTTTTTGTGCTATATTCACAAAGAGGTATTCCAAACATTCAAATAATAAGCCATATATATACAATCATGCACACGACACAATCCAACACCACCCCGACCACCTAAAAGTTATTCCCATGCCTTAGAATAAATATTCTCAAAAGGAGGCTCATACCGAGGACCCTCATGTCACATGATCGACAAATGCGGCAAAGGGACTAACCAAAGAGGGGTTTTCCAAACACACAGTTTCAAAGATGCCAAATGGACCTCATAAAATTCACACACATCAAAACTTTTGTAAATATCCGATATAAAATGCCAAACATGCCTTTAGCTTTACCTCATCAACCATTTACCAAAACATTTAAGAATGTTTCCAAAATAGTAATAAACATAATTTTTTTACAAACATGGTCAGACGGACCAAAACATGCCAATATCCTTTCATGAAAACATGCATTTACCAAAACACACATTTACCAAAAATTTCCAAAACAATAAACATTTATGAACCATTTTTAAAACAATATTAAACCCCAAAACATGTTTCGAACCAAATGTTCAAACCTTAAAGAACCCATTAAAAACCATGTTTTTCAAAACACTTAAAGCAACACAACGGATTACTATTCATTCCATAAACAAATCAAACAGTTCTTTAAAAATTTTATTAACAAATCAAACAAATTACACAAACTAGAATATAATGTAACAAACAACTTTTAACAATCCCAAAAGAAAACTTGAAAACACTATAGTAGGTTGGCCAATTATTTTTCAAAGATACTAATATAGTAAAAGAATTGATTAAAAACATGCAAGAATTAAATGGACTTATTTTAAAAAGGGGAAATTCGGATTCTCCCACCTCAAGGAAGAACCGAGTCATGTCGAACACTTTTGAACTTGACAAAAAGGGCAGCGACCACTCAAAATTGGCCTGCACTCGCACGCACATACCTATATATATATACATATATCCATAATCCAATACACATATTCCCCACGCCATGAGGGAATACGTACTTGGAGGACATATATATTATATATATATATACCTTAGGTGTATGTGTGCACGTCCTTGATCGTTGAACATAAATTCACTATATAACAACAAAAGATACCCAAAAATAAGGCAGCAAGGACCAACGCATGACCAAAAGTACCAAGGACTCACATAAACCAAATGCACACATGATAACACACAATAAAATGCTACAAAAAAGATTTATATCCAAAACACACCCTGATCCATTATAGAAACCAATAAATCTGTCTCAAACAACTTAAAAATCACACCATAAAAAATCACTATTGCTTCAAAAAAGATCACGAATTACAACCCAACCATTTTAACACAATAATTATAAGGTAAAACAACACACAAATCATCCCACTTCACCATTAAGGACCAATTAACATTTAACCACACACAATTAGCATAAACAGCATAATCATAAACAAGAAACTACTTCAAAAGCTATTTTTGGAAAAAAAATCTATCGCAAAAATCCAACCATAAGTTAACCAAAGCCATAATAGTGGTGTGAATCATTCCATGCCAATAATTAGATCCACAAAACATTTTATGGATTGAATTGGAATGCAAAGATATGGAAACATCTAACTCGAAGGCGTGAAAACACAATGAAACTTCAAGGGTAGCAAGAGTACACACCGAGGAACAATATGCATCACCTAGCATCCAAGAAAAATGAACCAAACACAATAATAACTATTAGGGCTTGGTAGAATAGGAAAAAACATAATTAAGGACCCTAAAAAGAGGATGATTACTGAAGGGGGAAGAGATAAGGTTGTCTTCTTGCTGCGGGTCAAGGGAGCAAGGACGAGTACTGGGTGTGGGAAGGGGGATCTCGTGCCGGACCTAGATAGAGGTGCCCTACTGACTAGATGTGGGATACTGAATAGAGGCTAGGGCGTCGGAGGGAGAGGGTGTGTAAGTGGAGGTTGCGCGAGCAGAGAGGGCTGCCGCCGGATGGGGTCGTGCAAGGGGGTGGAGCGAGGTGGTGGTCTGGCTGGAGTGGGGTGGCGCCGATGAGAGGGGAAGTCAAACCAGGAGGGGGATAATCCACCTCATACTAAATGCAGTAGAGGGTGGTGGTCAGCCTAGCCGTCGCACATAAAAGTAGGAAGAAAAGGGGGGTGTTGTGGGTAAGACGATCAGGGAGGCGAGAGCCGGATAAGGATGCGGCGCTGGACCGGGAGGGGGATCTGCGTCGGATGAAGGTCGCATCGGACGGGCGGAGCGGCGGGAGGTGAGGGCCTGTCATGGGGCTCACGGCGCGGAACACCAAAGGGTAAAGGGGGGCTGGCAGCTGGCTCGCGACCTGGGAAGGGGGGGACGGGAATGGGTAGATTTAGGGTTTTAAAAAAACAAATTAAATAATAACAATAATATAATAACAGTAATAATAAGAATAATAAAACCAATAAATATTAATAAAACAAATTATTATTATTATTTCTTATCCATTTTATTTTAAGTAATAATAATTATAATATCAATGTTACAATAATAATAATAGTAATAATATTAATATAAAATGATAATAATAATATTAATAACAACAAAAGAAATTAATAACAAACTTAATGATAATTAAAATGATAAATTTTATTACACTTCTTTTTAAATACTAATTATATTTATAAAAATTTAATAATAATAGTATTATTACCAAATTAAATAATATTATTATTATTTTTTGCGCAATCATATTATCATTATTATAATTTAAACGTTAACCTTGTTTTATCGATATAAAATTTTATTTAGCTTCCTTATTCAATTAACTTAATTTATTTATTTAATTTATTATTTATTTGAAGTTTTGTGCCACCATGCATTCACCAGTACCAAACGCATTGTCACTGCTAATGGTGCAGTGACCGTACACCGGCCCAAGTCCCACCAAATCGTCAAACATTGAAAATTTCAAACCGGGTCCCAACTAAACCTCGTTCAATTGACACGGGACCAAGTAAACAGTAAAAATAAAATAAAATAAAATAAATAGGCATCTGAGATCGAAGTGTGACATGTCACTTCTAGGGCTCATGTAATAGATTCAGGGGAAAATATATATATATTACTAAATAAATAATTTCAATTTTAGATAAGTTGATGAAATAATATATTATTATCACTTTATAATAATGATATTTAATAGGGAATTCTTAAACTTAACTAAGAAGTTGGGATTAGTCTTTGAACGTGTTACTTAATCACAGGAGGTGGTGATTGCAGTGCATTGGCAGTTTAGTGGATATGATAAATTGATGTTAGTGAAGTAAAGACAATTATTAACTCTATAATGACTCTTCTTGAAATATTATGGCAATTGTTATAGTGATTATAAAAAGAACTATATAATAGTGAACTTTAGATTGTGATCTGGAGTGATTGAGATAGATGGGAATAAAGTAACTTGGTAAAAGAATTGGGTGTATTACTAAAGGTTAAGGAGATTTATCAAAATGTTAATAAATAATTATTGATGTGGGATAAATACTTAAATAAATGCGTTGTTATTAAGAAATGGTTGATTCTTTAAATGTTCTAGGAAGAATATAAGTATACATAGTTTTTGGGTGATATAAATGAGATCATTTATATCATGGCATTAAATGAATTTTATTGGAATAATGTGATTGAATTTATTTAATTTATAGGTAGTGGTGGAAATGGACAATGTTATAGGTCAACAGTGGGAATGAGATATTGATGTAATCATTGAAGATGGGTTTTTCCTCAAATTAATAGTGGATTTAAAATTATGGGCTAAGGTAAAGAAATCCCACTAGAATGGGTTCAGGTGAACTATGCGAATGGATCGATAAAGTAGTGAAGTAGTTTGGGTAACTTGAGATGACGTGTATGATCTCTAAGTGAATAAAGTAGTATTAAATCCTATTTTTATCATTCCAACTGAATAATTAAATAACTACTCTTATTCTTATTAAATTATTATTTATATATGGAAATGATCTGAGAATTTGAAAAACCCGATGAGAATGTTGTGACATCTAGTGAAGGTTAGGTGGAAAGTGGTACAGTCTATGTTGTGGTGTTGTTAGTGAGATAATTCAATAACAAATACACACATATTATTAAATTATCATTAGATTATTCTAATCTTGGTAAGTGGGAATCTGATGAGCATGGGTAGAAGATCTAGATACCTATGTGAGGATTCTTTCACAACTGATAGAATTTCCCTTATTATGACTGAGGTGGTCAATTGATTATTAAAATTTAATCTGAGATGTGATGAAGCATATGATGGATAGATATGGATGGTGATGGTATATGGTGTTGGTATCCTTTACACTCGTTGTTTGTCTAGGGTTAGAGTGAGATGGCAGTGCCCATTGATCTGGGTAGAGACTGACAATAATTTATGCATGTATATACTTCTAATCACCCTCTAAGTTAATATATTTTTGATATCTCTAAGAGAAATGTGTAGATTGATATTTCCCCAAATATCTCTATTATGGGATGTATAGGGATGGGTAATTCAATTAGTATCCCATTGGTGAGAGTGAAATGGTTGGTATGGGTGGATATGAGTAGTTCCTCCATTATTTTGAATGTCAGAATGTGAGGATGATTATTCACCTTAGTGAAGACACACTTTCTCTCATATAGAAGGGATTGAGGGGGATGATGATGCACCTAATATTATATCTATTAATTTCTTAATTCTATTATATTGGGAGTATCTGATGTAAAACTATAAACTTGTATATGTATATTTTCTTTAGTATTACAATATAAAGAATTTTCTAAAGAGATGTTTATTTCCATAGGAATCCATATATGTATACACTTATATATTTAGAGATATATATTTTCTCTAGTTGAATATGTGTATTTCCACCCACACTTTAGAGGAAATTGGATATGTGTATTTCATTAAAGTATTCCATGGTAGGTGGAGATATTTATTTCCTCTGATATATCATGATCAGTGAATCTAAGGTGAATTACCAAATGGGACATTTATGATGGGTTGTGAGACATAATTTTTATTTAATTATTAAAGAAGAATTATTATTTGGAGAGAAAGGTAAAAGTGAGCAGTGGGTTGAATATTTAATATTGATCATGGGTGTGTATGTTTATAACATTGGGTGTCATCTAGTTTTATAAAATTTACCTTCTATTGATTCATGTAGACACTAGAAGTTTGTGGGGTTGGCTCACTACTTGGGATGCCCATACTGGGTATTGTTATAATCATTCATACATACACACAAGCATTTTTTAACCTTGTGAACATGAAGATTATATTATTAAAATGATTTAATATTATATAGTTATGAGATGGGTAGTATATATAGATATCTTTTGGAGTGGATATCACATGATACTGGACACTTCTATGACATTAGTATTTGAGATGGAATCTATTTGGGATAGGATAGTTGTACCTATAACACCCAAAAGTTTTAAAAATAAATTGAAATAAATGAAACATTGAGTCTCTACATAATGACACTTTTTTTAAGGATATAGTTATAAACAATCTGTTAAATATAATTTTTTTTCTTCTATGATTTGAATTTCAAAAAACGGACATACACGGTTGTGATCAATAAGTTATTTGGATTTTGATATGAAAAACTTAATTTTTGTGAATAGTAACATTCCCTAATGAATAATAATGATACCCTTATGAATAGTAATATTACCCTTATGAGTAGTAAAATTTCCAAATGAATATTGACATCAGCAATGAATATATAATAAAAAATGTATCTTATAAGTGACAATATGATCATTATATAAGTGTTGGTATTTTTGTAGGTCATAAATATTTAATTAAAATTTTATGACTAATTTAATAATTTAAATGAAAAATTATTTTCCTAAAATTTAATCATAAATTATTATTTTATGGTTATAAGGTAATTTTATGAGACCTTGATTAATTTTTCAAGTCGTTATAAAATCAGTTATAGATTTAAAATTGTTATTTTTTGAATAAATTATTATTTTATATAAAAATTAAATTTATCATATTTGTAAAATTATTTTGATAAAATAAATTTCATTTTTGAATTCTACATGTTGAAAAATGGTTATGGTGAATTTTTTGTATTTTTCTGAAATACTTGAATTTTTGGTGAATAAAGAAATTTGATAATTTACAAAATATGCTAAATAAATAAATTTCTGCATCATGCTTGAGTCATGGATGATGTAAATTCCCATTGGTTAAAACTCACATGTACATATTTCTATTTTTATTCACAAGAATAAATATCATTCACAGTATTGTGCAAAAATATTAAACTAATAATTAAAATAATGGAAAACTCCTCCTCTCCTCCACTATAAATAATACCCTCACCCACTCTTCCTCCCACACCTCTCAAGCATTGATAATTTTCTAAATTTTGCCCAATACTCTTCCCAAGGATCTTCCCCATGTCCAAGACCTTTTGTTCTCACCAAAATTCCAAAACCAATGGCCTTAAAGAGAATCTCAAAGAGAAGAGATCAAGAGGTACAAATCCTCTTTCAATTTCTTTCATTTTCTTTTCATTTTCATTTCTATTCTTTTTCATTCTTCACATCCCCTATAAAAGATTCATGAAATATACAGAATATTATATATAGTTTAATTTAATATTTTTTATTAAAAAATTCATCATCATACTTCTTCTCATCTCCCTCTTATTCTAAAAATAAAAACATCGTCTCTGATGTGTCGATTTACCAACATTGTGGATGATGTGTTTTTAATTTACATTAATTCCATAAAATCTGGTTATAAAGCCATTTTAATGGTTGTAAAAAAATTAAATTTTATAATATAACCTCTTTTATTTTTTGGAATTAACATATAAACATAATATTAAATTATATAATGAAACTAGTTCTTGATTATCGAAGAACCGCCAAAATGATCTAAACGAATATCATTAATGTTCTATCTAATGATTCATCATCATATCTAAAAAAATGATTTATGGTATCATTTAATATTTTGGAAACATATTAATACCATTTCATTCTAATTTTGGAGTTTCTCTTCCGTTCGACAAAGAAAATCGTTACAAACCAATCATGTAAACCATGTACTCGGAATAATGGAAATAACAAAATACTATTAAAAATGGTTGGTAATATGTTATAAAATGATCGTATAAAGTGTTATAAACATGAATATGTTTCTTTAAAATTTTAATAACACTCTTTTAACCATTATATAGAAGTTTTAAACACATTTTAAGTAAGATGAACCCGAGGTAAGGGAATTCTTAACCCAATTTCTATTCTTTGGGTTAACCGTATACTTTATTTATTATATGGTACTAAGATTATTTGTGTAATTAATTTTGTTTATATTATGTTTTATTATGTTAATTTACATTGTATAAACATATTCCTGTCATTCTAAAAATTCTCACATCAATTATATTATATTTGTAAGGGATTTTTATTTAAAAAACCTATTTTAAAATTCTATTTTAAAAATTTCAAAAGCAATGTTTTTATGAAATCATTCATGTTATATTATTATTTTCTAGTTCTTGGGAATTTTTTATGATTAAGGGTGGTACCTATATCTCCCTCTAATTCATTTGTTATGTGTAAGTTGGAGGTCGGTTGTATGGTTACTCCAATTGTAACTGTGATGGTTACACAATAAGGTAGTCGTGAGGGTTACATTGTAAGGTAGCCATGAGGGTTATAAATGATAAGGTAGACATGAGGGTTACAACATTAAGTAAGTAATTTCAAGATTCATTTATGTATTTATTTATGTTTCCAATGTTTTATGGAAATCGCGTGTTTCAAAAAGTGAGTATATGATACTTTATAGTTGAGAAGTATGTCTTTCTGAAAATGATTTCATATGTTTATAAGTATTCATAGACTAATGGTTTATTTCCTTATTTTATGTACCTTAATTTTATTTTTTGATCATCCCAAGTTTTTAATTGTTTTTCATAGGTTATAAATATGTGTAATATAAATAAATAATTCAAGTCAAATTTTATGAAGATTTTTCAAAGAATTCATGTTTATTTTTAATGTTTTGTGTTTTTGAAGAAATGGATATTGTTTTAGTCGTACACACCTTGTATTCTTGTGGGTTGATATCTATGAGTTATGCCCTAACTTTCTAAAACTCTAAACCAAAAATATCTTTGGGAATGTAAAGAATTGAAATCTAGTTGAAATATCTAGATTATGTAATGTTTAAGGTTAGGTCCTTATAGTTGGTATTAGAGCACGGTTTAGATAACTTTAGGAGTTAGTATGATGTTAATAGAATACCATAAATGTTTGTTACCTTATGTTTATGTTGAAATGGTATAGAATTTAAAGATTACCATGTTTCTTCATTTAATATATGTTTATTAAAAATTGTTTTCTGTAAAATAAATAAGGAAGCTGAAGTTGGAAGGAACCGAGAGGCTAATATCTTTCTGAATCTATAATCAGGAATGGTGGGAATTGGAACCAAGAAGTTTGTAACAGTAATGGATTATCCGACATAGGAAATAAATGGTGGTGTCATTCATGAAATAGAACAACCATAGATACCACAAAGGAACATGATGATAGTGGAAAATTTTATGAGGCAACACTCTCTTACTTTTAGTGGATCTTTTGACGCAGTAGTGACTAAAGGATGGATTTAATCCCTTGAAAATATATTCAATGTTATGGGATGTTCAAATAATCAAATGTTTAGTCTTTTAATTTATCATTTTGAAGGTGAAGATGATCAGTAGTGTTCAGTGGTCAAGAATATCAGGGATAGAGAGTATATTGTTGCCTTAGAGTGGGATGAGTTTAAAATTCTTTTCATTGAAAAATATTTTCATAAGGTGGTTCGACTTATGATGGAGAAGAAATTACTTGAATTGAAGAAAAAGGAGGAAGATTAAATGGATGTGTATGAAGAAAATTTCACCCAATTGGTGAGTTATTCTCTAAATCTTATTCTGGAACTTGATAAAAAATCAACCATTTTTACTCAGGATTAAAGCCAAGATATCGAATGGAATTAGCTTCCCATGAGTTCAAAAGTTATAAAAAACTTCTCCGATGTGCTGAGATGGTAGAAATGGATTTTTCTGATGATCACGTTTACTTTGAAAAAATATATAATAAGAGGTCCATATGGAAATTGATGGTTAAGAATCATTCAAATAAATATGATGGTAAGAAAGTTCAGTTTCTAGTTTATGAAAAGTGTGGTAAAAAGAACCTTGGGGAATGCCTTACCAAAACTGGGAAGTGTTTTCGATGTGGTAAGTTTGGACATATGAATCAATATTATAATGAAAATTATCCTAATGCTAATCCTAATAAGAAAACTATAAAGTGTTTTAAATGTGGTGAGATGGGTCATTATGTAAATACCTCCCCAAAGAAAGATCTGAATGGTGAAAAGAATCCAGACATTAAGCAGAAAGGTGTAGTGAGATCCTTTTCGACTACATCAGCAGATGTCAGTCCATCCAATGAAGTGGTATGAGGTACTTTGTATTTTTACTCAGATTTTGATAAATTCATGTTTGATGTGGGGTCTACACATTCCTTTATTTCTAATAACTTTTCTAGTAAATTGGAAACATCACCTCAATAAATGAGACCATAACTTTTTGTTAAAACACCAGGGGGAATGTTACAACAAAAAGGAATTTTAAGAATCTTCCTATTATTATCTGTGGAAAGACATTACCTAAAAACCTTGTTGTTTTTTCCTTAGTAGGGTTTTATGTCATTTTGGGTATGGATTGACTTTCTATTTGTCATGCTAAGATTTATTGTAGAGCTAAAGAAGTTGTTTTTGAGAAAGTATTTCAGTTTGTATACAAGAATGAACTCGTACAATTGATAACATATCAGGAATCTAAGAAACTATTAAAATATGGAAATGAAATTTATCTTTCTCATATTGTTTAAAATAAGGGAATTATTTAGATTAATTATGTTCTAATGGTAAATGAATACCTTGATGTTTTTCCTGATGATTTACCTGGTGTTATACCTGGTAGATAAGTTGAATTCAAAATTGACTTAGTTTCTGATGCTATGACAATTTCAAAATACCCTTATTGAATGGCTCAAATGGAACTTATTGAATTGAAAAATCAGTTATAGGAGTTACTTGATAATGGATTTATTCATCCAATCACTTCACCATGGGGTGCTCCTATTTTGTTCATTAAAAATAAAGATGGTACTATGAGACTTTTCATTGATTATATATATTTGAATAACATTATTGTTAAGAATGAGTATCCCTTACCTCATATCGATTACTTTTTTGATAATCTTCAGGGAGCTCAGTATTTTTCCAAGATTGACTTGAGATCTGAATACCATCAGCTGAAGGTGAAGTATGGTGACATTCTAAAAATATATTTTCATACTAGATATAGGAATTATGAGTTTGTTGTTATGACCTTTGGTTTGAAAAAATCCCCTACTATATTCTTGGATATTATGAATAGAATATTTCATGAATATTTGGATAAGTTTGTTGTTGTATTTTTTGATAATATTTTGTTCTTTTCAAAAAGTTATGAGGATCATGAAAAACATTTAAGGATTGTCTTTCAAACTATCAAAGAAAATAAGTTATACATAAATTTTAGAAAATGTGATTTTTGGTTGCAATATATTTCTTTCCTTAGGCATATTGTAAATAAGGATGGAATAATAGTTGATCCTACCCAAACAAAAGTGGTTGATGAATAGACAAGAACTACAAATGTTATAGAGATTCATAGTTTTCCTAGATTAACTGGTTATTACTGACGGTTTATTAAAAACTTTTCATGGTTATCTTGCCCACTAACAAAGTTAACATGAAAAGGGGTTAAATGTATTTGGATAGAAGAATGTGATGTTTTTTTTAGGAATTGAAGAAGAGATTGGTGAATGCCCTAGTTTTGGAACTACCTTCTAGAAATGGTGAGTTTTTAATCTACAGTGATACTTCATTGAAGGGACTTGGTTGTGTTATGATGCAGAATGATCAGGTAATTTCTTATGCTTCAAGGTAACTAAAACATCATGAGTTAAATTATCCCACACATTGTTTGGAATTATTAGTTGTGGTTTTTTCTTTAAAAATTTGGAAGCATCCTTTATACGAAGCCAAATGTGAAATATATAATGACCATAAAAGTCTGAAGTATATATTCACTCAGAAGGAATTAAACAAGAGGTAGAGAAGATGGCTTGAATTGATAAAGGATTTTTATTGCATGATCAATTAAGATCTTGGAAAATAAAACAAAGTGGTGGATGCCTTGATCTGAAAACATCATGCATCATTAACCATGTTATGTTTGGAACATTATCCCTTGATTAATGATTTAATGAATTTTGTCTTGGAAGTTGTTGCTACAAGAAATTCCTCTATTTTGTTTCAGGTTTCAGTGCAGTCATCTTTGTCGGACAGAATTAAGCAAGCACAAAAGGAAGACAAGGAGTTACAGAAAAAAGGTAGAATTGGTTAAAATGGGTAATTTGTCAAAATTTAACATTGATAAATATTATGTTTTGAGATTTGGAAAATGATTGTGTGTGCCTTGTGTTTCCTATCTAAAGAAAGAATAATTATGTGAATCTCATAGTTCTCTATTTTCAGTTCATCCTAGAAGTACTAAGATTTATAGAGACCTTCGAGAATATTAATGGTTATATAGAATAAAAATATATATTGCATATTTTACCATGAAATGTTTGATATGTAAACAGGTTAAATCAAAGAAACAACTACTAAAGGGGATGCTTCAACCTTTTCTAGTGCTAGAGTGGAAATGAAAAAATATATCCATGGACTTTATGATGGTACTACCAAATAATTCTTGAGGTAACAATGCAATTTGGGTTATTTTTGATCAGCTGACTGAATCTATACATTTCCTTCATATTTAAGATATTGTGTCTTTGGATCAGCTTTCTCGACTATACCTCAAAGAGATTATCAGGTTACATGGATTTCATCTCTTCATGGTATCTGACTGTGATCCTAGGTTCACTTATAACTTTTGGAAATGCCTTCATAAGTCCTTGGGTATAGAAATAAATTTAAGCACTACTTTTCATCTTCAATCTGATGGACATACTAAGAGAAAAATTCAGACATTAAAGGATATGCTTTGATCTTGTTCAATGGACTATTAGGGAAGTTGGGATCAATATATTTATTTAGTTGAGTTTCTTATAATAATATTTTTTATTCCAATACACAAATGGAACCTTTTGAGGCATTATATGGGAAACGGTGTCTAACTCTAGCTTTTTGGGATGAAGTCAGGTAAATGAAGTTGATTGGACCAAAATTAGTAGAGGAAGTGGATGAGAAAGTGAATATGATCTAGCAACACATGAAAACATCTCAAACTAGGTATAAAAGTTATGTTGATAATAAGAGGAAAGAATTTTCTTTCAAGGTTGGTGATCATGCTTTTCTTAGAATCTCACCATAGAAAAGTGTTATGTGTTTTGGTAAGAAAGAAAAGCTAAGTCCATGGTTCATTGGACCTTATGAAATCTGGGAGAAAGTTGCACCGGTTTCTTAGTGAGTAGATTTTCCTCCGAGTTTATCCCAGGTACACAATGTTTTTCATGTTTTGATGTTGAGAAAGTATGTGCCGAATTCATCTCATGTTTTGAGCCCAGAAGTAGTTAAACTGGAAGAGAACCTTTCTTATGAATAGAAGCCTGTTCAGATTCTTGATCAAAGATAACAAGTATTTTATAATAAGGTAATCCACCAGGTAAAGGTTTTGTGTAGAAACCACATGGTTGAAGAAGCATCATGGGAATCTAAAAATGCTATGAGGGAAAGGTACCCAAACTTGTTTAATAAGTAAATAAAATTACAGGGACACAATTTCTAGAAGATGGGGAGAATATAATACCCTAAGGTTTTAAAAATAAATTGAAATACATGAAAAAATGATTTTCTACATAATGAAACTTTGTTTTAAGAAGAAAGTTATAAACTAGTCATTAAATGTAATTTTTTCGCTTCTATGATTTGAATTTAAAAAAACAGACATACACGGTTGCGATCAGTACATTATTTGGAATCTAATAGGACAAAATTACTTTTTTAGTGAATAGTAACCTACCCTTATGAATAGTCATGTTACCCTTATGAATAGTAATATGACCCTTATGAATAGTAAAATGGAAAAATGAATAGTAACCTCACCAATGAATGTATAATAAAAAGGCTTCTTATAACTGATAATATGATCATTATATAAGTGTTGATATTTTTGTAAGACATAAATATTTAATTAAAATTTTATGATTAATTTAATAATTTAAATTAAAATGTATTTTCCTAAAATTTAGTCATAAATTATTATTTTCTGGTTATAAGATAATTTTATGGGACCTTGATTAATTTTTTAAGTTGTTATAAAATCAGTTATAGATTTAAAATTGTTATTTTTCAAATAAATTATTATTTTATATAAAAAATTAAATTTATCATATTTAGAAAATTATTTTTATAAAATGGAGTTCATTTTTTAATTCTACAGGTCGAAAAATAGTTAGGGTTAATTTTTTGGATTTTTCTGAAATGCTTGAATTTCTTATAAATAGTGAAATTTGATAATTTATGAAATATGCTAAATAAATGAATTTATGCAACATGCTTGAGTCATGGATAATTTAAATGGCCATTGGTTAGAAATAAAATTTACATATTACTATTTTTATTCACATTAATCAAGACTTCAAATTCTTGAGCAAAAATATTAAACTCATAATTAAAATAATGGAAAACTCTTTCCCTCCACTATAAATACCACCCTCACTCCCATCTTCCCCTCACACCTCTCAAGATTTGAAAATTGTCTAAATTATACCAAATCCTCTTCCCAAGTATCTTACCCAAGTCCAATTCCTTCTGGTCTTACCAAAAGCCCAAAACCAAGTGCCTTAAGGAGGATCTCAAGGATAAGAGATCAAGAGGTGCAAATCCTATTTCAATTTCTTTCGTTTTCATTTCATTTTCATTTCTATTATTTTTCATTTCTCACATTCCCTAACCAAGATTAATTAAATAAATATAATCTTATATATACTATAATTATATCATGTTTATGGAAAAATTCATCATCATACTTCTTCTCCTCTCCCTCTAATTCTAAAAATAAAAACATCATTCGTGATGTATCGATTTACCAACATCATGGATGATGTGTTTTCAATTTACTTTACTTCCATAAAATATGGTTATAAAAATATTTTAATGGTTGGAATAGATTTAAAATTTTATCATATAACCTCTTTTATGTAATGGAATTAACATATATACATAATATTAAATTATATAACGAAACTAGGTCATGTTTATCGAAGAACTGCCAAAATGATCTCAACGAATATCATTAATGTTCTATCTAATGATTCATCATCATATCTGGAAAAAGGATTTATGGTATCATTGAATATTCTTTAAAAATATTAATACCATTTCATTCCTCTTCTGGATTTTCTCTTCCATTCAAAAAAGAAATCCATTACAAACCGATCATGGAAACCATGTAAAGCACGTACCCGAAACAATGAAAATAACAAAATATTATTAACAAATGGTTGGAATGATGTTATAAAATGATCATATAAGGTATTATAAACATTAATATTTTTCTTTTAAATGTTAGTAACACTATTTAAACCATTATACAAGAGGTTTAAACACTCTTTAAGTAAGACGAACCTGGGGTAAGGGAATTCTTAACCCAACTTTTATTCTTTGGGTTAACCTTCTACTTCATTTATTATATGGTACTAAGATTATTTGTTTAATGAATTTTGTTTATATTATGTTTTATTATGTTAATTTACATTTTATAAACATATTACTTTAATTCTAATAATTCTCACATAAATTATATGATATTTGTAAGGGACTTTTCTTTAAAATTTCTCTTTTAAAATTCTATTTTACAAAATTCAAAAGCAATGTTTTTATGAAATAATTCATGTTATATGATTATTTTATGGTTCTTTTGAATTTTGTTTTATTAATTTTGGGACCTATATCTCCCTACAAATCATTGGGTATGTGTAAGTTGGAGTTCGGCCATATGGTTGCTCTAAGTGTAACTGCAATTGTTACAAAATAAGGTAGTCGTGAGGGTTACATTGTAAGGTAGTCATGAGGGTTACAAATGATAATGTATTCGTGAGGGTTACAACATTAAGTAAGTAATTACAATATTCCTTTATGGATTTATTTATGTTTTATATGTTTTATGGAAATATCATGTTTCACAAAGTGAATATATGATACTTTATGGTTGATAAGTATGTCTTTGTGAAAATGATTTCATATGTTTATAAGTATTCATGGAATAATGGTTTTTTTCATTCTTTTATGTCCCTTACTGATATTTTATCATCATCCCAAGTTTTTAAATTTTTTTCATAGGTTATAAGGTTGTCTAAGAGAAATAAGGAAGTCAAGTCAAATGTTATGAATATTTTTCAAAGAATTTATGTTTTATTTTTAATGTTTTATATTTTTGAAGAAATGGATATTGTTTTATTGGTACCCACCTTGTATGATTATGGGTTGATATGTATGATTTATGCCCTAAATTTATAAAACTATAAACTTAAAAGATATTTGGGAATTTAAAGAATTTTAAATCTAGTTAAAATATCTAAATTATGTAATGTTTAAGGTCGGTTCATTATAGTACCTAGAGATTTATATATATCATTTCAAATTGTTCTATATAAATTATTATATATATAAATTTTTTATACACTTTAGTTTATATTTCATTCATTCCATTGTGTATTATAATGTATGATAGTAGGTGGAAGGTTTATTTAGAGGTAATGTCTCCCATGTTATGTGGATACCTAAGTATTGGTCCCTATCCCCTTTTATATTAGAGGTAGGCTTGGGGAGTTCACTTATTGGTGAGCTGGTATATGAAAAGGTAATATTTTTCAATTTTTATAATTTTTCTTATTAAATTATGTTATTTATAATTTTAATGGATTTAGAATAGAAGTTGAATGGATTTAGAGGAGGAAGGTGGAGGAAATGAAGTGGGGGTTTCATTATGTAAAGAATTAGGTTTCTGGTGACTTGACATGAAATGCCAAGTAGCTACTGGAAGTTTGGTAGTCCCCCCATTGAGTTTTCAATGGACACCATGGGATTTTAATAAATTTGGGGTAAATTTTCATTTCCCATTAAAAATGTGTCCCTTATTTACACACTTTATTGGGACTTGTATCTGGAAAACCATATAGACCTCCACCTTTTTTCTTTATTCCCATTCCATCACCTCACAAATTATTTCACTATCGATCTTTATTCAGATCTCAATCAAGATTAAATAAAATCGTTAATTTAGAATATAAAAGGTGTTTTTATCATTCTTTGTCTATTTTTATGCTTCTCTAAGGTATATAAAGATGTAACCCTAATCCTATTTCATCTTGGATTCAAATATATACCATCTTATTTGGTATTTCTTCCATAAATATACTACAAGGCTTGTTATTTAGTGGACCTAAGATAAAGATTTTTTTTTCCTTAATGGTTTTATAAAATTATGCTAGAAATATATTCAATCCCTATTTTCCACAAAACAAGTTTTCATAGATTTATCAAGCCAATGGCCTATTCTCATCCTTGAGTTGGTGATTTTTCCTTCAGCAAATCATTTGGAAGGTGGTCTCTCATTTTCTATTATATTTTAATAGTGGTTATGATAACAGTGAAATTGGGTAGAGTGAGGAATAATCAAAAAAATATTCTACCTTAAAAAATATTTCTAAAAATGGTTTTAATTCAAACTAAGTTTGGTAATCGGTTGTCTTAATATCCTATATTGAGTATTATGTTTTTGACTATGCCCTAGAATTCTTATTTTATTATCTTCATACATGTTTCTAATATTTAATTCATGGTTGGAGGCTATCATATATTTTTATTTTCATTTGTGTCATGATTTAATGATTTTATATGTGGTATTGAATACTTAGATCCTTGGTGATGTTTTTTATTGCATATAAAGGTATTTTAGGATTTGATAAAGGAGGTTTTGGATTGATATGTGTATATGAGCTACACATATGGATATGTGTTTCTGTGTGTGTGTGTGATTATGTTCCTATCTATGAGGACAAAGGTTTCCTGGGTGAGAATGGATATGTGTATATATATTGATATATATAGTTATATTTATACATTTTGTATTATAATAAGAGTGAATATCTATATGAAGATAGATATATAATACATGGACATTCCTCTCCTATATAAGACATACAGGATCCACCATCTTGGATTCTGAGCATATATTAAAGCAGGTTTAATTGATTTCCATTGTAGATTTATGTTCATGATATTAGAGCATGAGTAGCTTAAATTAGTTAACACTTTTTTAATAAACTACTTGTTTTTTATTTTATTTATTTACTATTTTATGTTTCTACTATAAAGACTTGATTTTATGATAGATTTGTAGAGTTCAAGTGGTGACCTATAAGTGGGTATGATGTACTTAAACCCTACACATATTCTTTTAAAATATATATATAACCTTTTGTACATAATCCAAGTAAATTAAAAGAACCCATGTATGAGAACTGATGGATATAGGAGTTATAAGTATTGATTTTTTGGAGCAGATGATGGTTGTCTTATATGTAGATGGTATTAGGAGGTTTTAGTTTCTTCTTATGATTTTGTATTTTGGGATGTTTATTTTCTATGTGTATTATTTGTTCCTACCTTTTATTTTGGACCAGATATATATTTTGGTTTTTTTTATCATACCTAAATATTGGATTGTATGTGGTTGGTTTGTTATTATTTTCCTTGAGTTTTCATGCATATAGAATGTGGTTTATATTATTATAAATAATAGGCAATTGGCCATTTAGTGTATAGGTTCTTTCCTTTGGAAAATAGGTTTCATTTTCATTTTTCCAACATACACATCAGACAAGATAGTTTTTTTATAGGATCTAGTTATATTTTAGTTAAATTCTAAAGAGGTAAAGTCGCTTCCCATTATACAATATCTTATCCCTTGGTGTTTATACCATCATCTAGATATTGAATAGCATACCTTGAGTCTTATAGTGGTTTTATACATTTCAAAAAGTGATCTAGGTTGGTTCGTTACACATTTCCCTTACCTGTCATGATACATTAAGTATACACATACATGAAAATTGTATGTTTAGGGTATTAACACGATGACTTGGTAGATTTCCACTAGTTAGACCACACTTCTACCATGGTAATATTATGAATGCATGTGAAAATATGTAATTATAGAAATATATGATTTAATTAATTAAATTAAAATCATTTCATGTCACCATGTACTTACTAGTCCACCATGGAACTCCATCTACTTGTTTCCTTCCAAGATAGAATTGTTAGATAGAATAAAAAATATTTTATTTGGTAATATCTGATGGATATATGTCCTAAATACTTAAACACATATGATTAATTTATTCTATATTTTATGGTATGATTATTGTATGTCATAAGGCATGAAATAGTGATTTCATACCAATGCTTTATTCTTATCTTACTATATGATATGGGATTATCATATAGAAATGAATCATATTGTATGGTCTGTATAAAATTCCTACGATAAATATGTTCAACTAAATTTTAAGTGTTAATGTTTATATTATCTTCCACATTAACTATTATTATTGTAGAAATTTTATATGATGAAATGTATGGGGTAGTTAGATAGATTAATTGTTATAAGAATTATAACTGCATTCATTACTCAAATGTAACCCAATGTTCAATTAAATTCATAGAGGATAAGAGATCATATTTGAGACCTATAAAAGGAGGTTATTCTATAAATATGTTAGTGTGTGAGCCTACCTAAGACACTATAAATTCTCTTCTTCATGTATTTATCATTCCCTGCCTCCCTCTACCACCTGAGAAACTATCGTATCATCGAAGGTAGGAGAATCCCACCTGAGCATCTTGTGATTTAGTTTCAACCTATGTATACACCATAGAGTAGGGATTATGATGGTTGCCTCATAGGTATTTCCATCACACCAATGATAGAATACATGATTAAAGGTTATTGATGGTTTCAGTTATAGATAATATTCTTCGTTTTATATACACATGGTTTTGGTTTCATGCATGGTTGATCTTAGGATTTGAGATTTCTAGTTGCTTCTGCTACCTTGAATGAGTATCATTCAATTCTCAGAAACCCATTACACACTTTTTTCCAACGAGCATATACCCAAGTGGTAAGGGCTCCTACTTGTCATCTAAGAGACATAGGTTCAAAACCGGGTGGAGGTGAATTTTCAGGGGGTACTGTAGCAGGTACAACAGCAAGCACTGTTCGGTACTATAGAAGCCAGAACTACTCACCCGATTTGGGCCTTCGGGCACCAGTTTGGGCCTATGGGTCTCAGGGCCTTCATGTCATCAAAGGCCTTCAGGCCTAAGGGCCTTTGGGCTATTCAGACCATAGAGTAGCCCAATTCACACAAAGAAGGCCCCAGAAGAGGATCAGAGAAAGATTAGCAGTCCCCAGAGTAGAGCTAACCAGATTGGATTAATGAGAGGCTATGGAAACCGCCATCGGGACTAGGCACCATGCATATTTTCATGGGGAAATGCTATCTGATCAGCAATGCAAGGTGTGGAGCTAGGTAATCAATAATGCAGAAGCTGGGGAGGGGTAGTTTGAGTGGGTAGGGCCTATGGGTCATGTTATGGGCATGTATTCCTCTAGGCCTTTGGATCATGTAATTGGCCTTCAGTTCATGTTGGGCCTTGGGCCTTGGGCCTGCAGGTCATGTAAGGGTTCCCCTTCAACCCTTAAAATGGCAATTATCCATAATAAAATAAAAATAAGGCCTTCAGGCCATTCAGGTTATGATATAGTCTATATCATAAAATACAATATCGATAAATTTATTTTTTCTAAATTTCAATTATGAATTGAGTAAAATAATTTTTAAATTTTTTACAAATTATATAAAGTATATTTATTTATTTTATAAAAATTTTATAAAACAATTAATTATAAAGTATTTGAATTAATCAATTAAATGTTTATGAAACATTTATTAAATAAATATCCATAATATTTAGTGTTAATATTAAATACCTCTTGAGATTATATGGTTGTTATTTTTGATAATAGCCTAGAGGCCTTTGATTTTTTATTTTATTTCTGGATAATCCTCTTTTTAACTTGGTTGAGGGGGAACTCTTACATGACATGAAATCCCAATGGCATAAGACCATTATGTAGCTTGTAGGCCTAGTGGCATAAGTCCATTATATGGCATGGATTATAATTTAGATATACAATGTTTGTATGAAAATTATATGGATAATTTATAAAATGTATATAAATCGAAAATAAAGTTATATATAAAAGATTTTATATTTAATATTATGAATTGTACATAATAATTAATTTGAATTATTCAAATTATAGGCCTTATTTGAGGAATTATTTAATCCATATCAAAAGGAGTTTTGATAATTAATATGATCAAAGTTTAAATAATATTAAAGGTGTTTTATTTTTAATTTTTACATAATATATGAATAGTTCATATATATAGTGTTTATATTTTAAATATCATATATATTTAAAGTAAATTCCATATAAATGATAATATGAAGGATTTTATATTGGAAATAATTATAAGGTGTCTATAATTAATGATTTATCAAATGTTTGTGGATATTTATCTCATGTTTAAATATATGAATTTTTCATGTATTTTGTTTATTCATTATATCATTCATATTTATGAATTTTTTATATTATCAATAGTTGTATGATTTAGTTTAAAGTGTTAAAATACTTCTATAAATTTTCAAACATGCATATGAGGAGTTTCATTCTAGGTATGATGATTGATTTAGTTTTCTTCTAATATGATTGTGCCTTGTGCATGGTTATGAGATTGAATTAACAAGTTAATTATAGTTTATACGTATTAGATTTTAGATTTTTTCTGGAACTGAAGTCTCTTTTGAGTAAAGTATCCGTGGTTAGAGATACTTTGGGGTAGATATCTCATTATCATGGAGGCATGTGCCTTGTCTAAAAAATTAGCGGTTGGATATATATTTCACCAAGCCTACTCTTGTGGGGATTATTGATTTCATATGATTTTAAGCCTTTACATGAAAGGGTTTAATATGTATTATGAATGAGATGAATTTTTATATATATGATCATATTAGGATTTAAATTTGTGTTAGTAAAACAAATCATGAGTTGAGTAAAGAGTTACACCTCAATGTGGTTTAAACATATTGATTTGGTAAAAGGAATGGTATTACAAACTAAATCATTAAAAACATGAATATATATCATTGGAATAAAATTATATGAGATGGTGAGATTAAATCTCCTTTAAAAATGCTAAGTTTTAGATTCCTTCTAAAGTAGGCACTTTCCATGACATTAATCATCCAACTGGGTAGGTTAAGTAATGGGTGACCCTAATAGGATTGTGTGCCTATTTTTGTAATTTTATTTAGGTTAAACTTAGCTAGGAGACATAAATAGGATTAGATTATAAGAGTAATAATGTCTATTGAGTCTATATGATGGATTAGTATAAAGATTTATCCACTCAAGTATCCAAGAGTCGTATTAGATATGATTGAAATTACTATCTATATAAATAGCTAAGTGATGGGAGAAATGATAAAGAATCCCAAATATTAGTGAAATGTGGATCTTATCTCACTAATTGGTATGGTGTAATTCAAAAGGGTTCAATATTTTACTAGGAGAAAATTTAATATAATTCATTATTAAATGTATATAAAGCATGATACTCATTTGATAAAAGATTTTATTATAGATAAAATGGAATCATCATCATCTGACTTGAATTTGAGATTGATACTATAGAAATTAAAATCTTAATATAAGAAACTTCTTAGACTAGTAAAAATCATAAGAATTTTTCTTAATCTAGAGGAAAATTTTATGTATTAAAGAAATACCTTCCTGAGTAATCAATTATTGAAGTTGTTCAATAGGTGAATCTAAATTTTTATAAGAATAATATAATGATTAAAATAAGGTTTAAAAGGTGTTATATGAAAAATAATCTATGGAATTTTAGTTTCCACACATATACTCAATGTAATTGAGTGTACTAATGACTTGGAGAGACTGAAGGTTTCAATCAATACTTATTCTAGTTATGCAATTCATTCTAGAGTCACCATTAGAAATGTTCTAATAATTTAAATGAGTTCAAAAAAAATTCCTATTTTCTCAAATTATTGAGTATAGAGGAATTGGACATGTTATGTTTAGGTTCTAAAACTGTATTCACAAGTAAAAGTGGGTTAAATTTCAAACTACAAGGATAAAAGTTAGTTGGAAAGTCCAATAATATTTCTTTAAAATATCTAGATGATTTCATTGAAATCTAAAGGTAAAGTCATGAAATAAGGACATTGTTTTTATATGATGGAATTTTCTAGCATATCTAAAGGGGTATGAGATACTCCATGGAAATTAAATGTCAGATACCAGTGTTATAGAAATCAATTCTTCCATTTTGAAGAGTATATGATGCAAACTATATATTTTAAAACTGTTTTAAATATACAGGAGTTCAAAATTAAGGAAATAATGGATATATATTATAGTTTTTATTCAAATAATGAAGCAAATGGTTTTTGAATCATGGATTTGAATGAAAAGGAATATCAATATCATATGAATCCAAGTAAAGGATGTGTATTTTCATATTATTTATCTTATATGACAAGATAATTCATTTATTAACAAAGGGTTGTTATAAAAAAATATGAGATGATGGTTTTAATACACATGGTTTATTATTTACCAAACTCTATAACATGTTTGATAAGAATATATTAATAAAATCAGTTTTATCTAGGATAAATGAGTTTATCCAGATATTTATTAAAATATGAGGGATATGATCCCCCCCACTCATAAGTGACATATTTTAAAATCTTATTTTAGTATAATTCTCTAAACACATATAAAATTATATAATATATGGTTATAATATTTTTTTTGTTAAATATTCCCACTAAAGAAAATAATTGTTATTTATTAACACAAAAGAGTTTGTGTATCTTAGCATAATATTTTAATGATAATATAGTGTCAAAGAGACTAGTGGGAGCATATTTGGACCTAGAGAAGTTTGAGTACAATAAATAAAATATTATTTAATTAAAAATAAAAAATTAATGTCACTTAATATCTTAAAAGGTTTAGGGGATGTTAAGTAAAATTTTAATGTAAAGAGTTATTAGTTACAAAATAATTTCAAGGAATATTTTTGATTGAAAAGGTTCCAAGAATGATGATGATGATGAACATAGAAAGATTTCTAATTAGACAACATAATTTATTAACATAATAGAATTTTATGTTTTGAGGTTAAGAAGTTGGAATACTATGTTCAAGGAATTGAACATTAGGAATATGATTTCTAAATATAACCATTATTCAAACTGGATTTCATCAAAGATGTTAAAAGGTTTAGTGGGATGGATTTTATTATATGGTCACATAGATATGTGGTAGGAGTTACATAGAGACATAATGAGTTTAAAATCCCTAAAATTGAAGTTAATATGTCGATGATCAGATATTCTATCATGTGTGATATGTTGATATATGAACTTATCTATGTTTTTTTAAGAATTAAATGAGTTTAATAATATAAAATTTATCATTTTATAAAAAATTAGTCTCCAATTTATCATTCTTTTATATTGGTTTATATAAACATGAAGTGAAATGATAATTAACCTCTAAAAGTACAACTTTGTGTTATCCCTAATTTTTGTTCATTAAGAAGTATTATAGCTTGTGAAGAAATTTTAAGGTTAGAATGAGTAGGATTTCATATAGAGGTATGAAATATTATCATAAAGCACAAAATAGGTTATGTGCACTGGATGACCCACTAAGTATAATGCATGGAGTGATATACACTACCACTTTGATATACTATGGGTGTATGTTTTATATTTGGATGTCCCCATACCTAAGGTTGGTAAGATACCTATCATGATAAATTTGTTCTTTTATACCTTTATTATGAAATCCTTAAGTCTCATCTAATTAGGGGGTGGTTGGGTATGTTGTTGATTATGTCATTGGTTGAAGGTTAACCAAGATGGGATTTTTTCTATTTTATAATGAGTATGACATCAGGACCCTCGATTGAGATAGACATGAGGAGTGTATGAATGTTATTAGATAAGATATTTGATGTTCCTATCTATTTGTATGTGGGGAAATTGATGTGTTCATCCATAAATTTGAATGAAAAGTGGTATATTTATCAACCTGGTTAGTCAATACCTAGAGTATCTATATAGGATTTACATACTCTATGTCCTATGGTTACTCGATGTTTAGGAAAATGGGATCATATTAAAGAATTATGATTATATATGATGCATTTTGTGGAAACGAGTATGGAGATACATGTGTTTGATAGATATCATGTTAGATTACATTGTATCTTGAGTAGCATTAATTATTTTCATGAGGACACACTTTTCTTACATTTATAAATTCATGAATTCATATATATTTTTCAATGATACAAAGTCCCATGGGTTCATACTTTGTGGTTGACTTAATAGGTATTGTGTTTTTCTCAGAGATATACTCTAAAAGTGTTTCATATTTTATCCAAAATTAGTTTTGGATGGGTATTCACAATTCATTCCACATGATGTGATACATGATGATTTTGATAATAGCTTTCCAAAATTGTTTTATAAGATATTCAAAAAGGATTCTAGATGTGGTTTCAAAAGTTATTATATATGATATAATAATAATTGAAAAGGAATAAAGTCTATGAGGCTTTAGTAGATGTGGATAATTGATAGTGATATTCCCTAAATCCATAAACACATATAATGAGTTTATGTTATATCATATGGTGTGATTTAGGTATTTCATAAGTCATGAAATATAAATTTCATTCAAATGACTTATTCCTATCATATTATACAATATGTGATTATTATATGGAAATGGATCATATTGTATGATCCATATAGAATCCCAAAATAAATATTAAAAAATAGATATTAAGTATTAACATTCATATTAAATTTCACACTGGATATCATTATTATAGATGTTTCATTTTATGAAACTTATAGATGATTTGGACAACCAAAGAGTTACAATAATTATAATTTTATGCATTAATAAAACATTTCCTAACATTTGAGTAAATTGGTAGAGGCTCGTAGTCTATCCCTGAGGCCTATAAAAAGAGGTTGTTCTATCAAGATGGGAGTGTGTGAGCTTGCCTAAGAAAATACTGATTATCCCCTTCCTATAGTTCTTTTTCTCCTCCTCCCTTTACCACCTAAGACATTATCATGTCATGTAATATAGGATAATCCCACCCAATAATTGGGTGATTCATTTTTAACCCATAGATACACTGTAGAGGATAAATTATGAAGGTTTCTCCTTATGTATCATCATTAAGTATATGATACAAGACTTGAGTAACTAGTATTTATGGTTTAAGGTACACAAAAAATTATTTATTGTATATACACATGGGTTTGGTTTCAAGTATGGTTGATCATGGGATTTGAAGTTTCTAATTTCTTTTATTACCTTGAATGAGTATCGTTCGATCCTTATAAACCTATCAATCTATTTGTTTCCTTATGCCTTGAGGGACTAGTATAGTAATATAAAATCCTAATCATCCAAATATCACATATATAGTAACCTCCTCTTTCTATTAGGACTTGAGGAATTACTATAATAGTGGATCAAAAATCGATCAAATAATATATGGGATAACCTCTTCTCACTCATCACCCAAGAGGGATGTAGTGTCCCCTATATAATCAAATATCATGTATATAGTAACCTCCTCTTACCCTTAGGCCTTAAGGGTGTTCAACCTTGATACTAATAATATTATATAATAGATATGAAAATTTTAATCTTCCATTATATCTCAAGGGATGACACATTTAGTGGATCATAGATGAAATCATCCTTATCATGGACCCTGTCCAATATCTTATTTTATGAGTAATATCATGGATCTTTATTGAATCAAACTCAGCTTTTATATCTTGGTCAGGACAATATATATCCAATAAATTTTAACATATTTATTCAATTTCTTATCAATTATCACTTCCCTATAATTTTTGTTCCATGCATGATATATTTCATGCATCTCAACTAAGGAGATAACGCCATGATCCTTCACATGTGATTGACGTCAAGGAAGTAGAGTTACAACTTGATGTATCATGCAAGGAATGATTGGTTCATATAATTGATTGAAATAAGAATAGCCTTTGTGAGAAGAATCACCCTCTAGTACATGTACATTGTTATAATGGGTGCATTCATAAGAATACATGGGAGTGGGAGTCTAATATGCATACCCAATAGTCGAAGATGTTCACAGATGATTCTCGATGAGGCATAGCAGTGAATACCTAACCTATGGTGGGGAGTTTGTAACACCCCACATTCATATAAGGTGTGTTTTTTATTTAATTTACACCAAACCTTGTGTATTTTAGTGTTTTTGTACTATTATGGGTCTTTCTGGGGGAATGAGGGTTGGTCTCAAGTGTTGGCCTTGGGTTCAAGATACAAATCTATTGTGGGTCAAAGATCACTCTGTAGCCATATGAAATTTCACTATGATGAGTTCCTACATAATATTAAAAAATTATGTGGTTTGTTGGTTGCACTAAAACTATAGGGTGTTGATCTATCATGAGGTCTATTTATGATTAAAAGTCTTACACGTGTGGATTGTTGTGTTGCAGTACATCAGGGCTACATCATGAAGTCAAGCCAATGGGGAGAATTATATCATAAGGGAGTAAGGTTGTGTCACAGACCCTTACTGATGGGAGGGTGTAGCGCTATAATGGGGACAATTTCACCATAGTATAACCCAGGAAAGGGAGCTTGGGTTCTTGGTTCTACTGAGAGTAGGGTGTTGTATCATGGCCAGAGGGGCCACGCTGTAAGGGTGGCCCTAGTAGGCGAATTACATTGTATCCATTGTGCGCATACCATAATGTTTTTCCTATGTATTTATTTTAGTTTTCAATTGAATTAAATTAATTTTTTAAATTTTAAAACCTAATTAAAATGGATTCCCCTATTTTTCCAAGCCACGTGTTATTTTCCCACTTTCCCCATGGGTTCGTCGTATTTTTCTTTGGGTATTCATTTTTAGTGGTTGGATTTGAGTGCCTTTCATCCTGGGGGGTACCTAGATGTAATTCCATTACTACCCATTGATCTATTAAATTTTTCTTCCATTGTTTCAATGTTTTCTATCATTTATACCCTAATGTAGGAATTTTTACAAATTTTTTGATTCCTACTAGTTGAAGCCAAGTCACCTGGTGATATTTTATTAGAAGGATTCTGATGTATTAAGGTAGGTGGTCCCTAATCAATCCCTTTTGTTTATCTTCGTTCCATGTGACATGTGATACACAGTCTCACTAACATGTGAAATTGATCCTAATTAAATGGAAATGATTTCCCTTGACCTTGTGTGAGGTGGGTAAGGATGTTTTGGGCCACAACAAACACTCTAGTTGTTATACCTTTATGTGATAGTCATCAATAGAAAAAAACTTGATTTAAAGTGAATTGACCTAAATTCTTAGAACACCCATTGGTATTCCTTGAGTTTAATGATATAATATACCCTAAATAGGTGATTTTATCCACATTTGAGATAGGGGAGGTGTGATTTGGTGTGGTTGGATTGAGTCGCAACCACTAGGGAGATTTATAGTTTCCCTATAGCCTTTGCATAGTTAAATTTGAATAGGGTGACTGTTCCTCCCCTGCTAGCTTATGTAACTTGGTGGGTTATGCCACAACAAACTTTATGGAATTTTATCATGTGCATGAGGACTGGACTAGCTTATACTTGATGAGGGTTAGATGATATGCCAAACATAGAAATTTTTATATTATATTATTAAGCTATTTATATACCATGTTGTGGCTATAAATGTGGTATGATATTCCCTTATGTTGGTGGTGGTTATTATTGGGACATAATTCCCTTTTTCTTATGGTGGATTAGTTAGGATTTGTGTTATTCAATTCATTATGAGGGACATTATTCCCATTATATCACATGTTCTTAACCAAGATGTTATGCATGTGGTGTTGAGATGTAATTCCCACTTATAGTGGGTTGGATATAATAAGGGATGTTATTCCCATTGTGATTTTTTTCATAATAGGGACACAATTTTATAGTAATGGGACAAAATTCTTATATGAACCTGGTGATGATAGGTATGGGGTGTTATCCCCATTTATCCACTACTACCCTTGTAAGTGGGATGTAATGACCATGATGAGATGCTTAAAAATAAGGGAATATGATGCCCATATTAGATTGTTGATGGTGGTATGTGATTCACTCACTCATGTGATATGACTTGGGACAAGGGATTTTCTTTCCCTTTAAGGTTATGCCTATGGATATAGACATTATACCCCCTCTTAATGACATTGATGGGATGAAATTCCCACTTGTATATGTTGTCTTAGGGATGTGATTCACATGTATGTGACTATATTATCATTATGTAATGTTCATTTATTTATATTTCCATGTGTATGTTATTCTTGTTGATCTAGTTATGTTATTGGTACATGTTTCCCTCATATCAGTGATTATGTTTTTATAGGGACATTATGACCTTATTCTGGTTATGTTACTGGGACATATTTCTCATGTGTTGGTTATTATATTATTATGGGATGTTATGCCCATTTGATATGACTTGTGACATAATTACCAGTTAACTATTATGTGATATGTTCAGAGACACCTCAGTACTGGTCGAACTAGTCATTCATCACACAAGGTGACCATGTAGCACCCATAGGTGTGCCATATTTATTATTTCTTCCATTTCTTGTTTACTTTTATGTTCATCTATATCACACTATAAATGTACATTCTTATACAATATATGTTTAAGTACACCATTATTGGTGGCCTACTATGTTATACTCATACCCTTCTTTAGTGCCTTGGTACCCAAAAAAACTTTATAGTCTAAGTAGGGAAAATGTCCTTTTTATCGATATATGAGCTACAGAGCTTGGAATGTAACATCCAATTACCTATTTTCAAGTAATTCTTGACCCTTTTTTATCTTTATTTATTGGGTCTTATTTTGGGGTCATTTTGGGATCATTTAGAGAATTTTGTAAGCTTTTTGAACTATTCATGGTTGGCACATGGTTAAGGAAAACTATGAAATTTGGACCAAAAAACCATACACCATGTCTTGGTGCATTGGAAGTGGGTTCAGATTAGTCCAAACCGTGTGGTCACCCCCTTCAAACTGTTAACCCTAGGATAGAGTGTTTTGCACAGTCATCCCACAGTCATCCCACAGTTAGTTCGACTGTGCATCCAAACTGTGCACCCTTTCCATAAGCCCAGTAAGGTCACATGGTTAGGGCACACTATTACTACTAACCATGCGACCCAACCAAGAAATCATGCGTGTGGATTTTTAATCCCTAAAAATTTTAATTAAAATCTTGGAACACCCATTTTAACCCCTAATCACCCCCCATTCAACCCTAATTAGTTTCCTTGGCTTTTGGCATATCTTTAAATGATTCCTTGACTCCTCCAACCCCTTTGCTTGTGAATCTAAGTGTCAATGGAAGATTTTGATCCCTCTTCGATATGTGGTTTCTTGATTGATTTAGTTTTTCTCTCTCTTATCTTCCTCTCCATTTTGAGAGTGATGAATCTCATGTTTTTTATGGATTAGATCTTAGTTTTAATAGATTTTTTTTATGGTTAGTAATTCTAGGGATTGATCCTAGATCATATTCACCTTTATCTATCAATTGGAATTTCCCATTATAGGTGTTTATTTGATTGATCATGTGATCAAAGGTAGGTGGTTATATAAGTATTTACCTTGAAATTGAAACCCTAAATTTCTTGATTGAATTTAAATGATTTTTCAATTGATTTATAAAACCTTGATTTGAGATGATTTGACACTTAATTTAAAAAGGGAATGGGAATTGTGAACCCCCCCCCCCCATTTCAATGGCATTGTAATTGTTTTTCTATATTTTGAGTAAAATTATGGATTGAAATGAGAAATGATTTGATGTTGATTCTTGAGAAAATTGGATTAAAATGAAATATTATTTAAAAGGAATGAATTTTATGAAAACCCATGATTGGTTTTGAAATTGAAAAGGTGTGTTGAACTTGAAATTGGGCATTTTAACTATGAATAATGAATTGATTTGAAATGATTAATTCTCCCATGAATGATTGATTTATTGATTTAAGTACATGTGATCATGAGTAATTAGTTGGTGATTAGGACAAGAATGATAGGAATTTGACTCCCTAGCAATGGATTGATGTTGATATCTCTAACTAAACCTAGTTTGGAATGATTTTCTTTGATGGGATTTTGATTTATTAGTCTCATTGGCCTAATCCTAGGGACATGTGCACACATATTTGAGTATTGATTTATGATTGAGTAGTGTGAGGATCTGAGAGATTGGAAATAAAGTAACTCAAGGAATATAACCATAGTGATTGGTTTTGACTTGATTATGTGTGATGTTGTTTAAAGAAATTATTTATTCATACCAATTGTTTCATATAAATTTTTTATATAAAATATCCATTTGAAATTTTTCTAATATATCCTCCATCTAATTGATTTGAAATCAAGTTTTGATTTAAAATATTTAAAATTTATGTCATTCCATGTTTTATTTTAATTGAAAGAATAAATATCTTAATTGTTATAGAATTGATTGTGGAACACTTGAGGAGACCCTATTGGGTTTTTTAGATCACACCCTACATTTTCCTTCAGGTGTTTATAGATCTTGTTATTTCAGGTCTATAAAAAGGGAAAGAATCACTTGGGAGTGGTGGGTGTGCTTGATCTATGGAACTTTGGAGTGAGGGTGGTGACCAGTGGAGCTATGGTCCACTTGTTTCATAGGGATTGTGAGACTTTTTCTTGATGTATGTTGTGTTTTACTTTAGTTTATGTTTTACCTTTGGATGTTAATCTGTCTACTTTTAGTACTTTTATCATTGAGGATTATTTATAATACCAACTATTCATCAGGTTTTATCTTCCACTATGATGTATTGATGGGTTGTTCTTGTGAAAAAATGTTCCCTTTGATGTTTGATATGATATCAGGTGCTAGTCTCCAACCTGTGGGGATCAAGAATGACCTTGGGTCTATATTAGTGTAAGATTCCGACATTTCTGGAGATTTATCATGATCATTATCATGTATTATTTGACCCTTTTTATAATTCTTTTGTTGGAACTTGTCTTGGGTGTGTTTGGGTGAGTTTTTTGAAGTTTGGGGGTTAGGTAGTGTACAGTTGGTGCACGGTTTTCCCAAACTGTGCGCCCAACCTCAGAAAAGCATGCACACTTGGAAAAAGGGGGTTTTCATAGTTGGTGTATGGTTTTTCAAACCATGCTCTCATATAGGGGAAACCATGAACCCTATACAGTAGGGTCTCATAGTTAGGGAACTTGGTTTTTCAAACAGTGCGGCCCCACCCAAGAAATTGTGTGCATGGGATTTTAAACCCCCTAAAATTTTATAAAAAATTCATGAACCCCTGGTTTATATCCCTAATCATTCCCTCTCCACATAATATGAATTATTTTACTCTTTGAGGATCCTAAGAGGATTCCAAGGCTTCTCAAACCTCTTCTGGTGTGAATCAAAGATCAGGAGGATGAGATCAAACCCTCTACGGTATGTAATCTCTTCCTAATTTAGATTCCTCTCCATCCTTTATTTATTACCCTTTATAGAGGTATGGTTTTCCTTATTTTTCAATGGTTTAGATATAGGTTTTTAAGGATCTCATTTTTTTGAATCTTGATCCAAGGTTTTGGTGTTAGATCTTATTCATCATTGTGATTGACTGAATGGCCTGAAGGCCTAAATTTTTTATTTATTTTTTGGATAAACCCCCTTTTAAGGGTAAAGGGTAAAACATCACATGAATTCAAAGATGTAAAGACATAAACAAAACCCAAATGTCAAAAGTGACACAATCATACTAGAACAAGACTACTTAGAGATAAACCTCCCCAACATCAACATCATTATGGAAATCCCCCACCTTTTCATGACTGCTCAGAAAGTTGTCTTGTGTAGCAATTCATGGGCCTGATACTGATAGTTGTGACATAGCCTCTCAAAATTCCAAATCTGAATAGCCATGCATGGTGAAAGATACTTGATCTAAATCCTCTTATGAATAATTTCCTTGTATAATTTATGGAAAAATCAACCCCTGAATCCTTTTTCTATAGAATTCAATTATGCGATTCTTGATCAAATCCCCTTAAATGCTTCCATTCCAAAAAAAACTAATCCATAAAATCAAAGATTGACCGCAGATAAAGACCTCATTCACCAAAACGCCTTCATTTGATCCTCCACCAAAGTCAATCCACCAAAACAGAATCATCACACATTTCACAACAAAGAAAAAATAAAGATTCACCCAATACCAATAGCAGATTCATCCAAAAAAAGATCATGAACAGCATAATCCAAGTAGGCCAATACCATCACACAAACAGCAGTAGGAACACATCCAAATCCAAAAAAATAAGGTAATAATCAAAGTTCAATAATCCATCACCACATTTATGGCCCTTTCTCCTTCACTTACACCTCCATTGATCCACAAACTGAAAAATCCTCACCGAAAGAATGGAATCACGCACAGTAGATCGTATCTAAACCAGAAACGAATAAAAAATAAAGGAACGAAAAATCATCACCTAAATGGTAGCCACCCAAGCACACACTAGAAGAAAGGTACTTCTATAATAAAGAACCTCACTCATCACTACCTTCAAGACCACAGCGAACCTCTCAATCACACCCATAACTAACAAAGAGACGAGGGTACAACCCTCAGACTGTGGTAGATGGTACTCGAACCCTATACCTTCATCGCACCTCCATGGGAAACCCTATCTAGTTCGGAGTATAGGGCATGAAGATGGGTATCAATGATGAAAAATGTCGTTGGTTGATCTCACAAGGCCGAGACGCCGTCACTGAATGAGGACCCACACACCATGAGAATGATGAGTAAAAGAACCAAGAGAGAAGCCACCACCTACCTGAGATAGATAATAGGAAGGTAGAAACATGGGTAAACCCTAGAGAGCATATCCCTTTTTGGGTGCATCCCTAACCCCTCCCTCATATCCCCTTATCCTTTGTTGTGAATTTGACCATTCTGCATCAAATTTAGGGTTATGGTTTAGCGGGGGTTTTTCAAAGATCTTGAGGTAGGTATTCAAATTACTAATTCCTATAGTCTTGATCATGATATCATACTTATAGTTGTATCTTTCATTTCTATGTTGGGAAATTTTATTTTAAATTTGAAATAATGAATTGATTCCCTTGTGATTGTGAGACCCTTCACAGATCCCATTGGACTCATTGGAGATTTGAGAATAAGCTTGATAGTAGCCCATGGGGTGTACCAATACACTTAAAATAATGATTTATGAATGGTAAAAGGGGTAATAATGGGTTAATGTGATTGAATTAAATCCTTATTGCATGTTTGACAATGGGATTTAAAGGTTTGATTGGCTTAACCTTGAAGGGTTGATGAGTTGTGAAATAAATGATGATAAATGGATTAATGGGTAAATTTTCCATATTGTTCCTTGTGATATAAGTGGATAACCATGGTTGTGTTTGATAAATTAAATGGTTCACCATGTTGAAAATGGTTGATCAATGAGTTATGAATGTGGAACCATGATATGTGTATATGCATGTGAATAATGAGTTGTGGGTCAGGGACTACTACTTCAAATACTCATGGGGTGATAGACTACTACTCTAGGCCCCTGATATATATATATATATTTGTGTGTGTGTGTGGTTATATATGTGAATGTGAACGATGAGTTGTGGGTTTGGGATAGTTGCTCCAAACACCCATAGGGTGCTAGACTACTACTCTAGGCCCCCGACACATGAATGTGAAATTATAAATTAAATTTAATGATGTAAATCCATTAAATAATGAATTATGATATCCCTTTTGTGTATATTTTAGACTATGGCATGGGTCAAAGAAAGTATGATTGGTTCACGCATCACTGTGAACCCAGGGGGGCTATGTTGTTGATTAAAGAATAATAAATTTGAATCCTGTTTAATTTTTCTATTTGTTCTTTATTCTTTATACAGCTACATACACTATTATAGAGTGTATTTTTTCTTAGAATCCATTGGTGGTGGACAAATGAGTTGGACTCACACCCTACTTGGACAGCCTGATTGGTACCCGGATAAACTTCATGTTTGTAGGATATGATAAGGGAAATATCCCTATATTAGATGGCTAAGTCGGGATTCGAGATAGAGAATGGATGAGAGAACTAGACATAATTTTGGGGCCTTCTTGGGAGGTGTAATTGTCTCTTTATTTTTTGGTTTTCATTTGACACATGACACATATATGTCATGACATATTTACTACTTTGGTTATTGGTTATTTTACATGTTTTGGGATTCTACATGAGGTGTTTGTCTTTATTGGTTATTATTTATTATCATTTGGATATTTTTTATTTATTTTTCTTGTTGTTCTTATTTTATAAATAGGGTATAGTCTCCCTATATTACATATTAGACCCTCGCTACTCATCAGCAACCTCTAGTGTATGGGGAGGCGCACTTGAGGTTATGTGGTGAATCGGCTCAGGGCACTAGCATGTGGTACCCAGGTTGGGATGTTATAAAGTGGTATCATAGGTAGTTTAATTTTATTTCTAGTTTTATTTTTATTTGTGAATGGTATATAAAATACTAGGGTGAGTTAGGCCTTGGTCATGAGCTCATGCATGGGAGTAGCTAACCCATGTGTGGGGGAAACCCCAAGTACTTGGGGAGGTATTTTTGTTCTTAATGTTTTCTATTACAGTTGAATTTTTTTCACCTTAGGTGATTCACTTCTTGTTTGATCTTAATTATTTATGAGATTTTCCTCATGGCTCAGTATGGAATAAGAGTTGGGTATACATACATCATTCTAGGCACTCAGAAATTTATGTGACATGCATCGTGATAGGAACACACAGAAAATAATGTTACGAGTGGGTTTTGGGGAATGAAAATGATTTTCTTTATTTAAGTATTTTAAAATTAAATGGTTCTTGATGATGAATTAATGATGGGAAAAATGTTAAATGTGGTAATTTTAAATGGTTAAAATGGGCGTCTAATGAGAAACTTATGATATGGAATTAGTTACCCTATGTTATCCATGGACCAGGTTAGGGATGGTTGAGGGTAGTGATAGTGTCTTGGTTTTGACCGTGGGGTGGTGTATGAGGGATGAATTGTTAAATATTTATGTTAATCTCTCTTATGTAAATGTGTTAATGATGTTTTATGTGTCCTAAGATATTTTTTTATCATTATAGCGACATGTCTCCATGAAAAAGTTTGTTGGTGAGACGACATGAGGACATTTCTAGAAATGTGCCTCCAATAGTGGGACAAGAGGCCCAAATAGTTTCGGGTGAAGGAGTGGGAGATAAGTTTTGTGAGAACTTTTCTCGCTTTATTCAATTCATGGAGAGAGACCCAGGGCGGGATGTGTGTAATATGTATGATTTAACCTAAGAATTTATATTTCAGTATCCACCGAAATTCACCTAAGAGTGTGTACTTGAGGCCGGTGAGTTCTGGATTAAGTCCATCCAGACAATTCTTAACTATTTAGAGACTCATGTTGGGAAGAGGGTCAAGTTGGATACTTATATGTTGTGAGGACCAGTGAAGTACTGGTGGGATATTCAATCTCGGGATGAGCAGTTGGAGAACATGTCATGGAAGGAAATTCAGGAGAAATTCCTGGAACACCTTTACCCATAGATGCTCAGGTAGGAGAGGATGGTATAGTTTATGCAGTTGGCCTAGCGAAGTATGTCATTGATAGACTATGTTGGTTTCTTTATTGATTTACAACTCTTTATCCCAATGATAGTAAGAGATGAGGAAACTATGGTGAGACATTTTGGGGATGGACTTAAATGTGAGACTAAGTCCTAGGTGAACATCTTACGATTGAATAATTTTATTGAGGTAGCAAATTAGGCTCCCATTTTTTAGGGGAATTTGAAGGAGGCTTCGAGTAGAGTACAGGTGGTTTCTACTGGATGACCAATAGATACGCCTTCCAAGGGTAGGAAGTGTTACTATGAGAACATCAACCAAATTAGTGGAAAACAGAGTATCAAGGGTGAAGGATTAGTTACCCAGATCGGTAATCGAGTATACTTCCATCTGTGAGGTAAGTCGGGTCACATTCATAGCAAGTGTCCCTAACCACTGATAGAGTCTATTGCTTGTGGAAATATGGGTCCTCTAAAATGGTTCTTCAAGAACCTGTGACTGATGGGTAGTGATGAAGGAGCTAGGCCAAGCCAGAGTACTAGAAGGGGGTCTTCTACCCCATACCAGTCAGGCAGTTGGAGTAATACTGGTCATGGTGGTCGAGGTGGTGGACATGGTACTTTAGGGAAAGATCTCCCATATCAGTAGAGTAGTGCGACATAGGGAACCCATACTGAAGCACAGGGTAGAGGGGTAGTTCAGTTACATGTAGTTTATCCTACACTTGTGGATTATGAGTTTGTACCATCAACAGTCAGAGGTACTATTCTTAGAGCTTATACACTTGTTATTGCATTATTTGATAAAGGAGCCTCATATTATTTTATATTTTCACAACTTTTGAAATGTTTGTGTCTGACAGTGGATTTTATGAGTGGTGTTATGATGATCAAAACACTTTTGGGTGTATGGTCAAAGGATATATGTCTATACAAGTGATGTGCTCTTGAGGTTGGTGAGTATTGTTTCCTTTGGGATCTTTACATACTTGATATATCATGTTTTGACTTGGTCTTGGGTAGTTGTTATCATACTGATCCTGCATCGATTGTTACCATATGAGAGTGACATTTACATCTCCTTAGAGTAATATTTATATTAATTGTGGATAATGGGGTATCTAGGAAGTTCATGCATGGCCAGTTCATCAGTAACTAAGGGATATCACCACCCAGGTTTTGAGTATTTTGTTGGATGATGGGGTTGTAAATCATAGTGTCTTTACATGCATAGTGGATCAATTTTAGGATGTGTTTCCTAAGGATTTATCAGGGCTGAAACCTGAGAGGGATGTTGAGTTTACAATTGATCTCATTCCTGGAGTTGAACCAATTTCTATTCCACCTTACCAAATGGCACTAATAGATCTTCAAGAACTTAATATTCATTTGGAAGAGTTGATGGATAAGGGATTTATCCATTTGAGTACGTCACCTTTGGGTTCTCTAGTTTTTTTCTAATAATGGTGATGATACATTGTGTTTATGTGTCAATTATCAAATGTTGAGATAGATGATAGTGAAGAACCAGTATCATCTTCTATGTATCAATGATCTCTTTGAATAGTTGATAGGAACTTGTGTTTTCCATAAGATTTTTTTGAGTTTATGGTATCATCAATTGAGAGTGAGAGATTCTGATGTACCATGGACTGCTTTTAGAAGTATTTATGGCCTATATGAGTTTTTTAAATGTCGTTCAGGCTAAAGAAATATACAACTGTGTTTATAAACTTGATGAATCGAATCTTTCACCCATATCTGGATCATTTTATGTTTGTTTTTGTGAACAAAATCTTGGTGTACTCCAAGACTCGTAACGATCATTCCTGACATCTTGAAATAATCATGAGTAAAATAAGAGAGCATCATCTATATGTCAATATAAGTATAGATTTTGGATCAACTAGATACATTTATTGGGTCACATCATCTCTGAGGAAGGTGTGTTAGCAGACCCAAAGAAAGTTCAGGTAGTTGTTTCTTGGTAGCAGCCCAAGAATTTTTTTGATATCTGAATCTTTATGGGTTTGGTGGGATATTATCAGAGATTCACCCAAAACTTTTTCCATTTAAAAGTACCAATTTTAGGATTTACTAATAATGGTATCAAGTTTAAATGGTTTTGATCATGTCCTTCTGGGAATTGAAGAAGCGATTGACTACTACATTGATTTTGATCCTACCCAAGCTGGATGAGGAGTATACCATGTTTTGCGATGCATACGGGATCGGACATGGAACACTTTTGATGTAGGTAAATTTAGTGGTGTCATATGGGTCATGATATTTGAGGCCATATGAATGGAATTACCCTACGCATGATCTCGAGTTAATCGTGGTGGATTATTCCTTAAAGTGTTGGTGGCATTACCTATTGGTTGAAAGGTTTGTTATGTATACTGATCACAAAATCTTAAAGTACATCTTCCCATAGTGATATTTGAACCTACAGTAGTGAATATTAGTTGAGTATGTGAAATCATTTGATTTTGAGCTAGCATGTATGCTCAGGAAGGGAAACAATGTTACTGATGCTTTTAGCTAGAAGACACAGACTCAGGCAGTCCAGGAGTCTAGCCCTGAGTGGAAGATGATGAATTTATTTACTGAGATGTACCTAGAGGTTCAGGAGGGATAGGATTAGATGACCCTAATATCCTTATTAGTTGATTTGACACTTATGGGATGGATCAAGTAGAGGTAGTATGAGGATCCAGAGTATTTTTCCTTGAGGTAAAACCTTAAAGGTGGGGATCCACCTTCTGATTAGACCATAGATAAGGATGAGATCATCTATGTTTGAGGTCATGTATTTTTTCCTACATGTAAGCATGAGGAGATTATGCGTGATTTTCATTCCTTGAAGTGGGTGGTGCATCATGGTTTGAACAAAATATACCATAAACAACATCAATAGTATTGGTAGTTGAGCATGGAAAGGGAGATTTTAGGTTTTTTAACATGATGCAACACCTTTTAGTAGGGAATGTCGAGCATCGATAACCTGGTGGTTTATTATAACCATTTACTATTCTGAAATATAAGTGGGATGACATTACCATGTACTTTTTGGTAGGTATTTTGAGGATCCCTCATAATAATGACATGATGTGAGTGATTGTAGACTAGTTGAAGAAAGTATCTCATTTATTTCCAATCCGGGAAACTTTCATAGTTGATCAATTTAGGGATATATATGTTTGGATGATAGTTTATTTTAATGGGTTTCCATGGAGTATATTTTCAGATTGTGACTCATATTTTACTTCTCACTTCGGGAAAGTCTTGAAGAATGTGCTTGGTATATAGGTGTTTCTGAGTATGGATTTTCACCCATAGACGAAAGGGAAATAAGAACATATTATTTATGTAATAGAGGACATGTTATGGGTGTGCATCCTAGACTTTGGTGGATCATGGTAGAGGCACTTAGAATTGGTTTATTTCTCCTATAATAATAGTTAACAGGTGATTATTCAGATGGCACCACATGAGGGGTTTTATGATAGTCCATGCAGATTGCCTCTATGTTGGATGGAGGTGAGTGATTATGATTTTTTGGGACTAAGTCTTGTGCAGGGGACATCAGAGCATGTTTAGTTGATTTGAAAATTTATGGATTAGTAAAAAGTTGATATAATTCTTATTCTAATCAATGTTTTGACCTATTGAGTTTACAGTGGTAGATCGTGTATTCCATCGGTTGTCACTAAGATTGGTTCACCATCGGATACATAAGCTGGGCAAGTTGGCGCTCAGTTTTGTCATGCCTTTTGATATTTTAGAGAGGATCAGACCAGTGGAATATCAATTGGATCTTCCACAGAGGTGTAGTTCTATTCATCATGTTTTTCATGTTTCATGGATTCTACAGTATCACCCTGACCCCTCTCATGTGATTGATGTTGATGATGTTGAGCTTGAGTTTAATGCATCCTTTGAGGAGAATTTGATTTATGTTGTGGATTGTAGTGAGAAGGTGTTACGGGGAAATATTGTATCATTGGTCCAAGTGTTGTGTCAACATGGTCATGTTTAGGAAGAAACATGGGAGAGGGAAGCAGATATGAGGGCCTAGTGGCCTGACCTTTTCACTGTAGAGGCTTAGTGATGCTTTAGAGTACAACTCAAGGATAATTTGTTATGAGGTGGGGAGATTGTAAGATACTAAATTTTGTGGATATTTATTGTTCTTTTTATTAGGTATTATTTTACCATTATTTTTATCATAATTTTGTTGGATATTTTCTTGGGTGCATCCGGGTGAGTTTTTTGAATTTTTAGGGGGTGTTTGGGCAGTTCACAGTTGGTGCATGGTTTTCCCAAACCATGCACCCACCCCCAAAAAACTATGCACCCTCAAATATAGGGTGTTTATATGCCTAGTTTATGGTTTTTCAAACCATATTTCTACCTAGGAGAAACCATTCTCCCCATAAAGTATGGAAACGTGGTTAGGGTACATAGATCATCAAACCATGCAGCCCCACCTAAGAAACCATGTGCACGGGATTTTATACCCCCAAAAATTTTATAAAAAAAATCCTAAACCCTTATTTTATATCCCTAATCATTCCCACTCAACCTAATACAAATTTCCTTTCTCTTGGAGGCTTTAGAGAGGATTCCAAGGAACTTTGAACCTCTTTAGATGTGAATCAAAGATCCAGTGGATGATATTGAACCCTATATAGTATATAATCTCTTTTTATTTAGATTCCTCTCTCTCCCATCTTTCTTCCCCTTTGTAGGGGGGTGATTTTCCTCCATTATTGATGGTTTAGATCTGGTTTTTGAAGGACCTCATTTCATTGGATCTTAACCCAAGGTTTTGGTGTTAGATCTTATCCTTCGTTGTGAATTCGGCCATTCTACATCGAATTGAGGGTTAAGGTTTGGCGAGCGTTCATCAATGATCTTGAGGTAGGTGATATAATTGATAATTTTCATAGTCTTGACCATGAAACTATAAGAAAATGGGTCTATAACCATGAACCTATACCCACGTTTTAGAGAAACCATGGGGATAGATTTTCTAGATAAATATATACCCATGGTTTTTAAGAAATCATGGGTATAACTCCCCCTGATTCCTCATTCCATCACATTCATCCCATATGTGAACCCTATACTCTCCCATACCAACCCTATTCTCCCCTAATTCCTCTATCATCCATCATGATCATCCTCCATGTGAACCCTCTCATCTCCCATGTGAACCCTATTCTCCCTCAATTCCTCTATCATCCATCACATTCATCCCACTAAAAGCTAAAACCCTAGCTCAACACTCTACTTACTTCTGATTTTGTTATTCCATATTTTGCTTCCGTCCTCCCCGTTAATGCTCAAATACATTATGTTTTATGGTGTGATCTTCATGGTTTATGGTTGGCTCACCAAGTTTTGGTCTCCACTTCTTTTTTCCCTATTTCCTTATGGGTTTCTCCTTCCCTGTTGTCATGTTTGGTTTGGTCGAACCCTAGTTCAAGGGGTTGACCCAATTTTTGTGGTTTCTTTGGTGTTTACGGTTCATGGTAGTTTATTATTGGTTGTTTTTCCATACACCATCAATGTTCATGCATTCTATATCATGTGTTGTTGATTCGAGATAGGTTTTCCCATTACCTAACTTTTAATTTTGAAATCATTGATTCCTTGGTGTTTTGAACTTATGTTTTAATTATTAAATTATAGTTTTAATTAATCTTATTGGATTTCCAGGGTAAAAATTTTTATTTATCTTATATTTATTTGAAAGGGAAAAGTTTTACTATTTTAAGGGCCAGTCCAAATCTGGTTTTGTGTGACTGGTCACACAGTGCGTTTATAAGATTTCTCAAATGGCCTTTGAAAATAGTATTTTTAAATTTACAAATATGTTTAGGATTTGAAAGTGATTTCTCAAAGGTGTCACTTGTAATTTCATGTGATACTTGAAATTAAATATATTGTAAAAAGATTTCAAGAATTTTTTGGAATGAAATGTAAGGGTTTCAAATGGTTTGACTCCATTTAGGTCATGAATTAAATTAAAAGGTGATGTTTAAAACCATGGAGGTTTTGGGATAAATGTTTGTTTCCAAATTTCTTTTGGATAACCAGGTTGTTTTTTAAATGGATTTCAATATGTTTTGAAATGGTTGGTTTTTAAGATATGTTTGAAATGATATTTTAAATTATTTAAAGAAATGTGTAAAGTAGCTTAGAATCATGATTGTTATGTTTTCAATGGCCCATTTTCCATAAGTGATTTTAAGAAGTGTATGATTCCCTCATTAAACCCATGCAACTATTGTAACCCTTCCCTATTTTTCCATGGTATTTTTACATGTGATGAGATAACCATGGTTTTGAGATTTGATTAGTTAATTAGTGTCTCTAACCGCAAGTAGTTGTTGAGTATTGACGGTTTCTATTTATTAACACTATAATTTCAACCCTTATGAATATTTCTAATTTGAAATTTTTTTATTGTATATTAATTTATATGCATCTTCTCATTTTCTATGATTTGTGATATTTCGTTTCATCACAGATTACACAATAATTGACATCTTTCTAATTAAAATAGACTCACTATTAGCATCATTAAGGGATACTTTTAACGAAAAGAAAATTTTCCAATAGATATTTCATAACTACTCTACTCTATTAAAGGTTTGATTTTTTTCAATGAATTCATAATTTGTTTATACTTTTATTCAATGTCATTTAATACTATATATTTTTATACACTATCAATTTTTTAATGTCTAATGTTAAAAAAATGTCATTTAATACTACCTATTATTATACACTATCATTTTTTTAATGTCTAATATTAAACATTGTCATTTAATATTGTCTACTGTTATACATTGTCATTTAATACTATATACTATTATTAGATACCTATTTAATGTTGTATCTATTTTTATACACTGTAATTTTTTTAAATACTTGATGTTATTGATATTTATTAATTTCAATGGAGGACCTTCCCATTTATTTTTCAGATGTGATAGCTAATAAATCATAGACTGTTGTTTTTTTAATACTTCATTGATTTATTATCTATCCCATCTATTGAAATTTACAAGAATAAATGGGCATGTCCTTCATCTTTTAGTTATCCCATATACTATTGTATCTCACTAAAATGTATGGGAATATACCCAAATTTGGGTATCTACCCAAGTACTTTCTCTTATAAATACATATTTCAAATTCAAAACACAATGTACAAAAATGAATGATTGTTTGGTTTCTCTTAATATATTGTTTTTTCTATTATAATTTTTTTAGAAATGAAATGATGGTACTCTTTATAATTTTTTAAATAAATTTTCCTTATTTTAAGTTTAAGAAATGATGTCTTAGTATACTCTGTATCTGAATTCCATGTATCCTACTATTTCATGTTATCATTTTTCAATGTTTGGGTATCTTTAAGTCAATTTTTTTAATAGGATTTTTTGTAAGTGGGATTTGTTCTATAATCCTCTTAAAAAACTTTAAAGTTTAGGGACACAATGTTATTGGGTGCTCCTATTTTTTTCTCAAAGATAAAATTCTTGAAGGATTAGTATTTTATTTAGAATTTGGTTTCTTTATGATGGATTGACTTATGTGATATTTTTGGTTTTTGTCCATAGTTCATTTCATTTTTGATCACTACAACTGAATGTATATAATCACCAATTCTTGAAGTATTAAATTAAACAATCATTAAATAGGTCTAATCATCCTATTTGACTAAACCAATCCATTTGATTTTCCCTAATCATTATTTTTTGTATTATCTATTGATTGTAAAAAAAACATCATTCCTTTGTGTTTTTTTTGCAGGATCACAAATTTCTATCAAAATTTGTGGCCCTATACCAGAATCAATTTTTTTGAAAAAAATTAAAATTCACTATGAGTTTTAGGTATATTTTTTTATATTTCAATTATTTTCCTTTTTTTAAATTTAGGGGTTTGGGGTTTTGATTTTTTGATTTTTTGGTGTTTTTCTAGAGTATTTTGGACCTCACTGTGGTGGTTTCAGGTTGTCATTGTCAAAGGTGACATTCAAAAGTATGAATAGGTAGGCACATGAATATATAAGTTCCCCCATATATATATATTCACTCATGGTGGTATGAATATATATATTGGGTCTAAGTGTGCTTATGTATATATATGAAAAATGAATATGTGTGCAAGGAAAAGGAGTATATGCATGTATAAGCATATATATAAGGATCCCATTGTACATATTTGGCCATGAAAATATGTACATAGTGGATAGGTTTCCTTATACATATGATAAAGTTCATAAGTTTGTAAGTGGTAAAGCGAAGATTCGAGTTTCCATCGTCATAAGAAAAGCACCTTGATTTTGAGGTAGGTTCCCTTATGCATTAGCCTCTAAATTTAAAGAATCATTGATTACTTGTATTTCACACCATGTTTTTATATTAAATATTGATATATATTTCCTAGAATAATTTTTTAATATGAAATTAAGTAGAATGTCAAGTTATAACAATCGAGGAGATGAATTCATAAATATATTTTTTCCAACCAAGAATAACTATGATGCAATCTTCAACTATATTATTAATTTTTTGTTTTATAATAATTTATTAAAATTCCCACTAGGAGACATATATGTAGTCTAACCCAAAATTATTTGATATAAATTGTTCCATATAGAATGAAAAAGCTAAACTGAACCAAACCAAACCAAAATTGAACCTCTCCAAACAGAACTGACATGCATAAACCTATTCTAACCTGACATAAACTAAATTGAACTAAACATTACTAGATTGAATCAAATTGAATCAACATAAAAAGATCCAAATCAAAATAAACCAAATTAAATTAAACCTACATAAACTCAATCAAACTAAAATGAACATAACTGAATTAAAATATACTAAAATAAAACATAAAAAATAAAACAAACTAATTGGATTATCCTAAATGGACTCAAAGAATACCAAAATAACCTATATAAAATTGAGATACATTGAATTATACTAAATTTAATGAAATATGACATAATAAAAGTAGGAAAACCCAAAATAATATGAATTTTATTAACCTATAAAGAGTAAAACTGAATATTCTTAAATGAGTCTAGAATAAATTAAATTAGCCTATACTGAACAGATAAATTAAAACTAAACAAATATAAAACAAATAATATCATGTTGTACGAAAGTGAATCATACATAATCATTATAATCCAGTTAAACCTCTCTTGACTTGACTTAATTATGATTGTGTCAAACGTAAAGAACCAAGATGAACCATAGGAAACCAAACTAAATAAGATTAATAAGATTAAACTAAAAATGAGTTGAACTAAATAAAGTGGCACCATACAAACCCATAATAGATAGAATAAAACCAAATAAAAAATTGAATGAAACATTTTTTTTAAAAAACACAAATTAACTGAACCTTCCTAGTGTAAACGTAAATCATATCAACCAAAATAGATATATAATGATCAAAATCAAGAAAATAGAATTCAAATAGAAAAAAAATTGAATGAATATAAATTGGACCAAGTCAAACTAATCTAACTTGAACTAATCTGATATTACAAATGATGAATCAAATTGGACTAAATATAATGAATTCAAACCAATATAACTACAACCAATATGAACTAAACTGAACTAAAACAAATTGATATGAACCAAATGTAATCAAACTGAATCGATTAGAACCCAAATGAATGAAATTTTCAAAGATAATATAAATAAAAACAAGACAATCTAAACCTAATGAAAATGTACCAAAAAACTTGTATCGACCAAAAATGAACTAAGTTGAAACTCAAGCCAAACTGATTATATACCATTAATATGAAGATTAATTGTTAATTAATAGGAATGTACTATTTGACAATATCATTTTTAAACTTGGATATGTTTCCCCCCTTTCTTGTAAGAACATGATTTCACCCATGGGGTGATGTGGTTCTTATATATTGGGTGGTGACTTGTATAGTCACAAGAAATAGGTATGTTGTAGTTTAGTTTTTATTTTATTTTCTTTATCACATCATCCACTTAGGTATTTTACCACTTTTTATAGACATAGGGTAGTTATATTCTACAAAGGGGGATAGAAGGGCATTGGAGGCAGCTACGCAGTTTTCTTTGTAGGGGAGGGAGATCAAGGTAGTGGAGGGATTAATTAGTGCATTTCATTTTTTTTCTACCTTTATACTATGTTACTTATATTTATTTTAATTTCCTTCATCATGGATTTTCAATGTTATGGATGGGTCATGTTGAAATTTTATTTATTTTCGACTGCTATTTTAATTAATTGTTTGTGGGTGAAATAATTCCCAAGTGGTGATTCCTTGAAGCCTGAACACTTATGACATCCCATGGGTGTATCCCATCCACCTTAGTCTATCATAATCATTACTAAATTAGAGTCTAACTAGTTCATTACTATATATGAACCATGGGAGGGCCTAGGAAACATGGAATAACTAGGGAGGGATTGTAACGTCCCGGTTTCGGAAGCCACCCAGAGGCGCCCTGTACCAAGTTGGTCACATGGCCTCAAGCGCATTTCCCCAAATTCCAGAGGCTGCCAAATAGCAGTGAGGGCCTTGGGTGTGATAGTGGGGAAACTATTCCCTCATTGGTATAGTAACACAGCAGAAGTGAATGGATATACAATAGCAGAAGTAGTAATAACACCATACAGCAGTATACAGCGAAATACTGAAAGTAAGAAACAATAGGAGCACACATATAAATGATGAAAGATACATGTATCTATGAAAGCATCCAAACACATAACAATGCAGAATTAAAGTACTAAACCAAGGTACAAAATAAAGCAGATAAAACTCCTCAACATCGCAAGCCTCAGCTTGGTCTCATGCTCTCCAACTCCATAGCAGTCAAGTACCTGAAGTAGAAGGGTGTTTTCCCTTATCTATACTTGAGAAATATAATCTTTTTGGACCCAAAATAATGACCTAAATAGGGTGTGAGACTAATCCCAGTAGGTAACCACCAAAATATCTGTGCCTAATAGTCAGTGAATATATATGGTAGGAAATAAGTAAAAATAAGCAGTAAACATTCCTACAGCTCAAAGAATTCAATTCCACATATCAAGTAAGCATCTAAACAAAGCAGGAAACCCTATGGGAAGTACTCTCAACCTAACCCCTCTGGTTCAACCAAAAAACACAAGAAACCCTCTGGTAAGTTCACATAGTCTAACCCCTCTGGTTCAGCTTAAGTATAGGCTATCTGAGGAAGCACTCTCTTTCAATTCCCCCTATAGTCTCGTATCCGTAACTAAAAGGTGCTATGGGGAAGCACTTACGTCACATTCCCCATGTGGCCTACGTCAAGGAACTACAGACACTCTGATGAAGCACTTACATCAATTCCCCCTATGTTCTTGCATCGTAAAATTAAAAACAGACACTCTGGAGAAGCTCTTACATCCATTCTCCCTATGGTCTACTACACCAGGTTCTCACGGCCCTATGTAAGTCAAACAAGCACAGCAATGTAATACAGCCAAATTAAACCTCAAGAACTACTTGTCTAAGAGTCTACAGCATAACATCATGTCAGATAGACAAACACTTCATCCTACAGTACTAGGCGTGGTGAAAAAAAAGGCAGCCTAACAGGCTAAGCAGGACCAAACGGTCATAAACAAACATGCATGGGAAAACACTTCCAAATCATAGAAATTTACCCTATTCACATTCAATTAACCTTTATTCCAGCATACAATCATAACAGGAAATTAACCGGGCTATAACAGTAAACATGCAATACCCCATTCAAGGGTATTGGGAAATTTTTCACATATAACTCAAAGACTTTCTACAAAAAGTCACAAACCACCTACCTCGATGTTGTAGGATCGTTATAAGTGAACCTCATGCCTTGAATCACCCAAGAACATCGTAGATCTACAAAAACATCTAACATGTTCAACCGAGGATAACTCTTGGAAGAGAAGCAAACAGGAAATGGGGCTCTATAAGAAGTAAGTGCTTACCAAGGTAATCCCAACGCAATCAATGGCGGTCAATTCAGAGAACGAATGCTCGATCGGGGGCTCGTGGAAGAATCATGGTCGTACGGACACTCTCAGAAGAACTAGGTCAAAAAGGAGGTGTTTCTATCCATCAGACGCGACCCCAATACATTTAATGAAAAAAAAGTACACGGCGTGTACTTTTGAGGTACACAGCGTGTACTTTCCCTTACCGAGCCCCACTTTAGGCGGCCTCTAGGTCACCACACAAGGCTGTGTGCACATCCATTACACGGCCAGCACAAGGATACCTGCGATAATCAAGTACATGGAATGTACTCATAAAGTACACGGAATGTACTTCAAAATTTTTCCAAAAACTCCACTTTTCCTTAAAAACACCAAAAAAAGGAAAACATACCTGAAAATAAGATCCAAGTTCTTACAAACTTCCCCCCTTAAAGAAATATGTCCTCGTATTTCCTTATTAAGGTGGCGTAGAAGAAGAATCCTCAAACATCTCCGGCCACTACGATCGTACATCGGCCTCCCTCTCCTAAGTCTCACCCCATAATCGCTCGTGCTACCATAGCACTCATACTAGAAGAACAGACCGGCCACGGAGAACCTTCGTACTTCAATCAACAATCTGGATAAGATTCTACTCAAAAGATGCATAAACCTCTAACTCAACTTCCTCAGGTTGAAAATTATGAGACGGTTATAAGAATTAACGTCGAAGCTGAGAAATGTGGAAGACGTCGTGCATTGCCCGGTACCTCTGGGGTAACTGCAACTGATAGGCAACCTTCCCAACTCTCTCCAACACTTCGAATGGCCCAACATACCTCGGTGAAAGCTTACCCTACCTCCTAATCCTCCTGTGTCCCAACCTCGGTGTGACACGCAAGAAAACCTAATCCTCAACCCCAAACTCCAGAGGTCATCTTCGTTAATCATCATTAGACTTTTGTCGAGAATGTGTAGTAGTCATCCTCTTCAGAATCAACTCTATCTGATCTATGGTCTCCCGAACAAGACGAAGTCCCAGCATAGCTTCCTCTTCGGCCTCCATCCAATATAAGGGTGATGGGAATGGGATACCATACAAATTCTCATAAGGTTTCATCTTAATAGTTGCTTGAAAACCATTATTGTAGGAAAACTCCACAAGAGATATGTGCTCCTTCCAAGAACCTCCAAAATCCAAGATGCATATTCAGATCATGTCCTCAAGAACCTAAATCGTACACTCGTACTGGCCATCTATTTGGGGTGGTAAGTTGTACTCAAAAGTACCTGTGTACCCAAAGCCTTCTGAAGCTTCTGCCAGACTTGAGAAGTAAAACGGGCATCCCTATCTAAGACAATGGAGTGAGGAACTCCATGTAAATGCACAATATCTCATATGTAAACCCTTCCCAGATCATCAACACTGAAGGTATCCTTGATTGGAAATTACTGAGAAACCTTCATGAGTCTGTCAATGAAAACCCATAAAGCATCATTTCCTCGAGGCGACCTCGGAAAACCTGTCATGAAATCCATCGCGACATCATTCCACTTACACTCAGGAATGGGTAACTGGTACAAAAGATTTTCTAGTCATTGATGTTATACCTTTACCTATTAATAGGTGGAATACCTCATGAAGAAACTAGAAACATCTCTCTTCATACCAAGCCACCAATATTGTCGGTGTAGATCACGATACATCTTTGTGACACCAGGATGAACTGTCCAAACTAAGGAATGAAAGTCCTATATCATCTCCTCACATATGTCTACTGGTACCCATACGCGCCCATGAAAACACAAGATCCCATCCTCGCCTATTGTTCATCCAGGAATAGGGTCCTCTCCTACAACACTCTCCTGTAGGAATAGGCCTTTAGAAACTGATAGTTTCCTTATTCTCATTCGATCAAGAAGAGTAGAGGTAACACCTAAAGAAGATAGAAATGTTTTCCCCTGTTTTCCATGCACCTCCAAATGCATATCAGAGAACATAGCCATAAGATGACACTCACTACTAGCCTCCTGAACTGCCTGTATCTAAGTTCTCCTACTCAGTGCATCTGCCACTGCATTGTCTTTCCTATGCGTATAGGAAAGCTCAAAGTCAAAGGACTGAAGGTACTCAACCCAACTTCGCTATCTCAAATTCAGGTCACGCTGAGTGAAGATATACTTGAGACTCTTTTGGTCGGTGAACACCACAAAATGATCTCCCAGAAGATAATGTCTCCAACAGCATAAAACATGAACAACTGCAACCAAATCGAGATTGTGCATCGGATAATTCCTCTCATGTGGCCTCAACTGCCGAGACCCATACACAACAACTCCTTCTCCCTGCATAAGCACAGCTCCCAGGACAATACTTGAAGCATCACAGTAAATAGTATAGCTTTTTCCTGGCTCTGGAAGTACTAGTATCGGTTTTGAATTCAACCTCTCTTTCAGCTCCTAAAAGGCTGACTCACAAGAGTATGACCACAAGAACTTTTCACCCTTCTTAGTCAGGCCGGTAAGTGGCGCTTCTAAGCATGAAAAGTCATGTATAAAATGTCTGTAGTATCCATCCAGCCTTAGAAAACTTCATACCTCAAAGACATTCTTCGGATGCTCCCAGGAAACTACTGCTCTCACTTTCTCTGGGTCTACTGATACTCCTGTCTCCGAGATAACATAACCCAAGAAGTGAATTTGGTCCATTCAAAAGTGGCATTTTGAGAGCTTAGAATATAACTGATGCTATCTCAGTGTAATCAAAACAATATCAAGATGGGTAGCATGGTCATGTCGAGTGTGAGAATACATTAATATATCTTCCATGAAGACTGCCATGAAAGAATCCAAGTATGGATGGAACACTCGGTTCATCAGTTCCATGAAAACTGCAGGTGAATTCGTGAGACCGAATGGCATAACCATATACTCGTATAGACCATACCTTCTCTGAAAGGTTGTAAGAGTTATATCTGATGGTCTAACTCACAAATGATGGTAACTGAACCTCAATTCAATCTTAGAGAACACCCGGGATCCTCTAATTTGATCAAATATATCATCAATCCTTGTCAAGGGATATCAGTTCTTGACCATCGACTGGTTTAACTTATAATAATCTACACAAAGTCTGAAGGTATCATCCACCTTATTCACAAATAGGATAGGAGAACCCCAAGGAAAAGTATTGGGTTATATAAAACCCTTTGTCTATAACTCCTCCAACTACTTCTTGATCTTCTTCAACTTAGGTGTATCCATCCTACAAGGAGTAATGGACACGGGTGTCGCTCCTGGCACGAGCTCAATAGAAAATTTCACCTCTCGCTCTGTAGGTAAACCTGAAAGTCATCTGGAAAAATGTCCCTGAAACGATCCACCACTGGATGAAAGTCCATATTTTAAGTCTCCTGGTCATCCAGATATAGACTTGAAATCTAGGCTATAACTCCTCTCAACCCATGATACTCAAGTCCCTCTTTGCTTGCCGGTACATCCCATTTTCCCTTATGAAGAAATGATCCGCCCTTTGGTGATGTGAAACTCACCCTACGACAATAGCAATTGACAACTGCCTGGAGGGAAACTAACCAGTCCATTATGAGGATGGCATCATAGCCCGTCATCTCTAAGACATAGAGGTCCCATAAGAAGTGACACCCACCAACCTCTAGAGGGAACTCCTTGCACCTATGTACACTAGTCATTCTTATCCCCAATGGAGTGTCCAGCATCAATATATCAATAGAAGAAAAGATACAGAGCCCAAGGATCTCCAAAATAGCAATAGATATAAAGTTATGGGAAGCCCCTGTATCAAAAAGAGCAGAAGCTAAAACTGAGGCAACTATAATCTTACCTCAAACTGTAGAGGGTCTGGGATCCTTCTCCTACTGGGTCTGCTCCACTGCAAAAGTTTGGCCTGTACCGTGGCCCTGTAAACCTTCCTGACCACTCTGAGATGATCCACCATGTTGTCGTTGAAAGCCTGGAGACTGACTACCACGGCCATGGCCTCCACCTTGACTTGAATAGCCGGAAGAACTCCAGTTCCCAGACTGGTAAGAAACTGGTGGTGCTACTCCTGAACACAGAGTCATAGAAGAACCCCTATCTCCAGCTTCTGGTGAGAAAAAACTGAGAGAAACGTTGAATATGACCCATATTTCCACAAGATTGGCACTCAACTAGGTCTCTCCGGAAATGTGACCTCGTATTCCCTCTCTTACTGCACTGGTAGCACACCACCTGGCTACCATAAGAAGTGTCTCGCCTCCTTGTATCACCGCGTGAAGACACCCTGCGGCGCTTCCTACTATCATTAGGAGGGATACTAACTCCAGATGTCAAGCCACCCTTGCTCACAAATCCAGAATCCCTCAAATTTTTCTCTGTGATCAACACCTGGTTGACTATAGAAGTGATGTAAGTCATCCTGAATATGTTCACCTACAATCAAATGTCATGCCTGAGACCATCCTCGAACTTCCTTGCCAAGAATAACTCATCACCTCCTATAATAGGCATGAAGCATTGCAGTTCTATAAAGCGAGAACAATACTCCATAATAGAAAGAGTACTCTGCTCTAAACTCATGAACTCTCAGGCTCGATCATCCCTCAAAGTATCCGGGTAGAAGTAGTCGTAGAAGGCACACTGGAACTCATACCAGGACATAAATTGCTAGCATCCCACCTGTGAGATCACATCCCACCATCTCTTGGTGGAATCCTAAAGCATATATGTAGCAATCTTGACCCTCCTCTCTGGAGGCATCTCTATGCGATCGAAGATAGACAGCATGGATTCTAACCATGACTCTACGGCCTGAGGTCCTCCTTCCACTATGAAGGTGAGAGGATGATAATGGTGGAAAACCTGTGTCAGCTCTGCCATAGACGGGGCAGGATGCGGTACTCCGTGGAAGGTCTACATGAACCTCGTGAATCCCTCTCAGAACTATGCGTCGTCACCTATATCTGGAATGATGGTTGGTACCAAGACTGGCACAACTGGAGGATCTGCAGGTAGTACCTGATCAGCCATGTCTGGTGTCTTATCATTGCCCAGTAACTGGCGGAAAACCGGAGGACGTCTCAGTGGCATGACTCTGAAAGGTCAAGCGCACACCTTAGATCAATATTAACAAGGACTGCAACTTATAAGTACAAGATAGAAATAGGAGAAAGAAAGCATTGAAGTTTTTCAAAACATGGGTACACGGCGTGTATAAAGACTATACGGCGTGTTCCCTGAAGCCTTTTACATGGGTGTGTACTCCTGCCAAAACTGGTCATGTAACACCCCATACACGGTGTGTTTTCCTAACACATGGCGTGTACTTAAATTTTCATTCCCTGTTCGAATTCTTCTATATGGATAACCCACACGATTCTCATAGAATAAGACTATACAGTGTGTTCTTTCTAGAAACGGTGTGTACTAGATGGGCTTCACCGACCCGTGTTGTTAGTGACGCAGATGGATACACGGCTCAAACTACACAACATGTTCCATATGGACACGGTGTGTAATAGAAAAGACTCAATTGACCCGTGTTATTAGTTACACGGCTGGTTACATAGTTCTACAACACGGCGTGTACATCTGGTACACGGTGTGTCCTACCAGAGATTTCCAAACCTCGTGTCCCTGCCCACACAGTCTGATACACAGCTAGAGACTACACGGCATGTACATACAATTCACAGCGTGTACTTAAGAAAAACATTTTCTTCCCGAACAGAAGAACACATGGCATGTATTCATCATTATACAGCGTGTATTCTGGGTTTTTCTGGACAGTAAGCCTTAGAAACTACTCCAGAAGCCCATAAAACACTAAAAAAACATTAAAGTGCCAAATTCTGATCTGTGAGGGCCTATACTCCCCGAGAATCAAATATTGGCATCTTATACATGTTATAACAAGAAAAACAAGGCAATGATCTACCAAATTCCGGTCCATGAGGGCCCATAACACCTCAAGAACCAAAGTTTGGCGTTCATTCAAACAAACCTTACACAAATCAATACCCTATCAAAAGCAGGTATTCTATCAAGGCATCTATCACAACAGCATGAATATCCAACACAACATCTATCACAACAACATGAAATCACTAATTCACCCTAAACGGCATAGAAATAATGCATGACATGTGATTTCTAGAAAGTGCCTATATGATGCATGAGATAGAATACCCTCATATCACCAGGTTGCAACAGAAATAGAACCTCAATAACATCAACAATAACAACACAATATATGTTAATCTCCCAATGGTGAAAATCAAATCAACTGTAAAATTGAAAAACTAGAAAAATTGCAATAAACGAGGTAAATTGCATTTTCCCTATACATGGGTTAGCTACTCCTGGGCACAGATTATTACCAAGTACCTATTCCATATTATCCCTGACTATAGGCTCCAAACAGTAAGTCAAGAACAAAAAACACCTTTGATACCACTTTGTAATGTCTCGGTTCTGGAAGCCGTCCAGAGGCACCTCGTACCCGGTTGGTCACATGGCCTCAAACACAATTACCTGAATGCTATAGGCTACTGAATAGCAGCGAGGGCCTTGGGTGTGATAGTGGGGAAACCATTACCTCATTTTCAAAGTAACATAGTGGAAGTAAACGGATATATAATACCAGAAGTAGTAATGACACCATAAAACGGTATACAGTGGAAGACTGAAAGTAAGAAACAATAGGAGCACACATATAAATGATGCAAGATTAATGTGTCTAGGAAAGCAGTCAAACATGTCACAATGATGAAATAAAGTACTAAACCAAGGTACAAAAGAAAGAAGATAAAACTCCTCAGCATCACAAGCCTCATCTTGGTCCCATGCTCTCCAACTCCACAGCAATCAAGTACCTGAAGTAGAAGGGCGCTTTCCCTTGTCTATACATGCAGCAATATAATCTGTTTGGGCCCAAAAGCATGACCCAAATAGGATGTGAGACTAATCCCAGTAGGAAACCACCAAAAGATATGTTCCTAACAGTCAGTGAATATATATGGCAGGCAATAAGTAAAAAGAAGCAGTAAACAAGGAAGTACTCAGTAGTAAACATTCCTACAGCTCAAAGCATTCAATTCCACAAATCAAGTAAGTAGCTAAACAAAGCAGGAAACCATATGGGAAGTACTCTTAGCCTAACCCCTTTGGTTCAACCAAAACAACACAAGCAACCCTCTGGGAAGCTCACACAGTCTAACCCCTCTGGTTCAGCTTAAGTATAGACTCTCTGAGGAAGAACTCGCCATCAATTCCACCTATAGTCTCATATCAGTAACTAAAAGGTGATTTGGGGAAGCACTTACGTCACATTCCCCCTGTGGCCCACATCGAGGAACTACAGATACTCTGAGGAAGCACTTACATCAATTCTCTCTATGGTCTCGCATCGTAAAAGTAAAAATAGACACTCTGGAGAAGCCCTTGCGTCTATTCTCCCTATGGTCATCTACACTAGGTTCTTACGGCCCTGTGTAAGTCAAACAAGCACACCAATTCAATACATCCAAAGTAAACCTCAAGAACTACTTGGCTAACAGTCTACAACATAACAGCATGTCATATAGACAAACACTTCATCCTACAGTACTAGGCGTGGTGAAAAACAAGACATCCTAACAGGCTAAGCAGTACCAAACAGTCATAAACAAACATGCATGGGAAAACAATTCCAAATCATAGCAATTTACCCTATTCACATTCAATTAACCTCTATTCCAACATACAAGCATAGCAGGTAATTAACAAGGCTATAACAGTAAACATGCAATACCCCGTTCAAGGGTATTGGGAAATTTTGCACATATAACTCAAATACTTTCTACAGAAAGGCACCAACCACCTACCTCGCTATTGTAGGATCGTTATACATGAACCTCAATCCTTGAATCTCCCAAGAACACCATAGATCTTCAAAAACGTCTAACACATTCAACCGAGGATAACTCTTGGAAGAGGAGGAAACATGAAACGAGGCTCTAGAAGAAAAAATATTTTACTGAGGCGATCCCAATGTAATCGAAAATAGTCGATTTAGATAAAGGATGCTTGATCAAGGGCTTGGGTAAAAATCGTGGCCATACTGACGCTCTCGTACAAACTAGGTCAAAAAGGAGGTGTTTATATCTGTCAGACGCGACCCCAGTACGTTTAATGAAAAAAATAAAGTACATAGCATGTAATTTTGAGGTACACAACATGTACTTTCCCTTACTGATCCCCGATTTAGGTGGCCTCCAGGTCACCACACACGGCCGTGTGTACTGTCGTTACACAGCCAGCACATGGCTACCTACGGTAACCAAGTACACAGCATGTACTCATAAAGTACATAGTGTGTACTTAAAAAAAATTCCAGAAACTCCTATTTTTCTCAAAAACACCAGAAAAAGGAAAACATACCTAAAAAGAAGATATGGGTTCTTACAGTCTAACTAGGTCATTACTATATCCAAACCATGGGAGGGCCTAGGAAACATGGAATAATTGGGGAGGGATTGGGAATATCTTCACAATTCTATTGATAATGACTATGAAATACTGATGATTTTAGAACATCTTTAAGGTATACAAGTTAAACTCTTAGTAAGTGAGGATATATTGGAGAGATTCATCAAAACAACCAATGACCAAATCAAGGAAACTCAATTTAATTTCACAAGGATGGATACAAGAATTGACCAACTCTCCCAAAACACCCAAACCTGTATAAATAGTTTCAAAGATCATGAGGTACTACTTGCAAGAATAAATAGTGAAAGGGAGAAAAAAATAATTCAATCACAAGCTAAAATCCACCCAATTTATTGTGGTTTGGTCTTCACTTTAAAAAATGGAAAGAATTTGGAAGAGAGTAGTTTCCTCATGGAAGCGGTTGGGGATGAAATTGAAAACATATGATATAATACTTCCAACTAATTGAAATAATGTTTTCATATAATATAATTATCAATCTCAATATATTTCAAAAGTAAAAGCACCATACAAACTAAAATATATTGATTTCACTAATTATGATTTCTTATATAATATTGGTTTTAAAGCAAAAACTATTTATAAATGAATGAGGGAAATGATGATAATTATTCAATCATGTCAATGGTGGATAAAAGAATGAGTGGAAAAGATTTATCCCCAAAATAATCCCAACTAGGGTATAAATTCATAAAAAAAATGTGCTTATAGTTGTATTTATTCTGAAGAATTCATACAAAAATACAAGGCCTATAGGGAAATCATGTTACTATTAGAGGTTTTTTTATAGGGAATTAGATTTCTAGAATAATATATCCTCAATTATAACTCAATTAAATCCAACATTTTAGGGGAATAGGCCTTAGATTATGAAATAGAAAATTGTAAAGAATAAACATTCAATGAATTAGAAAAATCTATTTATAAATAACATTTTTGATTTCATGGTAAAATTATGTGATTATTATTGCATTGGTGGTCAATTCCAAGAAGGGTGTAGATAAGGACTCGTTATTTATCTCTCAAATCCCAAAAAGAATCGAGGAACATAATTTATATAGAGGAAGGTTAGAAATATTAGTGAAGGTACCATGTAAGAAATACTTGATTAGGAAGGTGTTCCAAAAAAATAGTGTCCCAAGAAGATCGAGAAGAACAAGACCAAGGATGGATATTCAATTGAAAGAATAAGCTTTTATAATGGTATTGACATAGGTAGACTTCCCATGATGAAGCAATTAAGATAGTATGAAAATTCCTAGTATGTGCACTGGTGTGAACAAAGTTCATGAGGTATCTAATGGCATGCTACCATAAGAGATCTCGCTTCCAATATCGGTCGATGTTGGGTTCACCATTCATGCATTTTCTTCATACATGGGTTGAAAATGCGATACTATGTAAGGGCATACTTCCTACATGATCCAACTATAGCTTTACCATGAGGAAACCCACTTAGTATGTGGGAATCACTGATACATTCCATGAGAACAGAATACCACATAGACACCCACATAGTAAGAGTAAATCACTCATAAATGAAAACTAAATAGAGACCCTCTACAGTCGCCTATCTTCTCCTACACGGTCTCCCATTTTGAAAAATAGATCACCTAGGCCACACCAATAAATATTAAAGGTTATCATTTCCATAGGATGGATGAAGATAGTAGGAGAAGGAGGATAGATATTTCCTACTCAGGGTTTAAGAGAAACCCTTAGAAAATTCCCTAGATAGATAAATCATGTTTTTTGGTTTCTATGAAACCCCCATCCCTATGGTTAATTCACAAGCCTAGGAGTCAGATATTCCTCCACAAACTCTCCTTGTGTGAAAAAAAATATTTGAAGCATCTTTTTTTTATACCATCATGTATCCCTTATATATGAGTATCCCTAATGGGTTATCCCTTTCTATAATACAGAAAAGAGTAGATCCATCATCCCTAAAATTTCCTCACATGTATCTTCTCCATGAGATTTCCTCTTAGATGTACTTACATTGTGAGTCAACCAAGCATAGCTCCCTACTCTGAGGGAATCCCTTACAGTTTAATGCCTTCTATGAAATAACCAAGAAAATTCATTCTTCTTAGGAATCCCTCATGGATACATCCTCTATGTTCCGACTAAGTAGGCCAACATACCATGAAATACTACTATGCAGATCATCCTCAAGTATGGTATAAGATCCCCTTTTCCTTAATAATGCCTATACACATCGAATTTAATCATCTTATGGAAGTTTTTTAAGTTTTTATCAATAAAAGAGAGATCTATACCTCTATTTTTTCATTCCATTTACCAAGATTATCTTCCTAGGATAATAATCTCCAAATGTATTCCATGGCTTCATTCTTCCACATTCAAAACCTCAAAGGGGCATAAATAAACCTTCACTAAAACCACCTTATATACATAATCTTGTTATTCAGTGCACCATAGGGATCACATATGATTGTATATTATCATTAGTATTGCATCTCTGTAAGTTTACTTCCATATATATGGGATAGATAGTATGAACAAAATCATGTATTCCCTTAATAATATGGAATATTATTGAGGTAACACTAGGAAATCATGCATGGCTCAAGCTTCCCACCTTAGATGAAACATAATCTACATTTGGTCAGAATAGGAAACAGTGTGGTTCCAATTAATGTGAATTGTGGTTTGTTTCATGTTTAAAGGTTTTAGAAGATGTTCATGATGTATAAGAGGGTATAAAAATTGGTAAATCATTGGTTACCTTATATACTTACTAGGTAGAGGACGGTATACCAACTGTAACATCCCAGGTGATTAAAGAATAATGATTTTTCATATTTATTAATATTTATGAATTATATAGTGGTTTTACCTTAATGGGGATGTTATATCTGATAGAGTTCTCGACATGCAACAACTAATTTCTTCAAAATACTACGTTCCACACAACATTGAGTTATACCAAAAAATAATATAATAATATTAGTATTTTTTTTAAATGGTAGATAATGCCTAGTCATTGTATTAGAGAGAATGAATAAGACTCACTGAAATATGATTAAAAATTTTTGTTAAATGTTTTTACATTTATCCAAAAAAATTAGAGTCTTAAAATTAGAATGAATCCAATTTTAATCATAAAATACACTAATATTTTTAAAAAGTCATTTTACCACCTTTTGATGGTGAACCCTTTTTAAATCTAGTTTTTTTTTCTTTTATATGTTCTATTTGAAAAAATAAATTTATTCTTTAGAAGTGGGACATCAAAATTTACTTTGGTTTATTTTTGGTATTTTTATGATAAAATTCATTTTTTAATGAATAGTGAAAAATACTGCATTTTAATTCAAAACTGTCTTTTCGTCTCATTTATTTATATAGTTAGATTATCTTTTAAATTGGTTTTAAAGTATAATTAGATTAGGTTTTTATCATTTAATCAAATTATGGTCATTGGAATTAATTTCACATTTAAATTTGATATAAACATGTGTCAATCTTTTGATGGTTTTTACTTTTTAAAAACGTGTTTTCTTGTTTTGACAATGGGATTTAATTTTAAATTAATTACAGAAAATTTTGTGTTTTGAATATGGAAAAATGGATTCCATATTTGGAATCAGAAGGTACAAATTATGTAAATAGATACTTTTTATTTTTGGATATTATGAATGGTAACTTCAATAATTATTTTTATTTACCACAGTTAAAGGGTAAATTAGGTAAATAAGGGTAAAAATAATATTATAATAATATAAAACCACTCTAAAACATGTCCTAATCTTATTGGATGATTCATGGTTGACAAAAAAAATCCTTATGCCAAACTTTTTGAATTTGGGAGCCACTTGGGTGTGATAATTACATGTTATAATAATTAATTTAAAATAAAGAGAAATATAACATAAACATGTATCTTTTTACTAAAACAATTTTAAGGTGGGGTTATATAATTGATATATTTGACTATAAATAGTAATTATAAATCTAAAAATAATTCCTAAATCATGGTATTTTATTGATAATTTTTAGACATTAAATAAATAAATTAAATTTTGACACGATGATGATGTAGTGATTACCTTATTAATGAAAGATTCAAATAAATATTATAAATATTAAAATAAATATAATTTGAAAATTTTAAATTCATCCACGAATTTTTTGGATTATTATGACATGTTATATTTTAATTAATGTAGTTTTTTCTAATGAATCAAGTTTTTATGACTTTAACAAAAATCAATTACTAAATAGTGTCAAAATTGACATAAATTAATTTTTAAAACAAATATTATTTTATTAAATGATATAATAGTCATAAAAATATAAGATTCATCCAAATGAATTTTATAATGTTACAAATTTCATTAATGATCCACTTTAGGTTCTCTTGGCATTTTATAGTAAATATATAAACCATATAGTGTAAAAATACAAGAAGACATGGTAAGAGTTAATTTATTTAACTAAGGGTTAAAACCAAAATATAAGGTTAAATTTGTGACCTAAACTTGTATAAAACCTATTTTTTGAGAGTATTTAGACTCATAATAATAATATTATAGAAATATATCACTTTGGAGCTATTATAATTCGAAAACCAATTTATAATAAAATAATATTTCAAGACTTTTCTAAAGTGTCCCTCCTCCTTATAAAAGGCCACCACATATACCCACTTACTCACACCTCTAAATCCCTTTGGATCATCAAAATTATAATCAACTAAGTTTCCAAAATCCCTCCATTCCTCCTATAATCCTTACCTTGGGTAGAAGGCAATTCAAGAAATCCTTTTGACTCAAATCAAAAGGAGTTACCTGATTTAGAGGCAACGTCTCCTCTCAAACTCCTTTCGTTTATTTTCCTTATACATCCCCCTAACCTATTTTTATTCCATTATTTTATAAAAAAATAGTATAATTAATATTCTAGGATGTTTTATGCTAATTTTTTAACCTATACTTACACACACCACCATCTAATGGATATAGAACATACTGTTTATGTTTACGGCGAACTACTGCCTCACAAAACGATGATTGTTCAATTTTATCCTACCACCTATCATGGTGGAAATTATGATGGAACTGTATTTATATATGATATATATTATATTTATATTGTCTCTATACTTCTATAATTTTTCTTTTAACATAGCTTTATGCTTTTCATAAGGTCTAAATACGATAATTTCATTTGAGGAAGTGTGGACTACCGCCCCCTCAAAGTGATATGACTCATTCAGGCCATACATGGAACGTATAAAGGATGTATTTAATTAAAATATGTTACATATATAACATATATATTATAATTTAATTATAATATACCTATTTATCATTTATTTTTCATTCCTTTAATATGATAAATAAATGAAAGTAGCGTTCTTGTATACGTATGGTCTACAATCTCCATGAACGGTGCACTTCATTTCTTATCTCCAAATATTATGGATTATTATAAATACATATATACTGAATATATATGGTATTTAAATCATTAATATCATTATATAGATGATTTACTTATGACAACATGGATAATTTTCATGAAAACAAGTTCATTTTTTAATGAAGTACCAAACATCAATAAAACATTCGATATGAACTCAAATAATTAACTAATTGTTATAACATGGTAATAGGTGATATAAAATGAATAATAATCATTAAAAAGGTTCTTAAGAAAATTTAAATTAACCTAAGTTTATTATTCAGGAAATTACAGAATGAACAATACAATTCGGACTCAATGTAAGGGAAATCTTAACTCAATCTCATTTTATTGAGTCAAATATCCATGTCATTGGTTTTATTTTCCAAGAATATGTGTGAATGACCTCTGATTATTTTACATTGAATATCCAATTATTTTTGGTGTATTTATATTTGTCACACATAATTATATCATTGATTTATCCTTAATCTAAGGATAATATCTTTGTAAGGTACTTCGTCTCAATCTCCTTTCATTAAGGCATATTTTGATTTATATGTGACTTTATTTTATATGATATATAATAAACCCCCTTTGACTTTAAATTTCATTTAATGGTTTTCAAAAGAAATATTTTTCTATGAAGCATTTTACTAAATGAAAAAATGAATGTTTCTTTTTAACATATGTAGCGACAACGACCTTTCCACCACCGTAGTCATTATTTGATATTTGGCTTCCTCTACAAGCCATAATGTTTTAAAAAAAATACCATATACCATTTTTATGTATTTTGGGTGTTGAAAATGGGTTTGATAAATGATTTATTATGTCAATATCATGAAATTATCTATTGTGATTTCAATGTGAAATTTTAGTTTTTCTTTATGCTTATTTTATTTGTTGTGATTATGTTATGGTTCTTGGGAATTTATTAAGTATACGGATGATTCCATGATAAACCAAGGGTGGGTGAGCCCATGATAGATCTCCAATGTATTGGGTAATGAGACAGAGTTAAACAATAAGGTTTCTCCTAAGAGATTTAGGTAATATACTGTGATGGTTATTCCAAACGTAACCATGAATGTTACTCCCTATGTGTCTATGAAAGCTACAAAGTAAGTATGATATGGATTCCATAAGTTATCATTATGATTTATTATTTCTATGAAGTTTTCATGATTCTTATAAATTCATGGGTTTATAAATATTCATGGACTAACGTTTTATTTCCTTATTTTATCCCTTACTGAGTTTTTATGCTCATCCCTAGTTTTTAAAATGTTTTCACAGGGTATAATGATGAGTAAGAGAAAGGAAGAAGTCAAGAATATTTTTATCAAGAAAACAAATCATGTTTTATTTTTTTAAAAGGGTTTACTTTGGTGGAAAAATGGATACTATTTGTATGATTATGGGATGATATGTATTAATAATGACCTAATTCTCTAAAACACTAAACCTAAAAAGATCCTCGATGTGAATTAAAGTAAAATTATTGACTTATCTCAAGATTATGTAATGTTTTAAGGATGGGGCCTTATAGTTGGTATCAAAGGGAGGTTCAGAAAACTTTGGAGATTAGGATATTTTCTTAAGAGTTATGGATATCACCATGGGTTTATAATTTTAAGGTTGATCATAAGTTCAATGTCTTATAAACCCATTTTGAGGCTTATGTTACGAAATTTCAAGGTAATTAACAGTATTTTTGGAGACATTTATTTTTGAGGTATTTATGGTTTAGTACTTTTGGGGATGAAAAATGAAAGTTATAGAATAACCTTTGAGGATAAAACATGTTATGGTTATTTTTGAGGATTTTATCTCATTTTTTTAATGTTATAAGAATTATACGGTTTTTGAAAAAGGACAACATGAAAACCGTGGGACAACCCGTCACGTCGAACAAGGCTATGGGAATCAAACCCACAACTGGAGTGCGATGAGCCTTTATTTCCTACCACTGGCCTACATGAATTCCCTGGTTAGTATGACTTGTTCTTTTTAGTTAAATCATTTTATCAATTAAGAATAATTTTATTTGGGAGAAATATATTTTATCAAATGGATATCCTTAGTATTGGAAAATTATTTGGGGATTAAGTGATAAATGTTATTTCAGAAGACGTTCTCTATTTTGGGAACTTTATATGATTAAGGTAAATATAATACTATGGGATTTTAATTGAGGAGTAATGGTTGAATTATATTTTGGAAGAATCTATGATTTTAATTATGGAATTATGGTAATTAGGTTATTTATGGAAATGATTAATGTTGGGAAAAATCTCGCAATGTGTCCTCTCAGTATGTTTTTTTGTGTGGTTGTCTTTGTTGACAAAGCCAGATGACTACAAGTGAGTATGGTTGGTGTTTTCCAAAGACATATTTTTCAGGTGGCGTAGTTTCCCGGTGTTTTCCAAATTTTTGGGCCTCAAAATTAGGAGTTTGATGTTGGAAAAGGAAGTATTTCTTCATAGGAGTGAACAGTATGGAGAATGTTGAAGAAAATTGGAAAAGGATGAGAACTGTGTACCACAATTCATAGACTGCATACCATGTTCTGGGAACGGTATACAGAGAAACGGGAACAGTACGTCGGAGAGGTTCGCAAAACCGAAAATGGTTCATGGTGTAAGGTGATGCAGTACCCAGATGTCTTGATGTCAGTGGAGGAGATCGATCATATAGGAGAAAAGCCGGTATGTAGACTGTATATAAAAAATGGTTCGTGGTTGGATTGTGGTTAGCGACGGCAAGAGGATTGGTAGGTAGTAGAGGCTAGATCAAATATTTTAAAATTTTGGGATTAGCTAATTTTGTGAATATATTTTTCTATATAAGAATCGCTAATCCCATCGATTACTATGGAGATCAAATATTATTAGAGAACATATTTTTTATCCAGGATTTTGGAAAATACTGAAGAAAGTTCGTGAAGGGAGGTTCGTGAAGTCTGAAGTGGTTCACAAGGAAGATATTCCGCTAATTTTTTTTTTGCAGAGAACTGTAACCCGCGAAGGACGAGGTACGCAGAAAAAGAAGGCGCAGTATGCGATAGCGGTTTGTGAAGGCTGTCAGTGAACAGAGAACAGTTCACAGACAGAGGGTAGTTCACTGAGGAGGTTCTTGGAGTCAGTACGCGGAGGCGGTATGCGACAGTGAAGGCAGAGGTAGTCCGCGGACAGAGAAGGTTCGTGGAAGAGGCATCAGTATGCGGAGAAGGTGATCTGTATACCATACCTGGTACACAGTACATGGAGGAGCAGGTGGTTCGTGGTTTGCACAAGGAATCTTGCAAAAGATTCAAATTAGTTTCCAAAATTATTTTCTGGTACTTAGCAGTAAATGGGAAGGTGAACTTCATTTGATGGTGAAAAAGTAACTTCAATAGAGAATCTACCTATAGTTGAGGATGTAGAAATTCATAAAAATGAAGGGACCTACATGTCCATAAACTGTGTTAGACCAAAAATTTGATAAACTGTGTGTAGATTCCTTTCCAAGAGTAGTGAGAGTAGGAAGAGGAAGATAGTGACCCTTTCCACTAGAAGTGATCCAGAGAAAGAGGCATAGGGATTGACCCTTGGGTATGTATTGAGCATACTCTAAACTTTTTAAAGGCAATGAGCTTGGGCATAGAAGATCTAGCCTGAACATTGTACTCGTTATTGGTAGTGAGCCTTAGTGAATTTGTTACATTGGAACATAGTCATTGTATGCTCCTTGGATGTAGCCTAGTGAGGGTGAACCAAGTAAAAATTGTTGTTTCATGTGCATGATTTCATATTTGTTCGTACATTACTATGGGAGGAAGATAGAATTGAGTTTTGTCTAACAATGAAACAAAATCCAAATGGGTGAAAGTTTTAATCTGTCATATCCTGATTCACCCCCCCCCCCCCCCCTCTTAGGGTATTTGACCTAGTGGATCTAAAAATTGGTATTAGAGGGAAAGGTTAAAATTTAGTGGTTCTCTCTCAAGAAGAAGAAATGGAGATGGTCAATCATAAAGGAATTCTGATATTTGACAGAAATAGTTTTTAACTATGGAAGAATCGGATGCAGCACTACTTCTGATCAGTAGGTATGGATGTCTTCACAACATCTATGCATGGAATATCAGCTGACATTAATAGTGGTGCCTTATCAAAATCTGAAAGAAGATAATAGGATGTTGATTATAAAGGGATCAATGATTTAGTTAGAGCCCTATAAAATGAAATTTATATAAAGGTGATGTCCTGTAAAACATCACATACAATGTGGGGAAAAATTAACATTTATAAGGGTGACTCAAAATTCTAAGAAGAAAAGATGTAGGTTCTATGGAACAAGTATGAGGATCTCAGAATGAATCCCAATGAGACTATTGATGCATTATTTGATAGGATAAATATTATTGTGGAAGACATACTGGGTCTTGGAGAAGTCATTGAAGATATAAATATTGTGAAATGTATCTTGAGGAAAATTCCACTGCGGTTCAATATAAAAGTTTCATTATTGGGAGACAAAGACCCAAAAGAGATGACACTAGATAACCTACATAGTACCCTTGTAGCATATGAAATGAGAAACGATGATAATGATGCATTGGAAAAGGGGAAGTCTAAGGAAGTGGAATTCAAGGCCATGAAGAATCTCTCTGTTGAAGATAGTCCTAAGGAGGACAATATGGATGATGTCATGTCATTTCTCTCCTCTAATCTGCAAAGGGGAAAAGGGAAGTTCAAAGTTAAACTTCTGTTTGCATGATTTCAATGTGGAAAGATTAGGCATTTTGCAACAAAGTGACCTAAGATGTTTGATGATGAAAATGAATAAAATAAAGAAATTCCCCAAAAAAGTATTCATCAAATGAGAAATGAAGGATAAGTACTAGGAGAAAGTTCTTCAAAAAGAAGAATCTACTTTCAAAAGAGGATGAAAGTTTAGAAGAATCTAAGGCAGAAGAGTTGGAGGACTAAAAGGATCATAAAATAGATTCTTTGGTAGATGTTGTCAGAAATTCATTAACAAGAGAACAAATTGACAATGAAGAAGTAGAAATTGAAGGAAGAGTAGATCTTCATGATAAATTAGAAGCTTCCCTTGAAGAGGTAGATATTTTGAGAGCCAAAACAAAGAAAGCTAAAAAAGTTGTTCATGATTCTAAACTCTTTATATAGCAACAGGAAGAAGAGAATTCTGAACTGAATGTAGAAATTGAAAAGTTGAGGTTTTCAATGCCAGAAATCTCAGAAAAGGTGGTTGAGTACAAAATCAAAATTGATGAATAGAAAATTGAAATTGATAGTTTGAATGAAACTGGAAAAGATCAAATCAAATGTATTGAACAACTAAAAGAGGAAGTCGTTAGTCTGTGATGAATAATTGAAGATTATAAAAAATTGATAACTCCTAGTTCGACATCAGAAAAGAAGATCATACAGGAAATAGAGAAGATGATATTTGAGCAGAGTGGTCTATCAGAACAGAATCAAAAATCAATTTTGAATGATAAGGTTGGTATGGGGATTGATCTAAAATAGAAATCAATTATGGTTCAAGTCATACCACAAGAACCCACTCCAAGATTGAATATTGATTAGGGTATAAACCAGAATCAAAAGATTTAGAGAACCCAAGGCACAACTAGGGGTGTATCATTGCCACATAGGAATGTACCTCACATAAGATGCTATTGTTGTGGAAATATGGGACACTTTCAAAATGTATGTTCCATAGAAAAGAGGTACCAAATGGAATAATACCAACAGAGGCGTTCGTATAGAGGTCAGAATTCCAGGTCATCGTTTGATGGTAATTGTTTCAGGTGTAAAGGACTCATACATATGGAAAGATATTGCACATCAACAATATAGAGAAATGTGTTGAGGCAGACTAAATTTGTTCATAAGAAGCATTTAAATGTATCATCAATAGAGTTGGAAATTCAAAATCAATTTGCAACTCTACAAGATGAAGTTGGTCCATCATATGCTGAGGAAGATCAAGATTATCATTCCAAGATGGGTATGAAGTCAAAGACCTGGGTCAAAAAGAAAAGTTTTGAGAAAGCAGTGTTTGTAGAAATTTCATTCAAGGCATCAGATCGCACTGGGATATGGATCATTGACAGTGGATGTACTTCCCATGTAATGGTAAATAAGGATCTAGTGACTGGAATCAGGTATGATAAAGAAGGTATTGTAAGATTTGGTAATGATGAGGGCTTGAAAATTATTGGTTCAGGAAAATCCAAGTTTGGGGGAAAAGACATGAGATGAGAAGATGTATTGGTTGTTGAGGGGTTTAATCACAACTTACTTAGTTCCAGTCAATTGTTTGACTCAGGGGATTCCATGAGTTTTCTAAGAAATTATGTATCATCAAAGAAAATGATGGTTATATTTTGTTGTAAGGAAATCATACGAAAGGGAATCTCTACCTCATGAGTGGAAAAGAAGATATGGGAATTGAAGTAAAATCTATGATCAGAGTCCTTTATGATAATTCAAGTGCTATAAATCTTATAAAAAATACATTCCATCACTCAAGGACAAAGCACATTGAAATCAAATATCATTTTATCAAGAAGAAGGTGGAGAAAGTGCTTGTGAAGTTGGAGTATGTGCCTATAGAACAATAGGTTGGAAATATTCTTATGAAGGCCTTACCCAAAGAAGGGTTTGAAAGGAATCAATTGGCTCTGAGAGTCCAGTCGAATCCCCACACTTAAAAAAAGTGTGGATGTGGGTCCCCATCTCCCCAAGGTATGATGTGTTTTTCCTTAATATTTTGATATGTGTTCTTTACCCTATTATAGAAAACCTTGAAGTTCCCTTTAGGTTCATTGAAAAAGGGGGAAAAAGTGTGACTATTCTTGGGGGACAAAAGACATAGGGAGAATTTGTTAAGTGGAGTAGCGAGATAGTGGGATTTGAAGTTGAGCTGAAGCTATTAGAGGATTTGTAACTTAGGGGGAGTATTAAATCTGATGATTCTTGAAGTGATCAATCAATGATTATATATCACGACAGCTGAGGTTTGTGATTAAATCAGTTTATTGGTATCATTATGGTATCAACAATTGGTGATTAGAAATGAAGTGATTCATTGATTAACTTTGCATTATACTCTTGTTTCTCACACTGAGCATGGCTCATGTGATCTTAGGGTATGTGTTGAGTAAATTGTTGATTTCTATCTTAATCGCATGAAGTGAATGGTGGTTGAAGTTGGAAGGAGTTTTAATGAGGTATCAAAATGCATAGAATTGTTATGATAAGAGTTGTCAACAAACCCAAATGGGGAGATTGTTGGGAAAAAAAAACTGCAATGTGTCCTCTCGGTATGTTTTGGGTGTGGTTGTGTTTTTTGACAAATCCAAATGACCGCAAGTAAGTATGGTTGGTGTTTTCTGAAGATAGGTTTTTAAGGTGGTGCAATTTCCCAGTGTTTTCCAAATTTTTGGGCCTCAAAATCAGGAGTTTGATGTTGGAAAAGGAGGGATTTATTCATAGGAGTGAACGATATGAAGAATATTGAAGAAAATTGGAAAATGATGAGAACCATGTACCAAAATTCATGGACTGCATACCATGTTCTGAGAACGGTATGTGGAGCGGCGGGAATAGTACGTTGGAGCGGTTTATGAAACTGAAAACGGTTTGCGGTGGAAGGCAATGTGGTACCCAGATGGCTTGATGTCAGCGGGGGAGATCAAATGCGTAGGAGAAAAGGTGGTACGTGGACTGCATATGGAAAACGGTTCATGGGTGGCTTGTGGTTCGTAGTGGCAGGAGGATTGGTAGGCGGTGGAGGTTGGATCGAATATTTGGAAAATCTTGGGTTAGCGGATTTTGCGGATATCTTTGCCTATATAAGAATCGTTAATAACACTGATTATTGTGGAGATCGAATATCATTAGAGAACATCACTTTGATTCGGGATTTCGGAAAAGATGAAAGTAAGTTTGCGAAGGGAGGTTCACGAAGGCTGAATTGGTTTGTGAGGAAGATATTTCGCCGAAAGTTTTTGTAGAGAAATGTAACCTATGAAGGATGAGGTACGTGGAAGAAGAAGGTGAAGTACATGATAGCAGTTTTTGAAGGCAGTCCACAAATAGAGAATAGTTTGCGGACAGAGGGTAGTTCTCTGAGGAGGTTTGTGGAGTCGGTACGTGGAGGCGATATGCGATAGTGAAGGCAGAGGTAGTCTACGGACAAAGAAGTTTCGCGGAAGAGGAAGAAGTGCATGGAGCAGGTGGTTTGCATACCATACCTGGTACACAGTATGTGGAGGAGATGGTGGTTCTCAGTTTGCACAAGGAATCTTGAGAAAGCTTCAAATCAGTTTGCAAAAGTATTTTCTGGTACCTAGCAGTACCCAAGAAGGTGGACCTCATCTGCAAGTGAAAAAGGAACTTCAAAAGATCATCTACCTATGGTTAAGGATGTAGGAATTCATGAAAATGAAGGGACCTTCATGTCCATAAACTGTATTTGACCTAAAAGTCGATAAACTATGTGTGGATTCCTTTCCAAGAGAAATGAGAGAAGGAAGAGGAATACAGTGACCATTTCCACTAGTAGTGAGCTAGAGAAAGAGGCATAGGGAGTGACCCTTGGGTATGCAATGAGCATACTCTAAACTTTCTAAAGGCGATGAGCCTGGGAATAGAATATCTAGCTCAAACATTGTACTCATTATTGGAAGTGATCCTTGGTAAATTTTGTATATCGGCACATAGTCGTTTTATGCTCCTTGGACGTATCCTAGTAAGGGTGAACCAAGTAAAAATCGATGTGTCCTATGCATGATTTCATATCTGTTCGTATATTACTACAGGAGGAAGATATAATTGATTTTTGTCTAACAACAAAACAAGATCCAAATAGGTGAAAGTTTTAATATGTCATACCCTGATTCGCCCCTCCTCCTCTTAGGGTATTTGACCTAGTGGACCTAAAAATTAACCTATCATGGAGAATATGCGATTAGGTTAATTACTTTTCAGTATGAGACTTTAAGAGTGATCGGTTTTATTTGGAGATACATGTTAAAATTTATCTTGGAAGACTATGTTATCAAATTCTTCTGATTTTTTGGTTTCAATATTAGTTGGATTATTTTGAGAAATTTTAAGGACATTTTTTTGTTGAATGGTCTGTTGAACTTTGGGTATTACTATTTAATTTTGGAGATTAAAAGTAGTCATTATCCTTATAAAGGATTATTTTTTGGGGGGATTGTCTGATCTTGTACTAACCATTTTGGTTTTGGTTAATGTTTTAAGATAGGATAAATAGATAGTTAATCTTTTGTGGATAAATATGTTGATTCATCTTAAATACTCATCAATTGGAGGTAAAGATGAGTTTATGGTGGAAATTGACTAAAGGATGAAACTCTACTTGTCAAGTAAGTATGTTACCTTATGTCCTTAGTCTAGTAAGTAAATGAATTCTTAAACTTTATGAAAAAGACCTTAAAAAACATTGTCCATTTACTTTTCCTACTAGGAAATCAAAGAACATTTAACCCATCACAAGTCTGTGGTTTTCTGATTGTTAACTTTCTCCTGATCATGTTTTTTATCACTCTCTATCAGAACAAGATGGTTAGTTTTTCTTCCATATTAATGTTCTCCTACATGGAATCCTAGTATGTGTTATCTCAGGTGACCTTTTTACTTCTCTTTATTTCTTTTAAAGTGATAGTTTTATTGACTCTTTTCTGATGTGGGGTTTCAATGTAGTAATTTTGAAAAGTGAAACCTTAGATACCAAGCCCAAAATTTAAAATTGCGAGGATGTAATTTCTAAAAGGGGGAAGGATGTAACATCCCAGATAATTATAGAATAATAATTTTTCATATATATTAATATTTATGAATTAGAGAGTGGTTTTAACTTAATGGGGATGTCATCTTCAATAGTGTACTTGACACACAATAATGGGTTTTTTTTAAATATTATGTTTCACACAACATTGAGTTATACCAAAAAATAATACAATAATATTATTAATATTTTAAATGGTAGTTAATTCCAAGACATTTTATTAGAAAGAATGAATATAACTAACTGAAATAAGATTAAAAATGTTTGTTAAATGTTTTTACATTTATCCAATAAATTTTAGAGGCTTAAAATGAGAATGAATCCAATTTTAAGCATAAAATACTCTAATATTTTTAAAAGGTCATTTTATTGCCTTTTGATGGTGAACCCTTTTTAAATCTAGTTTTTGTCACTTTTATATATTCTATTTGACAAAATAAACTTCTTCTTTAGAATCGAGGCATCAATTTTTACTTTTCTTTAATTTTGGTATTTTTATGATAAAATTCATTTTTTTAATGAATAGTGAAAAATATTGTATTTTAATTCAAAATCGTCTTTTCATCTCATTTATTTATAAAGTTAGATTATATTTTTAATTGGTTTTAAAGTATAATTAGATTAATTTTTTATCATTTAATCAAATTATATCCATTGGAAGTAATTTCACATTGAAATTTGATATAAACATGTGTCAATCTTTTGATGGTTTTTACTTTTTAAAAACCTATTTTCTCACTTTGACAATGGGATTTAATTTTAAATTAATTACTGCAATTTCTATGTTTTGAATTTGGAAAAATGGATTCTATATTTATAATCCGAAGGTCCAAACTGTGTAAATAGGTAACTTTTATTTTTAGACATTATGAATAGTAACTTTAGTAATTATTTTTATTTAACATGGTTAAAGGGTAAATTAGGTAAATAAGGGTAAAAATAATATTATAATAATATAAAACTACCATAACACATGTCCTAATATTATTTTATGATTCATGGGTGACCAAAACAATCCTTATGCCGAAATCTTGGCATTTGGGAGCCACTTCGGTGTGATAATAACATGTTATAATAATTAATTTAAAGTAAAGAGAAATATAACAAAAACATGTATATTTTTACTAAAATAATTTTAAGGTGGAGTTATATAATTGATATCTTTGACTATAAATAGTAATTAGAAATATAAAAATATTTCCTACATCATGGTATTTTATTTATAATTTTTAGACATTAAATAAATAAATTTAACTATAACACAATGATTTTTTTTAAAGTTTGGGGCCTAAGCCTCATTTTATTATTTAAAGTAAAGACCTATTTAGACTAGATAGAGGGATACCCATTACAAGCCCAAAGTCCCAAGGCCAAGTGGCCTGAATACTAGGCTTGAAAGCCCATTTTTTTTGCCCAAAGGGCCCCTCGGTGAATAGTACTGCTATAGTACTCGGGCTGCTACAATGCTTCTACAGTACCGCCCCTGCTATAGTTCCTTCTATAATGCCTATTCCACTACAGTTCCACCACTGCTACAGTGCTGCTACAGTGCCCTTCTACAATGCTACTACAGTACCTCGAAAATTAGTCCCTACCCATATTTGATCCTGGGTCTTTTGGATGCTAAGCAGGAACCTATACCACTAGGGTACATGCTCGTTGGCTATAACACAATAATTATGAAATGATTACCTTATTAATGAAAGATTCAAATAAATTATATTATAAATATTAAAATAAATGTAATTTAAAAAAATTGATTCCATCCATGAATTTTTTGAATGATTATGACATTTTATCTTTGATGTAATTTAGTTTTTTTGAAGGAATCAAGTTGTTATGACTTCAACAAAAATCAATTACTAAATAGTGTCAAAATTGACATAAATAAGTTTTTAAAACAAATAAAATTTTATTAAATGATATAATAATCATAAAAATCTAAGGTTCAGATAACTGACTTAGATAATGTTAAAAATATCATTAATGATCCACTTGAGGTTCACTTGTCATTTTATAGTAAATATATTAACCATATAGTGTAAAAATACAAGAATACATGGTAAGAGTTGATTTATTTAACTAAGGGTTAAATCCAAAATACAAGGTTACATTTGTGACCTAAACTTGTATAAAACCTATTCGTTTAGAGTATTTAGACTCATCCTTCTCTTTTCATCGAAATATGTCACTTTGGAGCTATTATAATTCAAAAATCAATTTATAATAAAATAATATTTCAAGACTTTCCTAAAGTGACCCTCCTCCCTCTTATAAAAGACCACCACTTCTACCCACTTACTCACACCTCTCAAGCCCCTTGGATTATCCAAACTCTGATCAAATAAGTTCCCAACATACCTCCCTTCCTCCTAGAATCCTTACCTTGTGCATAAGTAAATTAAAGAAATCCTTTTGACTCAAATCAAAAGGGGTTGCCCGATTTAGAGGTAACGTCTCCTCTCAAACTCCTTTCATTTATTTTCCTTATCCAAAACCCTAACCTATTTTTATTAAATTATTTTATAACAAAACCATTATCCTCAATATTCTAGGATGTTTTTCTTCTAATGGTTTGACCTACACTTACATACACCTAAATCTAATGGATATATAACATATTGTTTATGTGTGTGGTGAACTACTGCCTCACGAAATGATGATTGTTCAATTTTCTCCCACCACCCCTCATGGTGGACATTATGATGGAAATGTATTTATATATGATTTGTATTATATTTATATTGTATCTATTATTCTATAATTTTTATTTTAACATAGATTTATGCTTTTCATAATGTATAAATATGATAATTTCATTTGAGGAAGTGTGGACCACCGCCCCCTCAAAGTGATTTGACTAGTTCATGACATAAATGGAATGTATAAAGGATGGAATTAATGAAATTATGTAACATATATAACATATATATTATACTAGAATTACAATATACCTATGTATCATTTATTTTTTATTCCTTTAATATGACAAAGAAATGACAGTAGCATTCATGCGTACGTACGGCCTACCGTCTCCATTAATGGTGCATTTAATTTATTATCTCCAAATATTATGGATTATTATAAGTACATATATACTGAATATATATTATATTTAAATCACGAACATCATTCTGAAGATTATGGACTTATGACAACATGGATAATTTTCCTGAAAACAAGTTCATTTTTTACTCAATTACCAAACATCGACAAAACGTCCGATATAAACTCAAATAATTAAATAATTGTTATAACATGGTAATAAGTGATATAAAATGAATAATAATAATTAAAAAGGTTTTGAAGAAATTATAAATTATCCTAACTTTATTATTTATGAAATTAAAGAACGGACGAGACAAGTCGAACTCAAGGTAAGGGAAATTTTAACTCAATCTCATTTTATTGAGTTAAATATCAATGTCATTGGTTTTGTTTTTCAAGAATATGTGTGAATGACCTATGATTGTTTAACACTGAATAACCAATTATATTGGGTGTATTTATATTTTTCACACATAATTATGTCATTGATTTATCCTTAATCTAAGGATATGATCTTTGTAAGGGATTTTGTCTCATTCTCCTTTCATTGAGGCATATTTTGATTTATACATGGATTTATTTTATACGATATATAATCAAAACCCTTTCAATTTTAATTTCATTCAATGGTTTTCAAAAGTAGTCTTTTTCTATGAAGCGTATTACTAAATAATAAAAGGAATGTTTCTTTTTAACGTACACGGCGACAACAACCTTTCCTCCGCCGGAAGCATTATTTGATATTTGGATTCCTCTGCAATTTGTAATTTTTTTAAAAGAAAAATATATACCATATACCATTTTATGTATTTTGGGTATTGAAAATGGTTTTGATAAAAGATTGATTATATCAATATTATGAAATGATATATTTTGATTGCAATGTGAAAATTATATTTTTCCTATATGCTTTCTTTATGTATTATGATTATGTTATGGTTCTTGGGAATAGCTTAAGTATACTGGTGGTTCTGTGATAAACCAAGGGCGGGTGATCCCGTGATAGCTTTCCAATGCATTGGGTAATGAGATGAAGTTAAACAATAAGGTTTCTCCTAATAGATTTAGGGAATATACTATGATCAGTATTCCAAACGTAACCATAAAGGTTACTCTATATGTGGTTGTGAAAGCTACAAAGTAAGTATGATATGGATGCCACAAGTTACCATTATGATTTATGATTGCTATAAAGTGTTCATGATTCTATTAATTCATGGGTTTATAAATATTCATGAACTAACATTTTATTTCTTTATTTTACCCTTACTGAGTTTTTATGCTCATCCCTAGCTTTTAAAGTTTTTTCACAGGGCATAAGGATGAGTAAGAGAAAGGAAGAAGTCAAAAATATTTTTATCAAGAAAACAAATCATGTTTTATTTTTTAAAAAGGGTTTCCTTTGGTGGAAAAAAATTGATATTGTTTGTATGATTATGGGATGATATGTATTAATAATGGCCCAATTCTCTAAAACTCTAAACCTGAAAAGATCCTCAATGTGAATTAAAGTCAAATTATTGACTTATCTAAAGATTGTGTAATCTTTTAAGGCTGGGGCATTATAGTTGGTATCAGAGGGAGGTTTAGATAACTTTGGAGATTTTGATGTTTTCTTAAGAGTTATGGATATCATAATGGGTTTATAATTTTAAGTTTGATCATAAGTTCAATGTATTAGAAACCCATTTTGAGGCTTATGTTACCAAATTTCAAGGTAATTAATGGTATTTTTGGAGACATTTATTTTTGAGGTAGTTATGGGTTACTACTTTTGGGGGTGCAAAATGAAAGGTATAGAATAAAATTTATGGATAAAACATATTATAGTTATTTTTTAAGATTTTATCTCATTTTTTTAATGTTATAATAATTATAAAAATTTTGAAAAAGGACAACATGAAAACCGTGTGACAACCTGTCACATCGAACAAGGCTGCGAGAATCGAACCCACAACCAGAGTGCGAAGAGCCTTTATTTCCTACCAATGGTCTATGTGAAGTACCTAGTTTGTATGGATTATTATTTTTAGTTAAATTATTTTATGGATTAAGAATAAGTTGATTTGGAAGACATATATTTTATCGAATGGATATCATTATTATTGGAAAATTATTTGGGGATTAAGTGATAAATGTTATTTTGGAAGACGTTTTCTATTTTGGAAACTTTATATTATTAAGGTAAATAGAATACTATTGGATTTTAATTAAGGAGTAATGGTTGAATTATATTTTGTTATAATATATGATTTTAATTGTGGACTTATGGGAATTAGGTTATTTATGGAAATGATCAACCTATCATGGATAATATGTTATTGGGTTAATTACTTTTCAGTATGAGACTTTAAGACTGATCAATTTTATTTGGAGATACATGTTAAATTTTATCTTGGAAGACCATGTTATCAAATTCTTCTGAGTTTTGGGTTTCAATATTAGTTGGATTATTTTGAGGAAATTAAAGACATTTGTTTGTTGAATGGTCTATGTTGAACTTTGGGTATTAGTGTTGAATTTTGGAGATTAAAAGTAATCCCTCTCCTTATAAAGGATTATTTTTTGGGGGGATTATCTGATCTTATACTAACCATTTTGGTTTTGGTTAATGTTTCGAGATAGAAAAAATATATATTTAATATTTTTTGGATTAATAAGTTGATTTGTCTTAAATACTCATTGATTGGAGGTAAAGATGAGTTTATGGTGGAAATTGAATAAAGGATGAAACTCTAATTCTCAGGTAAGTTTGTTACCTTATGTCCTTAGTCTATGAAGTAAATTAATTCTTCAACTTTATGAAAAGGACCTTAAAACATAAATGTTGGTCGTTTAATTTTCCTATTGGGAAATCAAAGATCGTTTAATCCATCACAAGTTTTTTGTTTTCTGATTGTTAACTTTCTCCTTATCATGTTTTCTATCACTCTCTATCATAACAAGATGGTTAGTTTTTCTTCCATATCCATGTTTTCCTACATGGAATTCTAGTATGTGTTATCTTAGGTGACCTTTGTACTTATCTTTATTTCATTTAAAGTGATCGTTTTATTGACTCTTTTCTAATGTGGGATTTCAATGTAGTGATTTTGAAAAGTGAAACCTTAGATACCGAGCCCAAAATTTAAAATTGCGAGGATGTGATTTCCAAAAGGGTGAAGCATGTGACATCTCAGGTAATTATAGAATAACACTTTTTCATATCTATTAATATTTATGAATTAGATAGTGGTTTTACCTTAATGGGGATTCTATCTCCAATAGCGTACTTGACACGCAACAACAGGTTTCTCTAAAATCTTACGTTGCACACAACACTGAGTTATACTGAAAAATAATACAATAATATTATTATTATTTTAAATGGTAGTTAACACCTAACCATTGTATTGGAAAGAATGAATAGAACTAACTGAAATATGATTACAAATGTATGATAAATTTTTTCACATTTATCCAATAAATTTTAGAGTCTTAAAATGAGAATGAATCCAATTTTATTCATAAAATACTCTCATATTTTTAAAAAGTCGCTTTATCATCTTTTGATGGAGAACCATTTTTAAATATAGTTTTTTTCACTTTTATATGTTCTATTTGAAAAAATAAAATTATTATTTAGAAGAGGGGCATAAAAATTTACTTTGGTTTAATTTTAGTATTTTTATGATAAAATTCATTTTTTAATAAATAGCGAAAAATACTGCATTTTAATTCAAAACTGCCTTTTTGTCTCATTTATTTATATTATTAGATTATCTTTTTAATTAGATTTAAAGTATAATTAGATTAAGTTTTTATAATTTAATAAAATTATGTTTATTGGAAGTAATTTCACATTGAATTTTTATATAAACACATGTCAATATTTTGATAGTTTTTACTTTTTAAAAACATGTTTTCTCGTTTTGACAACACGGTTTAATTATAAATTAATTACTGAAACTTCTATGTTTTGAATTTAGAAAAATTAGTTCCATATTTGGAATTAAAAGGTCCAAATTTTGTAAATAGGTAACTTTTATTTTTGGACATTATGAATAGTAACTTCAGTAATTATTTTTATTTACCATGGTTAAAGGGTAAATTAGGTAAATAAAGCTAAATATAATATTATAATAATATAAAACTACCCTAACATGTGTCCTAATCTTATTGTATGATTCATGGGCTACCAAAACAATCCTTAAGCCCAAATTTTGGCATTTTGGAGCCACTTGGGTGTGATAATGACTTGTTATAATAATTAATTTAAAGTAAAGAGAAATATAACATAAACATGTATCTTTTTACTAAAATAATTTTAATGTGGAGTTATATAATTTATGTCTTTAAATATAAATAGTCATTATAAATCTAAAAATATTTCATACATCATGGTATTTTATTTATAATTTTTATATATTAAATAAATAGATTTAATTATGACACAATGATGATGTAGTGATTACCTTATTAATGAAAGATTCAAATAAATGATATTATAAATATTAAAATAAATGTAATTTGAAAATTTTTATGTCATCCACGAATTTTTTAGATGATTATGATATGTTATATTTTATTTAATGTAGTTTTTTTGAATGAATCAAGTTGTTATGGCTTTAAAAAAATCAATTACTAAATAGTGTCAAAATTGACATAAATGAGTTTTTAAAACAAATATTATTTTATTAAATGATATAATAGTCATAAAAATATAAGATTCGGAAAAATTATTTAGATAATTTTATGAATGTAATTAATGATCCACTTGATATTCTCTTGAAATTTTATAGTAAATATATTAACCATATACTGTAAAAATATAAGAAGACATGGTAATTATTTAACTAAGGGTTAAAGCCGAAAGATAAGGTTAAATTTGTGACCTAAACTTGTATAAATCCTATTGGTTGATATAATTTAGACCCATAATCATCTTAACATCTAAATATATCACTTTGGAGCTATTATAATTTGAAAATAAATTTATAATAAAATAATATTTCAAAACTTTCCTAAAGTGACCCTCCTCCCTCTTATAAAAGGTCACTAGCTCTACCCACTTACTCACACCTCTCAAGCTCCTTGGATTGTCCAAATTCTGCTCAAATAAGTTTCCAACATCATTCCCTTCATCCTATAAGCATTACCTTGGGAAGAAGGCAATTCAATAAATCCTTTTGACTCAAATCAAAAGAAGTTGCTTGATTTAGAGGTAGTGTCTCCTCTCAAGATCCTTTCATTTATTTTCCATATCCAACCCCCTAACCTATTTTTATTCCATTGTTTTATAAAAACACTAGTATACTCAATATTATAGTATTTTTTATGCTAATATTTCGATCTACACTTACACACACCTCCATCTAATGGATATAGAACATATTGTTTATGTGTACAGCGAACTACTGCATCACGAAACGATGATTGTTCGATTTTATCCTACCACCTATCATGGTGGAAATTATGTTGGCATAGTATTTATATATGATATATATTATATTTATATTGTCTCTATTATTCTATAATTTTTATTTTAACATAGCTTTATTCTTTCCATAATGTATAAATACGATAATTTCATTTGAGGAAGTGTGGACTACCGCCCCCTCAAAGTGATATGACTCATTCATTCCGTACATGTAATGTATAGAGGATGGTGTTAATGAAATTATGTAAAATATATAACATATATATTATACTAAAATTATAATATACATATGTATCATTTAGTTTTCATTCTTTTAATATGACTAAGAAATGAAATTAGCATTCATGCGTACGTACGGCCTACCATCTCAATAAACGGTGCATTTCATTTCTTATCTCCAAATATTATGGATTATTATAAATACATATATAATGGATATATATGATATTTAAATCATGAATATCATTCTGGAGATGATGGACTTATGACAACATGGATAATTTTCATGGAAACAAGTTCATTTTTTACTCAAGTACCAAACATCAACAAAATGTCTGATATGAACTCAAATAATTAACTAATTGTTATAACATGGTAATAAGTGATATAAAATGAATAATAATATTTAAAAAGGTTATGAATAAAGTATAAATTATCCTATGTTTATTATTTAAGAAATTAAAGAATGAACGAGACATGTCGGACTCAAGGTAAAGAAAATCTTAACTTAGTCTCATTTCATTGAGTTAAATATCCATGTCATTGGTTTTTTTTCAAGAATATTTGTGAATGAACCTTGATTTTTTTACATTGATAATAGAATTATATTGGGTGTATTTATATTTTTCACACATAATTATGTCATTGATTTATCCTTAATCTAAGGATACGATCTTTGTAAGGGACTTTATCTCAATCTTCTTTCATTGAGGCATATTTTGATTTATACTTTAATTTCTTTTATACGGTATATAATCAAACCCCTTTGACTTTTAATTTCATTCAATGGTTTTTAAAAGTAATATTTTTCTATGAAGAATTTTACTAAGCAACAAAAGGAATGTTTCTTTTTAATGTACGCGGTAACAATGACCTTTTCGTCGTCGTGAGAATTATTTTATATTTGTCTTCCTCTATAAGCCATAATGTTTTTAAAAGAAAAAAATACCATATACCCTTTTTATGTATTTTGGGTGTTGAAAATGGTTTTGATAAAGGATTTATTATATCAATATCATGAAATAATATATTGGTATTGCAATATGGAAATGTTATTTTCTCTTTATGCTTGTTTTATGTGTTATGATTATGTTATGTTTCTTGGGAATTGCTTAAGTATACGGGTGGTTCCGTGATAAACCAAGGGTAGTTGAGCCCATGATAGCTCTCTAATTCATTGGGTAATGAGACAGAGTTAAATAGTAAGGTTTCTTCTAATAGATTTAGGGAATATATTGTGATGGGTATTCCAAACGTAACCATGAAGGTTACTCCCTATGTGGCTATGAAAGCTAAAACGTAAGTATGATATAGATGCCACAAGTTACCATTATTATTTATGATTTCTATGAAGTTTTCATGATTCTTATTAATTCATGGGTTTATAAACATTCATGAACTAACATTTTATTTCCTTATTTTATCCCTTACTAAGTTTTTATGCTCATCCCTGGTTTTTAAAATGTTTTCACAGGGTGTAAGGATGAGTAATAGAAATGAAGAAGTCAAGAATATTTGTATCAAGAAAAGAAATCATGTTTTATGTTTTTTAAAGGGTTTCCTTTGGTGGAAAAAAATGAATATTTTTTGTATGTTTATGGGATGATATGTATTAATAATATCCTAATTCTCTAAAACTCTAAACCTAAAAATCTCCTCGATGTGAATTAAATTAAAATTATTGACTTATCTCAATATTTTGTAATGTTTTAAGATGAGGACCTTATACCAATGGTTCTATAAACCATTGGTATATAGTTCTATTAGAAAATATGTATACCCACGGTTCTTGAAACATTGGTATACATTTATTCCAACAGTTTTCTAAAAAATTGTGGGTATACCACTTTTCCCATTATATTTACCAATGGTTTCGATGAACCATTGGAATATGGTAACTCAAGATAGCATATACCAATGGTTTTATAGAAACTATTGGTATAGGGATATACCAATATTTCACATACCAACAGTTCAAAGGGCAATGGTTTAAAACCATTGGTATAGGGTAAATTTCTATTAGTGTGATCTTGTTCTTGTAGTTGTATCATTGCATTTCCATGTTGGGAAATTTCATTTTAAATTTGAAATAATGAATTGATTCCCATGTGATTGTGAGACCCTTCACAGATCCCATTCAACCCATTGGATATTTGAGGTCGGGCTTGATGGCAACTCATGGGGTGTGCTAATACACTTGAAATGATTATTTATGAATGGTGAAAAGGGGGATAATGGGTAAATGAAATTGAACTAAATCCTTATTTCATGTATGATAATGGGATTTAAAGGATTGATTGTCTTAATCTTGAAGGGTTAATGAGTTGTGAAATAAATGATGATAAATGGATTAATGGGTAAATTGTTCATGTTGTTCCTTGTGATAGAATTGGAGAACAATGGTTGTGTTTGATAAATGAATTGGTTCACCGTATTGAAAATGGTTGATCGGTGGGTTATGAATGTGAAACCATAATATATATATATGTGTGTGTGTGTGTGTGTGTGTGTCTGTGTGTGTGTGTACGCATGTAAACAATGAGTTGTGGGTTAGGGACTACTAATCCAAATACCCATGGGGTTTCAGACTACTACCCTAGGCCCCCAATATGTATATATGGTTATATGTGAATATGAACAATGAGTTTTGGGTTAGGGACTACTACTCCAAATACCCATGGGGTTCTAGACTACTGATCTAGTCCCCCGATGGATTAATGTGAAAGTGGAAATTAAATTGAATGATGTAAGCCCATGAAATAATGAATTGTGATATCCCTTTTGTAGGTTCTGGGCACAACAAAAGTGCATTGGTGGGTGTACCCAACTTTAATTTTTCTATTAACAACGATCAATCTGAGATCTGGAGTAATAATAAAATGTCGTATCCTCAAAATAGAATGAAGAATGAAATAAAGTAAGGGAGTCTCATAACCATAGAGAGGATCATCATATGTTGGTTATAATTAATTTAATTAAAATATAAGAATTACCTTGATGGTATTCTCTCTCTTTTTATGTTTCCAGTCATGATCTGATGTGATTTGTCATTACGTCATAGAAGCCAAGTGTAGGCTTCCTCTAGCGGTGATCCACATGTGCTTCACATATCTTTGGATGTCACTGAAGGGATCTCTGAGTGCTAGTATGGAAGAGCCTTTGCTTGTGATGTCTAAAGGACCCTGGAACACCTTGAGAGGGGAGGGGTGAATCAGGGTGTCAAATTTTTCTTTTTAAGTTGTGGATCTTGTTCCCAATTTGGTAGGAACTTGTTAAATATGTCAAACAAAAGAAAGTAGGGAGATGACACAACACGTTTACTTGGTTCATCTCAAAGGGCTACGTCCAAGGAGCATATGCCAAAAGTGTGTCGGTCATACCTAAATCCACTATTCTTTACTAGTTTTAGGATTACAAGATTTGGTCACAGTCACTCTATGTTAGGCACACTGCCTTTAAAAAGGTTCAGGAATAGCTCACTATGTCCCTCAGATCACTTCCCTTGAATCCCCCTAGATCATTTCCTTGAGAGAAGTCAAGATCAGTTTATCTACTTGATGGTCTTTTCAACAGAATTTCATTGAAGTCATTGTCTTTATTCAGCATGAGAGACTTCTTGCATCAAAGTCCAAAAATGATGCACTTGAAATCGCTAAACTATTGAACCGGATATTCAAAAGCCTATCATAATCTTAACACTATGTTTGCGCGCAAGATTTGGGATTTGTCGTGCAAGTTGAATTTTGTGCAACCTCTACTTTTCGCGCAGCCCTTATCTTTCATGAAACTACTTCAAAGGGTTCACTTGGTCTTTTCATACTAAAGGAACACCTTGCATGCAATATTAACTCTCTTCCAATCTTTTGCACGCCAATATTTCATGCAGCAGAGCATCCAGATTTTTGTTGAAAATTTTTTAAGTCTTCCATGGGGGTAGCCACCTATTTATAGGCCACGATGACCCTACGTGCAATTTTTTGACATGTCTTTGTCGGTACGTGCAAGATTCTTCCTGAGCATGCAAAATCCCTTTTGATGTCGCATTGGGCGTGTAATATTCTTCCATGAAACCTCATATTTCACGCACATTTAAGACATTTGCGCACTTTTTTCCTTTTCCATTTTTTTGACATTCTGATCCCAAATTAGGCCTTGCATGCAACTTTCTAAACACCCTTTAAACTTGCGCAAAACTCCCTTTTCCGAACACACATTTCTCCATTTTCTGATTTTCAGGCCCAAAAATTTGGAAAACACTGGGAAATGATGCCACCTTCAATACTATTGTCCTCTTGAACTGTATGATCCCTTTCTTGGAAAACATTCTGATCTTCTAAAGAGGATTGAAAATAAACACAAACCATACTCTATTTCCATCATAAAAAGTACATGGTTCCAACAATCTCCCCCTTTGGGTTTGTTGGCAATCTCCATATAGATTCAATAGAGCACTAGCCATAAGAAAAACCTAAAACATAAGAATCAACTCATCCAACACTCTATGTCTACATGAGCAATGCTCGGTGTAGAAAACAATATGGGAAGATTGAATTGGGTTCCTGTGTTTTGGAATTCTTAAAGACACCCAAGTCATTCTCTTAATGTGTCACAAAAGCATTACATGCCCTAAATGTATTCCTTATCCTCCTAACACCGAATTCTCATCGTGTCACAGAAGCATTACATGTCTATCACATGTCCTAAAGCCTGAATTTATTCCTTCTCCCCCATTGACAATAAACCCAAAGACCCATATATTTTTTTCATTGTACGGTTCAAAACACCCCTTGGATATTATTTCCCCCACAAACCTTCATCACATCCATAAACAGATTAAAAACAGTTAACATAACTGGGGAGAGGGGAATTTTGTATCCTCCTTATGTATTGGGAGGTGGCTGAACACTGAGATTCAACTGATGTTTCTCAATCACAGCTGCTGACAGTGGCTTGGTTAGGATATCAGCCACTTTCTTATTAGTTCCTACATGATCTATTTTAATCACACCTTGTTCAACTTTTTCCTTGATAAAGTGATATCTGATTTCAATATGTTTTGTATGAGAATGCTGAACAATATTCTTCATAAGATCAATTGAGCTCTTGTTATCACAGTAAATCACCATTGGTTGTTTCACCTCATCTCAATATCTTTTAGTTGTTGCTTTATCCATAGTATTTGAGTGCATGCATTTGTAGTAGAGATATACTCGACTTCAATAGTACTAAGAGAAGTAATTTCTTTTTTCTTGCTCAACCAGCCAATACATTTCTGTCCAATATAGAATGCTCCACCATTGGTGGACTTTCTGTCCACTACATCTCTAGCCCAGTCAGCATCATAAAAAGTTGATAGTTCATTGTCACTTCCTATAGAAAAGTATACCCCATGATTATGAGTATCTTGAATGTACCACATGATTCTTTTCACTGCCACCATATGTTCCTCCTTTGTATTACTCTAAAAGCGGGCCGCTAGGCATATTGCAGAGATGATATCTGGTCATTTCGATGTCAGGTACAGTAGGCTCCTAATGATCCTCCTATACATGGTGAGATCTATAGAGGTCTCATCCTCATTCTTTCCAAGTTTGGTTCTAACTGAAATCAAAGTTGACATTGGTTTGGAGTCATGCATATTAAATTTATTCATCAGCTCTATTGCATACTTTTCCTGAGAAATGAAAGTGTAATATTTTTTTAAATCACCTGTAGCCCCAAGAAATATGTGAGCTCCCCAATCATTGACATTTCAAATTCTGATTTCATATGATTGGAAAATTCATCCACTGATTTCTATCTGCTGCCACCAAATATAATGTCATCAATGTAAACTAGAACCATGAACTGATCTTTCAAATAATTCTTCACATAGAGATTGTGATCTACTCCTCTTTTGAATTCTAACTTCTTGAGATAAGAATCCATCTGAGAATACCATTATCGTGGCGCCTACTTCAAACCATAGAGGGCCTTCTTTAGTTTATAAACCATTGTTTCATTGGTACTAAGAAGAAAACACATTGGTTGTTCGATGTAGACTTCTTCTTCGAGAACACCATTCAAGAACGTTGTCTTGACATCCATTTGATAGACTTTTTATCCTCTTTGGATTTCCATGGCAAGAAAAAACCTGATTGACTACAGTCTATCCACTAGTGAAAAGGTTTCTTCAACATCAACACATTCAATCTGTGAATATCCTTTACATACCAGTTGTGTCATGTTTCTGATAACACTTCCATTCTCATCAAACTTGTTCTTAAAAATCCAATTTGTACCAATAACATTATAACCTTCAGGTCCCTTGACTAGATCCCATGTCTGATTCTTGTGAATCTAATCCAACTCTTTATTCATGGATTTCACCCATGATTCATCCTTTGCAGCTTCTTCAAATGAGGATGGTTCCACAACTGACAGAAATGCAGATTGTGTGTTATTCCTCATTCTCCTTGTTTGTGTGGGTGTAGTAAAATCCCAAATAATGTTGGATTGATCAAATTCTGCTCTTCAATTCCTCCTTTTAGATTCAACCACATTCTCTCTAGCCAAGGTTTCCTCTTTAGATTCTTATTCTGAGTCAACATCAAGATGTGACTCCTGATTTTTTTGTACACCGTACTTTGTTTCTGTATTTTCATTTACTCCACGTTCACTTTCTTCCTCATTTTCAATCACATCATCATATGAAATCCTTGAATCATTTTTGTTTTTCTCTTCAATGATATTAACACAATTTCTTTCCAAAATCCTTCCTAAGCACTTTTTGAAACACTTGTAGGCTTTGTTGTTCATTGAGTATCCAAGGAAAATTCATTCATCTGCATTGTCACCATACTTCCCTTGATTTCCTTCTTTTTTTATGATGAAGAATTTACTTCCAAATACATGAAAGTACTTCAAAGAGGGCTTCTTTCAATGAAAAAATTCATATGGTATCTTAGTCTCACCCATATAAATCCCTGTTCAATTTTGAATATACACTGCAGCTTGAATAGCCTCTTTCCAATAATGTCGTGGAATACAAATCTCAATCAGCATAGTTCTTTCTATGTTGCACACCTGTCGATTCCTACGCTCAACAACTCCATTTTGTTGTGGAGTTCTCATAGCGGCTACCTCATGTTGTATCCCATGATTCTCTGGGTAATTTTCAAATTAAATGGACGTGTATTCCCCTCCATTGTCAGATCGTAGCACTTTGATTGTTCATCCAATATCATTCTCGGTGATTTGCCAATATGTTTTCATAAAGTCAAGCACCTTTTGTTTCCTGTGTATAACCATTACACATGTCATTCTACTTTAATCATCTATGAAAAGGGTGAATTACCTTTCTCCATGAGTACCGGCAACATTTATCAGGCCGCTTACATCTGTATGAATGAGATCAAAAAGATGAGATGCCCTTTTCTTGTTTGGACAATATGAACTGTAGACCAGCTTCCCCCAAATGCAAGCATCACAAGAATTTTCACATTCTTGCTTCAGGTTATGAATGTCGATGAAAATCTTTAGTTTTGATATTCTTTCCATGTCTTGTTGATTGATGTGCCTCAATCTCTGATTCCACGGGTTATTTTATTCCTCAATAGTCATGTAGCGAATTTTTTCTTTACTGACAACCTAATATAGGTTTCCTTCTGTTCTATATCCCTTAATAAGTGATTTTTTTGTCTTTCCCTTGATAGTGCAGCCTTTCTGATTAAAAGTAACTATAAGTCTTGAGTCAAAGAGTTGACTCACACTGAGGAGATTATGACATAGGCCATCTATATAAAGGACTTCAGTTTTATTTAACTCTCTATTAGCTAGTTCAGTACTTCCACTACCTTTGATTTTCAGAGCTCCATCATTACCAAACAGTACTGTTCCATCAACCCTCCTCTTAACATCCATTAATAGGCTTGCATTACCTATCATATGAGATGAAAAACCGCTATCTAGAATCCAGGTGTTGTTGCTTTTTGTAGCTTTCAGGTCTACCTATGCAAGGTTAGATTTATTAATCTTCTTATTTTCTTTCCATGAGACATTAGATTGAGTGTAGAACATTTATGGCCTTTCAATTCTCTCTTATGTGTAAATGGGTTCTTCATAGTCAAAATCTTCTTCTAGAGGAGAAAACCTGTTTGTAAGAGCAACACTATCTTATTAATGAGCTTTGACTTGTCTCATATTTTGATAAGAGGTGACCAAGTCCCTCCTCTGCCTGTAATCAATGGCCTTATGACCAAAGTTAAAACAATGAAAATAATATCCATAGAAATTGTTTCTTCTAAAAGAATTTGGATATGGATTTGTTCTCTTTTGTTGAACTCTCATATCTTCTGCATTAAAATAGATTCTTTCCTCCTCTCAATAAGACGTGGTATGGCCCAGATATCCACATAACTAACACTTTATGAGGGAAAATGACTTCTCACTTATATTTATCCTCATTCCTTCTTCCGTGGGATAATAGTTTGACTGAATCTTATTCTTGGAGGCTCAGGATAGTCTTTTCTTATTATTTAAGATTGAATTAGGGGCTTCTTTTTCAGCACTTCAGGTGACTTTTCTACATGACCCACTTTCAACTTGCCTTTATTTTGGTCACCTTTATTTGTAGCATTTGAAAATTCAGCCTCACAATTGATTCCACTATTTCACATGTAAGCAGGTCTTTGATCATTCAAAATATTTTCAACTCCATTAGAGCCACGTTTTTATCTCTCCAAAATCTCAACATCTGAGAACCTTCCAAACTGTATTTTCTTCCTTGATTCTTTTGAAATTGATTCACTCTCAAGTTTACTCCTAAGAGTAACAACTTCCTCCTCAAGACCCTCAGCAGTCTTGGACTTTTCTTCCAGTCTAGAGGTGAGGTCATTGATGACATTTTACTTCTCTTCAATTCTCAGATTCAGATCCACTACATCATCATTGCTTTCAAGGATTTTAGACTGTACTTTCACAAATTCTTCCAGTCATTCAATTTTAGCTTTGAGCTGATCAACATATTCAGATGATTCTTTTACAATTGATTTCTACTTATTGTAACTCTTACATTTAATCTTAAGCTTACTAAAAGCATCCTTAAGTTGCAACTCGAGATTGGCACTAGTTTTCAACTGATTGTCTCCACCATTATCTTCTGATTTTTCAATAGTGTCCATCATGGAAGCATGGTTTCCAATTTTAAATTTTGGTTCTTCTTCTTCACAGAATTCATTATCATCGTCTTCCTCTTCATAGAAAAAACTCTTCTTAGGTACTTTCTTTCTATATTTGAAGTCTCCCTTTTTGAAAAACCATTTCTGAGGCTTCTCAATGTTTTCAACTTCGTTATCTTCGTCATCAATCTTTCTTAGGCACTGAGAGGCAATGTACCCAACTTTTCCACAACAAAAGTGAGCTAGAGGTAACTTCCCTTTGAATTTCCCTTTTCCCTTATGGGACTTCTTGAAAGTGAGAGAAAGAATTTATTTTTCCTAATTGTATTGACCACTACTATCTTTTGAAATTTTCAATTTCTCCATGGATTTGAACATCATTTCCTTGCTCACTCGATTCGTAGCATCTTCTGGTTTGACTCTCATTTCATATGCCACCAGGCTGCTTAGTAGATCATCCAGATAAAGTTTGGAAAGATATCTTTCCTCAAGGGATGACACCTTTGCATTGTACAAGGGTGTAAGTCTTATCAATATTTTTTTACAATTTCAATGTCTTTGATTTCTCCACCTAGACCCTGAATTTCTCCAACCACTTCAGTAATTCGATTGAAGGAGTCTACATTCTCATCAGGATGCATCTTCAGATCATCAAAACTATTGTGCATGACTTGTAGTTTCACTTTATTCACTTTGATATCTCCTTCATAAATATTTTCAAGTTTATCTCACATGGAATTTGCTGAGGTGTAACTCATCACCTTTAGATAGATCTAATCAGAAAGGGTTGCGGTGAGAGCATTCTGTGCTTTATCATCTGCATCAAGAATTTTCCTGTCTGCATCAGTCATAGTCAGCCCTGTTGGATCAGTAACTTTTATACCTTGCACAGTGGAAAATAAGACTTCCATTACAAGGGATCTTAGATGAGATCTCATTCTATTATTCCAAATCTATAAATCACTTCCATCGAAGAGAGGGATTCCCCTGGCATTGGTTTCATTTTCCATGATGACAAAGGATATATCTAACACTAGTAACCTTTACCCTCTGATACCACTTGAAGGACCTTGGAACACCCTGAGAGGGGAGGGGTGAATCAGGGTGTCAACTTTTTCTTTTTAATTTTTTGGATCTTGTTCCCACGTTGGTAGGAAATTTTTAAATCTGTCAAACAAAAGAAAGGAGGGAGATGACACAACACTTTTACTTGGTTCAATGCAAAGGGCTATATCCAAGGAGCATACACCAATAGTGTGTCGGTCATACCTAAATAAACTATTATTTACTATTTTGAGGATTACAAGATTTGATCAAAGTCACTTTGTGATAGGAACACTTCCTTTACAAAGGTTTAGGGATAGCTCACTATGTCCATCATATCACTTCCCTCGATTCCCCCTAGCTCACTGCCTTGAGAGAAGTCAAACTCAGTTAATCAACTTGATGATCACTTCAACATAATTGCATTGAATTCATTTTCTCTGTTCAGCACGAGACACTTCTTGCATCGAAGTACAAAAATGATTCACTTGAAAGCACTGAACCACTAAACAGGATATTCAAAAGCCTGTCAGAATCTTAACACTATGCTTGCACGCAATACCTGAACTTGCGCGCAAGATTTGGGATTTGTTGCACAAGTTGACTTTTGCAAAACCCCTACCTTTCGTGCAGCCCTTATCTTTCATGCAGCTACTCTGAAGGGTTCACTTGGTCTTTTCAGACTAAAGGAACACCTTGCACTCAAGATTAACTCTCTTCCAATCTTTCATGCACCAATCTTTCACATGGAAGAGCATCCAGATTTTCATTAAAATTTTATTAAATCTTTCATGGGGGTAGCTTCCTATTCATAGGCCACGATGACCCTACGCACAACTTTTTGATGCGTCTTTGTCAGTACATGCAATATTCTTCCTAAGCATGCAAAACCCCTTTTGACATTGCATTGGGCACGTACGATTCTTCCGTGCAACATCATTTTTCGCACACATTTAAGACTTCCACCCACTTTTTGCCTTTGCCGTTTTTTTGACATTTTGATCCCAAATTAGGCCTTGCACAAAACTTTCTAAACAAAATTTAAACTTGCACGCGACTCCCTTTTCCAAACACACATTTCTCCATTTTCCGATTTTCAGGCCCAAAAATTTGGTAAACACTGGGAAACGACGCCACCTTCAATACCGTTGTCCGCTTGAACTATATGATCCTTTTCTTGGAAAACATTATGATATTCTAAAGAAAATTTAAAACACACACAAACCATACTCTATTTCCAGTATAAAATGGCCATGGTTCCAACAATGTCCGCCTTTGATCGCCCTGAGAGTTGCTTCCAAAGCACTCTCCTTGATCTGGTGGAGGAGGATATCTCTCGTAACTTGAGAGCGTTCTTGGTGGAAATAGAATTCTCTCTTGGCTTGGGAGATTTTTTAGATCCATTGTGCACAACCGCCAAAAATGGCTAGGCTAATGAGAATTATATAATTGGGATTTTAATTACGTATAATAATAAAATGAATTAATTACCTGAAATCATTTATTCATTTCATTTAATTCTTAGTAAGACCTCATGTCTAATAATAACAGTTGACTATTATTATTACTTGACATGCGCCCTTCAAATTACACCTAATATTATTTAATTAAATAAATAATATTATTTCTCACAAATCCCTAGAAAAACTACACGGTGTGTATATTAATATACACAACATGTACTTTTGTTTTTCCATTTTCTTTATTTTCCCCTCCATGTTTATTAGACCTTGAATAATGGCTATTTATTTCTTAAATAAATATCACTAAATTACTCACTAATAAATATATTATTTCTCCGAAAATATATTCTATTGAATAACTAATGTCGATATAAATGCGTTCTGGCATCCTTGAATAATTATTAAACCACAATTGAGAATAATCTGTATTCAACTTGTTAAATTAATATTTAATTGAGATACTTGGACACACTTAATGTGTGACCCTCTAGGCCTCTTTGTCAATGGCATTAGGTGGATCCTGCCTAAAGTCCAAGGTTAGCATCTAGCAACACACTAAGGCACCCTTAGAGAAAGAAGTTAATGTTGCAATGTCGTGTCACCTCCTACAAACACTTATCGTGTAATGTAATACCTTTGTATCGATATCTCGAATCAAGCGGGTTGTATGCTAGTGCCATCAACCCATGTTCTTGATTATTCTTTCTTTGACTTTCCAAAATTGAACTCACTCATTCCTTACCATGGCCATGGATTTATTTAGGATATATCAATTCCATAAAAGGGCATAAGATATCTACTTCCATTATGAAATAGAAGGGACAAATCCTTTTTTGCATTGTCTATTAATGTAGTATTACTCGTGATGCACCCAACATATCCTATCTAGCTGCGAACAGTGTGTTGTCACAGTTTTTGTCAATACATCTAAGAGCGTGAGTTGTAATACCCATTAATAATAATCTTAAAGTCTAAGGACCAATACACACATCCACATATAGGAACATCCAATGACACTATGAAATGTGGATTTCCTGCTAGCGGGTCTCGTTCTCATAATATCCTCCTGGATATTACCAAGGGTGCACACCATGAGAAGGTGCCTCAAAGTTTTATGAGTCATCACCCCTAATGGCCTGTACTATTTTTGTCCCTTAAATAACATCATTCAGACATAAAACATATATTTGAGAATAGTGTTATGGAACTTCTAGGTTCCCATCATAGCAGGGATTCGTTATGACCCTTTAATGAAACAGTTATCCTTAGGACATTATCACATGCATTGTCATGCAAAAGAACAATCAAGATGTGATAATGTATTTATTAATGAATAAATTACAAAATAGTTGGTTTTAGGCCACCATCTCCAAAAGAATCCAACTTGGACTAGAGACAACTGCTAACAACCTTTAACCCGCTATCTCTCACATGATATTCATGTTTCTGCTGAGATAGGCCTTTAGTCATGGGGTCTACCACATTCTCTTCTGTGGACACTCTGATCATTGTAACTTCACCACTTTGATATAAATCTCTCAAGAGGTGATACTTTTAGAGAATGTGCTTTGTCCATTGATTTGACCTTGGTTCTTTTGAAAGATCCATAGTTGTAGTATTATCACAATACAATGTGATGGGATCTTTACTGCAAGGAACCACATCAAGCTCCTGGACAAATTTCTGAATCCAGACTGCTTCCTTGGATGCATCAGAAGATTCTATATATTTGGACTCCACTGTAGAATTAGTGACAACTAGATGATTTGAACTCTTCCAGTTAACAGCTAATTTTTTTAGACAAAAAACATATCCTGATTGTGACTTCAGATTGTACTGATCTGTCTGAAAACCAGCATCAGCATACCCTCTGATGACAAGCTCCTCATCTCCTCCATACACCAGGAATATATCTTTAGTTCTTCTCAGATACTTAAGGATATTCTTAACAACAGTCCAATGTTTTTCTTCTAGATCCACTTGATATTTTCCTACCATGATCAATGCATAGGCATCATCAAGCCTGGTACATAACATGGCATACATGATGGATCCTATAGCTAAAGCATATGGGATCTTACTCATCCTATCTTTCCCATGTTGTGTCTGAGGACACATTCTCTTAGAAAGATGTAGTCCATGTGACACTGGAACTAATCCCCTCTTGGATTGTTCCATACTAAATCTATTTAGTATCTGGTCAATGTATATACCCTAACATAGTCCAAGAAACCTCTTGGATTTGTCACAAATGATCTTGATCCCTAGAATGTAGGTTGCTTCACCTAATTCCTTCGTGGAAAAACACTTGTTCAACTAGTCCTTAACTAACTATAAGATTGGTACATCATTTCCAATAAGTAATATGTCATCAACATATACTACTAGGATAATGACCTCATTCCCATTAAACTGCTTATAAACACATGGATCACATTTGTTCTTAATGAAACCAAATTCCTTTATGGCTTCATAAAATAGAATATTCCATGACCTGGATGCTTTCTTTAATCCATAAATGGATTTCTATAACTTTCAAACTCGTTTGGATTCACATGGTGTTACAAACCCTTCTGGTTGTGTCATATAGATATCTTCCTGAAGGTTCTCATTAAGGAATGTTATTTTTACATCCATCTATCAAATCTTATAGTCATGGTAAGCTGTTATGGCAAGTATGATTCTTATGGATTTAAACATGGAAACTGGCGTGAAGGTTTCATCATAGTCAATTCCTTGATGTTGTCTGAATCCTTTAGCCACTAGCCTTAATTTATAGGTTCTAACTTAACCTTCCATGTCCAACTTTCTCTTGAATACCCATTTTCATCCAATAGGATTTACATCAATTGGATCATCAACCAAAACCCAGACTTGGTTCTGATACATAGAATCCATATCATATTTTATAGATTATATCCATCTTGTAGCCTCTAAGCTCTCTACTGCTTCCTTTTATAAGATAGGTTCATCGTTGTACAACAATAATGATTCACCATACTCAGTGATTAGGAAACCAAATCTCTTTGGTTCCCTTACCTCTCTTGAGCTCCTATGCAGTACTTGTGTTTCTGGAACCTCTTCCGCGGGGACCTGTGGAACTTGTTCCTGTACCAACTCCTGTGTATATTGAGCATTAACTTCATTGAAGTCAATATTTCTCCCACTATCCTTTTTTAGTATGTGATACCTCTCAAGAAATATGGCTTGTCTAGGACAGTGACTTTCTTGTCTGAAGGGTTATATAGGTAATATCCTTTCGGTTCCTTAGGATATCCTATAAAGATACACTTCGTTCCCCAGGGTGCTAGTTTTTTTCCTAAGAAGGCCTTAACAAATGCCTCGCATCCCCATACACTTGTGTGCGACAGAATGGGTTTCTTTATATTCTATATCTCATAGGGAATTCCATTTTCTACCTTAGTTGGTACTCAGTTTAATCTATATGCTACAGTTTGTAATGCATATCCCCAAAAGGATAATGGAAGATCTATATGACTCATCATCGACCTCACCATGTCCAATAAGGTGTGGTTTCTCCTTTCACTAACACCATTTCACTATGGTGTATAAGGAGGGGTGAGTTGATATAGAATCCCATACTCCCTTAAAAGGTCGATGAACTCTTGGTTCAGATATTCTTCACCTCGATCCGATCGAAGTTTCTTTATCTTCTTACCAAACTGATTCTCTACTTCATTCTTGAATTCCTTAAATTTCTCTAAGGACTCTGACTTATACCTCATTAAGTATAAATAGCCATATCTAATCAAATAATAATTAAAAGTAATTAATTAAGAATATAAACCTCTAGCTTATACTAGAAATTGTCCACACGCATCCATGTGCACCAATCCTAGAATCTTTGTGTCCCTTTCACCATGTCCACCGAAAGGTGGATTGGTCATTTTACCTTGTAAACAAGCGTGACATCTATCAAGTAGTTTTAGCTCAGTAGAGTCTAAATAACCATCTTGGTAGAGCTTTTTAAAGTGCTTCTCATTTACAAGATTGAGGTGGTGATGCCACAACTGGGTGATGTATGAGTAATGTGAGTTTTTTCGTTATTGATTTCCAACACTTGGTTTTCGTAATTTAATACATACAAATCGTTATTTAAATGCTCCATAACATAACATGTATTGTTCTTATAATAGAAACAACCCTTTTTTCAAACTTAAAAATAAATTCATCCATATCCAAACATGATACCGAAATTATGTTCATGGTAACACTAGGCACATAATAGCAGTTATGTAAAACCAAAAGCATCCTAGTTGGAAATTAGAGATGGTAATCGCCAATGGCCAATGCAGCCATCCTCGCGCCATTGGAAGCTTGAATATCCACCTCTCCTCTGTAAATCTTTCTAAATATACTTAGTTTTTACATTTGAATACAAATTCGATCTCCACAAACTGTATCTAATACCCAATGTGTATAAATGGAAAGATTACATTCGATAGCGAACGCACCTTTATAGTCCCCACGCTTTTGGGTGTATTTCATCTTTCAGTGGTCTAGCTTACCACATGAAAAACATACTGCCTCCCATTCCTTGCCCTACCTCTAGATCTTCCCCTTCTTAGAGGGATGGTGCTTAGGGGATTCAGACCGTTTATGAATCCTTGGCCCCTTTACTTTGTCCGTCCTTTTCTTATTCACCATAAGGACTGCGGGTTTTTCACGCCTCATGTCTTTATCTACCTAGTAAATTAAGGTCAGAAGTTCAGATAGACTCTTCTCATTGTTTCTCATGTTGTGGTTGACAATAAAGCTAGGGAAGGTCTTGGGCAGTGATGATAGGATGAGATCTGTACTCAACTCATTCGGGAACTTAATCCCTAATATGTATAGGAGTTCAATGTAGCCAATAAGATTGACTACATGAGAACCAACTAGTACAGACTCTCCAAGATTAGTTGTAAACAAAGCATTGTAGATCTCATATCTCTCATGTCTCGCCTTCTCCTGATAGAGATCCTTAAGTTGAGACATCATGTTATACGCATCCATGTTTTCATGTTGCTTCAAGGGATCATTAGACATGGTTGATAGCATAAAACATTGGACATCTGTGGAATCATACATATGTTTCATATAGAGAGATAGTTCCTCATTACTGGCCTCTTTACTAGGCGCAACTGGAATAGGCTCCTCCAGCACGTACAATTTCCTCTTGTGGTGAAGGATGACGTGTAAACGCCTCTGCCATTCCTGGAAATTGATGTCAGTGAGAAGGTTTTCCTTCTCGAGTATGGTTCACAATGATATGTTTGAAGTCATTTTTCTTTTCATTTCTACAAATTAAGATGAGTAAAGATTTTAGTACTTTATCATGATAAAACTTAGAAAAATTAATTAATTAATACTTATTAGTCTCCCACTATTTTATCGAAATCCAATAACCCTCACCATTGACTTTGGAATATTTTGTTGCCAAAATATTCTAGTGGAAAGGACCCACATTTCCCTTAAAATTACCCTAACTAGGATTGGTCAATCAACTTGAAGGGTTTTAGGTAGGCATTCCAAATGCCAACTGCATTAACTCGCAGTTCCTTAATCCGCTAAGTGGAGTCCCCAATCCTGAAACCCTTTTATTTTGGATTCCCTCAACCTTTGCCTCTTGGTTACACCAAGTCCTACTGTAGCAGTCAACCCTTGATGTGAACCAAGTCAAGTCAACCCAAAAACTTGAATTAGAATTCCCTGATAATTGAAATCACCCCAATTAGGGTTGGTCAAGCACTTTGAACTATGGTTCGATTCTAACCAAGATTGTGGAAGGCTATACCGACTTAATATTTATTTAAGGGATTTTATCCTTATACGTAAATTTTCATTTTATTATATTTGATGACATGCTTTTTAATATTAAGTGGTATATACTTAAGTGATTAAACATTTCTAAAATAATATTTATGAATAAGTCGGTTTTATTTTAGTTCCATATTGCATGCTTGTTTAATTCATTAATTGTGTGATCGTGACAACACACCCACAATAAATATACCATGAGACTGACATAAATAAAATAAATGGTATGATCATGAGCTTGTTATATTGGTTATTTTATCTAGTTATTGATAAACTAACCCAAGACCTAGGGGAGAAACACCTTAAACCTTTTGGGTTCGTGTTTACAGCTTTCCACCTATCCACCTTTGTATCTCCTTGGATTGGTTTCACCTTGGATCCTAACTTGAGCCGCCTCCACTAGCTTGGGAGCTATGTCTATTACATATGCTTTTATCTCACTCGCAGGTGAGGGGTAAAATGGGGTTTTACATAAAAGAAACTTTGGGCATGCAGGCCCTACATATTAATGAGGGGAAGGCTCGCAGGGCAACAAATTTAATTTAAATTAATTAATTAAAATAAACCATTCACATACAAATGTCTTGGTCTATCTCATGATCATCCATACATGCAACGATATTTACGCATAAATAAAACTAGCATTCAATTCTTTAATTGCTCTTGTTTAAGATAAATCACGCTTGAATCAATTAATTATCTTTAATTAATGAATCCTTTTATCTTAAACCTTTTTCTGAATTTTGTTGAGATTCTCATCCATCATAATTTTTAAAAAAAATCATTTAAAATTGTCTTTGTATGTAACTTGTACTTTGGAGGCAACTTGGTGAATTCTTGTTCATAACTACCCAATAAGTATAAATGAACATTGCGCAGATGTTAAATTAAACACATATATATATATAACACATATCATGTGTTGTGCCTTAGCTATACGCCCGCACTATGGTATACGTCTCAAGGGTTTATATAATATAATAATAAATTTTAATAAATATGCATAAATTGGATAAGTACATGACGTGTAGTTCTGACTACACGGCCTGTACTATCGTTCACCGTCCATACGAAGTACACGCCCATAGACATGGCGTGTGTATGTACTTCGGAAATATTTGGAGTACACTGTGTGTTCAGTGGGTCACACGTTGTGTAGTATCCGCGTTACATGATTTCTAGCCAGGCAAGCCATGTACGGGGTACACGGACCAACCCTAACCTGAAGAGTATAGCGTCCTGCCTTTTTATCACATAAACTTTCATTACATTTTACAAAACCTAGGATCTTTAAGGTTTAGTGTCTTGGAAACCAGGAACATAAAACATGAAAACATAAAACATTCTTCTTAAACACTTGAAAGGATTCTCCTTATGTTCATCCTAGGTTCATTACTGCATCTCATAACCTGGGGACATACATCAAAAGAAAGGGTGAGTAGAAGGCCCATTAAGGGAAACAAGAGAAACATTTTACATGTGAAATTGAGATACTTCAACAATGTCATGAAAAAGAACTTTAAGGCATGAGAAAGAAATCATGAGGCATATCATAATAAAAATAACGTTTTTCATAACTTGAAGATGTGGCTACAACATTTAATATTTACAATCATTTCATTTCACCAAGGTCCATCCCCAAGGTGTCATTAAAAATTACCAAGGTTATTCACCAAGGTATCAGTCTAAAAGGTCATCTCTAGAGACTAAGTCTTTACCCAATGTATTGGAGCACTATCAGGGTGCACACTTAAATTTGCCTTTATTATCATGTGATACACATATATCATCATCAATCATTTCATAAAAAACCCATATATAATAAAATAAATGGGTTTCATTTCATAATCATAACGTTTTAAAAACTGCTTTAAAGACATGATCTTTATGTCACTTTAAACCCACGGAAAGGGAAAGCGGGTCTCATGTATGTAAATACCAGAATTTAAAATATAACATTTTCATATATATGTGAATTCCCCTATAGAAATAAGATCTTTGATTATTCACTTAATAACATAAAATAATTTTGAGAAAAGAGAGAGGCATTTTGAGACAAAATTCTGCAGCATAACGGCTACGTTTCGGGGTTTTAGAAAATATTGAAAAGAGAGGGGACATGGGTCAAACATTCATAAATGGCCCATAAAATAGTAGAGGGACCGAATATGAAGTATATATGAACATGGTAATGAAATTTGAAAGATGTACCATATGAAATGAAGAACATGAAAGGAAGACAAAAATAAGATCTCTCTTATGAAAATTCGGCAGCCTAACGGCGTCACTTAAACTTCAAAAAAATGAATTGACGAGATCAAATAGGGTCTCTCATCATATGAACATAAAATATCATTATGATAGATATAGAGATCATACCCCAACATAATAAAAAGGGACTTGAAAGACTTGACATGAAAGTAGAACTTTGCAAAATGAGAAAGGTGAACGAATCCCTTAAAAATTCAGCAGCCTAACGGCGCCACTTAAAACTTCAAAATACTGAATTGAAGAGATCAAATGGGGTCTCTAATCATATGATAATAAAAGATCATTATGATAGATATAGATATCATACCCCAACATAATAAAAAGTAACTTGAAAGACTTTACAAGAAAATAGAACTTGAAAATGAGAAGGGTGAAAGAATCTGTTACAAAAATTTCGGCAGCCTGACGGCGCCACTTAAACTTTCATAAAATAAAATGATGAGAGTAAGAGGGGATTTCTCATCATATGAACATAAAAAGGACAGTATAATTAATATAAAATAACATCCTTCAACATAAGAACATGGAGCATAAAATAAATGACTTAAAAGGGAGCATTTGAAAAGAAAGAGAGAGTTTGGATCCCTTACCTTAAAACGTAACTCTTAAAACTCAAAGGTTGGGACCTTGAGGGCTTGGGGGAAAATTTGGAGGACTCATTGGGAGGTAATGAGACCATATCTTTGTTGTGGGAGAGTTGGGAGTCGAATGGATGAGAGGATGGCTTGGTATTTATAGGGAAAGTGAGGGGACAAGGCATTAATGGCCAAGGGACACCTCATTGGTGGTTTTGGCAAAACCATGGGCTTACCCATGGTATTTGCCCATGGTATTGGCCACTTGGGACACCTCATACCTTATCTTACTATTCATAAGTCTACCATATTGATTACATACTTAATAAATCATTTAATGATGTCATTAAACACCCGTAACTTAAAAACTATATTTTCACTATTCATCGAAAATTCAACTTTCTCAGAAAAATCCCAAAATTTCACCTTAACCAAATATCGATGCTATGATTTTAAAAATGAACTCCATTTTATAAAAATAATTTTATAAATATTTTTAATTTAATTTTTAAATAAATACACTATTCACCGAAAATTCATTTTTTTCAGAAAAATCCCCAAAAATTACCTTAATATAATATCGATGCTCTGAGTTCAAAAATGAAATCCATTTTATAAAAATAATTTTCTAAATATTTTTAATTAAATTTTTAATTAAAAAACACTATTCATCTGAAAAAACTAATACTTGACTAATAATTTATGAAACCGTTATTTAACCATTTTATTGAATCACATTACTTAATCAAGGTGTCTAGATTATATTAATGCTTTATTTAAGTGAGATTACTAATCCATTTGGTCACATTACTAATACTAAGCATAAAATCACTATTCATAATTTACTATTCATCGAAAATTAAGTTGATCTTATTATACTCTAAATTTTTTACTGAACATAATTGTAGAAGACCATTTTGTGAAAATCAATACACATTTTTAATTATTTAAGGTTTACATAAAAAAAATTAAAATATCCTTTTTCTAAAATTCATAAAAAAATATGCATACTATATTTATCCGGTCATTTGAAAATTCATAAACTTCATCATAAGAAGAAATCCCAATTTTTATTTAAAACAAAGGATTACATAAGGCAGTTACGGTCTCCTTACATAGCCCCTTATCACACTAGCATAGGACCTAATTGTAAGGTGTGCTAAGGTGAGAGAATCTGAGGGAGGCTCGGCCAACATCGCACGAGTAGTAATTTCTATTAGTTTGAACTTCTCACAAAGGCGATTCCGTTCTAGCTTCACACGATGAAGTTCGGCTTGGGTTTGGTCCAGAGCAAAGCCCAGTGGTGCTACCTCCTTCCCAAGTTCTGTTAGATGGGCTTCGATCGGTCCAAGACTACTGGGTGAGGCCATTGAATCTTCTCTCTATATTAATTAACCAAGATCACTTGTATTTAGAGACAAAAGTCGCAACATTCAGTTTTCAACGGTCATACTGACTAATGGTCATATAATAGTCAAAACCCAACAGTCTCATTTTAATTATACTCATGTTAAATGAAACAGTTTTGTTGAGTATGAAAAATAAAATAACACACAAAATTAGGAAACAAGATATATTCAAAATTTCAGGTCGTTACAATCTTCCCCCCTTAAGAAATTGTGTCCTCGCAATTTTTTTTTTAATTTGGGTTTTGAAATTTCATTGAAAGTCTCACATCGGAAAAAGAGTCAGTAACACTATTACTTTAAAAGATATAAAAGGAAGTACAAAGGTCACCTGAGTTAAGCCATACTAGGATTCCATGTAGGAAAACATGGATATGGAAGAAAAAACAAAGGGTCAAGTTCTGAGGGAGAGTGATAGAAAACATGATTAGGAGAAACTTAACAATAAGAAAATCACAAACTTATGATGTGTGTAAACGGTCTTTGATTACCCAGTAGGAAACGTTAACAGAAAACGTTTTTGTTTTACGTTCCTTTTCATAGTTTTGAGGAATTCATTTACTACATAGAATAAAAACATAAGGAAATATACCTACCTTCAAGTAGAGTTTCATCCTTTAAAAAGTTTTTAGCAAAACTAATATTTTCTCCAAACGATGAGCATTCAAAACTACTTGGTCTCATCAAAGCACAAGAATAATCTTATAGAGAATCACATAATCCACCAAATATTAACTATCTATTTCTTCTATCTTTAAAGATTATCCCAAAAACAGAAAGGGTAAGATTAAACAACTCTTCCAAAATAAAGAACCCCAGAGGAAGGGAAACTACTTTAAATCTTCAAAGTTCCACGGTACTACCCAAAGTTCATCATAGACCATTCCGTAAATAACTGTCCTTAAAAATCATCAAAATAAACCAAACTAAGATTGAAACCCAAATACAAGGAGGATCTGATAACATAGTCTTCCAAGGTAAACTTTATCATTCATATCCAAACAACATCAACCACTCCTAATATCTTATAACAAAAGTAACTAACATAAACATATTTACCCCAAGATAGGTTAATCATTTCCATAAGTAGCCTAAATTACTATAAGTCCACATTAAATTCATCAATTCTTCAAAATATAAGCAAACCTTACTCAATGAAAATATCGTAGTAATCTATTTACCTCGATCATATAGGGTCCCCAAAATAGTTAACGTCGTCCAAAATAATAATCATCTTTTAATCCCCTAATCACCCTTTTTTTAGAAGAACAGATTTACTACATCAATATGTGGTACATAACAATAGATGTTTTCATTAATGATATAAAATCATCTTAGGTAGTAACTCGATGTTCTTAGAAAACATAAAAGATATGATCATAGAGCACGAACTAAAATACAACATGACATAGACAATTATTGCGAAGAAGTTACATGTACTTCAGTCATCATGATCCATCACAACATAGGACTTGCATTGTTCCCTTGTCCTCGAAGATTGCTGATGCTCATCATGCTTCTCACCCATTCCAAGAGATCATTTCCTTGGATAATGTCTAACTACTCCACATTTACAACATCGAAATGTATAAGGCACATTAGATCGAACCTTATCTCCATTCATCACATTATCCATTTTTTTAAAGCAATTGGATACTTTATGCTCTATCTTCCCACACTTAAAACATCTCCCGGTTCCTTTGTGACATTCTCCTTGGTGCCCCTTTCCACAGTTTTTGCACAAAGGAAATTGGGACTTCTTTCCCTTATCAACTTTATCATATGAACATCCTTGAGACTTTGTCTTCTTCTTCCTTGATGAATTTGGGCATTCAACTAGGTACCAATTATTAATTGTGATTTTTGATAGCTGGTTTGGCATAATCACAATATGTTCAACTTGATCTTTCATCATCTCTAACACATCAATAGAAAAATCATCACATTTCCTATCACATTGGTTGTTGGGACATGTTCTTCCATTTCCCGCCATTAACTAAGAAAAGAAAGTATAATTAGGGGCTTGAATACTTAGCTAATAATCATTAAAAGGAAACTTTATGCATAGAAGGATAAACTTGTAGAAGGAAAGTATACCCTAACTTGTGATCCCCTAGGTTCTAATATAGGTTATCCATGATCATATCTTCTTATGTGAATCTTTATTTTATTTTATCTTTGTTCCTTTAATAATGGTTCATACTAAGCTTATGAATTTACCAAAGCATATCCCCCGGGAGTGTCCTAACCAAGAGTGCAGCAAGGCCCATTCTCATGTACCAGTTCCTGTTCGAGTCTAGCTCAAAGCGGTGTTTTCAGGTTTTACCCCTATGTACATCTGTGCCAGAGCTGCCTCTACCTGCTCGTATCTAGACAGGGATGTATTTGCTTGGCAACCCCTTACTCAATACTCATCAAAATACTAGGAAGATTTCCTATATTTAAACTTTTCTATAGGTTTCTTCCTAAAGTTTTCATATCCTAATTTCCAAAAATAACTAAACCATCCTTTGATACCAACTATAGTGTCCCGCCTTTTTATCACATAAACTTTCATTACATTTTACAAAACCGAGGATCTTTAAGGTTTAGTGTCTTGGAAACCAGGAACTTAAAACATCAAAACATAAAACATTCTTCTTAAACACCTAAAAAGATTCTCCTTATGTTCATCCTAAGTTCATTACTAAATCTCATAACCTGGGGACATACATCAAAAGAAAGGGTGAGCAGAAGGCCCAGTTAGGGAAACAGGAGAAACATTTTACATGTGAACTTGATATACTTCAACAATGTCATGAAAAAGAACTTTAAGGCATGAGAAAGAAATCATGAGGCATATCATAATAAAAATAACGTTTTTAATAACTTGAAGATGTGGCTACAACATTTAATATTGACAATCATTTTGTTTCACCAAGGTCCATCCCCAATGTGTCATTAAAAATTACCAAGGTTATTCACCAAGGTATCAGTCTAAAAGGTCATCTCTAGATATTAAGTCTTTTCCCAATGCATTGGAGCGCTATCAGGACGCACCCTTAAATCTTTCTTTATTATCATGTGATCCACATATATCATCATAAATCATTTCATAAAAACCTCATATAGAATAAAAGAAATGGGTTTCATTTCATAATCATAATGTTTTAAAAACTGCTTTAAAGACATGATCTTTATGTCACTTTAAACCCACGGAAAGGGAAAGCGGGTCTCATGTATGTAAATCCCAGAATTTAAAATAGAACATTTTGATATATATGTGAATGCCCCTGTAGAAATAAGAGCTTTTAGTATTCACTTAATAACATAAAATAATTTTGAGAAAAGAGAGAGAGGCATTTTGAGATGAAAATTCTGCAGCATAACGGCTACCTTTCGGGGTTTTAGAAAACATTGAAAAGAGAGGGGAAATGGGTCAAACATTCATAAATGACCCATAAAATAGTAGAGGAACTGAATATGAAGGATATATGAAAATGGTAACGAAATTTTAAAGATGTACCATATGAAATGAAGAACATGAAAGGAAGACAAAAATAAGATCTCTCTTATGAAAATTCGGCAACCTAACGGCGTCACTTAAACTTCAAAAAAATGAATTGACGAGATCAAATAGGGTCTCTCATAATATGAAAATACAATATCAGTATGATAGATATAGAGATCATACCCCAACATAATAAAAAGGAACTTGAAAGACTTGACATGAAAGTAGAACTTTGCAAAATGAGAAAGGTGAATGAATCCCTTAAAAATTCGGCAGCCTAACGGCGCCACTTAAAACTTCAAAATACTGAATTGAAGAGATCAAATGGGGTATCTAATAATATGATCATAAAAGATCAATATGATAGATATAGAGATCATACCCCAAAATAATAAAAAGGAACTTGAAAGACTTGACAAGAAAATAGAACTTGAAAATGAGAAGGGTGAAAGAATCTGATACAAAAATTTCGGCAGCCTAACGGCGCCACTTAAACTTTCATAAAATGAAATGATGAGAGTAAGAGGAGGTCTCTCGTCATATGAACATAAAAAGGAAATTATAATGAATATAAAAGAACATCCTTCAACATAAGAACATGGAGCATAAAATAAATGACTTAAAAGGGAGCATTTGAAAAGAAAGAGAGAGTTTGGATCCCTTACCTTAAAACGTAACTCTTAAAACTCAAAGGTTGGGACCTTGAGGGATTGAGGGCACCTTGGGAGGACTCCTTGGGAGTTAATGAGACCAGATCTTCGTTGGGGGGGAGTTTGGAGTTGAATGGATAAGAGGATGGCTTTGTATTTATAAGGAAGGTGAGGGGACAAGGCATTAATGGCCAAGGGACACCTCATTGGTGGTTTTGGAAAAACCATGGGCTTGCCCATGGTATTTTCCCATGGTATTGGACACTTGGGACACCTCATACCTTATCTTACTATTCATAAGTCAAACATATTTATTACATACTTAATACATCATTTAATGATGTCATTAAACACCCGTAACTTAAAAACTGTATTTTTACTATTCATTGAAAATTCAACTTTCTCAGAAAAATCCCAAAATTTCACCTTAATCAAATATCGATGCTATGATTTCAAAAATGAACTCCATTTTATAAAAATAATTTTCTAAATATTTTTAATTTAATTTTTAAATAAATACACTATTCACTGAAAATTCATTTTTTCAGAAAAATCCCCAAAAATTACCTTAACATAATATCGATGCTCTAAGTTCAAAAATGAAATCCATTTTATAAAAATAATTTTCTAAATATTTTTAATTAAAATTTTAATTAAAAACACTATTCATCCAAAAAAAACTAATACTTGACTAATAATTTATGAAACCGTTATTTAACCATTTTATTGAATCACATTACTTAATAAAGATGCCTAGATTATATTAATGCTTTATTTAAGTGAGATTATTAATACATTTGGTCACATTACTAATCCTAAGTATAAAATCACTATTCATAATTTACTATTCATCAAAAATTAAGCTGATCTTATTAGACACTAAATTTTGTACTGAACATAATTGTAGAAGACCATTTTTTGAAAATCAATACACATTTTTAATTATTTAAGGTTTACATAAACATTTTTAAAATATCCTTTTTCTAAAATTCATCAAAAATATGCATACTATATTTATCCGGTCATTTGAAAATTCATAAACTTCATCATAAGAAGAAATCCCAATTTTTATTTAAAACAAAGGATTACACAAGACAGTTACGGTCTCCTTACATAGCCCCTTATCACACCAGCATAGGACCTAAGTGTAAGGTGTGCTAAGGTGAGAGAATCTGAGGGATGCTCGGCCAACATCGCACGAGTAGTAATTTCTATTAGTTTGAACTTCTCACAAAGGCGATTATGTTCTAGTTCACACGATGAAGTTCGGCTTGGGTTTGGTCCAGAGCAAAGCCCAGTGGTGCGACCTCCTTCCCAAGTTCTGTTAGATGGGCTTCGATTGGTCCAAGACTACTGGGTGAGGTCATCGAATCTTCTCTCTATATTAATTAACCAAGATCACTTGTATTTAGAGACAAAAGTCGCAACATTCAGTTTTCAACGGTCATACTGACTAATGGTCATATAATAGTCAAAACCCAACAGTCTCATTTTAATTATAATCATGTTAAATGAAACAGTTTTGTTGAGTATGAAAAATAAAATAACACACAAAATTCGGAAACAAGATTTATTCAAAATTTCGGGTCATTACAATCTTCCCCCCTTAAGAAATTGTGTCCTCACAATTTTTTTTAAATTTGGGTTTTGAAATTTCATTGAAAGTCCCACATCGGAAAAAGAGTCAGTAACACTATTACTTTAAAAGATAGAAAAGGAAGTACAAAGGTCACCCGAGTTAACCCATACTAGGATTCCATGTAGGAAAACATGGATATGGAAGAAAAAAACAAAGGGTCAAGTTCTGAGGGATAGTGATAGAAAACATGATTAGGAGAAACTTAACAATAAGAAAATCACAAACTTATGATGTGTGTAAATGGTCTTTGATTACCCAGTATGAAACGTTAACAGACAACGTTTTTGTTTTACGTTCATTTTCATAGTTTTGAGGAATTCATTTACTACATAGAATAAAAACATAAGGAAATATACCTACCTTCAAGTAGAGTTTCATCCTTTAAAAAGTTTTTACCAAAACTAATATTTTCTCCAAACGATGAGCATTCAAAACTACTTGGTCTCATCAAAGAACAAGAATCATCTTATAGAGAATCACATAATCCACCAAAGATTAACTATCTATTTCTTTTATCTTTAAAGATTATCCCAAAAACAGAAAGGGTAAGATTAAACAACTCTTCCAAAATAAAGAACCCCAGAGGAAGGGAAACTACTTTAAATCTTCAAAGTTCCACGGTACTACCCAAAGTTCATCATAGACCATTCCGTAAATAACTGTCCTTAAAAATCCTCAAAATAAACCAAACTAAGATTGAAACCCAAATACAAGAAGGATTTGATAACATAGTCTTCCAAGGTAAACTTTATCATTCATCTCCAAACAACATCAACCACTCCTAACATCTTATAACAAAAGTAACTAACATAAACATATTTACCCCAAGATAGGTTAATCATTTCCATAAGTAACCTAAATTACTATAAGTCCACATTAAATTCATCGATTCTTCAAAATATAAGTCAACCTTACTCCTCAATGAAAATACCGTAGTAATCTATTTACCTCGATCATATAGGGTCCCCAAAATAGTTAACGTCTTCCAAAATAATAATCATCTTTTAATCCCCTAATCACCCTTTTTTTATAAGAACAGCTTTACTACATCAGTATGTGGTACATAACAATAGATGTTTTCCTTAATGATATAAAATCATCTTAGGTAGTGACTTGATGATCTTAGAAAACATAAAAGATATGCTCATAGAGCACGAACTAAAATACAACATGACATAGACAATTATTGCGAAGAAGTTACATGTACTTCAGTCATCATGATCCATCACAGCATAGGACTTGCATTATTCCCTTATCCTCGAAGATTGTTGATGTTCATCATGCTTCTCACCCATTCCAAGAGAGCATTGCCTTGGATAATGTCTAACTTATCCAAATTTACGACAACGAAATGTATAAGGCACATTAGATCGAACCTTATCTCCATTCATCACATTATCCATTTTTTTTAAAGTAATTGACTACTTTATGCCCTATCTTCCCACACTTAAAACATCTCCCGGTTCCTTTGTGACATTCTCCTTGGTTCCCCTTTCCACAGTTTTTGCACAAAGGAAATTGGGTGTTCTTTCCCTTATCAACTTTATCATATGAACATCCTTGAGACTTTGTCTTATTCTTCCTTGATGAATTTGGGCATTCAACTAGTTACCAATTATTAATTGTGATTTTTGATAGCTGGTTTGGCATAATCACAATATGTTCAACTTGATCTTTTGTCATCTCTGTCACATCAATAGGGAAATCATCACATTTCTTATCACATTGGTTGTTGGGACATGTTCTTCCATTTCCTTCCATTAACTAAGAAAAGAAAGTATAATTAAGGGCTTGAATACTTAGCTAATAATCATTAAAAGGAAACTTTAAGCATAGAAGGATAAACTTTTAGAAGGAAAGTATACCCTAACCTGTGATCCCCCAGGTTCCAATCTAGGTTATACATGATCATATCTTCTTATGTGAATCTTTATTTTATTTTATATTTGTTCCTTTAATAATGGTTCATACTAAGCTTATGAATTTACCAAAGCATATCCCCCGGGAGTGTCGTAACCAAGAGTGCAGCAAGGCCCGTTGTCATGTACCAGTTCCCGTTCGAGTCTAGCTCAAAGCGGTGTTTTCGGGTTTTACCCCTATGTACATCTGTGTCAGAGCCGCCTATACCTGCTCATATCCAGACAGGGATGTATTTGCTTGGCAATCCCTTACTCAATACTCACCAAAATACTAGGAAGATTTCCTATATTTAAACTTTTCTATCGAGTTCTTCCTAAAGTTTTCATATCCTAATTTCCACAAATAACTAAACCATCCTTTGATACCAACTATAGCGTCCCACCTTTTTATCACATAAACTTTCATTACATTTTACAAAACCGAGGATCTTTAAGGTTTAGTGTCTTGGAAACCAGGAACTTAAAACATGAAAACATAAAACATCCTTCTTAAACACTTGAAAGGATTCTCCTTATGTTTATCCTAGGTTCATTACTACATCTCATAACCTGGGGACATACATCAAAAGAAAGGGTGAGCAGAAGGCCCAGTAAGGGAAACAAGAGAAACATTTTACATGTGAATTTGAGATGCTTCAACAATGTCATGAAAAAGAACTTTAAGGCATGAGAAAGAAATCATGAGGCATATCATAATAAAAATAACATTTTTCATAACTTGAAGATGTCGCTACAACATTTAATATTGACAATCATTTCGTTTCACCAAGGTCCATCCCCAAGGTGTCATTAAAAATTACCAAGGTTATTCACCAAGGTATCAGTCTAAAAGGTCATCTCTAGAGATTAAGTCTTTACCCAATGCATTGGAGCGCTATCAGGGCGCACCCTTAAATTTTCCTTTATTATCATGTGAGACACATATATCATCATCAATCATTTCATAAAAAACCCATATAGAATAAAAGAAATGGGTTTCATTTCCTAATCATCACGTTTTAAAATCTGCTTTAAAGACATGATCTTTATGTCACTTTAAACTCACGGAAAGGGAAAGCGGGTATCATGTATGTAAATCCCAGAATTTAAAATAGAACATTTTGATATATATGTGAATTCCCCTGTAGAAATAAGAGCTTTGAGTATTCACTTAATAACATAAAATAATTTTGAGAAAAGAGAGAGGCATTTTGAGATGAAAATTCTGCAGCATAACGGCTACGTTTCGGGGTTTTAGAAAACATTGAAAAGAGAGGGTACATGGGTCAAACATTCATAAATGACCCATAAAACAGTAGAGGTACCGAATATGAATGATATATGAACATGGTAATGAAATTTTAAAGATGTACCATATGAAATGAAGAACATGAAAGGAAGACAAAAATAAGATCTCTCTTATGAAAATTCGGCAGCCTAACGGCTTCACTTAAATTTCAAAAAAATGAATTGACGAGATCAAATAGGGTCTCTCATCATATGAAAATAAAAGATCAGTATGATAGATATAGAGATCATACCCCAACATAATAAAAAGGAACTTGAAAGACTTGACATGAAAGTAGAACTTTGCAAAATGAGAATGGTGAACGAATCCCTTAAAAATTCGGCAGCCTAACGGTGCCACTTAAAACTTCAAAATACTGAATTGAAGAGATCAAATGGGGTCTCTCATCATATGATCATAAAAGATCAATATGATAGATATAGAGATCATACCCCAACATAATAAAAAGGAACTTGAAAGACTTGACAAGAAAATAGAACTTGAAAATGAGAAGGGTGAAAGAATCTGTTACAAAAATTTCGGCAGCCTAACGGTGCCACTTAAACTTTCATAAAATGAAATGATGAGAGTAAGAGGGGGTCTCTCATCATATGAACATAAAAAGGACAGTATAATGAATATAAAATAACATCCTCCAACATAAGAACATGGAGCATAAAAGAAATGACTTAAAAGGGAGCATTTGAAAAGAAAGAGAGAGTTTGGATCCCTTACCTTAAAACGTAACTCTTAAAACTCAAAGGTTGGGACCTTGAGGGATTGGGGGCACCTTGGGAGGACTCCTTGGGAGGTAATGAGACCAGAGCTTCGTTGGGAGAGATTTGGGAGTCGAATGGATGAGAGGATGGCTTGGTATTTATAGGTAAAGTGAGGGGACAAGGCATTAATGGCCAAGGGACACCTCATTGGTGGTTTTGGCAAAACCATGGGCTTGCCCATGGTATTTGCCCATGGTATTGGCCACTTGGGACACCTCATACCTTATATTACTATTCATAAGTCGACCATATTGATTACATACTTAATACATCATTTAATGATGTCATTAAACACCCGTAACTTAAAAACTGTATTTTCACTATTCATCGAAAATTCAACTTTCTCAGAAAAATCCCAAAATTTCACCTTAACCAAATATCAATGCTATGATTTTAAAAATGAAATCCATTTTATAAAAATATTTTTCTAAATATTTTTAATTTAATTTTTAAATAAATACACTATTCACCGAAAATTCATTTTTTTCAGAAAAATACCCAAAAATTACCTTAACATAATATCGATGCTCTGAGTTCAAAAATGAAATACATTTTATAAAAATAATTTTCTAAATATTTTTAATTAAATTTTTAATTAAAAAATACTATTCACCTGAAAAAACTAATACTTGACTAATAATTTATGAAACCGTTATTTAACCATTTTATTGAATCTCATTACTTAATCAAGGTGCCTAGATTATATTAATGCTTTATTTAAGTGAGATTACTAATCCATTTGGTCACATTACTAATCCTAAGCATAAAATCACTATTCATAATTTACTATTCATCAAAAATTAATTTGATCTTATTAGACTCTATATTTCGTAATGAACATAATTGTAGAAGACCATTTTTTGAAAATCAATACACATTTTTAATTATTTAAGGTTCACATAAACATTTTTAAAATATCCTTTTTCTAAAATTCATCAAAAATATGCATACTATATTTATCCAGTCATTTGAAAATTCATAAACTTCATCATAAGAAGAAATCCCAATTTTTATTTAAAACAAAGGATTACACAAGGCAGTTAAAGTCTCCTTATATAGCCCCTTATCACACCAGCATAGGACCTAAGTGTAAGGTGTGCTAAGGTGAGAGAATCTGAGGGAGGCTCGGCCAACATCGCACGAGTAGTAATTTCTATTAGTTTGAACTTCTGGCGAAGGCGATTCCATTCTAGCTTCACACGATGAAGTTCGGCTTGGGTTTGGTCCAGAGCAAAGCCCAGTGGTGCTACCTCCTTCCCAAGTTCTGTTAGATGGGCTTCGATCGGTCCAAGATTGCTGGGTGAGGCCATTGAATCTTCTCTCTATATTAATTAACCAAGATCACTTGTATTTAGAGACAAAAGTCGCAACATTCAGTTTTCAACAGTCATACTGACTAACGGTCATATAATAGTCAAAACCCAACAGTCTCATTTTAATTATACTCATGTTAAATGAAACAGTTTTGTTGAGTATGAAAAATAAAATAACACACAAAATTAGGAAACAAGATTTATTCAATATTTTGGGTCGTTACAAAGAGGCTACACGCCGTGTCCAGTGGACTACACGGTGTGTAATCTGGAAAACGTGTGTCACCTGTTCCTGGTCAACACACAGATTCATTTAAGACTTATAAAGACTCCAACACATGGCCTGGTTTGGCGGACCGTTCCGGTGCATGGAACCTAGACTACACGGCGTGTACTGCTGAATACACGCCGTGTGTTCTAGTGTTGTACGACCAGGAAGCTTTGGCACCTCTAGATGATATCCTATGTTTTATTTTAATCAAAATTAAAATAAAAAATTGTTTCTTTAAGGTGAACGAGAAACGGAAGAGGAGGAACAGATCTCAAGATTCAGATTTGTAAAACGATTAACTTGAATTGAAACAAGTGAATTACTAAATGCGTAAATCATTAACGAAAAACTAAATAATTATAATCAATGATATGACCCCTCTGATGCCACTTGTAGGTTCTAGGTGTAGCGGAAGTGCGTTGGTTGGTGTACCCAACTTTAATTTTTCTGTTAACAACGATCAATCCGAGATCTGTCTCGATAATAAAATGCCAGATCTTCAGAATAGAACGAAGAACGAAAGAAAGGGAGTCCCAAAACCATAGAGATGATCATCATATGTTGGTTATAATTAATTTAATTAAAATACGATAATTACCTTGATGGAATTCTCTCTTTGTTGATGTTTCTGGTCACGATCTGATGTGATTCGTCGTTGCATCGTAGAAGTCAAGTGTAAGCTTCCTTTAGCGGTGATCCACACCTGATCCATGTATCTTTGGACGTCATCGAAGAGATCTCCAAGTGCTAGCATGGAAGAGATTTTGCTTGCGATGTCTGCCTTCGATCGCCCTGAGAGCCACTTCCAAAGTGCTCTCCTTGATCCGGTGGAGGAGGATCTCTCTCGTAACTTGGGAGCATTCTAATTGGAAAAAGAATTCTCTCTTGGTTTGAGAGATTTTCCAGATCAATTATGCACAACCTCCAAAAATGGCTAGGCTAATGAGAATTATATAATTGGGATTTTAATTACTTAGAATAATAAAATGAATTAATTATCCTAAAGCATTTATTCATTTCATTTAATTCTTAGTAAGACCCCATGTCGAATAATAACAGTTGACTATTATTATTACTTGACATGCGCCTAGAAAATTACACCTAATGTTATTTAATTAAATAAATAATATTATTTCTCACAAATCCCCAGAAAAACTACATGACGTGTATATTAATATACACGGCATGTACTTTTTTTCATTTTATTTATTTCCTCTACCACATTTATTAGACCTTGAATAATGGATATTTATTTCTTAAATAAATATCACTGCATTACTCGCTAATAAATATATTATTTCACCTATAATATATTCTCTCGAATAACTAGTGTCGATATAAATGTGATCATGCATCCTTGAATAATTATTAAACCACAATTGGGAATAATTTTTATTCAACTTGTTAAATGAATATTTAACTGAGATACTTGGACACACTTAGTGTGTGACCCTCTAGGCCTCTTTCTTAGTGGCATTAGGCGGATTCTGCCTAAAGTACAAGGTTAGTGTCTAGAAACACGCCAAGGCACCCATAGAGAAAGAAGTTAACGTCACAATGATGTGTCACCTCTTATGAACGTTTATCGTGTAATGTAATCTCTTTGTCACGATATCTCGAATCAAGCGGGTAGCATGCTAGTTCTATCAACTCATGTGCTCGATTATTCTTTCTTTGACTTTCCAGAATTGAACTCGACCATTCCTTACCATGTCCATGGATTTATTTAGGCTACATCAATTCCATCAAAGGGCCTGAGATATCTACTTCCATTATGGAACAGAAAGGGACAAATCCTTTCTCGCATTATCTATTAATGCAGTATTACTCATGACGCACCCAACATATCCTACCTCACTGTGAACAGTGTGTCATCACAGTTTTCATCAATACATCTAAGTGCGCAAGTTGTAATACCCATTAATAATAATCTTAAAGTATAAAGACCAATACACATGTCCGCAGATAGGAACGTCCAATGACACTATGAAATGTGGATTTCCTACTGGCGGGTCTCGTTCTCATAATATCCTTCTGGATATTACCAAGGGCGCGCACCATGAGATAGTGCCTCAAAGTTTTATGAGTCCTCACCCCTAAGGGTCTGTATTATTTGTGTCCCTCAAATAACATCATCTGGCCATAGAACATATATTCAAGAACAGTGTTATGGAACTTCCAGGTTCTCATCATAGCAGGGATCCACTATGAACATTTAATACAATAGCTATCCTTAGGACATTATCACATGGATTGTCATGCAGAAGAACAATCAAGATGTGATAAGGTATTTATTAATGAATAAAGTACAAAGTAGTTGGTTCTAGGCCACCAACTACAACACCTTTAGCGTATGGTTCAGACTCTAGAATGATCTGAAGCAAGTATGATTGGTTCTGGTGTCATCGTGAACCTGGGGGGTTATATGGTTGATTAAAGAATAATAATTGTGAAGCATGTTTACTTTTTTCATATGTTCTTTATTCTTTATACAACTGCATATACTGTTATAGACTAGATTTTTCTTTAGTCGTCATTGGTGGTGGCCTACTGAGTTGTACCCATACCCTACTCAGGCCACCTGATTGGTACCCGAATAGACTTCATGTTTGCAGGACGGGATAAGAGCAAGAGCCCTATGTTAGATGGCTGAGTTGGGATTCAAGATGGAGCATAGATAAGGGAACCAAACATGATGTTGGGACCTGCTTGGGAGGTGTCGGTGTGTCATTATTTTGGGTTTTCATTTGACACTTGACACATATATGGCATGACATATTTATTGTGTTGGTTATTGGTTATTTTCCATGTTTTTGGATTCTACATGCCCGAATGGCCCGAAAGTCTTCATTTTCATTGATTTTTGATAACCCCCCTTTCAAGGGATGAGGGGGAACCCTTACAAGGCTCGTAGGCTCAGATATTACAAGGCCTGTAGGCTTAGAAGATTACATGACCCGAAGGTCTTAGGGAATTCAACCAGACTATCTACAAGGAACTGCCCCTCCCTAGTATCTGAGTCATGATAGTAGCTCTCCACCTTTGCATGGCCGTCTGGTTAGGCTTCTCGTGCAATCACAGGCTGGTACCGATGGCATAGTCATACCCTCTCATTCTGACAATCCATTTGGTTCTGCTCTGGTGAGTGCACCTGCTCTGAATCCTCTTTTGGGGATGCTCCTTTTTGTAGTGTTTCTGGGGCAACTGCATGTGGCATGAAGGCCTTGAGGTAGCCTGAGGTCCTTAAAGGTGGCCCGAAAGCCCTACTGACCTGAAGGCCTGGGTGGCCCAAAAGCCTTAAGGACTCCAATCCCAAACCACTGGCCCAAGGTGAATAGTTCCAACTGCTACAGTACCGAACAGTACCTGCTATAGTAACTGCTACAGTGCCTGCAACAGTACCCACACAGTGTATAGTTCTATTACAGTACCTGTACGGTGTACAGTTCTGCTACAGTACTCGCACAGTGTACAGTACTGCTATAGTTTTGCTACAGTACCTGCTACAATGCTGCTACAGTACCCGGAAATATGCCTCTACCTAGTTTTGGGATTCTACATGAGATGTTGATCTTTATTGGTTATTGTTTATTATCATTTGGCTATTGTTTATTTATTTCTGTTGTTTTGTTGCTTTGATAAAGAGGGTGTAGTCTCCCCACATTACATATTAGACTCTCACTACTATTCGGCAGCATCTGACATATGGGGAGGCATGCCTAATGTCATGTGGTGAACCGGCTCGGGGCACCGGCATGTGGAACCCAAGTTGGGACGTTACAGTTAGGGCCGACACGGGTATCAGTGTACGAGGGAACCCGGGTTAGTTCATGAAAAAATGGTATCATAGGCAGAGAGGTTGAGTGTATTTCCTTGATGTCGGTATGCAATATGGGATATCCTAGTAGTCAGGAGGTAGGATTTTGGGGAATTAAGAGATAGTTGTGTGTGAGTGTCAGGTCATCTCTCATCATAGTGAGCTTTAAGTCACCATAAGTGTTTGGGAAAAGTATCTTTAAGAAATAAATTGATCTGATTCTACTCTTTTCCCTACTTTTGATATCATTATTCTGAAATCCCTGAATTTTGACTTCCTTTTTTATGGAATTGATATCTCAGTATCCCTTGATTGGGTTGATGATCTGGGTATTCTTGCTGATGTTTCAATGTTTACTGTTGATGTTGTGAAGTATCATGCCTCCAAGAAGATGTTTGAACAGGCCACAAGAGGAAGCTACTAGTAAACCATAGAAAGTGAATCCTCTGGTTGACTAGAATCTAGTTGAGATAGTGGTGTGTGTTGTCCAAGCTTTATGACAAGTACCTATTCCCGTTCAGGCTCCAATAGTGTAACCCTGAAGGGATAAAAGTAGAGATCATGCTCGAGAGTTTCATTGATAAAAACCACCATATTTCCAAGGCTCGAATGATCCTCGAGAGGCTAAGGATTAGTTGAAAAAGATTGAGATACTTTTTGAGTTCTTGGAAACACCAGAAGCTATAAAGGTGAAGTGTACTACCTTTAAGCCTGAAGGACCTAGCAGGAGATAGTAGGATTTGATGGTGATAGTGAAGAATCATGCGGGCATGCAGTGGAAAAACTTTAGAGTTCTTTTCACAGCACATATCCAAAATCCATGGTGTAAGCAAAGTCCATGGAGTTTCTTAGCCTCCAACAGTGTGATAAAACTGTGACTCGGTATGAAAAGTGTTTTGCTGAACTTGTTCAACTTTATCCTGAGGTGGTGACGAATGAGAAACTGAAGGCTCAAAATTTGAGATGGGTCTTCGACCTGACATCTGATCTCAGGTTTTCAAGTTGAAACTCACTTCTTATACATACGTGCTGGATAGGGCATCGATGGATGAGCTTGACCTGCCTAGTAAGTTAGGGTTGACGGGAGTTCCTCTTAGTCCCAGTGGTAGTTCTGTTAGTTCCTTTAAATGAAAGAGAAAGTGTGATGAGTCTCATGGTGGTTCTCGATAACATACTTCATCTAGACCTTTTGTGATGTCTAGCTGAGGCCCTTTAACTTGCTTCCAGTGTGGCAAGGTTGGTCACTCAAAACAAGTTTGTGCTAAGGCGCCAAAGATCTATAGTTTGTGTTGTCGCTCAAGCCACCTATAGAAGTTCTTCCATATCTTTTCTATCATGTTCAGTTGCATGGGATCATTAGCTCCTAAAACTATTGTGGTGTAATCGGATGCTTCAAGAACTAGGGGTTCTAGGCACAGGCATCCGGAACAAAGCTTCTTCACGTAGTTGAAGAGTCTTCAGAGGAAGCTGATGTGAGTCCAGCAACAGTGAGAGATATCACCACTATTTAGTGACTGCTTTATTTGATACTTGAGCATCGCATTTGACGGGTCTCCTTTACTGTGCCTGATAGGGTGTGTTGTGTTTTTCAAGGAGAATGGGACCTAAAATCGAGTAGAGTCGAACCCTCTTTTCTGGAGTTGGGAAGGGTAATATCGATGTTTTCTTTTGACTTGCAGTTGGAATATTTGAGTGGTGATCTCCCTCCATTTTTTATCGAGTTTCCCAACGTGTTTCTCTCTAATTTTTCTTTCTTGCCACCGGTACGGGAGGTGGAGTTTTCCATTGATTTGGTACTCGATACTCTGCTAGTGTTTATTCCCTCTTACCGTATGGAACTAGCTGAATTGAAAGAGTTGAAAACTATATTGGGTGATTTGTTGGAAAAATGCTTTATACGCCTGAGTGTGTCGCCATGGGCGATGCTTGTTCTTTTTACAAAGAAAGCTAATGGGACACTCCGCTTTTGTGTTGATTACCAAAAACTCGATTGAGTTGTGATAAAGAAAAAGTATTTGTTTCCATAGATATATGATTTGTTTGATTAGTTGAAAGGGGTGAAGTGGTTCTCGAAGATTGATCTTCGATATGGTTATCACTAGTTGAGAATTAAAGAGTCTGATATCCCGAAGACCACCTTCATGAGTAGGTATGACCATTATAAGTGTCATGTTATGCCTAGGCTAACCAATGATCCTACAATTTTTATGGCATTGATGAACAAGATATCCAATGAGTACCTCGACTTGTTTATGATAGTCAGTGGATGACATCTTGGTTTACTCACAGACCAAGAAAGACCATGTACATCAGTTGAGAGCAGTTCTAGAAATTTTGAGAGATCACCAACTTTACACGAAGCTTTCAAAATATGATTTCTGGATTTAGGAAGTGAAGCTCTTGGAACATGTGATTTCAGAACATGGTGTTTCAGTCGATCCTGAGAAGGTGAAGGTTGTTATGACATAAAAGCAACCGCGTAATCATCATCATCATCAATTTAAACGATCAACATCTTCTTTAAAGAAAGTACTCAAGACTGAGGTAAATCTTATTTTAAATTAATTGCAAATTTAACATGGAAGATCTTCTCTAGTTTGGGGATTCTTTTGTTATGGGTCTTCGAATATTATCATGAGACGTGTAGTTCTTCATCATCTTCTTTAAAGAAAGTACTTAAGACTGAGGTAAATCTTATTTTAAATTAATTGTAAATTTAACATGGAAAATCTTCTCTAGTTTGGGGATTCTTTTCTTATGGGTCTTCGAATATTATCATGAGACGTGTAGTTCTTCATCATGTTCTAATGATTCATTGAATTCAACAAAAACTCATCATTAGACATATAGGCTCGACCAGCTTCCACTGTGTCCGAAACCTTTAAAAACATCAATGAATCCACCCAATGCACAATCAACATATGCAATAAGGCATGTTCAAATAACACTGAGGAAATCAAAAATATTATAAATAATCTACATAACATCAACAACGTAACACATATTCATCAACATGGTTTAACATTGAACTATGGACATTACATAAGAACAATTATCAATTAGTTATTCCACACAGAATAAGCATGAAATCCAATACATGGTAGCATGGTATCCACATCATGGAATGAACATAATTAGTACATGGCATAATTCCAATGTCGCTTTCATGCCATTAATGCAATAAACAATTAGAGTGTGACCACGGGAGTATTCACATGTCGTTCTAAATATCCGAACATTGATTTAAAACATTTTTTATGGAAGTGAATTGCCATCAATAACAGGGCAGATGGCTAAAATTAATTTCAAATAATTCCAGCCTCCCAACACTCAGTTTATGCATATTTCCATCTGCCATAATTTTACTTCCGCCATGCAATGATGGATTGAATCTCATATACCAAGTTAATGGAATCGATATATACACTAATATCCCTCTTACCTATCCAGCCTCCCGACAATTAATGCTAAAAACAATAATTCAAATCTGCAAAAATAACATCAACAATAGAACACAATCCAGTAACCAAAGCAAAGCCATAAGTATATGTATGTGTTAAAGATCCTAAGACACCAGACAGGAAAACAAACAATACAACAGAAGAACGAACATGGCCGCCACCAAAGCTAACCCATACAACCCATACATATTAAAAACCATCAACTTGCTCAAAGGTAGAAATCACCTGGAAAATCTCCTGCCCCTTCTCCCTAGTGGGTTGTTCCTTCATCAAATCAGACATTCAGGAGTCACTTGGCCATCATGACCTTGACAAACTCCTCGTAGTTGATCTGCCCATCCCCATCCACATCGGCCTCCCGGATCATCTCATCCACCTCCTCGTCCGTCAGCTTCTCCCCAAGATTCGTCATCACATGGCGCAGCTCGGCTGCTGAGATGAACCCGTTCTGGTCCTTGTCAAACACCCGGAAGGCCTCCTTGAGCTCCTCCTCTGAGTCTGTGTCCTTCATCTTCCTCGCCATCAGGTTCAGGAACTCCGGGAAGTCAATGGTCCCGTTCCCATCGGCATCGACCTCATTGATCATGTCTTGGAGCTCTGCTTCAGTTGGGTTCTGCCCCAGAGATCGCATAACCGTACCCAGCTCCTTGGTGGTTATGCAGCCTATGGTAAAGTCAGAAGCAAGGTAGCAGGAATCAAGGATCAACAAAACGCACAAGGAACAGGCATAGCGGTATAATTGAGAAAACAGATATTACAATGACCACTTGGATCTTTACCTTCACAGAAGCAGCTTGTTATTGCAAGAGTACGGAGCGAATGAGAGTAATAGTAATGCATAAAAGGGAATGACTTCAATGAAGCATATTATTAGCACTTGCCTAATCCTTTTACATAAAAGAGACAATTTAATTTCCCCTAGTTTCAATGCCTTGATTTTTCTATGAGAGAAGCAGTAATGCATCGAAGGGAATGACTTTAATGACGCATGTTACTAACACTCGCCTAATCCTTGGAAGAGGTAATTTAATTTCCCCTAGTTTCAATGCCGTTATTTTGCTAGAACTGCTCGAGGTAGGGAAAACGATGGCTGCTTGCAGAACATGAGATAGGGAAAACGATAGCTGCTGGAAGAATATGGCATGAACTAAACAAAAATACAAATTATATCCATCGTTCAAACAAAAAATTGACAAAATTCAGAAGCACGCAACACAGGATAAAGACAACATGCCGCTAGAAAATTAGGGTTTGCGTCCCAAAATTAAATCGAATTTCCGACGCACCAAATATATCATGAAAGATAAACGGGCGTGTAAACCAACACAGTTGATGGCTGAAATTAGAAATTATTTCCCCTCGGCAGTAAATTCACGCCAATCATAAAGGTAAATAAAAAAAAGCGATTGAATACTGAAATTAATATATATCAGCCAAGCTACTAAGATCTAGCAAATCAAATATAAGACACGGAGAATTTCTAGAACTGAGCTGAAAAAGAGAGGTATGCGTAAGTTAAAAATTAAACGAACATGCAAACCATCAATAAAAAGATATCGACGCAGATCCAAAATAACAAGGAGGTTCATCAAGACAGAATCACACGCAGAGACCAAAACAAAGAGACGAATGAAGGGGTAGAATAGTCGGACCATCGCCATCCTTGTCGAAGAGGCTGAAGGCCTCCTTGAATTCGGCGATCTGCTCGTCGTTGAGCTGGTCGGCCATTTCTTGAAGGAGATTCGCTGGAGAACGCGAGAAAATTTGATAAAAGAAGATCGCCTTGTTCGTAAGATTTCCCTGACCGCACCGGGGATCCCCGTTGAACGGATGGCCTATCTATAATGACGGAGGGACGCAACTCATTTAATCTATAGCCCCTCTGCTCTGTTTATATTACCCCATCGCCCTTGAGGTTTTTTTTTTATCTTTAGTTTTTAAATCATTTTCATTCTTTTAATTAAAAATATTTACTATTTGGCATCATACCAACATACCTCTCAGCCATCTTAATTTATGAGAGTTTAACCTTCATATGAAAAATAAATCTCTTAAGAGTAACTCAAATCACATGAAATAATTCACACTTAAAAACCATTTCTAGCTTTATACAAATAATATGAGTCATATCAAATTGAATTATTTACTTTGTCAAACATGTTATTCTATTACCATGTCATTGCTAAGATCAATTGAGTTCAACCACACTGTAAGAACTCGGTTCTTCCTTTAAGGTCCGGATCTTGTTTTTTAGGTTGGGTTTAAGTAAGTGGAGGAAAAGGAACGTTACACGCCGTGTATTTCCAAGTATACGATGTGTAAGATGGGTACACGCCATGTACTGCCTAGTACACGCCCTGTGACGGTCTAATCATGACCTGTACGGAAAAAGGCACTACACGGCGTGTAGTTCATAGTACACGCCGTGTACTTTTCTAAAATTTGCTAAAATGGACACACTACTACAAATATGACCTTTATCAGTGCTAGAAAAGTCCATTTACAGTACTAAAAAAGCGTTGTTATTCTCAGCGAAGATAAAAGGGGGTTCCTTTTATCAGCGCTAAAAAAACGCTGATAAAGACCCCTTTTATCAGTGCTAAAAAAAGCGCTGATAAATGACCCCTTTAACAGCCCCCTCTCAGCCCGACTCGCACGCGCCAACCACCCCCCAACCTTTAGCACCACCCCACCCCCTTTAACAGCGCCCCCACCCACTTTAACAACGCTAACCCTTATCCCCCACCCACACACGTGACTTGTCTCTCTTTGGATTCGAACTCGAGACCTGTTGTCTGCGCACCTAGACCTTTATCACTCCATCATATTGTTTTGCTCTTCATTTATTAATATATCTATTTATTTATATATATTTTAGTTATATTTACTTGTATATTAATATATATTTATATTAACATATATATATTTAGTTATATTAATATATACACATTTAGTTATATTAATATATATATATATATATATATATATATATCCGTACATGAATATATATAGTTATATTTATATATTAATATATATTTATAAGATCATAAGATTAGTTTTAAACACATTTATAAAATATGCTTTTTTGTGTGTTTATAAATAAATAAATACATATATACAACACACACACACGTATATATTTTATGTGTATATGTAAGTATAATTATACATATTTATATATATTTACAAATATTATATATTAATATGTATATACATATGTTTAGAATATATAGATAATATATATCAGTTTGTCAATACAGACGCACACAAACACACACACACACACACACTTTATATAGGTATATAAATATTCATATATTTGTATTTTAAATAAAATGAATATTAGTTTTTTATTTAGATAAGACTTATATATTGAGAAATATATTTTATATGTAAATATGTTTCATTATTTATTTATAAAATTAAATTTTAATGTGTGAATATATAAAAAATATGTATATATTGTTATATATTTGATTATAAATAACAGTACATTATGAAAAACAATAACAAGCCCTGAAAACCTGAAAAACAGGTAAAAAATGGAGAAACCCTCAAAACCCGTAATTACAGTCAGAAAGTCAAATAAACCGTAAACTCAGGGTAATGAAGAAAACTTATGATCTGAGAGTCTATTCCAGCTTCGTGACTAGTCAAATCGAAGATCATCAAACGAGCTTTGATATGATAGGTGGTGGAGGCCGAACGGACAGACAAATAATAAGTTACAGCTGTTTGAAAAAACAGTAGACAAGACAAAAGTGATAGAAATATGGGCTTGAAAAACCTAACAAACTGTAGAGTCACTGAAATAGGCATTACTTCTGATTCAGGTGTCAGTTTCAGCTCCGTGACTAGTCAAACCAAAGCTCGTGGAACGAACTATGATATAACAGGTGGCAGAGGCCAAACAAACACATGGATCGAGAGTTATTGTTGTTTTAAGAAAAATTTTGGCAGGGTACCGGACACGAAAACATAGTTTTGGAGGCATTCTGATGGTTTTTTTTGGGGTTTTAGGGTTCAAGATATAATTTGAATTTTGTTCGAATCATCCTACCATGTAGATCTCTTTATTGCCTTCAATTTGATATGTGGTAGAGCCCAAACGAGCACTCGGAGCGAAAGTTATGACCATTTGAAGTTGGAGTTTTTTTTTGGATTGGTATAACTGATATATCTTTCGTTTCTTTGATCTTATCACAGTTTTGATTAGACATAGTCCTCACTTGTCTCACAAGCTTCGATTTGACTGGTCACAGCGCTCAAACGGACACCCAGAGCAGAAGTTATGCTCGTTTTAGTGAGTTATGAGTTTCTTAGGTTTTTAGGCCTTAATAGGGTTACTCAATTTCAAACGATAATAACTTCTGCTCCAGGTGTCCGTTTTGGCTCTATCACATATCAAATCAAAACTTGTAAAAAGATACACACTCTGGTGACCACTGGAACCCTTTCTCACATTCTTCAAGGACCAAAAAGGCCCAAAATCCCTTCAGATGGTCATAAATTTGGCTCTGGGTGTCCGTTTTGTCATAACATCTGCTCCGGGTGTCCGTTTTGCCTCTACCACATATCAAATCGAAGATTGCGACTAGACATACACTTCAGTGACCACATGAAAACCTTCTCATATTCCTCAAGGAATGAAAAGGTCCTTAATCCCTCCAAACTGCCATAATTTCTGCTTCGGGTGTCCGTTTTGCGTCTACCACATATCAAATCGATCTAAAACATATTTAAAAAATGTATATTATATTTATATCAATATAAATATACTTATATATCAATATATTATTTTTTATGAAATATAATTTTCATTGAAATATACATTTTATTAGCGCTAGGAAAAAAAGTACTGATAAAGCCCACTCTTTATCACCACTACTAAAAAAAGCACTAATAAAGGGCACCCCTTTAACAACGCTAAAAAAGCACTGATAAAGGCACCCCCTTTATCAGCACTTTTTTAGCACTGTTAAAGGGTGGCGCTATGAAAACCCAATTTTGTGGTAGTGGCAGTAGCCTCGTTTTCGTCAGACGGGTAGAGGGAGCTCGCCAGGTCAGCGAAACAGCAGCACCGAAGCTCGTTTTGGCTACCGATTGTCCATTTGAACTCCGTTTCGATCACCATCGGATGCGTTGGAACCCAATCGGTAAGCTCTCGATTCCTCGGGAGTCATTCTTCGTGATTTTATTTTTCAAAAAAGTTATCAGATCTTGAGCGTTTTACCTCGTTTTGTAGATCTACTTCGTTCTAGCTTGAATTAGAGGTTGACACTGGACGAGGAGAGTCACACGAGGAAAAGGCAGGCGGTCTTGTGTAGGTTCTGGGCACAGCAGAAGCGTGTGAATGAGTGTACCAAACTTTAATTTTTTTTCGTTAACAACGATCAATCCAAGATTCGTCACGATGATAAAATGCCAGATATTCGGAATAAAACGAAGAATGAAAAGAAAAGAGGTAATTCCCAGAATCATAGAGAGGATCGCCATATGTTGGTTATAATTAATTTAATTAATAGTTAATAATTACCTTGATGAAATTCTCTCTTTGTTGATGCTTTCAGTCACAATCCAATGCGATTCGTCGTTGCGTCGCAAAAGCCAAGTGTAGGCTTCCTCTAGCGGTGATCTACACATGCTCCGCGTATCTCTGGACGTCGTCGAATGGATCTCTGGGTGTTAGCGCAAAAGAGCCTTCGCTTGGAATGTACGTCTTTGATCGCCTTGAGCGCCGCTTCCAAAGCGATCTCCTTGATTCAGTAGAGGAGGATGTCTCTCGTAACTTGAGAGCATTTTGGAGGAAAGGAATTCTCTCTTGGCTTGAGAGCTTTCTCCAGATCTATTGTGCACAACCACAAAGAATATCTAGGCTTCATGAGAATAATGTAATTGAGATTTATATTACTTAGAATAATAAAATGAATTAATTACCCAAATACATTTATTCATTTCATTTAATTTTTAGTAAGACCCCGTGTTTAATAATAACATTTGACTATTATTATCACTTGACATGCGCCCAACGAACTACACCTAATATTATTTAATTAAATAAATAATATTATTTCTCACAAATCTCCAGAAAACTACACGATGTGTATATTAATATACACGATGTGTACTTTTGTTTTTCTATTCTCTTTATTTCCTTCACCACATTTATTAGACATTGAATAATGACTATTTATTTCTTAAATAAATATCACTCCATTATTCACTAAAAAATATATATTATTTTGCCCACAATATATTCTCTCGAATAAATAGTGTCAAAATAAATGCGTTCAAACATCCTTGAATAATTATTAAACCACAATCGAGAATAATATTTATTCAACTTATTAAATGAATATTTAACTGAGATACTTGGATACACTTAGTGTGTGACCCTCTAGGCATCTTTTTCAGTGGCATTAGCCAGAGGTTGCCCAAAGTCCAAGGTTAGCGTTCAACAACACGCCAAGGCACTCATAGAGAAAGAAGTTAACGCCGCAATGACGTGTCACCTCCTACGAACGCTGTCACGAACCAAGCCGGGTCGCTATTTGACCCAGCGCCCAACCCAGTCCGTGACATGGCCCGAGGGGCATTCCTGATCCCCATGAGCTGGCACAGGTGCCTGGGTATCAAAAATAACAAATGAGAATGATTTACCCGAGATAGTAAACACAAAACAACTAATAAGATAAATAAACTAAAACTGAAAACAGACAACCAAATAGGACCTTAACGCATTTTAGATTTAAAGGTCTATAACTTGAACCAACATCCAAAAAGAAATGACAACAAGGAAAACTAAAACTCTAACTCAAACCTCCAAGCAACAAGAGAGGACACATCCCCAGGCCACAAACACCAACCTGCATGGAAGACCACCAGCAACCTGAACCACCATCACTAAGCACGATGCCTCAACCTAGAATACACAAAGAACAAGGCCTACATACACCCAAAGGTGTATGTAGGGTGTGATCTAAGAGCCCAGTAGGATACCACCCAATAAAAAGGTTCCATACCACAACATCCAATAGATAATTTAATATGCTTATTAAAAAACATGCTTTTAAAAATATTATTAAGGAAAACATTTACAAGATAAAAGTAAAAAGGAAAAGAAAGTTTGAAGAAAAACCATTGCACAAACACCACTTTAAGGTGGATGAGAAAATACATAAAGAAGACACACACACTCAAGTGGTCCTCTGTATGCCGTCGGAGGGCACCACGTCATGAATAGTAGAGCACTGTGGGTGAATCCCCTAAGGTAGCTAGTATGCGTGGGACACTAGATACATCATACCTTGGTGTAAACGTGGCATATGAACCACAATAATCTATGTTCTCATGCACGAGCCACTAGTAGGGAAACACATCCATAACCTAGTGGTCTCCAATCATCACAAAAGTTTAGTTAGTGTTGTAACTTCAATCCTGCTAGATGAAACTGGGACGAACCACTTATGTGTCATCTAGCGTACTAGTCCTAATTTGTCCACCTAAGTACCCGAGGTTTCCCCTTCTACTCAATCAGGTTCCACATTCACATAATATATCACTTTTACATATCACAAACCAAACAATACATTACACACAAAATCCACTACTTGCATACCCAAACACCATTTAAAAAAAACACACGCACACCAAAACCATTTCACACCATAATTCACACCACTTGCATGACCTGATAAATTATTTAAAAAATTTTAAAAACATTTCTAAATAACACAACAAGGGTTTTCACATGAAAAATTCCCAGTTTCACATATAATAGTTCCTTTAAAAACTTAACATACATGTAATACTATCAAATACAACTCCTGCACTCCACATATAATTTAATAAATACAGTTAAAAAATTTATGAAACACTTAAAATTATCAAGCAAAGGTTTACACAAGAAAGACACACCCGATATCATATAAAAATGACACTTTAAAACCAAAAGTATAGCATATGCATATCAAAACATTCTTTCCATTGTTCAAATAATTTTTAATTCAGTTTCATGGGTGTAAAACACATTAACATGCCAAGGAAACACAATAAAAAAAAGACCTTATTTCTAACACATTCGCATCTTATGAGTTTTTGAAAACATGACTCGCACAACTTGCAAAAATTAAAAAAATATGTTTCACATATTCTGCACATTTTATCAAACACTAGGCATGAAACAAAGTAGCACATGTGAAACACACACATGGCACATAACCCATTTTCCTTAGAAATCCACTTTTCAATACAAGAACACTTTGAATCTTATCCAAAAACACAATTCTCACTTTCCGAACAAGGCATAAAACTCCTTCCAAAAAGCAACTCAATAGAACACACACAAAATATAACCAATTTATTTACTAAAATATATTTCGAACACAAAGTCATACTAACAAATTCAAAAACACAATTCGCATCATGAAATCAAAGTATGGAATGTGCAAAAATTAATTTAAGAAACAAATTAAATTATAAATAGGTGCTAAGGCATGGAATCACCTACCGGCGTGTAGCAACCCTCAAAATTGGTGTGAATTTCATTTGCGCACCAAACACACCACAAGTGAATCCTAAGGAAGGAAAGAAATAACCAAAATGACAATATTAAATAAGAATCACCCCTAATCTAATACCCTACCCACTAAAAAACTAAAACCCCAAATAGCACAGATCAATACACTAATAAAGGGGGAAATGGGGAGTTTTTTTTTTACATTTTTTCAAAAAAAAAAAAATTAAAAATACGACCAGGTTAAAAATATTTTTTTTACATCCCAAAGGCGGCACACCATGTGCCGCCTTCGATTCATTTTCCGCCGGGCCAAAGGCGGTTCTCCAGAAACCGCCTTGTGCCTTTGGGGAAACGAAAGGCGGCACACCAGTGTCCGCCTTTCGATTTTTTTCTGCGAAAGGCGGCTTTGGAAGAGCCGCCTTTCGTGTTTTAAATGGTCGAAGGCGGCTGCCCAGATGCCGCCTTTGCCAAAAAAATCCCTATAAAAAGGAGCCGCCCCACCCATCCTTCCTCACTCACAAATCCCTCTTCTCTCTAAAATTTTGAGTGCTCCTCTCTCTAAGTTGAGTTTTCCTTCGTGGTTCTTCCGGAGACGCAAGGAGTACAAGATTTTTGTGTAAAGCTTCGTTTAGAGGTATTTTTTTATTTTAAAGTTATTTATTTATTTAATTGTAATTAGTTAATTTTAAATATTTAAGTATGTAGTAGTAGTTATTGAAAGAAAAGAAATAAATAGTTATATTATTAATGTTTTAATTAGTTAATATTTAATGTTAGATTAAGGTATATGTAATTTAATATTATTAATGAATGATGATTAGGGATAAATTATTTAATGTTAGATTAAAGTATGTATAATATAATATTATTAATGAATGATAATTAGGGAAAATAATAATTTATTAATATTTTAGAGATAATCATAGAATAATTAAATGATGATTAAGGAATAATTAAGTCATGATTAAAGGGGTAATTAACCATGGATGATTAATTAAGGAATGTTTAAGGGGTGATTAAGTGATGATTAAGGGATGATTAAGGGGTCATTAAGGTAATTAAGGGATGATTAAGTGATGATTAAGGGGTAATTAAGTAGTGATTAAGGGGTGATTAACTAACGATTAAGGGGATGATTAAGGGGTAATTAAGAAATGATTAAGTGATGATTAAGGGGTAATTAAGGAGTGATTAAGGGGTGATTAAGGGGTAATTAAGGAATGTTTAAGGGGTGATTAAGTAACGATTAAGGGGTGATTAACTAATGATTATGGGGTGATTAAGGGGTCATTAACTAATGATTAAGGAATGATTAGGGGATGGTTAAGGGGTAATTAAGGAATGTTTAAGGGGTGATTAAGGGGTAATTAAGAAATGTTTAAGGGGTGATTAACTAATGATTAAGGGGGTGATTAAGGGGTCATTAACTAATTAAGGGGTAATTAAGGAATGAAGGGGTAATTAAGGAGTGATTAAGGGGTTACGGGGATGATTAAGGGGTAATTAAGGAATGATTAAGTGATGATTAAGGGGTAATTAAGGAATGTTTAAGGGGTGATTAAGGGGTAATTAAGGAATGTTTAAGGGGTGATTAACTAACGATTAAGGGGGTGATTAAGGGGTCATTAACTAATTAAGGGGTAATTAAGGAATGAAGGGGTAATTAAGGAGTGATTAAGGGGTTAAGGGGATGATTAAGGGGTAATAAAGGAATGATTAAGTGATGATTAAGGGGTAATTAAGGAATGTTTAAGGAGTGATTAATGAACAATTAAGGGGTGATTAAATAACGATTAAGGGGTGATTAAGGGGTCATTAACTAATGATTAATGAATGATTAGGGGATGGTTAAGGGGTAATTAAGGAATGTTTACGTGATGATTAAGGGGTAATTAAGGAATGTTTAAGGGGTGATTAACTAATGATTAAGGAATGATTAGGGGATGATTAAGGGGTAATTAAGGAATGTTTAAGGGGTGATTAACTAAAGATTAATGGGTGATTAAGGGGTGATTAACTAACGATTAATGGGTTATTAAGGGGTGATTAACTAGGGATGATTAGGGGATGATTAAGGGGTGATTAAGGGTTCATTAACTAACTATTAAGGAGTAATTAACTAAAAATTAAGGGATGATTAAGGGGTCATTAAGTAAAGATTAAGGGATGATTATGTGGTGAATGACCAACTCCTAACTGATTAACCAACACTTAAGTAGTGATTAACTAGTACTTAAGTAGTGATTAACCAGCACTTAAGTAGTGACCGACACTTAAGTAGTGATTAACCAGCACTGTAATGAATCTTATTTTTTAGAGATCATTGAACATATCTTTAGGAAAGTTAAAAATTTTTCTACAAAACATTAGTGGCTTAATTTAGGAAGGTTTTAAAATTTTGGTTTCATGAAAGTTTATGTTGTTATCTAAGAAATTAAATCCCTTTCTGGATACTCACTACTAGAAAACTAACCTTTACCAACAGTTTGGAACCGTTGGTATAGGCCTCCAAACCGTTGGTATAGCCTATACCAACGGTTTGGAGAACCGTAGCCAAGTAAGCTGTTGGGATAGGTCTATACCAACGATTTTCCAAAAACCATTGGTATAGACCAATACCAACAGTTTTGGAAACCGTTGGTATAGGTAATATGAAATATATACCAATGGTAATGGAACCGTTGGTATATAAATTCCAAAAATAAAACATCCGCTGGGATTTGATCCCAAGACCCCTCGTTTATAATCGAACGACTTAACCACTAAGCTAACATCACTTTTGTAAACATAATTTCATAAATATATATATGTATTATCATAATTATTTAAAATTTTGATTTATATAATGTTCTCGGTTAGTAGATCTGGAAAAAAATTAAAGAACCTATCCCAACGGTTTTCAAAACCGTTGGGATAGGCCTTTCCCAACGGTTTTCAAAACCATTGGGATAGGTTAGGGTGGGTTGAATTTATTTAGGCCGAAGGGTGAAATTTTGGGTGGTTTTTCCCAACGGTTTTGGTGAACCATTGGGAAAGGTCACTCTTTCCCAACGGTTTTGGTGAACCGTTGGGAAAGGTCACTCTTTCCCAACGGTTTTGGTGAACCGTTGGGAAAGAGGTTCAAAACACACCCTTTCCCAACGGTTTGTGCTAAACCTTTGGGAAAGAGTGACCCTTTCCCAATGGTTTTCCAAACCGTTGGGATGTGGAAATCTATGGCTTTCCCAACGGTTTTGGTGAACCGTTGGGAAATGGTAGCTATACCAACGGTTTTTACAAACCGTTGGTATAGAAGTGTTGGGAAAGATCATATTTCTAGTAGTGACTACAAGTGGATGTGGCTCTGGCATAGCTGTACCTAGGGGTGAAAGCCCCGACATGGAGTTTCGGGCCTGACCCGGGGTATCCTGGTACACGACAACGGGCCTTGCTGCACTCATGGTTTGACACTCCCGGGGGATATGCTTTAGATGATTGATATTTACTTCATGAAGTACTAAAATACCTTTAAGAAGATAAAAAATGTTATTTAACATGTAGCAAAACATTATTGACATATTCAGTGATCAGTAAACATTTTTCATGTAGAGAGACATGTTTTCTTGTGTTTACTGCTATGGAAAGGTTATTCAAACCGAGCAAGGAGCTTCTTATAGTATACATCCAACATCTATGGTTAACACATCTGATTGTATAACCATAACTGATCTTCAAGATAGAATTCATGGTTGCTTAAATCCCGGTCCTCATCAAGAGATAAATTCTATTAGTTATAGACATTTGCAATTCCCTGCCACGTTATGGCATCTTGCTTTTCCATTGGCTGCTGATGAGCACTGGGTCCAAGCGGGAACTTTATTTTCCCAACAGTCTCATGGTGCAATGATGGAGTTATATGTTGAAGTTTCTAATATACAACAACATCAAAATGTTCGAAGTTGTAGACATGCACAAATAGTTTTTGAAGAAGCTTCATCCCAAGAAATTGAGGATGTTCACCCAGTTGCGGAGGAGGACAACTTAGATGATCTGCCAGATTTACATATAAATCATTCTTCAGATGATGAATTTAATAATGATGGAACAGATGGAGAAGACAATGATGATGGGGAGGGAGCTGGAGATGGGGAACTGGAGAATATAGGGTAGTAGTTTCTCAAAATAGAGTAGTTCAAGAACATTCTTGACCAACATTAAATCATCCACCACCCTTTGAATCTTGGTCCGAAGTAATGGAACGTGTACCTGAATTTGACAACAATGTTCTGACACCTGCAACAGAGTTTCCTGGAGTTATAGTGGACAGGTTTAGTGAGTTGGACAAAACATTATATAATGGAAGGGATTTTCCAAGTAAGGATGCGTTGAAGAGCTTCTTAAAAAGATTTCATATTGAGAGGCATTGTAGATATGTAGTTGAGGCATCTCGTCAAAAAAAAATACGTCATACGGTGTGATAAATTTGATGAAGATTTTAGATTCCGGTTAAGGGCGATTCCAGACATTGCATTTGGTAGATGGAGAATTTCAAAGATTGAGGCAGCTCATTCTTGTGTTCAGCCAAACTTGACACAAGATCACACTACTTTGGATGCTGAATTTGTGTCAACTATTATCATCGAGATGATTAGGACCTGTCAAGATGTTCCTATATCCCTTGTGAAAGAGAGGATACTTCAAACTTTCGATTATAAGATTTCTTATAACAAGGCATGGATAGCGAAACAGAAGGCAATTGTGAAGGTCTACGGTGATTGGGATGACTCGTATCGGGTGTTGCCGCAATTATTAGCCATGCTGAGCCACAACAACCAAGTTTTATACCATATAAATATGAATGAACATGTGTTTGAAGATAATCGATTGGATCAATCTCATGTTCAATTTCACCGGTTATTATGGGCATTCCTCCCATGTATTTCTGCATTTCATTTCAGTAAACAGTTCATACAAATTGATGGAAAATTTCTATCTGGAAAGTATAAGGGAATTTTGTTGATTGCGGCAACCCAATATGGGAACCGTTCACCACTTCCGCTTGCATTTGAAATAGCGGAGAAGGAAAACTATGAATCTTAGAGCTGGTTTTTGGTATGCATCAGCAACCATTTCACACACATTCGAGGTGTCTGTTTGATATCTGATCGACATAGGGAAATAAATGAGGCAATAAATGTGGATCCTGATTCATGGAGGCCCCCAAATGCACATCATCGATACTGCATCAGACACATTGCTAGTAACGTGCGCAAAACCTTCTATAATGAGGCTATAAAGAATGCAATCACGAGGCTTGGTAAGCAATGTCGTCATTGATGTTTACTATTTTAATGTAAATAAAAATATAATTTATATGACCTGTGATCATATTTATGTAGCATATGAGCCAGATCAATGAAGGTTTGTGGCACATTACAAAGAAATCCACAAGGCTAACCAAGAAGTGTATGATTATATGATGAAGATTCCAAAAGAGAAATGGACACTAGCCTATGACGGGGGGAAGAGGTACAGACACATGACCACAAACATTGTGGAGTGTATAAATAGAGTCTTCAATGGGCTTCACAAGTTACCAATTACTGCCCTAGTTCAGGAGACATTTTATCTTTGTGTCAAGTACTTCATTGATAGACAAAAACTAGCCTCAGATGGGATTCAACAGGGGCTAAGATTTGGAAAAAACTTTCAACGAGATATTGACAAGAACATTGAAGAAGCTTCCAGTTATCAAGTGTGTTTATTCCATCGGGAAGACTCAGCATTTGAAGTTCAAGAGTATTGTAACCCCATCACAGGTAACAACTGTGAAAAAGTAGTGGTACTTCTAGAAGCAAAACAATGTCAGTGTGGAAAGTTTCAGGCATTAAGGTTTCCATGCACACATGCCATCGCAGCATGTGCGTCTGTGAACATATCATGGGAAGCTTATGTTGATCCAGTATACCGATTGGAGGCCATTGCTAACTGTTATGTTGCGCCATGGATGCCTGTTGGGGAGTTTCGATATTTCCCAATACCTGAAGACCAACCCATACTGATTCATGGCATTAGTAGATTATGACCATGGGGAAGTCCGAAGACCAAAAGGATACGAAATGAGATGGATTGGCCTCAAGAACAAGGGAAAAGGTTGAGATGTCGTCTATGTCATCAAGATGGGCATAACCGGAAATGATGTCCTAACATTTCTGGATCGAGTTCACACACTCAGCCACAATGATGTGTTGTATCCAACATGATCTTTTCATGTAGTCAGTTATATGTTGTTAATATCAGAGATGAACTTTTTAAGAATTGTTTCACATTTCCAATAAGCAAATTCTATCCTTCCAATAACGAACCTCTGTATTCAATACTTTTAAATCCATTAATCTGAACGTAATCTTAGAAAACAAAAACATTATTAAAAAAAAGGTTATTTGTCACGGAAGACAAAAAATTATTAAAACATTTATCATAAAGGATCTTTAGAAATCATACACAACTGGGATAAAATGTTTATATATATAAATGTATGACACCATATCTTAAAAAACATAATTTTCATGGTAAAAACATATATAAAGACACGATAGATAAATGTTCTCCAAAATATGACAACATTCCCTTAACTTTTTCTAAAAAAAAACATCACATATCATTCATTATACCAATCATAACATTCTATTAAATTTAACATTATATTTACATTTTATAGTGAATACTAATTTCCTTTTCTGGCTTCCAGATGGATGATATTCCACTCCTCACCGAGAAGCATAGGCATGTTTCTCGTGATGTGATAGAGGGTTGGGATGTTCGATGGATTAGGGTGCAGCGAGCACACCATTTTCGACACATGGCGCCTCCAGCTGCTATTATACCATACTTACGTCGTGCTGGATTCTACAACATTGCCGTTTCTGATTTCACTTACACTGATCATCCCCTTCTTGCTGCCTTGGTCAAGAGATGGAGACTAGAGACTCACACATTCCACTTGTCAGAGGGAGAGATGACTATCACCTTAGAGGATGTGGCAGTGCTACTTGGTCTTCCTATTCAGGGAGATGCAGTTATTGGACCCACCAGTGGGGATTGGGCTGAGCTGGCACATAGATTATTAGGTGTCGATATTTTGGCTGATCATACTGCTACAGATGGTGGGTCCATATCTATTCCTTGGCTTGCTTTGCAGTTTGCACATTTACCTACTGATGCTGATGAGCAGACCATCATGTGTTATGCTCAGGCATATATCTTACGACTTATTGGAGGTACATTGTATTCAGATCACTCAGGTGTGCATGTGCACATGATGCATCTTAGTTTACTGGAGGACTTTGATCGGATCGGGAGATACAGTTGGGGATCTTCATGTTTGGCCTACACTTATAGAGCATTATGTACGACATGCCGCTCAGATCACGCAGATCTCGGAGGATGTGTCATCCTTATACAATTGTGGGCATGGGAGCACATCCCTGTCCTCGCCCCTGTTACTGTTGGTCAGAGGCTTCCTATAGATGTGCTACAGGACGTTCCACGTGGACGATGGTATGATCCGTCATATTTATTTGTTTCTTATTGTATTATAATTTATTATATTTAATTTCTGATTATTTATCACTTTCAATGTTGTATTTGATAGGTGGAGTCAGGCACATCACTTCGTCGATGCTCTGACCTACAATTTGGCTGCATATCGTATCATGTTGGACAATTTACTACCTGACAGCGTAAGTATATATCATCATTTTTGTTTTTTGTTAACAAATTTCTCTGATGAAATGTCACATGTCATTACAGATTCATTGGATGCCATACCGGAGTCTGGTTCAGGACTTACCTACATACTGTACTGCTGGACTTCATGATGTTATGGCTGTAGTGCCACTCATTCACTTTCATATTATTGAGTGGCACCAGCCCGATAGAGTTATGTGTCAGTTTTGCTGTGTTCAGCTGATTCCACCTGCACCACGACAGTTACCAGCGCTTCATGGCTTGAAGCTCACGGGGAGACAGCATGTCGATTGGCGACGATGACATGCCCAGTATGTCGCCATCTGGGACAATCGAGCAGAACATCGTATCACAGGTGTACGTACGATGCGATTCTACCTATCAGATCAGGTAGAGTATGAGCCATGGTATATAATGAAGTCTATATTGTATCTGACTCAGCACGGGAGAGGGATTCAGGAGCTGGTAAGTCAATAAATTTCACATAATATATTTATTACGCTATTTTATAATTCATTTTGAATCTCTGTACAACATACCAGACTACGACGACTATGTCGCATGACTGATCCAGAGGAGGAGGAGGTTGCTAGTTTATCTGCGATCCATGCTACTTTGGAGGAGACAATACCGATTTGTCGATCTATTCATGATAGTATCACCCATCCTAGACCCCAGAGACATGATGTTCCTACTTAGGAACATGATGCTCCTATCCCAGGAGATGAGGGTCCTACTCAGGAACTTGCAGCAGCAGCTGGTGCTATTCCCCAGCGACGACAACGGCGATGGAGACCGCGTCCTGCTGCACGTGATCCCTCACCTATTCCAGAGACACAGGTCGGTGCTCTATCAGTCCAGCCTGAACCGTCTGGGTTTGTGCAGTATGATGCAATATGGGATCCATCTTTTTTGACTGGATATCCACAGTATTCGCCAGATATTTATTTTCCAGGGATTTATCAGGGGTCATCTCCCATGCTGCCATCTTTTATACCGGATCCTTCACAACCTATATGGTTTCCCGAGGGTATGATGATAGCCCCTTCTACTTACGTAGTGGGAAAAGGATCTCGTGCACATGATGACATCCCTCCGACACCTCCTTCCATGCAGACTATGACAGAGGATCCCATGATTGATGTTCCAGTGCCCGAAGATCATCCCTCTCCAGGTCATCATACTCCATCCCAACATGGAACACGTCGCTCTCGATATGGACGTACCATTCACACACCACCTTGTGGGACAGAGCCTCACCATAGACACTATCACTACTTATTCATGTAAATGTTTTCTATTTATTAAAAAGAGTGCATTACTTTTACTCTAAAAGAATTTCATAAAAATTATCGATGACACATAATTTACAAGCTTTCAAAAACACCTATGTGAAACTTCATAATGGTTCAAGTACATGAATTTGAAATCTTATAAAATATAAACTATAAGACCGATATGAATGAAAATTAAAATATGAATTAATCATATAGGAGATAGTTGAAAACAAAATGAATTTCTTAAGAAATGTCGATGATAAATTATTTAAAAGGTTTCAAAACCACCTTACTGAAACTCAAAAATGTTTCAAGTAAGTGACTTTGAATGTGCAATGCTATGACAAACCTTTAGATGAAATGTGTCAGTTCCCCACTAGATGTGCATGTTCCTCCAAAATTTTCAGGCTGGAGATAATCCACCTTAAGTTCCACATAGCCTTATGCCTTCCATGGATTAATGTCAAACACTTCATCCCATTTTTTTACTTTATGGGGAAGTAAAACCTCATTCCTTTGAATATGCACATTACCATGAACATATACAATCATCATTTTGCAAGAAAAACTACTAATCTCATGTTCACTGAAATACTCCTTAACGTAAGAATGATACAAATAGTGTAAGTACCCAATAGCAAGCTTCCAATCCATTTTGACTGGGCTATATGGAATCATTGGTGTTTTCATCTGATTAATAATTTAAAAGGTTTCAAAACCACCTTTCTGAAACTCAAAAATGTTTCAAGTAAGTGACTTTGAAAGCCTATAAAATATAAACTATAAGATCTATTGAAATGAAACTTAAATCATAGATTAAACATATAACAAGTAATTGAAAATAAAAACCATTTCTTAAAAATTGTTGATGAAATACAATTATAATCTTTAAAAAACACTTCTTGAAACTCAAAAATATTTCAGATATGAGACTTTGAAAGCTTATAAAATATAAACTTAAAGACTCATATAAATGAAACTTAGAACATAGATTAAACATATAAGAAGTAGTAGAAAAGTAATTAGTTAATTCTAGTGAGGGGGAAAAATGTTAGACCCTGTAATTGAAGGATAATGAGGATGACAAGGAAACATCAACCCCCATGCCCACCCCTTCCACCCATTCAACCAACTTCGGTAACTCATATAGAAGTAGCTTTTTAAAAAAATGAAATGTCACACCACCACAGCTTCCTACATCCATATTAACCCCCCAATTTAGTTTCATTAAATTTGGACAACCCCCATTTTTACCAAAGTCAATGATGCACTATTAAACCACCACTTTCAACCCCCGCCTAAAAAATACAAAATGCTTTGAGGTATGAGAAATGATTCGACGCATTTCAATGTTCTAAAATGCGCCGAATCATTTCTCATCCCTCAAAGCATTTTGTATTATTTAGGTGGGGGTTGAAAAGTGGTGGTTTAATAGTGCATCATTGACTTTGGTAAAAATGGGGGCTGTCCACATTTAATGAAACTAAATTTGGGGGTTAATATGGATGTAGGAAGCTGTGGTGGTGTGACATTTCATTTTTTTGAAAAGCTACTTCTATATAAGTTACCGAAGTTGGTTGAATGGGTGGAAGGGGTGGGCGTGGGGGTTGATGTTTCCTTGTCATCCTCATTATCCTTCAATTCCAAGGTCTAACAGTTTTCCCCCTCACCAGAATTAACTAATTACTTTTCTACTACTTATTATATGTTTAATCTATGTTCTAAGTTTCATTTATATGAGTCTTTAAGTTTATATTTTATAGGCTTTCAAAGTCTCATATTTGAAATATTTTTGAGTTGCAAGAAGTGTTTTTGAAAGCTTATAATTGTATTTCATCAACAATTTTTAAGAAATGGTTTTTATTTTCAATTAATTATTATATATTTAATCCATGTTTTAAGTTTCATTTCAATAGATCTTATAGTTTATATTTTATAGGCTTTCAAAGTCACTTACTTGAAACATTTTTGAGTTTCAAAAAGGTGGTTTTGAAACCTTTTAAATTATTAATCAGATGAAAACACTAATTATTCCACATAGCCCAGTCAAAATGGATTGGAAGCTTGCTATTGGGTACTTACACTATTTGTATCATTCTTACATTAAGGGGTATTTCATTGAACATGAGATTAGTAGTTTTTCTTGCAAAATGCTGATTGTATATGTCCATGGTAATGTGCATATTCAAAGGAATGAGGTTTTACTTCCCCATAAAGTAAACAAATGGGATGAAGTGTTTGACATTAATCCATGGAAGGAATAAGGCTATGTGGAACTTAAGGTGGATTATCTCCAGCCTGGAAATTTTGGAGGAACATGCACATCTAGTGGGGAACTGACACATTTCATCTAAAGGTTTGTCATAGCATTGTACATTTCTAGAATCTCTCTTCCTGATGGTATAATACCTCCTTTCTCATCTCACCTTACAAAGAAAAATTATCTAGAGCTTTTGAGGTTGATTTATACTCAGGGGCATGAAAAAATTGAAAAGAAGTTTCTATTGTGTGTAAAGCACATAAGCTGGTTGAGGTTTTCATTGTTGGAATGCTTCTGAATGCTATGAAAAAGTTAGAAGGACTAAGTTAAAATTAAAAATTTTACTAATTTTTTTTGTCCAAAGGCAGCACATGGTGTGCCGCCTTTGTTCTTTAATTATGGGAAAAGGCGGCACACCAGGTGCTGCCTTTCTTTAGCGCTGAAATGCCTGAAAGGCGGCACATGGTGTGCCGCCTTTGGGATGTAAAAAAAAATATTTTTAACCTGGTCATATTTTTAAAATTATTTTTTTGAAAAAATGTAAAAAAAACTCGGGATTATCAGAGGAGAGACATACACGGAAGGGATTGGGAATGTTGGCCAGAAGGAGGGGGTGCATCGCAAGTCCGGTCCGCCGGAGGGGAGGAGCGACAACGCAAGTGGGATGATAGGGTGCTCAGGGCGACAGTGCGAGCGGTTGGCTGGGAGGTTGGGTGGTCTGTCATGGGAGATGTGCAAGGCATCGGTCGAGAGGAAGGCGGCTGTGTGAGCGGCTGGCCAGGAGGGTAAAGCGGTTTGGCATGGAAGAGGTGCAGTGCGACGATGGGTGTTTGGGGAAGAGGCGGGGCGTGATGCGACGGGGATGGCCTAGAGGTCGAGGCACGGCGTGATGGAACCAGGGGTTCCAGGGGGGAAAGCTGATCAAGGGAGAGGAGGGAAAGAGAGAGGGGTGCAACAATATTTTTTCGTGACGTAGAAGGAGACCCGAGGAGGGGGGGGGGGGCGCTGGCCAACCCTAACCCAAAGAGAAATAAAATAAAATAAATAAACTAAAAATAAAACTAATAATAATAATATTAATAATATTAATAGTATTCTTAAACTAAAACCTTAACACTAAAAATAAAAATAATAATAAGAATAATAATAATAGAATAATAAAAGTTATATCCTTAAAATGATAATGTTGTTAATTAAAATGTTAACAATTTTAATGATAATAATTAATGATGATGATAATAATAATTTATGGTGATAATAATAATGTCATTAATGATATTAATAAAAGTGGTAACAACCTAACATAATATTAACAATAATAATAAGTATTACAATATTAACAAAAACTTAATAAATTTTATATTCTTAATACTAATAATAATAATAATAATAATATTCTCAAACAATATTATTATTATTATCATTAAAAAAATTTCTTAAATTTTATTGAACTTATTATTTTCATTTTATATTCATTTTATTACTCATCATCATTTTATTATTCCTTTATGTTTTAATTTATTTTGAAAACCGGGCAGGCCGTGTGGTCTCAGAACTATGCCCTACCCGTGCGCCTGATGACGCTAAACCCAAAACGTGCATTTTTTCTCAACAAGACTAAAAAAATTTAAGCATTGGCTCACCCAAAACCCAAAGAAAAATTGTTGGTCTGGGAAATAATGAAATAAAATAAATTGAAAAAGTTAGGGTGTGACAAACTCTTACCATTTAATGTAATCCCTTTGTCTCGATATCTCCAATCAAGTAGGTTGCATGCTAGTGCCATCAACCCATGTGCTCGATTATTCTTTCTTTGACTTCCTGAAATTGAACTTTCCCATTCCTCACCATGACCATGGATTTATTTAGGCTATATCAATTTCATCAAAGGGCCTGAGATATCAACTTCTATTATGGAACAAAAGGGACAAATCCTTTCTCGCATTATCTATCAATGAAGTATTACTCACGACGCACCCAACATATCCTACCTTACTGCGAACAATGTGTCATCATAGTTTTCTTTAATACATCTAAGTGCGCGAGTTGTAATACCCATTAATAAAAATCTTAAAGTCTAAGGAAGAATACACACGTCCACAAATAGAAACATCCAATGACACTATGAAATGTGGATTTTCTACTGGAGGGTCTCGTTCTCATAATATCCTCCTAGATATTACCAAGGGTGCACACCATGAGAAGGTGCCTCAAATTTTTATGAGTCCTCACCCCTAATGGACTATATTATTTGTGTCCCTCAAATAACATCATCCAGCCATAGAACATATATTCAAGAATAGTGTTATGGAACATTCAGGTTCTCATCATAGCAAGGATCCGGTATGACCCTTTAGTGCAACGGTTATCCTTTAGACATTATCACATGCATTGTCACACAAAAAAACAATAAATATGTGATAAGGTATTTATTAATATTCAAATCCATGAATAAAAGTTTATCATAAAGTACAAAGTAGTTGGTTCTAGGCCACCAACTTCAACAGACACCCACTTGGACTAGAGACAACTGCTAACAACCTTTAACCCACTAGCTCTAAAATGATATTCATGATTTTTCTGATATATTCCTTTAGTAATGGGGTCTTTCACGTTCTCTTTCATGGACACTCTGATCACTAGAACTTCACCCCTTTGATAGAAATATCTCAAGTGGTGATACTTCTGGAGAATGTGTTGTGTCCATTGATGTGTCCTTGATTATTTTGCAAGAGCCACCACTGTAGTATTATGAAAATACAATGCGATAGGGTCTCTACTACTAGGAACCACATCAAGCTCCTGGAAAAAGTTCTAAATCAAGATGGATTCCTTGGCTATATTAGAAGATGCTATATATTCAGACTCCACTGTAGAATCGACGATGACTAGCTGCTTTGAACTCTTCCATCTCACAACTCCTCTATTGAGTCAAAAAACATATCCTGATTGTGAATTTAGATCATTTCAATCTATCTGAAAACCAGAATCAACATACCCTCTGATGACAAGCTCCTCGTCTCATCCATACACTAGGAACACATACTTAGTTATTCTCAGATACTTAAGGATAGTCTTAACAGCATTCCAATGCTATTCTCCTAGATCTGCTTGATATATGCCTACCATGATCAGTGCATAGGCAACATCAAGCCTGGTACATAACATAGAATACATGATGGATCCTATAGCTGAAGCGTATGAGATCTTACTCATCTTATCTTTCTCCTGTTGTGTCTAAGGACACATTCACTTAGAAATATGTAGGCCATGTGACACTAGAACCAATCCTCTCTTGGATTTTTCCATGCTAAATCTCTTTAGTATCTAGTCAATGTATATACCCTAACTTAGTCTAAACAACCTCTTGGATCTACCACGAATGATCTGGATCCCTAAAATGTAGGTTGCTTCACCTAATTACTTCATGTAGAAACACTTCCAACCAATCCTTAACCTACTATAAGACTAGTACATCATTTAAAATAAGTAATATTCCATCAACATATACTACAAGGATAAAGACTTCATTCCTATTAAACTAATTATAAACATATGGCTCACATTTGTTCTTAATGAAACCAAATTCCTTTATAGATTCATCAAATCAGATGTTCCATGACCTAGATGCTTGCTTTAATCCATAAATGGATCTCTGTAACTTAAAAACCCATTTGGCTTCACCTAAAGTCACAAAACCTTCTGTTTGTATCATACAAACATCTTTCCAAAGATTCCTATTAAGGAATGATTTTTTGACATCCATTTTCCAAATATCGTAGTCATGGTAAACTGTTATGGCAAGTATGATTCTTATGTATTTAAACATGAAAACTGGCGAGAAGGTTTCATCATAGTCAATTCATCGACATTGTCTGAATCCTTTAGCCACTAGACTTTCTTTATAGGTGCTAACTTGACCTCCATGTCCATCTTTCTCTTGAACACCCATTTGATTCCAAGAGGCTTTACATCAACTGGCTCATCGACCAGAACCCAAAATTGGTTATAATAGATGGAATACATCTCAAAATTCATAGATTTTATCCATCTTGCAACTTCTTAGCTATCTACTACTTCCTTGTAGGAGATAGGTTCATCATTGTCCAACAATAATGATTCACCATCCTCGGTGACTAGGAAACCAAATCTCTCTGGTTCCCTTACCTCTCTTAAACTTCTACGTAGTACTTATGTTTCCAGAACCTCTTCCATGGGGACCTGTGGAACTTGTTCCTATACCAACTCATGTGTATTTTGAGCATCAACTTTGTCCAAATAAATCTTTCTCCCACTATCCTTTTTGAGGCTGTTCTCCCTCTCAATAAATATGACTTGTTTGGTGATAATCACTTTCTTGTCTGAAGGGTTATATAAGTAATATCCTTTCATTTCCTTAGGATATCCTATAAAGATACACCTCATGCCCAAGGTGCTAGTTTTTTAGAAGGAATTAACAAATACCTCACATCCCCATACTCATGTGTGTGACAAAATGGGTTTCTTTCCATTCCGTAACTCTAAAGGAATTCTGTTTTCCACCTTAGTTGGTAATCGATTTAACATGTATGCTACAATTTATAATGAATATTCACAAAAGGATAATAGAAGATCTGCATGACTCATCATCAACCTCACTATGTCTGACAAGGTGTGGTTCCTCCTTTCACTAACACCATTCCACTGTAGCGTATAAGGAGTAGTGTGTTAAGATAGAATCCCAGACTTCTATAAAAGGTTGATGAACTCTTAGTTCAGATATTCTCTACCTTGATTCGATCAAAGCTTCTTTATCTTCTTACCAATCTAATTCTTTACTTCATTCTTGAATTCCTTAAATTTCTCCAAATACTCTGACTTATACCTGATTAAGTAGATATAACCATATCTGCTCAAATCATTAGTAAAAGTAATGAAGTAAGAATATCCACTTCTAGATTCTACTAGAAATGGTCCACACACATCCATGTGTACCAATCCTAGAAGCTCAGTATCCCTTTCACCCTGTCCACTGAAAAGAGTCTTGATTATTTTCCCTTGTAAACAAGCATGACATCTATCAAATGGTTTCAGATCAGTAGAGTCTAAATATCCATCTTGGCAGATATTTGTCAAGCGCTTCTCATTTACATGACTGAGAAGGTGATGCCACAACTGGGTGTTGTATGAGTCATGTGATTTTGTTTCATTATCGATTTCCAACACTTGGTTTTCGTAATTTAATACATACAAACCATTATTTAAATGCTCCATACCATAACATACATTGTTATTATAAAATAAACAACCCTTATTTCCAAACTTGAAAATAAATACATCTATATCCAAACATGATACATAAATTATGTTCTTGGTAACACTAGGTACATAATAATAGTTATGTAAAACCAAAAGCATTCCAGTTGTCAATGAGAGATGGTAATCACCAATGGACAACGCAACCAGCCTTGCACTATTGGTAGCTCGAAGATCCACCTATCCTTTGAAAATATTTCTAAATCTACTTGGTTCCTACATTTGAATACAGTTGTGAGCCCCACATACTGTATCTAATACCCAATGTGTATAAATGTAAAGATTACACTCAATAACAAATGCACCTTTAGCATCCCCACGCTTCTGGGTGCAGTTTCTCTTCCAGTTGCCTAACTTGCCACATGAAAAACATGCTACCTCCCATTCCTTGTCCTACCTATAGATCTTCCCCTTCTTGGAGGGATGGTGCTCGGGGGCTTTAGAATATTTATAAATCCTTGGACCCTTTGCCTTTTCCTTACTCTTCTTATTCACCATAAGGACTGTGGGTTTGTCACACATCATGTCCTTATCTACTTGGATAATCAAGGCCAGAAGTTCCAATAAACTCTTATCATTATTGCTCATGTTGTAATTGATAATAAATCTAGATAAGGTCTTGGGAAGTGATGATAGGATGCAATTTGTACGCAAATCATCTGAGAACTTAATCCCTAAGATGTCTAGTCGTTCAATGTAGCCAATAAGATTGACTACATGATTCCCACCTGGCGCAAACTCTCCAAGATTAGTTGTGAAAAAATCGTTGGTGATATCATATCTCTCTGGCCTCACCTTTTCTTGATAGAGATCCTTAAGGTGAGATATCATGCTATACACATCCATTTTTTCATGTTTCTTCAAGAGATCATTAGACATGGACGATGGCATGAATCATTGGACATCTATGGCATCGTCAAAATGTTTCATATAGAGAGATATTTCTTCATCACTGACCTCATTTTTAGGCACAACTGGAACAAGCTCGTCCAACATATACACTTTCCTCTCATGGCGAAGGATGATGCGCAAATGCCTCTACCACTCCTGAAAATTGGTGATGGTGAAAAGGTTTTCCTTCTCGAGTATGATTTGCAATGATATGTTTGAATTCATTTTTTTACCATTTCTATAAATTTATTTGAACAAATATTTAATACTTTATCATGATAAAACTGAGACAAATGAATAAATTAATACTTATTAGTCTCCCACTATTTTATCGAAATCCAATAGCCCTCAGCATTAACTTTAGAATATTCTATTGCCTGAATATTCTAGTGGAAATGATCCACATTTCCCTTCCAATTATCCCAAATAGGGTTGTTCAAGAAACTTGAAAGTTTTTAGGTAGGCATTCCAAATGCCAACTGCATTAACTCGTAGCTCCTTGATTCACTGAGTGGACTCCCCAATCATGAAATCCTTTTATTTTGGATTTCCTTAACCTTTTCCTCTTGGTCACACCAAGTCCTACCGTAGAATTCAACCCTTGATTTGAACCAAGTCAAGTCAACCAAAAACCTCAAATCAAAATTCCCCGATAGTTAAAAGCACCCCAACTAGGTTTGGTAAAGCACTTTGAACTATGGTTCGATTCTAACCAAGATTATAGAAGGCTATACCGAATTAATATTTCCTTGAGGGATTTATCCTTATACATAAATTTTCATTTTATTATCTTTCTTACATTCTTGTTAATATTAAGTGGGATATACTTAAGTGATTAACCATGTCTAAGATAATATTTACGCATAATCCAATCTTATTTTATTTCCATCTTGTATGCTTGTTTAATTCATTAATTGTGTGATCGTGACAACACACCCACAATAAATAAACCATGAAACTAACAAAAATAAAATAAATGGCATGATCATGAGCTTGTTCTATTGGTTAGTTTATCTAGAAGTTGATAAACTAACCCAAGATGTAGGGGAGAAAACACCTTGAACCTTTTGGGTTCATTTTTATAGCTTTCCACCTGTCCACCTTTGTATCTCATTGGGTTGGTTTCACCTCGGCTCATAAATTGAACCGCCTCCACTAGCTTGGGAGCTCTATCCATTACATATGCTTTTATCTCACACGCATGTGAGGGGTAAAATGGGGTTTTACATAAAATAAACCATGGGAACGCATGACCTACATATTAATGAGGAGAAGGATCAAAAGCCAACAAATTTAATTTAAATAAATAAATTAAAAGAAACCATCCACATACAAAGGTCCTGGTCTAACTCATGATTATCTATTTATGTAATGATATTTACGCATAAATAAAAGTAACATTCAATTATTTAATCATTCTTGTTTAAGATAAATCACGCTCAAATCAATTATTTATTATCTTTAATTAATCAATCCTTTTATCTTAAACCCTTTTTTGAATTTCCTTGAGATTCTCATCCATCATAATTTTAAACAAAAAAAATTCATTTAAAATTATCTTTGTACTTAACTTGTACCTTGGAGGCAACCCGGTGAATTCTCATTCATAACTTTCCAATGAGTAGAAATGAACCTTACACAGATGTTAAATTAAACACACATATATAAAACACCTATCACGTGTTGTGACCCAGCTTCATGACCACACAATGATACACGTCTCAAGGGTTTGTATAATATAATAATAAATTTTAATAAATATGCATAATTTGGATGAGTACATGGTGTGTAGTTTCTACTACATGACTTATACTATTGTTCACTGTCCATCTGAAGTACACGCCCAGGGATACGGCGTGTAGATATACTTCAAAAATCTTTGGAATACATGACATGTCTAGTGGGCCACACGCCGTGTAGTATCTGCGTTACACGGTCTATAGCAAGGCAAGCCGTGTACGGGGTACACGGTCTAACCCTAACCCGAAGGGAATACACACCATGTTCAGTGGTCCACATGACATGTAATCTGAAAACTGTGTGCCACATGTTCCTAGTCAACACAAGGAGTCATTAAGACTTAGAAAAAAAATCCAACACATGGCTTGGTTTGGTGGACCAATATTGATGCATTGAACCTTGACTACATGGCGTGTGAGGCAGAATACACACCGTGTGAGTCCAACTAACATGCCATGTGTTCTGGTTTTGTAAATCCAGGAACATTTGGCACCTTTAGATGAGATCCTATATTTTTATTTTAATCAAAATTAAAAGAAAAATATCATTTCTATAAGGTAAACAAGAAACAAAAGAGGAGGAACAGATCTCGAGATTCAGATTTACAAAATGATTAACTTGAATTAAAATAAATAAATTATTAAATTCATAAATCATCAACAAAAAATAAATAATTATAATCAACAATATGAACACTATGATACCACTTGTAGGTTCCAGGAACAGTGGAAGTGCATGGATAGGTGTACCAAACTTTAATTTTTCTGTTAATAATGATCAATATGAGATTCATCACGATGATAAAACTCTGGATCTTCAAAATAGAATGAAGAATGAAAATAAAATAGGGAAGTCTCAGAACCATAGAGAGGATCATCATATTTTGTTTATAATTGATTTAATTAAAAGACAAGAATTACCTTGATGGAATTCTCTATTCATTGATGCTTCTGGTCATGATCCAATGTGATCTATCGTTGCGTCACAGAATCCAAGTGTAGGCTTCCTCTAGTGGTGATCCACATGTGCTCTACATATCTCTGGATGTCACTGAAGGGGTCTCTGGGTGCTAGCACAGAAGAGCCTTCGCTTGTGATGTCTGCCTTTTATTTCCTTGAGAGCCACTTCCAAAGCGCTCTCCTTGATTTAGTGGAGGATGACGTCTCTCATAACTTGAGAGCGTTCTTGAAAGAAAGGAATTCTATATTGTCTTGAGAGATTTCTCCAGATTTTTTGTTCACAACCACAAAGAATGGATAGGCTTAATGAGAATAATTTAATTGGGATTTATATCACTTAGAATAATAAAATGAATTAATTACCCAAAGGCATTTATTCATTTCATTTAATTCTTAGTAAGACCCCATATCTAATAATAACATTTTACTATTATTATCAATTGTCTTGCACCCAACGAATTACACCTAATATTATTTAATTAAATAAATAATATTATTTCTCAAAAATCCCCAGAAAAACTACATGGTGTGTATATTAATATACACAGTGTGTAATTTTGTTTTTCCATTCCCTTTATTTCCTCCACCACATTTATTAGACATTGAATAATAACTATTTATTTTTTAAATAAATATCACTGCATTATTCACAAATAAATATATATTATTTCACCCACAATATATTCTGTCAAATAACTAGTGTTGAAATAAATACGATCAGTCATCCTTGAATAATTATTAAACCACAATCAGGAATAATATTTATTCAACTTGTTAAATGAATATTTAATTGAGATACTTGGATACACTTAGTGTGTGACCCTCTAGGCCTCTTTCTTAGTGACATCAGGTAGAGCCTACCCAAAGTACAAGTTTAGCGTCTAGAAACACACCAAGGCACCCATAGAGAAAGAATTTAACGTCACAATGAAGTGTCTCCTCCTACAAACACTTACCATGTAATGTAATACCTTTGTCTCGATATCTCCAATCAAGTGGGTTTCATGCTAGTGCCATCAACCCATGTGCTCAATTATTCTTTCTTTGACTTCCCAAAATTAAACTTTCCCATTACTCATCATGGATATGGACTTATTTAGGATATATCAATTCCATCAAAGGGCCTAAGATATCAACTTCCATTATGGAATAGAAGGGACAAATCCTTTCTCACATTATCTATCAATGCAATATTACTCATGACGCACCCAACATATCCTACCTCACTACAAATAGTGTGTCATCAAAGTTTTTGTCAATACATCTAAGTGCGTGAGATGCAATACCCATTAATAAAAATCTTAAAGTTTAATGACCAATACACATGTCTATAGATACCGACATCCAATGACACTATGAAATGTAGATTTCCTATTGGCGGGTCTCGTTCTCATAATATCCTCCTGGATATGACCAAGGGCGCACACCATGATAAGGTGCCTCAAATTTTTATGAGTCCTCACCCCTAATGGTATGTTTTATTTGTGTCCCTCAAATAACATCATCTGACCATAAAACATATATTCAAGAATAGTGTTATGACACTTCCAGGTTCTCATCATAGCAGGGATCTTCTATGGACCTTTAGTGAAACAACTATCCTTAGGAAATTATCACATGAATTTTCACACAGAAGAACAATCAATATGTGATAATGTATTTATTAATATTCAAATCCATGAATATAATTTTATCATAAAGTTTAAAGTAGTTGGTTATAGGCCACCAAATCTAACATCTTGTGCCTCTCGTTAATTGTCGAGGTGAATATATGTGCTGAAGTTTCATGCCCCCATTTTTGGGTGTCACTTTGATTTATTTTTAACCTGTGTTATTGCCTAATGATGTTTAGGTAATTGAACATGTATTATTATTCATGCGTAATGTTGATTTTCTTGAATCAGGGCCACCCCATGGGTGCATTTCCTTTGAATTGTCATTTACGACCATTTGGCCAAGGTTGCCTAGGAGGCAAGACTTGTTGTTCCCTATTTGGGCTATTAAAAATTAATTGAATTATAATGATATTACAATTGGGTTAAATTGAAATTGGATGGATTAAGGGATTAGGGTTAGTGTTTGCCCATTTTCCCCATGTTATGCATATTATTGTTTAAGCCTTGTAATTATTAGATTACATGGTAGGCTTGTGATATGAATCCATGTGAGTATAATTGTTTAATCCTTATAATTTTTAGATTACATGTTAGGCTTGTGATATGAATTACCCATGCGAGTATAATTGTTTAAGCCTTGTGATAGTTTAATTGATTTGTTTATTATTATGTATGATGCCCACGTGAGTTGTTATTATGTTAACCATGTAATAATGTAATTTTCATGTGTTGTTTATTATGTTGAAATTATTATACACTGGGATTGGCCTTGAAATATGCTGAAATTATTATATACCAGGTTTTACCCTGAAACATGCTAAAATGCTGATATACCGGGCTCGACCCTTATTGACTGCTATGTCTATGAGCGATGATTTGTTATGCTTGTGGGTGAGGATTTGTTATGCCTGCATGAGAGAATTGGTTATGCCTATGGGTAGGGTTTCACTATGCCTACAAGTGAGGTGTTGAATTGAATATCTTATGGAAAGCCTTATGACGCGTCTACCAAGCCAAAGCACAAGCTTGAATTCAGACTTCCCTTATAACCGTTTAAATAGTCTTTTAAGACATCTGTTGTGCTTAATTGATACAGGGGATTATTGAGCTAAGGCTAGATATCAATATGTTTAAAATTAAATTTAGTTTAAATGTTTAGTGAACATGAACTGAATATAAATAGAAATAGTACTTGTAGGATTGTTTACTTTTGAGTACTTCCTGGTTTACTACTTTTCCTTTTTGTACACTACTTGTTGCATAAACTCACTGACAGATATGCATAAATATTGGGTGGTTGCCTATTGGGATTTATTTCTCACACCCTATTTGGTTCATGCTTTCAGTCCCAAATAGATTATATTGTTGTAGGTATCGATAAGGGCAAACACCCTTCTATAGGTACTTTATTTTCTGTTTAGGAGTAGGAGAGCATGGGACCAAGCCAAGGCTTGCGATGCTTCTGAGTTTTATTTTGTATTTCAATACTTTGGTATTGTATTTTGTATCTGACTTCAGTATATCATGTTTTGGATGATTTCTTAGAACATGTGGCAGGAAGCATCATCTTTTGTATGTTATGACTTTTGGTTATCTTTATTATCAGTCTTCCATTGTTGGTTTCAGTTGTATGATATTTACCACTTTTGATATTGTATATTATTGTTCCGCTATGTTATACTCTGCCAATTAGAGAATAGTTTCCCCACTATCACACCCTAGTCCCTCTCTACTAGTCTATATCCACTGACATTTGGAGAAATGCGCTTGCGACCATGTGACCAACCGAGTACAAAGCACTCGTTCAGTGGAATTTAGATCAGGGATGTTACAAAGTGGTATTATAAAAAGTTTCTTTTCTAGTTTTCCTTAATATTTTGTGACATTAGACAGGGATAGGAAGTAAATAGATTTTGGTAATAAACTATGTTTGGGAGTATCTACCTTGTGTATAGGGGAAAGCCAAATTACCTCAAATTGACTTGTGATTTTTGGATTTGAGTTATTACAGTTGATTTGATTTCACCATTGGGTGATGCACTTATGTTTTTATGTTATTATTGATATAACTGAGGTTCTATTTTGTTTAAACCTGATGATATGAGGGTATTCCATCTCATACATCATATAGGCGCTTGTTAGAAATCACATTCCATGCATTCTTGCCAGGCCATTTAGAGAGCATTATTGATTGCATATTGTTGTGATATATGTCTTTCTAGATATGCATGCTATTGTGATAGTTACTGTGATAGATATGCATTCTATTGTGATATGTGTATTTTTACATGTTATGGTTGAATTGGATGGATTCCAAACTTTGGTCCCTGAGGAGTATGAGCCCTCTTGGATCAGAATTTGGTGAATCATGTTTCGGCCATGGGATATAGATTGTGTTGTTATGTGCTATATTTGGATGCCAAGATTTGATTCTTGGGGAGTATGGGCCCTCATGAATCATAATTTTGAATACTGTTGCTTTAATTTTCAAAAATAGGGGTTTTGGGGAAGTTTCTTAGGCTTACTGTATGGAAACCCATACAACATGGTGTGTGATGCTATGAACACACGCCCTGTGTTCTTCTGTTTTGGAATAGAAAACTTTTCTTAAGTACACACCATCTACTCTGAGTACACGCCATTTGGTAATTGATCATGTGCCAGACCATGTGATAGAGAACACGAGTTGTTGGTTTTTGGTTAGTGCACGCCGTGTACGGTAGATACACACCGTGTAGTTTTACTTAGGTAGATCCTATGTGACTCTGGCCATGTGGAAGTACATGGTTAGGAGGGAGAACTTGAGTACACACTATGTGTTAGGATGGAACGACATGTACCTGGTATGTTTACATGCCTAGGCTGGTGGGAGTACACGCCCATGTGATATCTTAAGGGTCCACATCGTGTATGGTTTCTACACGTCATGTACATCTCTTTTGGTACCCTTTGAGGGTCTTTTCCTGTTTTATTCCCCTTTGATAGTTTTGGACCTATGATTAGTCCTTTCTGAGTAGTTTTCCATGTAGATCACGATGGTGAAATCCATAGAGCATTATAAGGACACAAAATGGGTGTTTTGGTGCTTCTATCTAAATGGAGAGGTTCTTCCTCTGGTTACCATTTTCAGTCATCACCTGAGAGTGAGACTTGGCGTGAATGATTTGTTGGGTGTTCAGACCAACCTAGTTAAGACTTTTGATCTGAGATGAGCTACAAGCTATCTCTCTTAACATATGCTATTATAGGGAGTCCCTTGTAGGATACCTCTATTATGTACTTTTTGCGAGGATCCCTAATGTAGGATGCCTTTGAGTGTTTGACTTGACCAAACTCGACCTTAGTAGTGGGATTTTGGTAGTATCTATTATTGTTTGACACCCAGACCTAACCCATGGGGAAGGCAGAGGGGTAAGTGCTTAGAGGAAGGTGTTAACCTATTCTATTTTGATATTTTAACTTTTGAGATGTGAGTTTTTCTTACACCTATAGGCCCTCGTGTAAGGGTAGTTTAATTGTTTGGAGTTATGCCTTGGAACAAAGATGTGAGAGATCATCCATAGGTTGTTTATTTTAGCTTTGGATTAATTAAAAAGGGTCTTTTGAGCCTAGTTAACCTATTTTTTGCATGACCTAGTGCTAGGAGTCAATGCTTATGCTTCATAAGGGGATAACCCTTGGTAGGTATCACCCTTAAAGCATGTTGTTTAGTTTTTTGATGTGATCTTTCTGACATTGGTGCCACTCAGGTGTTGTTTTCCCTAGTAGGATGTTTGAGTCTTTAAAGAGAACACCCTTGTTAGAATAGGTGATCATTGTATCTTAACCCTTGATATGAGAATGAGCGCTGATGAATGCTCGGTTCGGTAGGTTAGACATGCCTTAGGCATGGTCAGCTACTTATGAGGTCGTGTGAACCTCTCTTTCCATAAGTGATGGGTGACTTGGTACATCATCATCCGTGTAAATGTTTGTGTTGATGATGTACTTTTGAGCCAGTTCTTTCGTGAGACATTTGGTACTATGATGCATAAGATGGACATCCTATGAATAGTACCCAAAATGTTTTGTTTGTTCTTGTAAACTCGGGGTATTATATGTTGACATACGCGATAACCATTGAGTATTAAATGTTAAAAATGAGCCGTCGAGTTTGGTTAAATCATTGATATTTGAGCTATTGTGTTTGTTCTCGGTTATCTATGGATTAGAGTGACCTGAATGTTTTGGAACCAAGTTTTTCCCACTGCTCAGGAGGACTTTCTGGGACTTGGGTGTTTTGACACGCCAGTTAGTTTAAATTCAGCTTTCATTCCAAGTGACATGATGAAGTGATTGTGGTTCATAGAATGACACTCACGTGTTTAAGTTGGTTCTAAACTAGCATGTATGAGAGTGGCTATTCCTTATTCTCAATGTATAGGACACTCCTAGTTAGGGATCATCACATTAGTTCTGTTTAAAATATGACCTTACAGGTAGAAGGACCATAATCGGGGACCATTTGGAAATGGTAATTTCTACTTTAATGCCTTTGAAACTTGCGATTCTTGTTTCATATTGGTGCTTTCTTGGAAGCATGACATTGCTGCGGTTGGTTTTGTGTGCAACCCTTGTGAGGCACCGATGATCATGGGTGGACCTCGGTGTTTAAGCGTGTGCTTTTTCAGAATTTCCTTGGGATAAAGGCATTGCGATCAGTTATATGATGATTCATCAATAGGTGAAGTTGAGTTTTCTTTTAGGAGGTTAAACAATAGTGGTTCGGTTTTCCTTTTATGGTGATCCTTAAAATCCTCTTAGTGTTCTCTTTCTTAAGATACAAGCATGTCCCCTATCTTGACATCATCCTAGATTCACTAAGAGAGCATCGGTTATACGGCATTCTATAGTTGAAGGCTGTTGGGATAGTTTATGATCTCTTTTTGTGTTGTACACTAGATTTTTAGTTTTAAATAAGGCTTGGTTAATCCTAAGTGATACTTGGGTTCCCATGTAGGAAATCCTTGGACAGGCTCAGGGATGCTTGCCATTTTCTTCGACATGACCGCCAGGCGGATGCTGTTCTGGGTTCAATCAGTGTTCTTATGTGTACTTTTGGTCTTGTACCAAAGTCTCACTGGTAACGGGGAGTATGGGCCACCTTGGTTAGTTCCTTGGGCCCTGGGTTGATGAATCCGAGGTTAACTCATACTTTTAGTCGGGCTTGGATGGGAGTTTTTAAAAAGAGGTAATGGTTCCAGTGGGATGGATCTAGAATTATTATTTTACTCATGATATGTCATGACCTTTTAATTGATCAAGGTATGTATTGACAAGAGAGCATCACCGAGAGACAAGTATGAGCTTTAGTGAATGGGTTTGTTGTCAACGCATGGTCCCTTGGGAGAAGGTGTTGTGTCCTGTTGCAACACACTGGCCTCCTCAACCAGGCGTTTCTAAGATAAGTCATCGAGTTATGGTTTGACTCGTTATCCTTCTTGTTCCTCATGTATAGTTCGAGTGATCCAATTTAAACCCTCCACCAGTTTAAGATGGGTGTGGTGTGAAATTCCACAATGTCTTTTGATAGAATATTGTGTGACTAGTTTTGATAAGTTCGATCGAGGTTCAACCATTCTTTGCTATGAGGCTACTGTTATGACCTCAGTTGTGTTCTGGTTCACCTAGTTAAAGGAAAATCATGATGGTAGGGTATCTAGAATGCCCATGGGTATGCTTTGTGGAGTTTTACAATGGTGGAGGTTTTGTGGTAACAATTTCATGTGAGTTGTTCTTGATAGGATTGTAGGACCCCGGGACACCCTGAGAGGGGAGGGGTGAATCAGGGTGACCACTTTTTCTTTTAAAGTGATGGATCTTGTTCCCACGTTGGTAGGAACTTGTTGAACCTATATGATGATTATGATTAGAAAGCAAACATTCACATGCACAGAGAAGACACAACCCTTTTTACTTGGTTCACCACTAAGGGCTACATCCAAGGAGCATACGCTGACAGGTTGTCGGTCGTACCTAAATCCACTATGCTTCACTAGCTGTAGATTAAAAAGGTTCGGGTACAGTCACTCTGTCCCAGGCTCACTGCCTTTACAAAGGTTCAGGGATAGCTTACTGCTTCCCTCGGGTCACTCCCGTTGACTCCCCCTAGCTCACTGCCGTTGGTGAAGTCCCACTCAGTTTATAGACATGAAGGTATCTTCATCATTTGCATAAGAATGCATCCTTTGTTGTATGTAGATGCTCTATTGAAGTCCGATTCTCACCAGAAGAAGAATATCACTTTTCCTCGAATGTATCAGGTAGTCTCTCGACTTTCGTGCAGCTCCAAACAGGCCGGTGGGCTTCAGCAAAACTAGGCGCGCTTCTCCAAGAAAGTCGCGAAAGTCCCACTACGGTGCACAAGTCCAAACTGGCGCACAAGTGTCATCAACGCACCTGCGCGACGCTTCCTTCCCCGACTTCAAACTTGCGCGGTCCACTTCCTTTCTCTTCCAAACCGCCTTGGGTGCACAACCAACAACCGGCGCGCAAGCTCTACTTGCGCGACAAAACTACCACCTACGAGACTCAACCACCTGCGCGATGAGATCTTGAGAAATCTCGAAGTCTTGAGATCCGTGAGAAATGATAAGGGGTGGTCCAGTATTTATAGGCAAACTGGACCCCCTGCGCGGCGGCGCGCAAGTCCCTCGACGGCGCGCAAGTCTTGTCTCCAGTAACCTCTGTCGCGCAACTCACTTGCACGACCCAACCAACACTTGCGCGACCTTCTTTCCTTAGCCAAATTTTGATGTTCTGATCCTCAAAAACATATGGCGCACAAGTCTTTTATCCTCCAAGAGCACAGAGCGCAAGTACCTTTTCCAAAAACACTTTTCTTTATTGGCCAATTTTCAGGCCCAAAAATTTGGCAAACACTGGGAAACGGCGCCACCTTCACTACTGTTTTCTGCTTGAACGGTATGATCTCTTTGTTGGTACATATCCTGAACTTCCACTGAGGATTGACAAAAAACACAAACCATATGCCAAATCATGCTTTGAAGACCCTGGTTCCAACAATCTCCCCCTTTGGGTTTTTTGGAAATCAGAATAAATTCAATAGATCTCCAACCATGAGCAAACCCAAAATGCAAGAATAAACTCAGCCAACACTCTAAGTCTACGTGAGAAATGCTCGGTGTAGAAAACAAGAGAGGAAGCTTGAATTGGGTTCCGGTGTTTTGAAATTCTCCATCACGCCCGATTGTATCTTTGAAATACTTCTCATCACAGAAGCATTTCTTGCCTGGAATTATTATTTTCTCCCCCATTGACAATAAATATAAAGACCGATAAGTTGTTCAACATTCAGCTCAAGCCATACTACCCCTGGATAGTATCTCCCCCTTAAACCTGCATCACAGCCATAAGAAGATAAAAACAGTTATAACAAATGGGGAGAGGGGATTTCCGGATCCTCCTTATGCAGTAGGAGGTGGTTGAACACCGAGGTTCAACTGATGCTTCTCAAACACAGCTGCGGACAATGGCTTGGTCAGGATATCAGCCACTTGCTCATCAGTTCCAACATGATCCATTCTAATCACGCCTTGTTCAACCTTTTCTTTGATAAAATGATACCGTATTTCAATATGCTTTGTACGAGAATGCTGAACCGGATTCTTCGTAAGATCAATTGCGCTTTTGTTATCACAGTAAATCACCATTGGTTGCTGCACCTTATCACCAATATCTATTAGTTGCTGCTTCATCCAAAGCAGTTGAGTGCATGCCTTTGTGGCAGAGATATACTCAGCTTCAGTAGTACTAAGAGAAGTACTTTCTTGTTTCTTGCTCAACCAGCCAACACATTTCTGCCCAATATAGAAAGCTCCACCACTAGTGGACTTTCTGTCTACCACATCACCAGCCCAATCAGCATCAGAAAATGCGGATAATTCACTGTCCCTTCCTTCAGCAAAAAATAACCCGGAATTATGTGTACCTTGAATGTACCTCATGATTCTTTTTACTTCTTCCATATGTTCCTCTTTTGGATTACTCTGAAAGCGGGGCGCAAGGCATGTGGCAAAGACAATATCTGGCCTTGTCGTTGTCAGATACAGTAGGCTTCCAATGATCCTCCTGTACATGGTGGGATCAATAGATTCCCCATCCTCATGCTTTCCAAGTTTAGTTCCAACTGCAATTGGAGTTGAAATTGGTTTGGAGTCTTGCATATTGAACTTCTTCAGTAGCTCTCTTGCATATTTTTCCTGATAAATGAAAGTGTATTCCTTCTTTTGAATCACCTGCAGCCCCAAGAAATATGTGAGCTCCCCAATCATAGACATTTCAAATTCTGATTTCATGTGATTGGAAAATTCATCCACTGATTTCTGCCTACTGCCACTAAATATGATATCATCAACGTAGACAAGAACCATGAATTGATCTTTTGGAGAATTCTTCACATAGAGATTGTGATCAACTCCTCCTCTTTTGAATTCCAACTTCTTGAGATATGAATCCAGCCGTGAGTACCACGCCCGTGGTTCCTGCTTCAAACCATATAGAGATTTCTTCAGTTTGCAGACCTTTGTTTCATCAGTATCCAAAACAAAGCCCACTGGTTGTTCAATATAGACTTCCTATTCGAGTACACCATTCAAGAATGCTGTCTTGACATCCATTTGATATACTTTATATCCTCTTTGGAGTGCCATGGCAAGGAAAAGCCTGATTGACTCCAGTCTAGCCACTGGAGCAAAGGTTTCTTCAACATCAATCCCTTCAATCTGGGAGTATCCTTTACATACCAGTCTTGCCTTGTTTCTGATGACACTTCCATGCTCATCAAACTTATTTTTGAAGATCCATTTGGTACCAATCACATTGTGACCTTCTGGTCTCTGGACAAGATCCCATGTCTGATTCTTGTCAATCTGATCTAACTCTTCATTCATGGCTTTTACCCAGGATTCATCCTTTGCAGCTTATTCAAATGAGGATGGCTCCACAACAGAAAGAAATGTATTTTGTGTGTTATTCCTCATCCTCCTTGTCTGTGTAGGTGCATTCATATCTCCAATTATGTTAGATGGATCAATTTCTACTCTTCGATTTTTCTTATGAGGTTCAGATGCATTCTCACCATCCAAGATTTCTACTTCAGATTCTTCGTCTGAGTCAATATCATGATGTGACCCTTGAGTATTTTGTACACCTTCCTCTATTTCGTTATTTGTATTTATTTCATGTTCACATTCATTATCATCTTCTATTTCATCAGCATAGGTACCATTTGAATTATTTGGAGTTTTTCCTTCAATGATCTTAACATCATTGCTTTCCACAATCCTCCCCAAGCATTTATTGAAACACTTGTAAGCTTTGCTGTTCATTGGATACCCAAGAAAAATTCCTTCATCAACATTGTCACCATACTTTCCTTGGTTTAATTCTTTATTCCGGATGAAACATTTGCTTCCGAAAACACGAAAGTATTTCAATGAAGGCTTCCTTCCATGCCACAATTCATATGGTGTCTTTATTTCTCCCATATAAAGCCCTATTCGATTCTGAATGTGTACTTCAGCCTCAACAACTTCTTTCTAGTAATGGAGAGAGATACCACTCTCAATCAGCATAGTCCTAGCCATATTGTTGACCTGTCGATTCCGGCGCTCAACAACTCCATTTTGTTGCGGAGTTCTCACAGCAGCTACCTCATGCTGTATTCCATGTTTTTACAGGTAATTTTCAAACTCAATGGACGTGTATTCCCCTCCATTGTCAGATCGCAGGACTTTTATTGTCCGACCTGTATCGTTCTCTGCAATCCGTCGATAAGTTTTCATACAATCAAGCACTTGTCGCTTCCTGTGGATAACCATTACACAAGCCATTTTGCTATAATCATCAATGAAAAGGACGAAGTACTTTTCTCCATAGGTTCCAGCAACATTTATTGGGCCACATACGTCTGTATGAATGAGATCAAGAAGATGCGATGCCCTTTTCTTATTTGGTCGATATGAACTACATACCAGTTTCCCACGAATACAAGCATCACAAGACTTTTCCCGTTCACGTTTTATAATGGGAATATCCATGAATATCTTTAACTTAGATATCTTTTCCATGTCTTGTTGGTTAATGTGCCCTAGCCTTCGATGCCATAAATTATTTTCTTCTTCAATAGACAAATAGCAAGAGTTCACTTTGATGTCAACCTGATATAAATTTCCATCTGTTCTACTGCCTTTCATAAGAGAATTTCCTGTTTTTCCTTTTATGGTGCATCCTTTTTGATTGAAAGTTACTATGAGCCCTGAGTCACAGAGTTGACTTACACTCAGAAGATTGTAGCGTAGACCGTCCACGTAAAGAACCTCAGTCTTCTTCAGCTCCCCATTGGCGAGAGCAGTATTCCCGATGCCTTTGATCTTCAAAGCACCGTCATTACCAAATCGTACTGTTACATCAACCTTCTTTTCAATGTTCATCAAAAGTTCAGCATTTCCCATCATATGGGAAGAGCATCCACTATCAAGGATCCAGGTGCTGCTGCTTTTTGTAGCTTTGAGTGCTACTTCTGCAAGATTGGATTTCTCAATCTTCTTCTTCTCTTTCCATGAGATATTGGATTGAGCATAGGATAATGGTGGCCTTTTAATACATTCTTCTACATAATCTGATTCTTCATACCCAAGATCTTCTTCCAAAGGGGAAAAACTGTTTGTGAGAACAACATCATCAGGAGGATGAGCACAATCCCGTCTTTGAGTTTTGTATGAATTCCTCCTATCGTACCGCTGCCTGCAATACATAGCTTTATGGCCAAAGTTAGAACAATTAAAACAGTAACCATAACAGATATTTCTTCTATAAGATGGAGGATATGAAATCGTTCTCCTTTGTTGACTTCCCAGATCTTCTCCATTCAAGTAGCTCCTTGCCTCTTCGCAATATGTCATGGTATGGCCCAGATAGCCACAGAACTGACACTTCATTTGAGGGAATGTCTTCTCACCTGAATTTTTCCTCATACCTTCATCCTTATGAGAATAGTTGAACTGCCTATCATTTCTGAATGTTTGAGGATAATTGTCAGTTCTCCTTCTAGTTTGGATTGAGGGTTCCTTTTTCCGCACTTCAGGCAATGCTTCGACATGTTCAACCTTCGTTTTGTCTTTCTTTTGGCTCTCTTTATTTCCAGCAGTTGATGTCTCAGCTTCATAGCCAATTCCACTCTTTCCCATGCAGGCGGGTCTTTGAACGCTCAAGATTTTTTCAACCCTATCTGAACCACATTTGGATCTTGCCAGTAACTCTGCATCTGAGAATCTTCTAAGAGGTATTTTCTCCCTTGATTCTTTTGAAAATGATTCAGTTTCAAGTTTACTTATAAGAGTAACAACTTCCTCCTCAAGACCCTCAGCAGTCTTGGACTTTTCTTCTAGTCTTGACGTGAGGTCATTGATGACCTTTCCCTGCTCCTCAATTCTCAGTTTTAGATCCACTACATCATCATTGCTTTCAAGGATTTTAGACTGAACTTTCACAAATTCTTCCAGACGTTCAATTTCAGTTTCAAGTTCATCAACATATTCTGATGATTCTTTGACCATTTCCTTCCACTTATTACATCTCTTACATTTACTCTCAAGCTTGGAGAAGGCATCCTTAATTTGAATCTTTGGATTAACAATAGTAGTAGTCTGATTATCTATGTCTTTATTGATTGAGGATTCTGGTATTTCAGTGGTAGCCATCATGGAAGCATGGTTTTTGGTTTTAAATACTGGTTCTTCTTCCTCACAAAATTCAATATCATCATCTTCTTCTTCACAGACAAAACTCTTACTCTGCATTTTCTTTCCAAATTTGAAGTCACCCTTTTTGAAAAACCTTTTCCGAGGGTTCTCAATGTCTTCATCTTCTCTCTCATCATCATCTAACTTTCTTTGGCACTGAGAGGCAATGTGCCCAACTCTTCCACAATGGAAGCATGCAAGAGGTAGCTTACCTCTAAATTTACCTTTTCCCTTTTTCAACTTCTTGGCGATGAGGGAAAGAATTTATTTTTCTTCTTCATCTTCACCACCACTATCTTCTGAAATTTTCAGTTTTTCCATGGCTTTGAATTCCATTTCCTTGCTCACGTGAGTCGTGGCATCTTCGGGTTTGACTCTCATCTCATATGCCACTAAACTACTTAATAAATCGTCCAGAGATAGTTTAGATAGATCTCTTTCTTCGAGTGCTGACACCTTTGCATTGTACATGGGATGAAGTATTCTCAAGATTTTCTTTATGATATCAATGTCTTTGATTTCTTCTCCAAGACCTCGAATTGCTCCCACTACTTTAGTAATTCGATTAAAAAATGAGTCTGCATTTTCATTGGGGTGCATCTTTAGGTCGTCAAACCTGTTGTGTAAAACTTGAAGTTTTGTCTCCTTTACCTTGCTATCTCCTTCATAAATGTTTTCAAGTTTATCCCACATAGACTTTGCTGAAGTGAAACTCATAACCTTTAGATAGATCTGATCGGAAAGAGATGCAGTGAGTGCATTTTGTGCTTTAGCATCAGCATCAAGAATTTTCCTGTCTATGTCAGTCATAGCTAGGCCTGTTGGATCAGTGACTTGTATTCCTTGCACAGTAGAAAACAAAACTTCCATTCCAAGAGATCTTAGATGAGATATCATCCTATTCTTCCAGATCTGAAAATTATTTCCATCGAAGAGAGGGAATCCCCTAACATTGACTGCATTCTCCATGGCGACAAAGGACAGATTCAAATCCAACAACCTTTACCCTCTGATACCACTTGTAGGACCCCGAGACACCCTGAGAGGGGAGGGGTGAATCAGGGTGACCACTTTTTCTTTTAAAGTGATGGATCTTGTTCCCACGTTGGTAGGAACTTGTTGAACCTGTATGATGATTATGATTAGAAAGCAAACATTGACATGCACAGAAAAGACACAACCCTTTTTACTTGGTTCACCACTAAGGGCTACGTCCAAGGAGCATACGCCGACAGGTTTTCGGTCGTACCTAAATCCACTATGCTTCACTAGCTGTAGATTACAAAGGTTCGGGTACAGTCACTCTGTCCCAGGCTCACTGCCTTTACAAAGGTTCAGGGATAGCTCACTGCTTCCCTTGGGTCACTCCCGTTGACTCCCCCTAGCTCACTGCCTTTGGTGAAGTCCCACTCAGTTTATAGACATGAAGGTCTCTTCATCATTTGCATAAGAATGCATCCTTTGTCGTATGTAGATGCTCTATTGAAGTCCGATTCTCACCAGAAGAAGAATATCACTTTTCCTCGAATGTATCGGGTAGTCTCTCGGCTTTCGTGCAGCTCCAAACAGGCCGGTGGGCTTCAGCAAAACTAGGCGCGCTTCTCCAAGATAGTCGCGCAAGTCCCACTACGGCGCGCAAGTCCAAACTGGCGCGCAAGTGTCATCAATGCACCTACGCGACGCTTCCTTCCCCGACTTCAAACTTGCGCGGTCCACTTCCTTTCTCTTCCAAACCGCCTTGGGCGCACAGCCAACAACCGGCACGCAAGCTCTACTTGCGCGACAAAACTACCACCTGCGTGACTCGACCACCTGCGTGATGAGAGCTCGAGAAATCTCGAAGTCTTGAGCTCCATGATAAATGAGAAGGGGTGGTCCAGTATTTATAGGCAAACTGGACCCCCTGCGTGGCGGCGCGCAAGTCCCTCGACGGCGCGCAAGTCTTGTCTCCAGTAACCTCTGTCGCGCAACTCACTTGCACGACCCAACCAAAACTTGCGCGACCTTCTTTCCTTAGCCAAATTTTGATGTTCTGATCCTCAAAAACATATGGCGCGCAAGTCTTTTATCCTCCAAGAGCACGGAGCGCAAGTACCTTTGCCAAAAACACTTTTCTTTATTGGCCAATTTTCAGGCCCAAAAATTTGGCAAACACTGGGAAACGACGCCACCTTCACTACTGTTTTCTGCTTGAACGGTATGATCTCTTTGTTGGAACATATCCTAAACTTCCACTGAGGATTGACAAAAAACACAAACCATACGCCAAATCATGCTTTGAAGACCCTAGTTCCAACAAGGATCACCAAGGTTGCACACTTCCTACCGATCAAGGAAACCTTCAATGTTGATGATATCGAGAGGTTGTACATCCGAGAGATTGTATGACAACATGGTATCCCTCATTGTATAATTTCAGATAGGGAAGCCCAGTTTACTTCTCATTTCGGGCAAGGGCTACAAAGGGTGCTGGGTAAATAGGTGAATCTAAGCACAACTTACCACCGCCATATGGATAGCTAGTCAGAGTGTACGTTTTAGGTGCTAGAGGAAATGCTTTAGGCATTCATCCTAAATTTCAAGGTTTCTTGAGAGAGACACATACCCTTGTCGAGTTCTCCTATAATAATAGCTTTCATGCTACTTTAGAGATTCCACCTTATGAGGTTTGGTATGGTAGGCCATGCCGATCACCCCTATGTTGTTTGGAGGCAGGAGAGACAGCTATACTGGGACCTCATATTGTCCAAGATACCATTGAGAAGGTTCAGTTGATTCAAAAGCTAATGGATACTGCACAATTTCATTAGAAATCATATGCCAATTGTCACAGATGACCTTTGGAGTTTGAGGTTGGGGATCAAGTTTTCCCATGTATCGCACCGAGGATGGGACACAAGAGGATTAGGAGATAGGTCATGCTTTCACTAAGATACATCGATCCATTCATGATTTTTGTAAAGAGTCGGGCCAGTTGGATATTGGTTGCAGTTACCTCAGAGGCACAAGGATATGCACGATGTATTCTATGATTCTCAGTTGTGACATTACCTTTCAGACCCGTCTCCCGCTTTTCAACCTGAGGAGGTTGAGTTCCAAGTAGATGCATCCTTTTAGGAGCATCCTTTTCATATTGTGGATCATAGCACAAAAATTCTCTATGACTATTCTATTCCTTAAGTACAGGTGATATAGAAGCACATTCAAGTACGGGATGAGACCTAGGAGAGGGAGACTGATGTACGATCACTTTCTTTACCACCCTTGGAAGGGAAATTCGAGGATAAATTGCTTTAAGGGGGGATGTTTGTAAGAACCCGGTTCTTCCTTTAAGGTCAGAATATTGTCTTTTAGGTTGGGTTTAAGTAAGCGGAGGAAAAATAATGTTACAAGCCATGTTTTTTCAAGTACACACCGTGTAAAATGGGTACACGCCCTGTACTTCATAGTACACGCCATGTGACGGTCTGGCTAGGACCTGTATGAAAAAAGGTACTACATGGAATGTACTTCCTAGTACATTCCATGTACTTCCTAGTACATGCTGTGTAATTTTCTAAAATTTCCTAAAATGGGCAGTAGCCTTGTTTTCATCAGACGGACAGAGGGGGCTTGTCAGGTTTGCGAAACAGCAGCGTTGGAGCTTGTTTTGGCTTCTGATTGTCTGTCCGAACTCCATTTCAATCACTGTCAGATGAATTGGAACCCAATAGATAATCTCTTGATTCCTCTTAATCTATTCTTCATGATTTTTCCTCTTAATGAAGTTATCAAACCTTGAGAGTTTTACCTCATTTTGTAAATCTACTTCATTCTAGATTGAATTAGAGGTTAATGTTGGATGAGGAGAGTCACACGAGGACAATGTATGTGGTCTTGTGCCTTTTGTTAATTGTTGAGATGAATATATGCGCCTAAGTGACATGCCCCCATTTTTGGGTGTCACCTTGATTTATTCTTGACCCATGTTATTGCCTAATGATGTTTAGGTAATTGAATATGTGTTATTATTCATGTGTAATGTTAATTGCTTTGAATTAGGGCCACCCCATGGGTGCGTTTCCCTTGAATTGTTGTTTATGGCCGTTTGGCCTAGGTTTCCTAAGAGGCAAGACTTGTTTTTTCCTATTTGGGTTGTTAAAAACTAATTGAATTATAATGGGATTTCAATTGGGTTAAATTTCAATTGGATGGATTAAGGGCTTGGGATTAGTGTTTTTCCCCTTTTCCCCACGTTATGCCTATTATTTTTAAGCCTTATAATTGTTAGATTACATTTAAGTTTGTGATATGAATTACCCATGTGAGTATAATTGTTTAAGACTTGTAATTTTTAGATTACATGTTAGGATGGTGATATGAATTGCCCATGTGAGTATAATTTTTTAATCCTTATGATAGTTTAATTCACTTGTTGCTTGTTATGTATGATTCCCACATGAGTTGTTATTATGTTAACCATGTAATAGTGTAATTTTCATGTGTTTTTTATTATGTTGAAATGATTATACACTAGTCTTGGCCATGAAATATGCTGAAATGTTTATATACCAGGTTTTACCTTGAAACATGCTAAAATGATGATATACCGAGCTCAACCCTTATTGACTGCTATGCCTACGGATGAGGATTTTTTATATTTGCAGGTGAGGATTTTTTATGCCTATGGGTGAGGATTGGTTATGCCTGTGGGTGAGGTTTCGTTATGCCTGCAGAAAAGGTGTTGAATTGAATATCTTGTGGAAAGCCTTATGACACGTCTACCAAGCCAAAGCACAAGCTTGGATTAAATATTCCCTTATAACTGTTTAGATGGTCTTTCGAGACATCTGTTGTGCTTACTTGATATGGTGGATTGTCAGGCTAAGGTTGGATCTCGAGATGTTTACAATTCAATATAATTGAATTTTTTAATGAACATGAATTGAATATAAATGGAAACATGACTTATAGGATTGTTTACTTTTGAGTACTTTTTAGTTTACTAATTTTCCTTTTTGTACACTACCCGTTGCATATACTCACTAACAGATAGGTACAGATCTTGGGTGGTTGCATACTAAGATTTATTTCTCACACCTTGTTTGGGTCATGCTTTTGGTCCCAAATAGATTATATTGTTACAGGTGTCGATAAGGGAAAGCACCCTTCTACAGGTACTTGATATCCTATTTAGGAGCAGTATAACATGGGACCAAGTTGAGTCTTGTGATGCTTCTAAGTTTTCTTTTGTATTTATGTACCTTGGTATTGTATTTTGTATCTAACTGTAGTGTATCCTATTTTTTCCACTTTCTTAGAACATGTGACAGGAAGCATCATATTTTGTATGTTATGACTTTTGGTTATCTTCATTATCAGTCTTCTGTTGTTGGTTTCAATTGTATGGTATTTACTGTTTTTGTTATTATATATTATTGTTCTTACATGTTACACTCTACAATGAGGGAATAGTTTCTCCACTATCACACCCTAGGCCCTCGCTACTAGTTGGAAGCCTCTATCATTTGGGGAATGCACTTGAGACCATGTGACCAACCAGGTACAGAGCACTAGTTCAGTGGCATCTAGATCTGGGACATTACACACACATTAAATATACACACAGTTTACCAAATAATCATATCACATCAAGGTATTAACTCTTAAAAATTATGTCATTTATAGCTTTATAAAAATGATATAAAGGCATAGAAATTTTAATTATTTACTTTTTCAATTAAGTTATTTTTTTATCATCTCATCTCCAAGAATAATTGAATTTGGCTATACATTCCAACTGCACACATTTTTCCAAATAATCATTTAAAATTTACAAGGATTAAATGTTGAAGATGTTCATTAATTGTTAAATGAAAATATGGTATCATCTATCATTTCATTATTTAAATTTTACTATGAGGCTAATTTTTCATCAAAAACAAGTTAAACAATAAAATTATGTTTAGAACACATATGATAGTAATGGTGTAAAGTCCCATGTTTTTGGACCAGTTAAATTTTCAGGAGAATTTGAATTTTTCTCTATTGGTGTACCACTGTCATGTAAATTGAAAACCAGGATGATCTTTCGAGTGTTTTAACATCTGAAAATAATGTTTTCGGACATGGTTTAAGTTTCAGTGGATGTCTTAGGGGGTAAGAGAGAACACCAAAGGAGTAAGAGGCACTTGGGCTTCTAAAAATAGTTCTTGTGAGTTTTGCACATCATGTGTTATTTACACAACATGTATTGGTTTCATGGGATACAGCCGGGTAGATTCACAATGTGTAAGCTCAGGGGATTTCCCAAAGAAATACACAACATGTATTTGTTACACGTCATGAAACTATTACACGATGTGTAACAGTTACACACTATGTAATAGGTGTGATTGGATTTTAAAAAAGATAGAATAGGAGGACCCTCCCCCATTTGTTTTTCGGCCAAACAGGAGGTGTGCGGGAGATAACGACCGATGACCATCTATCCCTTCATTCTTTGATGGTCTTGGTGATCTTTTTCATGTTTATGTAGGATTTGAGAACAGCAAAAGTGTGTGATGGGAAATAGCCAACTTTAATTTTTCCATAATCAATTATCAATCTGAGATCTATATAACGATGAACGTTGTGATCCACAAAATTGAGTCAAATAAATAGACAAAGAATAATTACACCAGAACCAAGAGAGAGTGATCAACACATATTGTTTATAATTAATTTAATTAGATCACTACAAGAGAATCACTGTTTAGCAGTGGTTTAAACCGCCACTACATGGTTTGGAGGCAGTTTACAGAAACCGCCGCCTAATACGGCGTTACCAATCTAATAGCGGCGATTATTTCCGTTTAGAGGTGGTTTAAGGAAAGCGTCATAGATGCCTCATTTCATGGTGGTTTTTCTGAATTTAGCGGCGGTTTTTACGAGCCCTAGATATCACTTTATTCGCGGCAGTTATAACCACCGTGAATAAACTCAAATCCAGCAGCCGTAAAACCGCCACTGAAGTCATGGGAACCACCGCGGAATGAGGCAGCTACGATGAGACTATGTAGCGGTGGTTAAAATCGCCGCTAAACGTAAATTTTTTTTACATTTATCGGCAGTTTTCACCGTTTAGCAGCGGTTTAAACCGCCGCGAAAAGCTGACCAGAATTTTTTTTCTTCCGCTGCACCATTGCCCTGAAAAACAAATCAAACTAGAAATATAAACCAACTAAGATACATTATATCCCTTATCCTACCATGCATAACCCACATCATGTATCATCATCACCACTATATTATTGAGTCAGTGGTATATTTCATTCTTATAACTTTAAGCCATTAGATCCAGCATCAAAATTCCTACTTCAAGCTATCAAAAACCTTGAATATAAACCAACTGAGATACATTATAACCCGTAAATTTTCACTAGAACTCCTCCTTCACTACATCACATTCCCACAATCACTTCCTCAATATCAAAAATAACAACATTACAATCACACACCAAAACATCACTTTCCACAAAAAAATCATCACCGGTAGCATAACCAAATCCACAAGAGAAGAAAACCACACAATCAAAAACTTTACATTTTCTACATCATTTTCGAATCTCATTATTTACTATTTACCAGCCTCATTAAGATTATTATTCCATTAATTTACCCATTCCATACCATTCATAATCTAGCATCCCACTTCAATCCATTTATTTATCTTTCAACACATTCATTTCAATGAAGTTAATACATTTCAATCATCAAAGATTATTAACAATTTATTGCTTATTTAATTTCATCAAATACCAACTCATAACCATCCCATTATCATATTCACATAAAATTACCCATTGATTCATTTCATATTCAATTTCACCATTAGTCATTAATTTTATTAACACCAGATTCCCCAGTTCCAACTTACTCTATTAACCCATAAACCAGTTTATAAATGTTTAATAAGGGTTAAAACAGAAAAAAACACACCAAAAATCCATTCTTAGCCTCACCAATTAAACCCAAAAAAGTTCACCCCAAATCACTAGAAGTCTAGAAAACAACAAGTAAAACATTAAACCTCAATGATCAATAGTAATATAAATTATTATATTCTAGTTTCCAAAAAATTTCTTTTTACTACCATCTTTAAAAAATTATCTTATTATAATGGTCGAGAGTTTATTAAATGATAAAACAAGAAGTAATCCATATCATCAATTATCAATCAATAAGATTCAATGCATAGTAATATCATGAAAATTCATAAAGTACAAGCGACTCACTTTTCCCTTCTAATTTACTCTTAACTAGTTTACTATCTTTATTTAGTTTATTCTTCTTTAAAGAGTGTTTCCCCATGTTCCCATTCCTCATAACCACGAGTCATAAAGTAGTCATAACCAAACACATATAAAAATAATAATATAGGACCCTTGGAAAATTTCCTAGTAGTCTAGTCAAAAAATTTATTCCTAAAGATAGAAGATAAGTTTAGAAATATTCTACCTCAACCAAATATATGATGCCTATTGTGTAATGAAGGAGAAAAAGAATATGGTGACCTAAAACACATGAGGGGAGCCTTAATCAACCTAAAACATAGTTATTTCCCATAAAAACCAAATCCAATCCACTGTACAACCCCTCTGATACATGTTTAAAAATCTTTAAATCAATATCATTGAGGAAGGTCACAATATGAAAATAGAACTACAACATAACGTCACCCAAGGAAGGACCATTATAAATTGACCTCTAGGTACTTGTGTCATGATAGAGACAGACACACCATAAATAACCAACTGGAAGAACTCTAAATTCATCCTTTGAACACCATGTCATATCAAGAAAGTACCACTCTATGAAGGAACTTTACATAAAACTTCATCCACTTGTTGATTTTATTTTAGAACCTTTGATATCTTACAACTGCATGTAAATTATGCTCCAAACCTCTTGACTCTGTTCACCACTTGAAGGTTGTATTCAGCTACTAAGTTTTCATTTTATCACTAAACCTTTATCTTTGTTTAACATTAGTTTAACCTCATCCTTTACTCCTCGTTATATCTCCATGCTTGATATCACTTTTCTTAAAAAAATCTAATTTTTCTTTTAATCTCAAAACCTCTTTCACATATAGATTCATTTTATTATAGATTTTTAGTGAGTGAATTTACAACTTGGAAATTAGTTATAAATAAATCCTTTAAACCTAATGAGCTAGAACTTAATATAGGAAACAAGAACTTAATTTAATAACTCCAGTGGTATCCATCAAGCTATCTTCTTCCATATCCTCAATTGGATACCACTTTATATGTTCTAATGGCACTTTTTATCACCATATTTTGATTGATAGCATTGAATACTTTATATAAGGCTTTTACACCACTTGAATTTCAAATCTAACTCTATACCACATGAAATCTTTAATTACTATTTATAATTTCATATTTAACAAGAAATGACCCAATTTGTTCAACACATCAACAATGGGCCTCAACAAAGTGTCCACAACACTATCCCCTTGATCACTATGAAATGACCCAATTTGTTCAACACATCAACAATGGGTTTAACTCCTAGTCATCCAAAATCTCAACTACCAATTCAAAAATAGGCCTAAATGGAATGATGTATACCAAACTCGAGAAATCAAGACATAAAAATAAAAATAAAAAATCAATAAAATGCATAAAAGGAAACATGAGAAATCAAAGAAATTTTAGGACATGAAAATGTGTGGTGGAAACTATGTGCCACAAATGTTACATATATAAACCAACTGTTCCCATATTTGTTCAACACATCAAGAATACAACTACTCACGGTCTGATGATGCATTGTCACCCTCTCCACCTTCATCTCCACTTTCTACTGTCACCTGTAAGAACATTATATTGAAAATTAAATATGGTTGCATATTTATATTAAAAATTAAAACCAATGAAAGTTAGAAAACTAAATAATTTTGATTTTTTGTGATTTACCTGCATACCACCAGTCGATGCACTACCACTGGGGGCATATTTTCTCATCTGCTGATATATTTTATTCAACTCTTTCTGTAAAGTAGATATCTGATCCCCCTGCTGGTGAACTGTGTTTCGTAAAGAAACAATCTCTTTCTTAGCATCTCCGGGTATGGGCTGACTAAAGTCAAGAGTATATGCAGCTGCTATCCCCAGTGGCCTACTAAAAACCTCTGATGGTACGGGTCCCAAACCTATCCCGCACACTCTCCCAGGATGCTCCTTCCCAAGGACTTTAGCAACCGATTCATCTTGGGAGACTGAGTAGGACTGCGCATGATTGACACCCTATAGTTCTTTAATTTTTACATATAAATCAAATATCAATATATATTAATATAGTAAAAACTGATAATAAGTTATTATGATAAAAAATTGACTTCATACCCCAACTTCTTTAGCAGGATCATTAACAAAACTTCCATCTAATTTATTGTGAACATCCAACCACAGTTCAGTTCTGGATGCTTCATGCCCTAAACTCTGTGACTGCATTAAGCAAAGATAAATAAAAAATTCAATATATTAAACAGATAATACCGTCTTATAAATATTTAAACTAATTAAAAGATTACCAACGTCGTTCAACTTCTAGAAAATATTTTTGAGCCCACAGTGTGTGGGATGACTTGCTTAGCCCAGTTTGATACATTCTGTCTTGAGAGATCCTGAAATAAATAAAATTCAATTTAATACTAATGTATTGAATGTCATGTCCTTTTAATATACATGTATAAATGTAAAATGAGGATAATATAATAATATATATTTCAATACCATCCGCTTATGATCACGATGTCTGTCAACAAACACTTTTCACTGTTCTTTTGGTACCCCACTGGGTAGCTTCTCATACATTTGTTGCATGGTCAACGAAGTATAGTTGACATCACACCACAATCTCCATTTGAAATATTTCTATTTCTTACCTAGATTTTTCAACATCCACTTTCGTGCTATCACACCAGCAACGGTAAAATGGAAGAACATCTGTATACAAAAATTCATTTTGAACATATTAGTAACATGACATTCAATTAAACCATAATGTCATAAATTTACCTTTATTTGAGAATCAAAAAATTCATTTTTCTAGCTTGGAGGCATATGTATCCAATCGTCATATGAAATGGGAAGGGAAATGGGCTCCGCTGCCAGCTGGCCTAGAATCAGGCCAAGTAACCCCGCGATGTCAGCCGTATGGACCCCATAAGAATCAAATGGCACGACTATCTTCTCACCAGTCATATTCCAAACATCTGAAATTTTTATGTTTTTCTCCACGGTTGCATTTTTTTCATCTTCAATGAGAAAACAATTAGTATAAACAAAATGCAATAAATTTATTTAATTAAAATTTGTACCTATAACAGTGACACTCCAGTATGCCCGTGATGAACTGGAAGGGGTGTGTCGCTACCCCACTGCTAAGGATCCTAAAGGGGGAGTCGTCGAATCAGACTCTAATGGGACATCCACAGATGGTGTGAGAGATGGTGCAGGGGGAGATGGTGCAGGGGTTCAAGCAGCTGGTGCCTCAGATGTCGTGGGGAGGGAGCCAGATGGATCGTCATCTGTCGTAGAACTAGATGAAATAGTGTACCGCTTCCTCCTTGGCATTCTTGTCATTTAATCAAATAAAATTATGTTCAGAATATATATTTCAAAAAAATTATGCATAAAAAAATTAAAATGATAATAGATGCCCAATACTAACAAACGAAATATATATAACAATGATAATGAATGACTGCAGAAATGAAACAAGTGGTTGCTGAATAAATAAATAATTGTACATATAACCATTTTCCCCTTCAATCATGTCGGTTTCCTTCTCTATTTCTTCATCCACTTCATTCATCCTTGCTAGACCAATATTTTCAATATCATGATGGACAAATAATTTTGCTTCATGTTGTTGATTAAATTCAATTTCAGAGGTCAAATTTTCCACATCATCACCCATATCATACAAATCTCTTTGTATTACATGAGTAACTACACTCCACCCTTCATCGACAACTTCATTCACATAATATACCATTTTTTCTTATGATTCTAAGATATATGGATCATGCAGTTCACTATCACCACCATCCATCAAGTGAGAGAAGTTCACAGAAGTAAATTGCAAGGAATCTCTTTTAACACCTCTGATAATATCGACCCATTTTCATTTGAATAAAACAACAGAAAAATGTCCGTGGTAGTTTAATTCAATAATATCATGAAGATTTCCATAGTATTCCACTTCAGAAAATGTAAATATACCACTATTCTATGTTTTCAAACCCACTTCTCGATCGGCTGTACGAAATCTAAATCCATTCACATTATAAGCGTCAAACTTTCTAATTTGTTTTAGAGGACCTCTATCAAGAAACTTCAAATATTCTGACACCTCTGCTCGAGTATCAGTATTCATGATCTGAAAAAAGAAATATACTTTATTAGATTTACAAAATGTATGTGTCAAACTAATATTCGTATTTATTGCAATATTTATGAACTTTCACGTCATGCAAACCATTCTACAAGCTCTTTATTAATAGCTTTCGTTATATCTTTGTCATTTTGTGTTCGGAATCTCATTCGTCTCTTTGTTTGTATCCTCAAATCTTCAATAAATGGATATGCAATTTCACTATTCATCAGCACATATCTATGTGCCTGTAATAATTCCAATTCAGTCAGTGTCACATTTGAGGTCCTCCCAACTGATCGGCCAATAACAGGAAATATTTTGGATTTCTGATGTATTTGAGATTGAGTCGATGTGTCGTCAACAAGTCCAACTCAATTAAATCTTATCTCAATATCATCCAAGTATCGAGAACAAAAGGTAAGACACTCCTCATACAAATAACTTTCAGCAATAGAGCCTTCTAGTTGAGCTTTATTTCTCACATATGATTTCAAATGCCCAAGATATCTGTGAAATAAAATAAACATAATTATGCATTTAATTAAGTACCAAAAATTGTTTACTTAACTGAAAAACATATAAATAAAGCACCTCTCAATTGGATACATCCATCGATAATGAACGAGGCCTCCTAATTTAGTTTCCTCAACTAAATGCACAGTTAAATGCATCATTACAGTAAAAAACGACGAAGTAAAGATCATCTACATTGCACAAAGGGTCAATACAAACCTCTCTTGGAGGTTTTCAAGATAAAATGGATGTAGAGATTTCTCATATAGTTGTCTGAAAAATGTGCAGAATTGGAGTACAACAGCAGTAATTTTTTTAGGTAATAATGTACACAATGCTAATGGTAGTAACCGTTGTAACAAAATATGTGAATCGTGACTTTTCAATCCATGTAACTTACGATTCTTCAAGTCAACACACCTCGAGATGTTACTTGAATACCCATCAGATAACTTAACATTCTTTAAAAACTGAAGGAATGTATCTTTATCCCTATTTTTCATTGAAAAAATTGCTGGAGGATACTTTTCATTCTCATCTGGCTAGAGATTGCGTTTTATGTTCATTGCTTATAAGTCTTTGCGAGCATTGAGATGATCCTTAGACTTTCCATGCTCATTAAGCAATGTGAAAATCAAATTATCACAGACATTCTTCTCAATATGCATCACATCAAGATTATGCCGCAACAAGTTAAATTCCCAATATGGAAGTTTGAAGAATATACTTTTTTTTCTTTCATTATTACGTTCCGATTTCGCTTGATGATGCACTTCAGACCCGTTTTTCGCTATCATTCAAATGATGAACCTTCCCAAATTCTGTTTCAACATTTTCAAGCTGTATCAATATTTCAGAACCAGTTAACAACTTTGGAGGTGGTCTACGATCAATGGAACCATTAAATTTTGATCTGTTCAGCCGAAATCTATGAGATGCGTTGAGAAATATTCGATGACATAAGAAGCACCATTTTCTACTGTGAGGTAGCCATTTGGGATCAAAATAAAAGTTACAAATGGGACAAGCCAAACCTATGTAAGTTTTCTGACCAGATAAATTCCCAAGCCCAGGGAAGTCACTAATGGTCCACATTAAAGCAGCATGCATTTTGAACATTGTTTTAGAAGAAGCATCAAATGTCTCAACACCGTTGCTCCATAACTCCTGCAATTCATCAATCAAAGGCTGCAAGTATACATCAATATCATTTCCAGGCATTTTGTTTCCAGGAATAATCATCAAAAGGATAAAAGATGTTTGTTTCATACACATCCACAGAGGCATATTATAAGGGATCAAAACAACTGGATAAATGCTATAACTGGTACTCAAAGTCCCAAATGGGTTGAATCCATCGGCAGCCAATCCCAATCGAACATTCCTAGGATCAGCTGAGAAATCGAGATGTAATGAATCAAATGTCTTCCACGATTGGGAATCTTGTGTATGTCTCATTAACCCATCATTTTTATTATCTATAAAATGCCACTTCATGTATTCAACAGTTTTCAATGACATGAATAATCTTTGCAATCGAGGATTCAAAGGAAAGTAACGCAAAACCTTTGCAGGTGTGTTCCTTTTCTTCTTCTCCATGAAATTATGTTCATTCAGACTTCCAACATCACCCTTTTCCTGCCATCTAGAAGAATAACATTTCTTGCAATTATGTCTACTTGAATCCTCTCCCCAATAAAGCATACAATCATTAGGACACACATGTATTTTGGTATAATTCAGACCAAGCTTGTTAACAACTTTTTTCATATCATAAAAAGATTCTGGGATTTTTGCTTCAGGAAATGCATCATGAATCAATTCTAATATCATAGACATTGCCTTATTTGTAATTCCACAAAGACATTTGATATGGTACAACTTTAGTAGAAATGAAAGCTTTGAATATTTCAAACACCCACTATACAACTCTTTATTTCCATCGTCAACTAAATCATGAAATCCATTTTCCTCAGTGAAGTTTTCTCTTACATTTGGCTCCAAAGAATCAAGAGGAGGATCCAATGATATGTTACAATCTTGATCTGCCTATGTTACAGTCTCAAAAACATCACTTGTCACGTTGCAATCTGTATCACCCTCTTCTGGTTGTTCTGATATGTTTTGATACTGATAGTGGTGTCTTGCAGTGCCGAATGCATAATTTATGAGGTTTTGCATTTAATTTTCCATTTTCGACGAACTTGGGACCTCATTCTGTGGATTAACATCAGTGCTCAATCTTTTTGTAACGTTCAATTATCAATGCCAAATCCAACACAAATATTGACCAGGGAATTGCTTCAGTATTAAATGTTCATAAACTTTATCTCTCTTCAACCATGTTCTAAATTTACATTCAGGACATGGAAATTTTATTATCCCTTCAACGGATCGATTAGAAATTGAAAAATCTAAAAACTCATTCAAACCCTTAACATACTGAGGTGTGTTCCTCGGTAATGTGATCCATCTTTTATCTATGTATATCACAATGTGCCTACACAATAATAAAAAAATTAAAACACATAGTTACTACTAAATAGAGAAAGAGATTCATATATACGATAGTGTAAGATTACAAAAACATAATATAATAAAGATGATCCCCTGAGTTAGATATGAACCCTATAGTGTTTGGGATAGGGGAAGTTTCTTTGGTAAAGAGAAATAGTGTGCTAACAACGTGGTAGCTACTTTACCATGAAAACCAAAGAACATTGTTAATTTGGAATAACCCCAACCTAAGTTCTCTATAGAGTCTTCATATAAATATCTAATATCGAATAAATCTATTATAAATAATGTTTAGGGAAAACCTTATGATGCTTACAAAACTCAACACATTGTTAATTTGGAGTGGCAAGAACCACATGAGGGATGGTAGTCTTGAGGCATGATAAGTGGTGGTGTTTATGGAAATGCATGATGAAATAACTTGGGAGATTAGGTTTTGAGGTTCTAATAACCATGTGTGGATTGAATTCCTAGACCTCTCTTTGGTGTATTCACATAGAAAAGAGTGGTGGTGTGACTTGAGGGTGATTTGGATCATATATGTGTTAGTGCTCATGAGTGGATAATTATGGTTAAATGGGACGATTGAGGATCTGACCATGGAGTTGAACTAAGAGTTAGATTCAGACTTCAGTGTGGTCATTGAACATTTTTGTTATTCCTTGAGTTTTAAGGCATCGTGGTCGGGATATGATAGCGCATTGGTGGGTGGGATTGAGTTCCTTTGGTATAATTCATCTAGATAATTAATTACTAGTGTTGTTGCATAAAAATTGATGTGGTAAGGTGGAGACCACATCAGAAATGGCATTCAAGATGCGACTGATGTGGTTTGGGCATCAAACTAGGGTATTTGAAGAATAGTTGATGTGTCTGGGCTTGGTGTTTGGAGTTTCATAGTAGAATCATGTTGGGAATTTAGAGATGAAATGTGAGGTGTTGGTACTATCATCCAGGACAACATAATAAGATAATCAGAATCACATAGGTGGAAATAGATCCCAGAAGGAATTCTCTCTAAACATTATATTCAGGAACTTGGAAGAATTATATTCATCCAAACCACTACAATAAGTTAGAATGAATTCAATACCATTCACTTCAACACAGAAAAGAAATTTATGCAAAGTAAAGGGATTCTATTCTTGAGTAACACATGTTTGATGGAATCCATGATCGAGTATCAAAAGTATAAGGAACTCCATACCTAAGTGTCATAATTCATTATAGTCAAGTAGGCCTTATAAATAAATAGGTTATCCATTTCAAAAAATAATGAAAAATACAAAGATACATATTCAATGAAAGTGTTTACTTTCATCCAAGACTATACATATTAATGAAAAATCATCTAGTTTGGATAACATATAGAGAAATAAAATACAAATAAAATTTAAATACAAAATAAACCTAGTTGAACTATCTCACAATAAAATTTCCCAAAAAAAGTCACAATCATATTCACAACTCAAAACATCTCCATGTGATCCCCAAAAAGTCACAACATTCCAATGTCCATTAATGGAACAAGAGGAAACAAATAACTAGAAATCACAATCTTTGAATTAGAATGAAAAGATAGAAGTTACACACACACATGAATGTGTATGAAAAGTGTGATATAAATAGTCTTATAAATATTTCACCATATATTTTTTGTAATTAATTTTATAAAAAAGATTCAAAAATACTTATTTTTTATAGAACTCTACCTAGGATTTTTCTAAACTAAATTACAATGATGAAAAGGAGAAAATATAGGAAGAGGTAATTGTGAAGGAATAAGAGGGCCTAAGATGAAGGAATAGACAATAATCAAGGTCAAATCATGATGAAAACACCATGGATAAGATATAACCAGTAGAAGAGTAGGTGCGAGGCATTGGGTTATTGGTTAGGGGTCATGAACCACACAAGAGGGACACTGGTAGGCATAGTGAATTATTGTTAGGTGTATGTGAGGATACAATTAGAGGCTGATGATGAATATTAATGGATGAGAGTATGTGGTGTCCACCTTGGGTGCAGTGTCATTACACAATGAGTGGAGATTGATAGTGGGGGAGACCTAGTTTTGGGGTCTTCTTTATCTCATTATTACTATTGTAGTGAATGTCATAACATGTCAATAAACATTTTATCCCTAATATACATATATATAATACACCCATATACACCCATTTATAAACTTCATTTATATATATATATACATATATATATGAATTACATAACTTGTATAATATACACACACACACACACACACACACATATATATATATATATATGTTGCACCCACTTACATCACTTGAAGCAATTAGTCATAGAGTTTTAAATTTAATACTTAAATATACTTATATATGTTTATGTATGATGAACATGAAATCACATGCATATATTTATATGAATTTAAATTCTAAAAAAATAAATTTGGGAATCACTTATGTATAAAACATGGAATTTGAGATGAATATATATATATATATATTAAATTTGTCTAACAAAATTATAAATTCATGAATTAAAGTTTTTAAAATAAAAGTAATCACTTAACTTGGAACATCAAAACATGATAAAATATAATTCCCTAAATAGAACTCAATTATAAGAAGATAATTTTTTAAGGACAAACTAAACCCTATCTTCTAATTCTCAAAACACGATTTAGAGAAACATTAACATAAGACATAAATTATAAAAATTAAATGATCCCTTAAAATAAGTTTTAGCACAATATTAAATATTAAACCCCTTACATTATATTTCCTAAACTTAACTAAAACATAATTCGAATACATTAAATGATCCCTTATAGAAAATAAGGTCCACAATCTAAAATATAAATTGTATAAAAAATATATGTTACAACAAATGAATATAATTTTACTAAACATAATAATTTACTGTAAAATGAAAATTCATTACACAATCAAGTTTTGAACAAAGAAATTCCTTATTTCATACCATAGCTTTGATAAATACTACTCATTACTTATTGGAAATCAAAAAACCATAATTTGAAAATAAAATTTCACCCTTACTTGATATGCTGGAACAAAACAGGAGCTGTTGCGGACTCCAAAACAAAACAAACAGACTGCAAAAGGTTGAGACAAAGAAACATGAAAAACACTGAAATTAGTTGAAATAGAAATGAACACAACAAAGAATGAAGATTTGGGCGCCTACTCTATACAAGTTCTTGAGTGATTTTTAACTCAACCTACAAGAAAATTACTAGAATTCAAACCTTAGGGTTCGTATAGGTCGCCGGGGTCGCGGGGTCGCCGGGGTCGCGGGGTCGCTGGGGTCGCGGGGGGTCGGGGTTGCCGGGGTCACGGGGTCGCCGGAGTCACGGGGTCGCCGGGGTCGCAGGGTCACCGGGGTCACGGGGGGATAGGGTTTCAGGGGAAGTGGGGGTCAAGGGGTGATAAGAGGGGTCGGGGTGGGGGGGAAGGGTCGGAACTGTAAAAAAAAAACAAATGTTTCGCGGCGGTTTATTATAAACCGCCGTGAAACCTTTTTTAAAAAAGGTTTAGCGGCAGCTCCCAAAAGCGCCGCTAAACAACTGCCGCTAAATGAAGTTTCTGTTGTAGTGGATAAATAATTACCTCTAACGAATTCTTTCTTCGTTGATGTGACTAATGATAGACTTGCGGCACACCATCATTGTGTTGTAGAAACCAAGTGTAGATTTCCTCTAGTGGTGATCCACACATGTTCTAGAAATCTCCAGATGTTGGAAAAGGAGTCTCTGAGTGCTAGAACAGAAGATTTTTGTGCTTGCATCATCCGCCTTGATCTTATTGAGAATCACTTCCAAAGAGTTCTACTTGATCCGATGGATGATGATTGATCATCATTCTAGGGAGTGTTCTTGGAGAAGGGAGATATCTATGCTTGATAGGATTCTCCTTGAATCGTTGTGCACAACTGAATGGTCTAATTAAAAAATAATATAATTAGGTATTTATATTTCTAGGGTTAAAATAAAATAACTGCACAAGTGTCTTTATTATTATTTAATCCTAGAAAAACCCCATGTCAAATAACAATAGTAATATTATTATTTATTGAATCATGATTAACTTGCGAATTATAATTAAATATTATTTAATTAAATAATATTCAATATTATCATTTCTCATCAGACCATTAAACATGATCTGCCATTCCTCCACAATATTTATTAGGCCTTGAATAATGTCTATTTGTTTTTTAAATAAATATCACTACATTATTCGCCAATAAATAAATAAATATTATATTTACTGAAAAAAAATATTTATATGAAATCAAGCATACATGAATAATTATTAAAACACACATGGGAATAATATTTTTCAACCTGTTAAATAATAAATAATAATATATTATTTAACTGAGATTCTGGATACACTTAGTGTGTGACCCTCTAGGCCTCTTTCTCAATGGAATTAGGTCAAGCAGCCTAAAGTCCAAGGTTAGCGTCTAGAAACATGCCAAGACACCCATAAAGAAAGAAGTTAACGCCACAAAGACATGTCACCTCATTCAAACGCTTACCATGTAATATAATCCCTTTATCACTATATCTCAAATTGAGCAAGTTGCATGCCAGTACCATCAACCTATATGCTCTATATATCTTTCTTTGAATTTTCAGAAATAAAACTTACATATAGAACACCATGGACGTTGATTTATTTAGACTATATCATTTTCATCAAATGGCTTTATATATTAAATTTCATTAATGAACAGAAAGGATAAATCTTTTCTCATATTATTCATTAATGCAATATTACTTGTGACACACCCAACATATACTACTTTGCTGTGAACATCTGTTATCATAGTTTTTTTCAATATATCTAAGTGCATGACTCATAATACTCATTAATAATAATCTTAAATTCTAAGGACCAATACACACGTCTACAGATAGGAACATCCAATGACACATAGAAATGTGGATTTCCTATTGGAGGGTCTCGTTCTAATAATATCCATACTGGACATTACCAAGGGTGTACACCATGAGAAGGTGCCTCAAAGTCCTTTGAGTCTCCACTACTGATAGCCTATATCATTTGTTTCCCTAAAATTATATCTTTATACTATAGAAATTATATTCAATAATAGTGTCATTGCACTTTTGGGTTCTAATCATAGCAGGGAACTGCTATGACCTTTTAGTTTGATAGCTACTCTTAGGACATTATCACATACTATATTACACAGAAGAATAATCATGATGTGATAAGAAGTTTATTAATATTCAAAAACCATGAATTCAAGTTTATTATAAAGTACAAATAAGTTGGTTCTAGGGAACCAACTCAAATATAATTCTACTTTCACTAGAGCCAACTAATAATATCCTTTAGTCTGATAGCTCTCACATGATACTCATACTTATATTGAGATAGGCCTTTAGTCAATGGTTTCACGATGTTCTCTTCCATGGGTACTCTGCTCACTGCAACTTCACCCCTCTGATAGAAATCCCTCAAGAGGTGATATTTTCAGAGTATATGTTTTGTCCTTTGGTGTGACCTTAGCTCTTTTGAAAGAGCCACCTCCATAGTATTATCACAATACAACGTGATAGGGTCTTTACTTCTATGTACCACATCAATCTCCTGGAAAAAGTTCTGAATCTAAACGGCTTCCTTGGATGCATCAGAAGTCGCTATATACCCAGACTCCACTATAAAATCAGTGACAATTGGCTGCTTTGAACTCTTCTAGCTCATAGATCCTTTATTGATACAAAAAACATATCCTGATTGCAACTTCATATCATCCTAATATATTTGAAAACTAGCATCAATATAACCCCTGATGACCATCTCCTCATCTCCTCCATACACCAGGAACATATCCTTAGTTCTTCTCAGATACTTAAGGATAAACTTAACAACAATCCAATGTTGTTCTCTTGGATCTTCTTGATATCTTCCTACCATGCTCAATGTATAGGCAAAATCAAGTCTAGTACATAGAATGACATACATGATTGATCTTATCGCTAAAGTGCATGAGATCTTACTCATTATATCTTTCTCTTATTGTGTCTGAGGACACATTTTCTTAGAAAGATGTAAATTATGTGACACTATAACCAATCCCCTCTTGTATTGTTCCATACTAAATCTCTTTAGTATCTGGTCAATATACATACTTTGACTTATTTTAAGAATACTCTTGGATCTATCTTGAATGATCTCGGTCCTTAGAATATAGGATGCTTCACCTAAGTCCTTCATGGATAAGCACTTGTTCAACTAGTCCTTAACTAATTGTAAGAATGGTATTTCATTTCCAATAAGTAATATTCCATCAACATACACTACTTGGATAATGAACTCATTACCATTAAATCTTTTGTAAACACATGTCTCACATTCGTTCTTAATGAAAATAAATTATTTTATGGCTTCATCAAATCGAATATTCCATGACCTAGATGCTTACTTCAATCCATAAATGGATCTATGCAACTTGAAAATCCTTTTGTAATCACTTGGAGTCACAAACCCTTCTGGTTGTGTCATATAGACATATTCCTGAAGGTTCTGGTTAAGGAATGAAGTTTTGAAATCTATCTGCCAAATATCATAGTCATGGTAAGATACTATAACAAGTATGATTCTGATGAATTTAAACATGGAAACAAGTGAAAAGGTTTCATCATAGTTAATTCCTAGATATTTTTTAAACCCCTTATACACTAGACTTGCTTTATAGGTACTTACTTTACCTTCCATGTCCTGTTTTCTCTTGAATACCCATTTGTATCCAACGGGTTTTACATCAACTAGCACATCGACTAGAACCCAAACTTGGTTCTGATACATGAAATGCATTTCAAAATTCACAGCTTCTAGCAATTTTGCAGCTTCTGAGCTCTCTACTACCTCCTGGTAGTAGAGAGATTCATCATTGTCCAATAATAATTAGTCACCATCCTTGGTGACTAAAAAACCATATCTCTATGGTTCCTTTACCTCTATTACACTCCTACATAGTATTTGTGTTTCAGGAATTACTTTTTCCATGGGGACCTATGAAACTTGTTTCTATACCAACTCCTATATATCTTGAGAATCAAATTCATCAAAGTCAATATTTCTCCCACTATCCTTTTTGAGGATGTGATCCCTCTCAAGAAATATGGTTTGTCTGACAGTAATAACTTTCTTTTTTGAGGGGTTGTATAGGTAGTATCCCTTTGTTTACTTGGAATACCCTATAAAGATACACTTCATGCCCTGGGGTTCTAGTTTGTTTCCTAAGAAGGCCTTAAAAAATTCCTCGCAACCCCATACATGTGTATGTGATAAAATTGGTTTCTTTTCACTTCATATCTCAAAGGTAATTCCATTTTCCTCTTTAGTTGGTAATTGGTTTAATGTCTATACCACGATTTTTAATGCATATCCCCAAAAGGATAATTTAAGATCTGCATGACACATCATCGACTTTACCATGTCCAATAAGGTACAGTTTCTCCTTTCACTAACACCATTCCATTATGGTGTATATAGAAGAGTGAGTTGATATAGAATCCAAAACTCCCATAGAAAGTTGATGAACTCTTGGTTAAGATATTAACCACCTCAATTTGATCGAAGCTTCTTTATCTTATTACCAAGCCGATTTTATACTCCATTCTTGAATTCCTTGAAATTTTCAAAGGAATCAGACATATAACTCATCAATTATATACAACCATATCTACTCAAGTCATCAGAAAAATTTATGAAGTAAGAATATACACCTTTAGCTTCTACTAGAAATGGTCCACACACATCAGTGTGTACCGATCCTATAATCTCTGTGGCCCTTTCACCATATCCACCAAATGGTGGTTTGGTCATTTATCCTTGTAAACAAGCATGACATCTATCAAGTTGTTTTAACTTAGAAGAGTCTAAATAGCCATCTGACAGAGCTTTGTCAAATGATTCTCATTTACATGACCAAGATGGCGATGCTAAAAATGGGTGTTATATGAATCACGTGAACTTGATTCGTTATCAATTTACAACACTTGGTTTTAATAATTTAATACATACAAACCATTATTTAAATGTTCCATACCATAACATATGATGTCCTTATTAAAGAAACAACTTTTATTTCCAAAATTTAAAATAAAACCATCTGTATCTAAACTTGATACAAAAATTATGTTTTTGGTAATAGTAGGTACATAATAAAAATAACATAAAACCAAAATCATTCTCATTGGTAATGAAATGTTATAGTCACTAATGGAAAGAGTAACTAGCCTTTCACCATTAGAAGCTCACATATCAACCTCTTCTTTGGAATTTTTTTGGAATCTACTTGGTTTCTACATTTTGATACATATGCGAGCACCAGAAGTTATATCAAATACCCAATGTGTAGATATGGAAATATTTCACTCGATAACGATTTCACCTTTAGCTTCCCCTTGATTTTGGGTGAAATTTTTCTTCTAGTGGACTATATTTCCACATACAAAACATACTACCTCTTTTTCCTTGCCCTGCCTATAAATCTTCTTCTTCTTGGTAGGATGGTGCTCGAGAGCTTTAGACTTTTTATAATTCTTGGTCCCCTTTTACTTGCTCTTCCTCCTCTTATTCACCACAAGGATTGTAGGTTTATTACTCCCCATGTCCTTATCCACTTGGTGAATCAAGGTTAGAAGTTCTGATATAATCTTCTCATTATTTATCATATTATAATTTACAATAAAACTAGAGAAGGTCATGGGGAATGATGAAAGTATGAGATCTGTACGCAACTCATCTGGGAATTTAATCCCTAAAATGTCCAGGCATTCAATGTAGCCAATAATTTTGACTACATGAGGCCTAAATGGAATAGACTCTCCAAGATTAGTGGTAAACAAAGCATTGGAGATCTCATACCTCTCTTGTCTCACCTTCTCTTAATAGAGATCCCAAAGGTGAGACATCATGTTATATGCATCCATTTCCTCATGTTGCTTTAAAAGATCATTGGACATGGATGATATCATGAATCACCAAACATCTATAGCATCATTCAAATGTTTATCATAGAGAAATAGTTCTTCATAACTTTCCTCATTTCTAGGCGCAATTGGTAAAGGTTCTTCCAACACATACAATTTCCTTTCATGGTGAAGGATGACATATAAGCGCCTTTTCCACTCTTGGAAATTGGTGTTGGTGAGAAGGTTTTCCTTCTCAATTATGGATCACAATGATATGTTTCATGTCATTTTTTGTTTCTACAAAATAAGATAAGAATAATTTTAGTACTTTATCTGATAAATTTAGACAAATAAATAAATATCATATTTATTAGTCCCCCACTATTTTATTTAAACCCAATAAAACTCACCATTGGCTTCAAAATATCCTCTTTATTGTACATTCAAGTGGAAAGGATCCATATTCCCCTTCTCATTACCCCAAATTTGGTTGTTCAAGAAACTTGAATGGTTTTAGGTAAGCATTCCAAATGCCAACTATATTAACTCACAATTCCTTGATCTGTTGAGTGGACTCCCTAATCTTGAAATCCTTTAATTAGATTTACTCAACCTTTTCTTCTGAGGTACACAAAGTCCTACTTTGGAAGTCAAACCTTGATGTAAACTAAGTTAAGTCAACCCAAAACCTCATGTTATAATTCCAAGATAATTAAAAGCACCCCAACTTTGACTGGTCAAGTACTTTGAACTATGGTTTGATTCTAACCAATGTAATGGAAGGATATACCGACTTAATATTTTATTGAGGGATTTTATCCTTTATGCATAAATTTCCAATTATTATATTTATTACATGATTTTTAATATTAAGGGGGATTAATTAAGTGATTAACCTTATCTTAGATAATATTTTTACTCATAAGTCAATTTATTTTAGTTCCATATTGATTTCTTGTCAATTCATTAACTATGTGATCACAACAATACATCCATAATGAAATAAACCATGCAACTGACAGAAATAAAATAAAGGGTATGATCATGAGCTTATTATAATGGTTAGTTTATCTAGCAGTTGATAAAATAATCATTGACCTAGGGTAGAAACACCTTGAACCAATTGTGGTTCATGTTTATAGTTTTCTACAAGTCCACCTTTGTCTCTTCTTGGATTGGTTTTGTCTCGGCTTTGAACTTGAACTACCTCCACTAGCTTGGGAGATCCATCCATTACATATATCTTTTACTCACATGAAGGTGAGGGGAAAATAGGGTTTAAATAAAAGAAACCATGGGCACACAGGCCCTATATAATAATGAGGAGAGAAGGCACGCATGCCAAAAATTTAATTTAATAATAAATTAAATGAAACCAATCACATAAAAAAGGTCTGGTCTAGCTCGTGATCATCCACATGCATTCAATATATTATGTATTTAATAAAACTAGAATTCAATTCTTTAATCATTATTATTAAAGATAAATCATCCTCGAATAAATTAATTATTATCTTTAATTAATCAATCCTTTTATCTTAATTCTTATATGAATTTCCTTAAGATTTTCATCCATTATAATTTTAAACAAATTAAATAAATTATTTTAAAATTATCCTTGTATATAAATGTACCTTGGAGGCAACACGATGAATACCTATCCAAATCTAACCAACGTGTATTATACTCGCATACTATTTTACTCTTGTGACATATGGAATACAAAACTTATCATGTACTTTTACAATGTGTACTTTATGTATGATTACACAAATTACATGATTTTTTAGTCTTGTGTTATTCTTTAATGTATGTAAAGTAACAAATTGTAATATGAATCATATATGATATGAAGATCTTGAACATTATAGATATATTAATTAAACATTTAAACATTTTTGTATATTAAAACCTAACACATGGAATTCCCTATATTTATGACCACACACAAGTACATGTCTTAAGGTTTTCATAGTAAAATAAATAAAATTTAAATCTCTATAACTTGGTAAAAGTACATTACATGTAGATCCGATCTAAACAGCATATACACCTCTCACCGTTTATCTGAGACACACGCCTAGGGACTTGGTGTGTAGTATATGCCTCAGAAAATTTGGAGTACACGGTGTATCCAATGGGCCACACACCGTACTGACTCTGTGTTACATGGTCACCCATTAGGTAGGCCGTGTGTTGAATACACAAACTATATTTTATGTAAAGGGACCACATTTCATGTCCAATGGTCCACATGACATGTAGTTTGTATTACCATGCGCCGGTTTATCTCGGTCAACATGCGGTGTAAGAATTAACTACACCACGTTTCATTAATGCACATGGGTTGAGTAATTTCTGAATTAACTCATGGTGCATTGAACACAACTACACAATGTGTAACTTTGGTTACATGGCGTGTAATGTTGTGTTAGCTAGGAAGAATCCTTGTCTACTCTAGATGAGTTACTTGATTTTATTTGAATAAAAAATTAAATGTCTCGATTAGATCTACGAGAAATGAATGAGGAAGAAACATATCTCACAATTTAGATTAAAATAATGATTAATATTGAATAAAAAAACTAAATTATAAATGAGTAAATCACCAACGATCTTAAATAATTATAAACAACTATGTGCCCCCCTTGACACCACTTGATGGTTTTGGGAACAATAGAAGCATGCGATGGGCGGTGCCCAACTTTAATTTTTCCATAATCAATGATCAATCTGAGATTTATATTATGATAACACCATGATCCATAGAATCAAGTCAAAGAAATAGACAAAGAAGAATTGCACTGGAACTAAGAGAGATGGATCAAAACATACTTTTTATAATTAATTTAATTATATAAAGAATTACCTCTAAGGAATTCTTTCTTCATTGATGTGTCTGATGACAAATCTGCAGTGCACCGTTATTACGTTATAGAAACCAAATGTATATTTCTTTTAGCGGTGATCCACACATGTTCTAGGAATCTCCAGACATCTCCGAAGGAGTCTCTGGGTGCTATCACGAAAGATCCTTGCACTTACGTCATCCACCTTGATCATCTCAAGAATCAATTCCAAATCGTTCTCCATGATCTGATGGAGGAGGATTGCTCACCGTTCTTAGGAGCATTCTTAGAGAAGGGAGCTCTATAGGCTTGAGAGGATTCTCCTAGAATCGTTGTGTACAACCGAATGAGATAATGAGAAAATAATATAATTAGGTATTTATATTTATAGGGTTAAAATAAAATAATTACACAAGTGCCTTTATTATTATTTAATCCTAGAAAAAACCCATGTCAAATAATAATAGTAATATTATTATTTATTGACACACACTTAACTTTCCAATTATAAATAAATATTATTTAATTAAATAGTATTCAATATTATCATTTATCACCAGACCATTAAACTTGATTCTCCGTTTCTCCATAATATTTATCAAGCCTTGAATAATGTTTATTTATTTATTAAATAAATATCACTTCATTATTCACCAATAAATAAATATTATATTTAAAAAATATAAAATAAATATTTATATGTGATCAATCATACATGAATAATTATTAAACCACGCACGAGAATAATATTATTTAACCTATTAAATAATAAATAATAATATATTATTTAACTGAGATTCTGGATACACTTAGTGTGTGACCCTCTAGTCCTCTTTCTTAGTGGCGTTAGGCGAAACATCATAAAGTCCAAAGTTAGCGTCTTGAAACATTCCAAGAAACCCATATAGAATGAAGTTAACACCACACAGATATGTCACCTATTATAATTGATTACCATGTAATATAATCTCTTTATCACAATATCTCAAATTGAGCAGGTTGCATGCCAGTGTCATCAACATATATGCTCGATATCTCTTTATTTGAATTTTTGAAAATAAAAATTGCCTATAGATCACCATGGCCATGTATTTATTTAGGATATATAATTTCCATCAAAGGTCCTGAGATATTAACTTTTGTTAATGAACATAAGGGATAAATCCTTTCTCACATTATTCATTAATGCAATATTACTTGTGACGCACCCAACATATCCTACTTTTCCATGAATATCTATTGTTATGGTTTTCATTAATATATCTAAGTTCACGACTCATAATACTCATTAATAATAATCTTAAAGTCTAAGGATCAATACACATGTCCACAGATAAGAACATACAACGACACGTAGAAATGTGGATTTCCTACTGGCAGGTATCGTTCTCATAATATCCATACTGGACATTACCAGGGCATACACCATGAGAAAGTGCCTCAAATTCCTATGAGTCTCCACCCCTAATAGCCTATATAATTTGTGTACCTAAAATGATATTTCTTGGCTATAGAACTTATATTCAAGAATAGTTTCATGTGACAGCTACTCTTAGGACATTACCACATACTATGTTACACAGAAGAACAATCATGATGTGATAAAAAGTTTATTAATATTAAAAAAACATGAATACAAGTTTATCATAAAGTAAAAATATATTGGTTCTAGGGTACCAACTATAATAGTTTTGATGGTGTTGGAAGGTAAGATCTTCCCCTGTATTCCTTTAATGTTGTTCTTCTTCTGTTGCTTTTGATTTCAAAAGTTTTCATTTAGGGTTCTTCACTGATTCTATCAGATCATGGGGAAATCAACTATTTCAGTTAGTAATTTTTATCTACCTAGGACGAGGACACCCTGAGAGGTCTTCTGCACTCCACCACATGCCATTTTGTTGAGGTACGTATCCACAATGATTTTATAAAGCTTTAATGATTTAATTTTTTTGAGTGGTTGTTTTGATGTTGTTGGTTAGGGCTTTTCCCAAGAATAGTCTCATGGGTACCTGATAGACCTTATGAATGTGGTTTCTCAGATTTTCATCAAGTGATAAGAGTCTAGTGAGATATCATTTTTATACCTTTTTGGTTTTATTTTTATACTAAATTGTTTAATGTTGTAACCGATGTTTTGGACTATACTTGAGTTTTCCAGTGTTAGGTGGGAGTTTGGAAGCTGATGTGGCTTGGATCAGACATCAAGGAGCTTGGATGGAGTTGTTGAGGTCTATTCTTAAATGGTTTAAAGTTCCATAAAGGTAGGTTGTTTGTCGTAATTTCCCTTTAGTATTTATTCATGTTACAGTATTAGATGGATTCTCAGGATTTCCCCTGATGAAGACACCCCTTTTAAAATTCATTCTGATGAATTGATTAATTAAATGAATTAGGTATATTGTACTGGATGAACAGCTAGGGTCACTAAAAAGATCATTGCACCAGCTTCATCCCCCCAACTTGAGGTTGTGACCACAATCAAGGATCCCCTATGAGATGTCCCTACTTATTACTTTTTTAGGATCCTAAGAGATATGCCTTGATTATATACTAACTTAGAGGACCTTAAGAGGGATGCCTCTATTTACCAAATGTCCTTGAGGATCCCGAGTAGGATTCCTCTCTAGAATTTTGACCTAGGGGACCCAATTAGTGCCCGTGTGTTTAATCAACCCTGAACTAGTATGTCAGGTCTGGGTTGAGATGGTAGTAGTTGTCACTTAGGACCAGTGCCAAAATTAAAAGCACATGAGGTTGTGTAATTAGTGGCCAATTTAGCCGTTCAACCACCCTCACTCTTTTACTTATGCATTCACTTATTTAATGTTGATGCAACTATGATAACCTGAGGTGATTCCTAGTTTGTGGATGTTGTACCTAACATGGTGCGGTGTGTTTTATTAGGATGTCTAGACATATTTCCTTGGGATACATCCTATCCGTTTCTTGGGATGCCCAAATGTATTCCTTGGGATCCGGATTTTAGTCCATGTTTATGATATTTGGGCATGGCATCCCCATGTTTATGATATTCGGGTATGGAGTCCCTCATCTATTGATATACGGTCATGGAGTCCCTATAGATGATACCCATGGATGATTACACTCCCCTGAGCGATGAGGATAATTACTTTCTCTCTAATCGATTACTAGATAGTAGTGGTGGACATGGAGCTTTTCATCGTTGATATGCCATATACATGTGGATGATTATTCCATACCAAGTGATGGGGGTGAATATTCTATCCTTGATCAAAGACCTTGATGGGTGGACATGACGTCTCACTAGTGATATCTCCTTATACATTGGCTAATGGTCAAACCCTTAGGGATTATCCGAGTCCAATGTTAGGAACTCTTGCAGACCGGGACCTAGGGCTCATACATTAGACTGAATTTACGTGGTGAGCATGGAATGATGTCTGAATCTATACCATATTTACAGGATTGTTCATCAGTATATGACATCCTTCATTATAGTGATTGGAGGTGAGTATGGGTGAACCCAAGGTTAAGACATGCATCCCCCTGTGGTGATGTAGCTTGCTCAGAGATATTCTTGGCATTGACCAAAGTAAGTATCATCGATCGGGATTATGGACCCAAGGATCAACTTAAGTATACATGGCTTAATTGGAATGACATCCTAGCTCAATGACATTTTATAGGATGTTCAGAGGATTGGGATTACAGAACCAAGGATCTACTATTGTTGTTTTATGATATTTTTTCACCTTACTCATGTATATACATATTTATATGTGTGTGTGTATATATGGGAATTCACACACACACACACACAAACATATATAAATATATATACATGATGGAACACTGCCTAGTTGGCCAGGATCATGGACCCAGGGATTGACTATGGTTTCACTTTGTTTTACTTATTCATTTCCAGTTGTGTCACAGCTAGGTTGAGCACTTTTCTTGAGCATGCCTTGTATGAATTTTCTTTCATCTTATTTTAAGTAGTTACTATTATTATTATGGTTATCTTTATGAGTAACTAAATTCTATATACACTACATATTACTGGCTATGTAAGGGACCATGCTGGTGGTGCCCTACTGAGTTTTGTACTTACACCCAGCTTAGGACATCATTGCATCGGGGTAACTGAGTAGATTCCCAATTGGTTGCAAGAACAAGTAGGGCTGAGGCTCGAGACTAATCAAGTAGTATGACTCATATATTCATGTGAAGATTGGGTATGTGATCTGGTTGAGAGTTAGTAGGATATCCCTATACTTTTATTTCAGTTTCCTTTATATACTCCTACATATATGGTAGGCCCAGTGGGTGTCCAGTGTTGTATGTATGGCATGACTATTCAGGATTTTATATCATTTCTTCTATTATTAAAATATACTTCTATTTAAATTATTTACTTTATGTGGAGTGGGAAAGTGATCAGTACCTCCAAAAGCAATATCTTCATCAATTCTAAAAGTGCTCCCAGTCATGTCGCCTCTCTCTGCAGTTGCCTAGACATGCAATGAGGATCTTTTCCCATAGAGTATTTTGGCACACTAATTTTATTAGTAAGGCTTCAGGTACGTGAATTTGACCACGTTGTTAATAGAATTACTAGTTGTGTACTTAACTGTAAGAATTGCTACTTATCCTTCGGGGGTCGAATTGTACTTGTTAATAGCGTGTTGTCTGCCATACATGTTCATGTGTTGGCCTCCACTAATGTCCCACAAGGTGTCATCAACAAAATTGATAAGGTCCTAAGTGGTTTCATCTTGGATGCCCTGTCCATAGGGAAATGATGCTGGGCCTCGTGGGAGAGGATGACGAGACCTGCCCATGAGGGAGGGATTAATGTTAGAAGCCTCCACAGTACCCTTCATTTCATGAAAGGCAAGCTTGAATGGGAAGTTATTGAGGAACACACATTATGGGGTAAATCAATGTATCTTATCTTTGGGGACAATGAGGAGGCTATGCGCAACCGTTCTTATCCCTTCTGTTTAAATATCTTCCTGCTTTTCCAAACCCTTTAGCATAACTCCCATTGGATTGCTGGGGAAGGAAGCATCCCCTTCTAGAATCAGAACTAGGGAAGATTAGTGATTGGGTTTCCTGGATGTCCAGCCCCTATGATCACTTTGAAGGAGGCTCAGTGTTATCCCGCGTTTATGAAGGCTGTTCTAGATAAGGAGAAGTAGGACCTTCTCGAGTCCATTATGTTAAACTCAGAGCTGGACAAGTGTGTGTTCACAACATCTTCCTCGGGCTATTTCAATACTAGGGATTTCCATAAGTTGTTTCTATATCAAGATCATTAGGACAATTGAAACAATGTGGTGTGGTGTAGAAGGATCCCTACCAAGTATAATTTTATTTCTTGGTGTATCAGGAACTTAGAAATCATTACAGATGATAATGTTAAGCGAGTTGGTATTAGTTTTTCCTTGAGGTGCCACTGTTGCATTACTAGGTGGGAGGAGAGTACTAATCACCTATTATTTGAAAGTGAATGGAATGTTGTGGTATGGTCTTCCTTTGGAATATTTACAACTTTCTCTTCTCAAGACCTGCGAGATGCGGCCTTCTTGGAGAGGTGGTTCAATGGAACTTATGACTCTAACCTTGAGCGGTTTTCTAGGTCGACGATTCTCAGAATAGGGTGTTGGTGCTTGTGGCAAGGTAGAAACTAGGCAAGGTTCGATGGGTCTCCTCACTCAGCGAGGTCTATCGTCTCAAGGACCCGACTCCTATTGGGGGACATGGTTCGACTTATCCAGGATTGGCGTGACACTCCTTCTCTGGGTTTTTTTGCAGGATAGTAACCCTTAATCTCAACCTCCCCTTTCCAGACCGATGGGAAGATGGGTTTGCTAGTAGCCTCCTGATTCGGGTTACAAGTTAAATACTGATGTCTCCTACGCACTAGGAAACATGAGAGGTGGGGGTGTGGTTCGTGGGGCTGAGGGGAATGTAGTCCTGGCCTTCTCTTTGTTCTATAACAATGACCGCTCTCTTTTGGATGAGGCCAAAGTCATGCTTACCGGGCTTACTCTCTGTACTCAGCAAAATATTGACATCTCCCAGGTGGAGATAGACTCTTTGATCCTTCATGACTCCCTGTATAGTAAAGGATCCACCCCTTGGTCCATCTCCTACATTGTCCAGAAATGCAGAGCCCTCCTCCACAATAACATTCCAGTGTCCTGTACGTGGTGGGAAGGGAATCATGTTGTAGAATACCTTGCTTCTTTGGCGGATCAGAGCTCCAATCACAATTCTCTTCTCAATCCTATCCACTTGCGGCCGAAGGGTGTTAATTTGATTAGAGGGGATTCCCTCATCTTGTACTATTTTAGGCCCTCCTAAATTTTATAGTGTCCTTTTGTCTTTTTTCTTATCTTAATAATAATAAAAACTTGATTTGGAGTGAGTGATTCAAAAATTATAAGCCTACTAGTGCATGATTTTACTAAAAATAGAGGCTGATTATTTAAAGTGTCAACAAAAATCTAAATGGTGTTTTACAATATAGGTTTTTGGTGGAATTATACTTAATTAGGATGAATTTCATATATATTTAATTATTATGGTAGGTGATGTGGATTTATGTTGAGACATTTGACAATGAGGCTGATGAATCATGCCTCATGCACAGGAGGTGCAACGACCTCAGTAGGTCGATAGGGCACATGATTCCCCAATGTTGGACCCCTCGTGGGGTGTTGTTTCTTAGGTTCGATTTTTTAAAGATTTAATAACAATCTATATAGTGTTTTCATGCATAGCTTAGAATAGAATTCTACTTAAACAGACCACATGATTATGGTATTGACACATATAGGTCAGTATAAGTAGTTGATGCTTCTCTAGTATACCCTTTATGGGTGTATGCTTTCATTTTAGGTTATCTAGTCAGGTATCTTTGTATGATGCTGATAGACACCTAAAATTTTATAGTAAATTGGACCTCTAGGGGGTATTGCCTTATATGTATGTCTAGTGAGTGTTAGTGCATCATTATTACTATGTTATATCATAATTCTATAGGGGGTAGTCCCTTATGAGGATTCACAGAGAGGATTGGGCTCTTGTAGATCGTGTTGACAATTTTGACCCACATAGGTCGATGTTATATGTACCTCCCTTGGAGAGCTTTGATATTTTGGGCTAGGTGGATAGAACTTGAGACCTAGTTATGAGACTTGATCAATATGGATGGGTGGGATACCTAAAGGCCCTTGGTTTTGACTTAGTCCCTTGTAGGTCTATGTTTAGTTTGATCGAGGGAAACCTATGTGAGATGTTGGCATGGGTTTATGGATGTCTTTTCAGGTGGTGATCTTGGTTATATGTTCATTTTGAGAGCGATGTGTAAGATATTAACCTTTTCTGGAGATTTATTGGTCTTGTTTAAAGGTATTATTTTTCATTACATTGAGTATATCTTGTTTGGATCTTAACTTGGGTGATTTTGGGTGAAAATTAGAGAATTTTGGAAGGAGGAGAGGATTTGAATGGTTTGCACATGGTTAAAAAAGCATGTAACCTGTTTCATGGTTTACGCATGGTTAAACTAAGTGTGTAGCCTAGTCGCATGGTTTGTTCATGGTTAAACTAAGTCTGCAACGTTTCAGGGTTAAAGCACATGGTTAGTACTAACTGTGCGAATTGGCCCATCAATCCAGGCACGTGAAAATTAAAGTTATTAATTTTAGTTTTAAAATTTCTGAAACCCCTATTTTAACCCCAAATGGATCCTAGCTCAATCCAAATCAAATTCTATCATTTTTTGAGGCTCCCAACCTCCGTTCTTGGTGATTGGAAGCCCATTTCTCAGATTTTCATCTCTCTGGGTATGTGGTTTCTTTATGATTGATTTCCCATCTCACTTCCATTCTTATCTCATTCTTTTATCGTTATTTTCTATTTCTATAAGGGAAGTTATCCTCTATTTTTTTTGGATCTAGATCTAGATTTAAGGGATATTGTTTTGTTTGATCATGGAATTAGGTTTTGGATCTAGACTGTGTTCATCATCGCATTCTTGATTGTTCCACTTCAAATTGGAGATTCTTCTGTTGGCGGGTGTTCGTCACCGTTATTGAGGTAGGTGGCCAATAATTCAAATATCAAAGTCTTAAATTGCAATTATGTTTATATAATTGTATAATTTCTATTAGATGTTTAACAACTATGTTCTTGATTGAATTAATTAATTTGGTGACTTAATTAATTAAGGGAAATGTTTGAATTAGGGATATTAGGATTATAGATTACGAATAATTAATTGTTGAATTAATTATGAGGGAATTTGGATTATTGAATTAGATAATTAATTAAGAAATATTGAATTGGGATTTGGGGATATTGAATTGAGTGAGTTGGAATAATTAATTGAGGAATTAATTATGGGGTTATTTAATTGATTGAGTTGGAATAATTAATTGATGAATTAATTAATAGAAGTAATGTGATTATTTAATTGTTGAATTAAATAATGAGATTGATTAATTAATGAATTAATTAATAGAAGAAATGTGACTATTTAATTATTGAATTAAATAATGGGATTAATTAATGGAAGTAATGTGATTATTTAATTATTGAATTAAATAATGAGATTAATTAATGAATTAATTAATGGAAGAAATGTGATTATTTAATTCTTGAATTAAATAATGGGATTAATTAATTGTGGAATTTATTAATGGAAGTAATGTGATGATTTAATTCTTAAATTAAATAATGGGATTAATTAATTGATAAATTAATTAATGAAATTAATGTGATTATTTAATTATTGAATTAAATAATGGTATTAATTAATTATCGAATTAATTAATGGAAGTAATGTGATTATTTAATTATTTAATTAAATAACAAGATTACTTAATTGATAAATTAATTAATAGAAGTAATGTGATTATTTAATTATTAAATTAAATAATGGGATTGATGAGATCAATTAATTGATGAATTAATTAATGTGAGTAATGTGATTAACTAATTATGAATTAATTAATGGAATTGACATTGAAAATTAATTAGAAAATTAATTAAAGGGATTGAATGTGATTAATTAATTGCGAATTAACTAATGCAATTGATGTGAGTAATTAATTAGTAAATTAATTGAAGGGTATTTAATGTGATTAATTAATTGCGGGATTAATTAATAGATTTGATGTGATTAATTAATTGGTGAATTAATTAATGGTGATTGTTGTGTTGATGCATTTGAATGACATAGATTAATTAATTGACGAATTAATTAATGAGGGTTATTGTGTTAATGAAATTGAATGGGTTAGATTAATTAATTGAAAAATTAATTAATGGGGATTGTTGCGTTAATACAAATGAATGAGTTAGATTAATTAATTGGAGAATTAATTAATGAGGATTATTGTGTTAATGCAATTTAATGAGTTATATTAATTAATTAGAAAATTAATTAATGGGGATTATTATGTTAATTTAATTTAATGATTTAGATTAATTAATTGATGAATTAATTAATGGGGATTGTTATGTTAATGAAATTGAACGTGTTAGATTAATTAATTGATGAATTAATTATTGGTATTGAAGTGATTAATTAATTGAGGAATTAATTAAGGGGATTTATGTGATAAACTAATTGTTGAATTAGTAAAAAAATTGACGTGATTAGTTAATTGTTAAATTGACTAATAGAATTGAAGTGATTAATTAATTTTTGAGTTAATTAATGTATTAGATGTGATTAATTAATTTTTGAATTAATTAATTTTATTTATGTGATTTGTTAATTGTTGAATTAACTAGAGAAATTTAAGTGATTAATTAATTGTTGAATTACTTATTGTTTTTGATGTGATTAATCAATTGATGAATTAATTAATATTATTGATTTGACTAGTTAATTGTTGAATTAACTAGAGAAATTGATGTGATGAATTAATTTTTTAATTAATTAATGTTTTTAATGTGATTAATTAATTTTTGAATTAACTAGAGAAAATTATGTGATTAATTAATTATTGAATTAATTAATGTTATTAATGCGATTAGTTATTTGTTGATTTAATTAATGGAAATGTTATGTTTAACTAATTTTTGAATTAGTAATATCAATTGTGTGGATAATTAATTGTTGAATTATTTATGTGTTGATGAATGGTAACATGGATATTCAATTTTGAAGTTATGAATGGTAATATGGTCATTCAGTTATGAAATAAAGAATGGTAACATGGTCATTCTATTGTTTGTTAAGAATGGTAACATGGCCATTCTATTGTGTGTTAAGAATGGTAACATGGTCATTCTATTGCATGTTAAGAATAGTAACATGGTCATTCTATTGTGTGTTAAGAATGATAACACAATCATTCTATTATGTGAAGTATGAATGGTATCATGGGCATTCAAGTATTAATTAAAGAATGGTAACAATGACATTCCAAGATATGACCTAACTTTGGAATACTTCAGGAACCAACATGAGCTGAAGTAGGTATTGAGATATGATATCACTTGGGAATACTTCAGGCTCTAACATGAGCTGAAGCAGGTATTGAGGTATGGATGTCGTTGGGATCCTGATGATTTATGTGGTTAAATAAAGTTTAATTGATAATGTGATAACTGTTTACTTATTCATTGTAATTATTTCCTTATACATCTGCATACACTTTTTATTGATAGTATTTTTTTAGATGTCGTTGGTGGTGACATACTTATTTGCACTCACACCCTACTTGGGATACCCGATTGGTACCCGAATAGATTATATGATTATATGACAAGTTAAGAGAAAATGTCCTTTATTAGAGGCCATATTGGGATGGGGCATGATGAGGGAACCCAACTTGGTGCGGGGAATCACTTAGAGGAGTTTTCAGTGTCTTTATTTATTTTAGGTTTAGCATATTAACACTTAGCATATACTTATCATGACATATCTACTATTCAGTTTTGATATTGTCCTTCATACTTTGGTTATCAGGAGATATTGGTATTGTTTTGGTTATTCAGTTGATTATTATTATTTATTTCTAATGGGGTATTAATCTGATAAAAAAAAGGGTATAGTCTCCCCATGATTGATAATAGACCCTTTCTACTATTCGGTAGCCTCTGGAATATGGGGAGACGCGCTTGAGGTCATGTGACTGACTAGTTTGGGGCACCGATGTGTGTCACCCAGGCCGAGACATTACAAAGTGGTATGAAAGGCAATTTTATTTTATTTTATTCTTTTGTCTTAATATTTTGGAAAGATAGAGAGGATACTGGGAAGATTCAGGCCTTGGTTATGAGATTGTGAATGGGAGTAACTAACCCATGTATGGGGGATAACCCAAGTGCCTAGGGTGGGATTATTGTTATTGTTGTTTTCTATTACAGTTGAATATTATTTAACCTTGGGTGATGCACTTGTGGTGTTATGTGATTATTGTTTTTGAGATTTTTTGAGAATTGAATCATGGCCTGGTATGGCACAAGAGTTGAGTTTTCATGCATCATACTAGGAACTCAGGATTATTTTGTTACATGCATCATTTTAGGCACGCACAGGAAAACGGTTAATGGGTAAGTTGTTGAACTAGAACTTTTTTTCCTTTCTTGTGAAATTGAATTGAAAAAGGTACCTAATGTGTAATTGAGAAAGATTTTAAAATTATACAAGATAAGAAAAAATGGGTGTCTAAATGAGAAAACTTGAATAATAAGAACGTGTTTACTATTTTAACAAGGACTTAGATGTAGGATGGTTAAGGGTAGAGATAGTGCCTTGGTTTTAATCATGTGGAAATAAAAATGGGGAAAGACTTATTATGGTTTTGTGTAAATCCCTCTTATTAACTGTGTTAATGTTGTGAATTAAGAATCCTTTATTTTGTTTATTTTTCACTTGAAGTGGGTATTTTTGGTAGTGAGAATTACTAAGTTTGAGATCTCGTTTGCAAGTTGTGTGAGGGACCATCTGGTTTTGGATCAGTGTGGTGAGATGTTGGTAGGTAGGGAAGCTCGATACTTTCAGAAGGTTAATGTGTTTCTGTAGTGGGAGGTAACTTCAGTAATGGAGGAATTTTGGTGGTATTCATTGATAAATTCATAGCATTATTTTAATTAGTGATGATAATATCCCCTACATTGACATCATCCTAGGTACATTGAGAAAGATTTAGATTTACACCTAGCTATTTGAATGTGTTTTGATTGGATATGGGGCCCCTTAGTGATTGCTCTTATGAATTGGTATATGTGGAGATGGATGGTGGAAGGTAGGTCATTGAAAATTTATAGATGAGGTTCTCAGGATGGACTGATGGTCGATGAATACCGTGGTGGTTGAGTTTCTTAACAAGTAGGGTTAACGAAGCACTAAAGATGGGGAGTGATATGTCAGTAGTAGGTGCGTGGAGCAAGGCTATGGGATTGTAAGTGGTAGCATCAGAATTCCAACGAGGATCCTATAAAGTGCATGATTAAATTTCTTGGGGAAAGGATAGGTGGTCCATGGTGGTGGTGGATGTACATCCTTTCCTAGTGATTTTTAATGGCAAGGATGAGCACCAATGTTTAATTAGGAAACACGTCAGGTATGTTGATGATGTTGATCTTGAGGCTGATGCGTCCATTAAGGAACATCTAATACATGTGTTAGATCATAGTGAGAAAATGTTGTGGGGAAAGGCCGTACCAATAGTTCATGTACTATAGAAATGTGGACGAGTTTAGGATGAAACTTGGGAAAGAGACGCAGATAAGAGGGAATAATGTACTGATCTTTTTGACTCAAAATCTTAAGGATGATTACGAGTACAGCTCGAGGATAAGCTGTTATAAGGTGGAGAGATCGCAAGATCCTGAACTTTTCTAGATATTTCTCATTCTATTTTAGAGGCATTATTTTTCATTACATAGAGTATAACTCATTTGGGTCTTAACTTGGGTGAGTTTGGGTAAACATTGGAGAATTTTTAAATGAGGAGAGGCTTTTCATGGTTTTTTCATGGTTTGCGCATGGTTAAAACAAAGTGTGAAACATGTTACATGGTTTGCACATGGTTAAACTAAGTGTATAACCTAATTGCATGGTTTTCGCATGGTTAAACTAAGCGTGCATCCTAAGTGTGTATTGTTTCATGATTAAGGCACATGGTTAGTACTAATCGTGCATATTGGCCCAACAAACCAGGTATATGAAAATTAAAGTAATGAATTTTAGTTTTAAAATTCCCAAAACCCCTATTTTAACCCCAAATTAACCCTAGCTCGACCCAAATCAAATTATCTCATTTTTTAGAGGCCTCCGGAGGGTTTCCTAAGGCTCCCGACCTCTATTCGTAGGGATTTGAAGCCTGTTTCTCAAATATGCATCTCTTTGGGTATGTAGTTTCTTCTTGATTGATTTACCATCTCACTTCCTTTCTTCTCTCATCCATCTTTATTTCTTTAAGGGAAGTTATCCTCTATTTTATTGGATCTAGATCTAGATTTTTTGAATCTAGATATAAACTTATTGGATCTAGATCTAGATTTAAGAGATCTTGTTTTGTTTGATCGTGGAATTAGGTTTCGAATCTAGACCATGTTCATCATCGCATTCTTGATTGTTCCGCTTGAAATTAGGGATTCTTCCATTGGGGAGCGTTCATTGTTGTTCTTGAGGTAGGTGGTCTATAATTCAAATCCTAAAGTTTTAAATTTAAATTATGTGTATATAATTGTAGAATTTATATTAGATGTTTAGCAATTTCATTCTTGATCGAATTAATTAATTTGGTGAATTAATTAATTAAGGGAAGTGTTCAAATAAGGGATATTGGGATTATAGATTATGAACAATTAATTGTTGAATTAATTATGAGATAATTGGGATTATTGAATTATATAATTAATTGTTAAATTAATTATAAAATATTAAATTGGGATTTGGGGATATTGAATTGAGTGAGTTGGAATAATTAACAGAGAAATTAATTATGGGGTTATTGAATTGATTGAGTTGTAATAATTAATTGATTAATTAATTAATGAAAGTAATGTGATTATTTAATTGTTAAATTAAATAAGGGGATTAATTAATGTAAGAAATGTGAATATTTAATTTTTGAATTAAATAATGGGATTAATGAGATTAATTAATTGTGGAATTAATTAATGGAAGTAATGTAATTATTAAATTAAATAATGGGATTAATTAATTGATGAATTAATTAATAAAAAATGTGATTATTTAATTATTTAATTAAATAATGGGATTAATTAATTATGGAATTTATTAATGAGAGTAATGTGATTATTTAATTATTGAATTAAATAATGGGATTAATTAATTGATGAATTAATTAATGGAAGTAATGTGATTATTTAATTATTGAATTAAATAATAAGATTAATTAATTTTCTAATTAATTAATGGAAGTAATGTGAATATTTAATTATTTAATTAAATAATGGGATTAATTAATTGATAAATTAATTAATGAAAGTAATGGGATTATTTAATTATTGAATTAAATAAACGGATTGATGAGATTAATTAATTTATGAATTAATTAATGTGAGTAATGTGATTAATTAATTATGAATTAATTAATATAATTGACATGGACGATTAATAGGCAAATTAATTGAAGGGATTGAATGTGATTAATTAATTAAAAATTAATTAATGTAATTGACGTGAACAATTAATTGGTGAATTAATTGAAGGGGATTGAATTGATTAATTAATTATAGGATTAATTAATGGATTTGATGTGATTCATTAATTGGTAAATAAATTAATGGGGATTATTGCGTTGATGCAATTGAATGAAAGAGATTAATTAATTGATGAATTAATTAATGAGTGTTGTTGTGTTAATGCAATTGAATGAGTTAGATTAACTAATTGAAAAATTAATTAATGGGGATGGTTTTGTTAATGTAAATGAATTAATTTGATTAATTAATTATCAAATTAATTAATGATTATTGTTGTGTTAATTTAATTGAATGATTTAGATTAATCAATTAGTGAATTAATTTATAGGGATTGTTGTGTTAATGCAATTTAATGAGCCAAATTAATTAATTTATGAATTAATTAATAGAGATTTTTGTTTAATGAAATTGAATGAGTTAGATTAATTAATTTATGAATTAATTAATGGGATTAACGTTCTTAATTAAGTGGATTTATGTGATAAAATAATTGTTTAATTAGTAATTAAATTGGTGTGATTAGTTAATTGTTAAGTTGACTAATAGAATTGAAGTGATTAATTAATTTTTGAGTTAATTTATGTATTTGATGTGATTGATTAATTGTTGAATTAATTAATGTTATTTATGTGATTTTTAATCGTTGAAATAACCAGAGGAATTAAAGTGATTAATTAATTATTGAATTAATTAGTGTTCTTAATGTGATTAATTAATTGTTGAATTAATTAATATTATTGATGTTACTAGTTAATTGTTGAATTAACTAGAGAAATTGACATGATTAATTAATTGTTGAATTAATTAATGTTATTAATGTGATTAGTTAATTTTTGAATTAACTATTGAAATTGATGTGATTAATTAATTATTTAATTAATTAATGTTATTAATGTGATTAGTTATTTATTGAGTTAACTAATGTAAATGTTATTTTTAACTAATTATTTAATTAGTAATGGATTTTTTTTGGATAATTAATTGTTGAGTTAATTATGTGTTAATTAATGGTAACACAGACATTCAATTGTAAAATTATGAATAATAACATGGTCATTTAGTTGTGAAATAAAGAATGATAACATGGTCATTCTATTATTTGTTAAGAATGGTAACATGGTCATTTTATTGCGTGTCAATAATGGTAACATGGTCATTTTATTGTGTGTTAATAATGGTAACATGTTCAATCTATTGTGTGTTAAGAATGGTAACATGGTCATTCTATTATGTGAAGTATGAATGGTAACATGGGCATTCAAGTATGAATTAAAGAATGGTAATAATGGAATTCTAAGATATGACCTCACTTGGGAATACTTTGGGCTCCTACATGAGCTGAAGTAGGTATTGAGATATGATATCACCTGGGAATAATTCGGGCTTCAATATGAGACGAAGAAGGTATTGAGGTATGAGTGTCCTCAAGAACTCGATGATTTATGTGGTTAAATAAAGTTTAATTGATAATGTGATAACTATTTACTTATGCATTGTAATTATTTCTTTATAAAACTGCATACACCATTTATTGACTGGATTTGTTTTAAAAATCATTGGTGATGGCCTACTGAGTTTTACTCACACCCTACTTGGGCTGTCTAATCGGTACCTAAATAGATTATATGATTTCATGATAGGTTAAGAGAAAAATTCCTTTGTTAGAGGGATGATTAGGATGGGGCATGATAAGGGAACCAAACATGGTGTCGAGACCCACTTGGAGGTTTTTTCAGTGTCTATTTAATTTGGGATTTTTATATTGACACTTGGCACGTACTTAGAAAGACATATTTACTGTTTAGTTTTGGTATTATCCTTTATGATTTGGTTATCATGATATCTTTGTATTATTTTGGTTATTTAGTTGATTATTGTTATTTATTTCCAATGTCGGATTAATCTGATGAAAAAGAGAGGATATAGTCTCCCCATGATCTATAATAGACCCTCACTACTAGTTGACAACATCTGTAGTATGGGAAGGCACACTTGAGGTCATGCGACTGACCGGTTAGGGGCATTAGTGTGTGGCACTTAGGCTGGGATGTTACACGATGCATTTTGGGTGCTCGAGTTTTGTGATATAGGCATGTTGATGCCTTTAGTTTTTGAAAAAGCACTTAGGGTGCTTTTTTTTCGAGACTAGCTTTGGTAGGTAGGGCTATTTGGGTGTCTGGACCTATTGACTAGTGTTTCTACTATTACTAATCTTTTTAGAGCATGAGTAGATGCTCGTGTCTGGATTGACATCATGTGATAGGTAGTTGTGGAAATTAATCATGGCACAAGTAGGGTGACCAATCTTGAAAAGGAGTTCCAAGGGAGCTTCTGGATTAATGTGACTAGCATTCCATGTAGAATAGTCAACTTAGCCTTGTGATGGACAACTCACAAAAGCATGAGTTGGGTGATAAAGGTACGCATTTATTACGAGTAGCACTGTTTAAATCTTAGATTAGCGAGTGGTCATGTGTGAGCCGAGGACTGATGATTTCAAATAATTTTCATGGCCATGGTTTCCCAGGAGTTGCGATGAAATGAGAAATGTCCCTCTATGGTATAAGAGACATCATTGATGAATCTGGTTCCATGAGATGGTTTTTCCATGGTTAGACCTGGACACACATTGTTGGGAGATGTGGTGTTAGGAGTTGGATAAAGACAAGTATGGCCTATCTTGATGTGATCATGGCTCAGAGAGAGATATACAAGACTACTGATAGAATCTTAGTGTGCTATTAGTTAGAGGTGATCATGCCTTATATATTGACATCGTCTAGAGTACGCTGAGAGATTGTAGACTCTACACTGACCTTATTAAATATTATTTTGTGGTTTAACAATAAAACCTATTGAAGTTATTCTCGAGGAGCACTATAAGGTAATCCATATGGTGTGTAGTACACTGTTGGATATTTAAGGGCGGTGGAACTTATTTTTATTTGAATTCATAATTTTTAGTGGGTACCATTTTCATGGATCAGGAATGGGCAATGAGTGACATTTGTGTTGATAATCTAGTGTGAGCGAGTTTTTATACATGCCAGTTATTATGTCTAGTAATGGATGAGACGTGATGTAGTGATAAAGGATTTATTTTTCTAGTTTAATGATGAGGATGCTCATATGGTGGGGAGCAGGGTGATACTAGTCATTGGATGATCATTTGGCTTTTAGATTCCATGGATAAATGGAACTGTATACGCCTAAATTTCTTGGGAAATGTAAAGTGAAGGTTTCAATATAGACTTGGGTGGAGTCTAAGTGTGGGTGTTGGTCTAGAATAAATTATGGCGATCCATGGGTATTAGATCTAAAATATACTAGTGTTCATGTGGTGGCATGAAAATGGGTATCTACAGGCAATTTTTTTTCAGGAGATGTCACTAGAAGTCGGTTACGAGCTTCGGTGAATGTGCTTGGAATGATCTCGATACACCTTGGGATAAAGGCTTTTGGAATCTGTTTTGGTAATGCGTCAACTATAGAAGCTGATATTTTTCTAGAATATTTGTCTAAATGTGGTTTTACTTGCACTCTTTCAAATAGTTGGGTAAGCACCTTTTTGGTTATTCACACAATTGCGAGCATTATCATGATTTTTAGCGGCTTATGTACCGTGTGTTCTAAGTAGTGCTTACAGGTACGTTGGGCATGAGAAATAAAATGCATCCATTTGAGAAGGAATTAAAGACCTAGGTAGGTTGGGTGATTTTTTCATTGCTCCACAAGGTTTATCGAGGATGAGAAGTTTTAAGGTGGGGCGACTGTAAGGTCTCGTGTTTTTTCACTGGTTGAATTTTTGGGAGAATTTTAATTTTTCTCTATTCCTGGATGGGCCATATTGTGAAATAAAAATAGAGACAATGATATGAGTGTTTAAAAATAAATAAATAATGTTTTATGATTTGTTTTAAGCTTCATTGGATGTACTGAGGGTATGGGTCAACACTGGATGAGGGACGGGCAGCTGGGCTGTTGATAACAGCCGCTTCAAGTTTTACACATCATGTATTATTTACACAATGTGTATTGGTTTCATGGGGTGCAGTCTTGAAGATTCATGATGTGCGAGCTTAGGGGATTTTCTTAAGTAATACACAATGTGTATTGGTTAAATATTTTTAAACTATTACACAATGTGTAACAGTTACATGCCATGTAATAGGTAGGCTTGGATTTTAAAAAAAATCAACCATGAGGCTCTTACCCCATTTCCTTAAGCCAAGTCAGAGGCATATGGGAGCTCATAGCCTACAACCACCTCTCCCTCCATTATTTTCTGTTCTTAGTGATCTTAGGTGCATTTTGATGGTGTTAGCGAGTAAGATCTTCCTCTTCCTTCCTTCTACATTGTTCTTCTTCCATCATTTATGATTTTGAAAGTTTCCATTTAGGGTTCTTCATTGATTGCACCGAAGCATGGTGGAATAGACCATTTCAGTTAGGGATTTTTCTCTTCCTAGGATGAGGACATCTCAAGAAGCAGTCTTCACTTCACCGCATATCTTTTCATTGAGGTATGTAGTCATGGTTATTTTTAAATCTTTAATTATTTGAATAAATTTTTTGAGCGGTTTTTTAATACCATTGGTTAGAGATTTTCTTATGAATGGTCTCGGTGGTACTCGATAGACCTTTTACATATGGTTTCTTAAATTTTCATTGAGAGATATGTTTTCAATGAGATATATTCTATTATTACCTTTTAGTCTTGTTTTTATACTATTTTTTTAATGATGTAACTAATGTTTTGGACTATACTTGAGTTTTCTAGTGTTAGGTAGGATCTTGGAAGCTGGTACAGCTTGGATCAGAAATCGATGAGCTTGGTTGGAGTTGCTGAGGGATGTTATTAAATGGTTTAAAGCTCCCTAAAGTTGGGTGGTCTGTCATACCCACCCTTTGGTATTTATGCATGTTATGGTATTAGATGTATTCTCAGGCTTACCCATGAGGGTGATTCCCCCTATTTAAAATCATTTTGATGAATTGTTAAATGGGTAGATTATATTGGATGAATGTCTAGGGTCACTAACAACCCCAAGGTTCTAGCTTCATTCCCCGACTTAAGATTGTGACCACGATCGAGGATCCCCTATGGGATGACCCTACTTATTCCTTTATTTAGGAACTAAAGAGGGATTCCTTGCTTATATATTGACTTAGAGGAACCCAAGAGGGATTACACTATTTACTAGTGGTCCTTGGGGATCCCGAGTAGGATTCCAATCCTGCAGTTTGACCTAGGGGACCCCGTGGGTGGCCTGTTGTTTAATTAACCCTGATCTAGTATGTTGGATTTGGGTAGAGATGGTAACAGGTGTCACCTTAAAACCCATTCTAAACTTGTAATACCATGGGGATGTGGTAGTAGTGGTGGGTTTAGGTGTTCAACCACACTCACTCTTTTAATTATTCATTCACTTATTTACTATTGATGCAACTATGATATAAAAAGGTGCTTCTAGGTTTGTGGTCATTATGCCTGATATAGTGTAGTATATTTTATTAGGATACCCAGATGTATTTCCCTAGGATCCATCTTATCTATTTATTAGGATTCTTAGATGCATTCCATGGGATTTAACTTTTAGTCCATGTTTATTATATTTTTTTCATAGCATCCCCATGTTTATGATATTAGGTCATGAAATAACTTGTCTAATTATATACAATAATGGTGTCCCTATATATGATATTCATGGATGATTATACTCTCCCAAGTGACAAGGATGATTACACTCTCTTTGATCGATTACTAAATCGTGGTGGTGGACATGGCACTCATCACCATTAATATGAAATATACTCATGGATTATTACACTCTCTAGAGTGATGGGGATGAATATTCCATCCCTGATTAGAGACTTTGAGGGGTTTTCATGATGTCTCACAGGTGATCTCTCCTTATACATCGCCTAAGGGTCAAAACATTAGGGATTATATGAGTCCAATGTCGTGAACACTTATGGACTGAGACCTAGGGATCAAACAATAGGGTGGAGTTACATGGAAAGTGTATAATGACATCTATCTTTGTACCATATTTATAGTATTGTCTGTTGGCATATAAAATCCTTTATTATAGTGAATGGACGTGAGTATGGGTGAACCTAGGGTTAGGGCATTCACCCCCCTATGTTGACATAGCTTTCTCAAAGATATTTTTAAAACTGGATAAAGCATGTATCATCGATCAGGATTACAGACCCAAGGATCAAATTAAGTATACATGGCTTGAGTGGTATGACATCTAGCTCAATGCCCTTTTTACAGGATATACATACAATCAAGATTACATACTCAAGGATAGACTGCTATTGTTTATGATATTTTTTCACCATACTCATGTATATATATATTTATGTATATATATATGGGAATACACACACACAAATATATATATATATATATATACATGATGGCTCACTAACTGGTTGACCGGGATCACATAACCAATGTTTGATTGAGGTTTCACAATATTTTACTTATTTGTTTCCAGTTGTGTCTCATCTTGGTTGGAAAATTTTCTTCAGAATTCCTTATAAAAATTTTCTTTCAACTTATTTCTAGAATTTAATATTATTATTATGATTATACTGATGAGTAGATCACTTATACATACACTTCATATTACTGGATATAAAAGGACTGTGTTGGTGGTGCCCTACTAAGTTTTGTACTCACACCCTTCTCAGGCCTCCATTCCACTAGGGTACCAGAGAAAATGTTCACTTGGTTGTAGGAAAGGGTAGGGCCAAGGACCAAGACTGATCATACAGGATGGCTTGGACATTCATGTGGAGATTGGGTATGTGGTATGGATTGAAATTAGTAGGAGAGACCTATACTTTTATTTCAGTTTCCTTTATATACTCCTGCATGTATGGTATACCTAGTGGGTGACCATTGTTGTATGTATGACATGGCTGTTCAAGATTTTATAGAATTTCATTTATTATTACAGAATGATTCTATTTTAGTTATATACAATTTACATGATCTTTTTATTTACTTCTTGGATGATATCTAGTTATTTGAACTATTTTTTACTTTGATATAAAGGTATAATATCTCCATGGACACACCCTAGGACCTCACTACTAGTTGAAATCCTCTAGCATATGGATAGGTGCACTTTAGTCCTTGCAGTGAATCATCTCAGAGCACTAGTTTAGCAGCATCTGGGTTGGGACGCTACACATGGAGTGGTACACAAAACAACAGTTATACTGTCACGACCCATCCCCACTAGAACCTCATCTGGGTTGGTAGTGATGATAAGTGCGACCCCTGAATCCCACCTTTAATAATCCCTGGGTTAACGACTAGCACCGAGGGTATCTGTCATGCATATGAGTGTAAGTTCCCTCATAAATTCCTAGGAAAATAAAAAAAACACACCAATAAACTCTATATATATAATCCTCAAAGACACAATTATCAATACTAAACTATGTCTATATGATAATGAAATAAAACAAAATAAAGACAATGTAAGGATGACCTCCTTAACTCCAACCCAGCTACTTGAACAACAACATCCCCCAAATCTCTATCGAACCATATTACAAAACAACTCAGGAACACTATAGAGGGGGTGGGAACTTGGGAGTACTAAGTAAGATTATATTTCTAAAAAGTTCTATATCCATGTGAAATATAAGTACCAATATAGACATGTGTGAAATAAAATAAGAAAGACAAATCTAGAATTATGAATAGGGATTAAGCAAGTAAGTGAGTCGAAAGTAAAAACAATACCACAATTTACCATCACTTTTGGTTGTACCGCCAAAAAATGTATTATTTAATCAAGATTCACAAGTATAATTAAATGAGGATGATGATAGGTTTTTGGTTTTATAAATAATAATAATAGTGTCCATAAACAATTAAAAATTCACCACATCAATAACATCATAATTATTTCATTACTTCAGAAATAATAAATTTCCTAAAAATTAATATGATTGTCATAATGTTCTCATTGAAAATACCAACATATCATCACAACCATCAAACAAGTAGGAAAAATAGACAAGATGAGCTCTGAAAATGTGTTATTAAAAATATGAAAGCCCATCTCTCAACCTGTTTCACTAACCCAACATCATTCCCATCATGATCAGATCACATCTACCATATCACCACATCATCACCTCAAAAACTCGTGTTATAACCTCAATCCATCACAACCCAAACACATGACATAAACCCAGACCATCAAAGTTTGAAGATTTCCTAAAAATTGGAGTGATATAACTCCACACCAAAATATATAAAGAACAAGACACCCTAAATACAAAAATGAGAGAAATATTCCCAACCTCCCATGTCAATTCAAGATCTGACCTAAGGAAAAGCTAGCCAAGCACTTCTCCAAACCTACCATCTGAGTCTCGGCAGTATTATATCCTTCATAATAATAACCCAAAAATAACAATAAGGTTGATCTTAAGAACCTAGGACCTTTAAGGAAACATTGTTCTATGATACCATTTTATAATGAATCAACTCAGGCTATCATCCGAACTGGTGCCTAAACCGGCCCACCACATACCTAAAGAGCATCCTTGATCCCATCAGGATGACGGAAAGTGAGAAGGGTACAAAAAATAACTGTTGGGGACAATTTCAACCTAAATAGATAAACATAAACACCCAAACATGGAATAATAATAAGGATAAAAAGATACAATCCAAAAGAAAACTCAATAAATAACCATATAATACAGAGTTACAAAACTAAAATGAAAGATGAAATAAAAAAAATAGAAGACCAAAGAGGCCGAAACAAACTCAAGCCAACTGATTCAATGAAATAAAAGGTTTGATCACAATCTCTACATGACTCTCAATTCAACTCCATGATCCTAATATCCATTCGCTTCCCAAGAAATATAACATTGGATCCAACCTAAAATCCAATACCTAAAGAAACCTGCATAAGACATGAAGACTACATACCCACCAACCTGAGTATGTAGGGTGTGATCAGAAGCTAGTAGGATTCCACCATGAGTCCATTTCATTTATTTTATAAATAAACCAATTATGATATTTTGAATACAAGGTGTGGAAAATAGGTTTTCATACCTTCTTTTAAAGCATGTAAATAAGAAAAAAAATTAAGAATTCACTTCCTTAAAGTGTTCCTTTTGTAAAAGACATTTAATAATGATGGTGATTTCAAAACAATTCCAATTATAAGAAAACCCTAACCTTTATCTTTAAAACATTACACTTTTGAAAGTAAACCCACACATGGTTTCAAATAATTCAAAGTTCCAACTAAGGAAAACTCTTTGAAAATCATTTCCCCCTTTTTCCTCTTAAAAGATTTTACAAACCCACCTCAAAGGTAAGCAAGTAAACAAGGATAACAATAGTAAAACACAACCATAGTAGGTTATAAATAATTTCAATAAATGGATGGAACAAAACTAATCAACATAAAGGATAAAACTATAAGAGGATCAACATATCAAATAAGTCAATACAATAAAAGAAACACACATGACAACATGTATAAAAAAATTAATAACATACAATACATATCACGAGGTGACTCCATAGGGAATAAAGGGAAAGTACAAGACACACAAAGTATACCTACTTTTGGCAGGTTAATGGTCTGCATTCATCAACCAAATAACTCTCACCTAATCACATAGATGAAACCCCACTAGCTAGGTATTACATATAACTAGGGGTGAGTCGTCATCACATAATCTTAGTTATTGTAGACACATCCCATGACTTCCAAATTATCATCCTTGGATCCCTCATGTAATAACAAAAGGAGATGGACCACTAGAAAACACATGTAACCACATGAAAATAACAATTCCCAAGGGATAAAATCACAATCACATTCTCCCCACATCCAATACCACCCTTTAGAATATCCCCAATACATAAGAACAACGTGAATCATGTAACATCCCGTGTTTTTGGACCAATTTAATTATCATAATAATTTTACCTTTTTGGTTGGTGAATGGTCTAAATATTCATATGATCCTAAGAATATAAAGTTGAGCATTGAAACACTTAAAGATGCTATTTTTGGATGAGGTTTAAGTCTCAAAAGGTTTCCTAGTACTTTGGTTGAGTTTTAGAATCATCAAGATCTAAAATATCTAGTTTTTTTGGAAAGGTAGCATGAGGTACATGGTTAGAGCATGGTTAGTTTAACCGTGTGGGTCGACCATGTTCCCTAGGAGGTTGTGTAGCTTGGTGCATGTGTGCAAGGTGTGACCTGCACAGGCTACACATGGTTTTCCCAAACTGTATTCCTTACTGCACCCTTAGTTCCACTTAACCAATAGATATGCATGATTAGGTGCATAATCTTTCAAACTATGCGGTTAGACTGTGCGAGGTGTCTGTCCCTTGGACAATAGCACTACAGATTTGGTGTACGGTTTGCCAAACCATGCAGCCAAAATGTATGAATTTTAAAAAGGGGAAAATGATGATTTTACCCTACATTATTAAAAGGGGATTCCTCCCTTTTTTCTCCCACATGTAGCATCCCTCCACTCAAAATCCTCTATTACAACCTAGGATTTGGGAGATATTCCTCATGTGATCTCTGATTCAGGCTTCATCGGGTGCGTTGTAACTGTATCAGTAAGCTATCGACTCCTCTTAAATCCTTTCTTTATTTATCTTGACATATGGAATACTAAATATGTGTGAGCTAATTCACCCTATTTTTAGGTCATTTGTCTAATATTGTGATTTATCCCATTTTTGGTCGAATCAAAGGCTGATATTGGATGAGTGGACCATCCTAATCATGAGGTAGGTGGTCTATATTTTTTTCCATTAAATACTCATCATTTATATGACATAGTCGTAGTTGTGTGTTCTAGAATTTTTGGATGTCTCTTCTAAATTATTAAATGATTTAAATTAAATTCCTAGACAACCTTGTGATGTGTTTTAAACCCCCTTTCATATGGTTAGAGGTTATGAACTCAACTTGAACCACTACTTTAGGGTGGATTCTCATAATCACTCATGAAAATTATCGTTATCTACCTTATGACTAGACCACTATTGGGGTGTGTTAATTAAAATACTATTTATATAATGTCCTAATTATGATTTGATTAACCTTTTTGGTGTATTATATTATTACACTTAAAGGAGATGTTTTAAGTGAATTACATAAATTTATTGGGGAAAATATCATGTTTTTTAATAAAACCACCTTTGAGGTGTACTGTCTTCTAAATAAAAAAGGAACTGGCTAATGAAAACATGAAAAGATGGATTGAGTTAAGGTATGGGTGCTTCCCACAACCTCATTGTTTATCATTAAATGGGATGACCAAAATTTTAATTATATTTTTAATGACGTGGAAAATACTCTTGGTCTTGTGTTATATTATGGCATGCTTAAGTACATGCCCATCTTTATCACTTAAATTTAAACGATTAAATGAATTATGTATGCCTTGAGAGATACTTGGGTTCCTTTTTATAAAACTCTTTAGATGGGATCATAGGATATTTGAGATCATATATTCTATGAGAGATACTTGGGTTTCATCTTTAAAAAATTCCAAGGAAGGGATCATAGGTTACTTGATTTATATTGTTCCTTGAGTGATACTTGGGTTTACTTTTTACAGAATTTCATGGATGGGATCATAGGCTAGATTAATTCCTTCATGATATGATCAATACTTGGGTTTCCTTTTTATGGAATTCCATATACAGGATCATAGGGAAATTGGGAGTTGCGAGCGATACTTGGGTTTCCTCTTTAGAGAATACCAAGGATGGGATCATTAGATAAATGGAATTATGCTACTCCTTGGGTGGTAATTGGGTTCCTCATTACGAGACACCTTAGATGGGATCATAGGAAAATGAATTATAGTATGATTTTTATCTTTACATATGACTAGTGGTTCACCTTTTGAGGTTTATACACTCTTTTATGGATGCCTAGGATTATATCCATGGGTCCAATGACTATAATATTATTGTTATTATTATCACTTGTAATACTATGTTGCTTACATGGATACTCACCGGTTCATGTATATCTATGCATATATCTGTTGAAATATATGATTATATATACACATGGGTACATTCAGAGCTATTCTATCTTAGGCCGAATTAGGTATGGTCGGCCAAGTGTCCTTGAATAATCTGATTCGACTTGGTTACTTTTATTTTATTTAAATTATTTCCTTATATTATATTGATATACCTTCACACTGCATTTTTTTTATATACATGGACTGGATAGCATTATACACCATTGGTGGTGTCCTACTGATTATATTTCACACCCTATTTGGGCCACCATTGCATTAGAGTACCCAAACAGAATTCATGATTCTAGGATCAGGTTCTTGGATTGTGCTTGCTGTTGTTATCCTAGGATAGGATAGAGTACAGGATCAGAGGAACAAACCTATGCTCATGATGCTATTGAAGATAGATATTATTTCTTTTATTCATTTACTTTTTTTTGAATCTCTCTATTTATTATGTATACCTGCTGTATGTCTACCTATACATTGTAGCATGTTCATGCATGAATCATTTCATAATTTATTTTCATTGGTTAGTTTTTATTTTTCCTTCTTCTATTGCTTATGTATTATTGAATTTTCTATATTTATTACTAATATAGAGGACATTATCTTCCCATTGTACCTCAATTAGACCATTTATACTAGTCGATAGCCAATGGCATATGGGGAGGTGTGCTTGAGGCCTAGTGGCCAACTGGATTGGGACACCATTTGAGTGGCTCTCAGGTCGGTATGCTATAAGTGGTATTAGATGGGTCTCTCTTTCTTTTTTCTTATTGTTTGGGATGGTAGACAAGAGAATAGTAATGTGTTAGAACTTGGTAAATATCTCATTTCTGGGTCCTTCCATCCCACACATAACGGAAAGATCAAGTTACTAGGGATGGTATTGTTGTTCTATATTACATTTGATTATTATTTCGCCTTGATTGATTTTCGTACTTTCATTGATGATTGATTTATGGATTATGATTCTTCCTCTTGGAATAGAATGGAAAGAGACAAGGTGTGTTCATGTATCATTATAGGCACATAGAGATTCACATACCATGCATATGCCATGACATGTAGGTTGTATTTATAGAATTCTTGATATTTGTGAAATATGTTCCTTACCTGATAATTTAATACACTTTCTTGTATATCATACTTTGGAAATTACTGGTGTGATAACTTTTATGAATTTATGTGTGATTTAATGTCATGGTTATCGGCTTACCATGTTTAGGTAATTGTTAGCATGTTGACCGGTATAACATGATTTGTAATTTATTTAGCATGCTTTGTATAGTTATGATATATATAGATATTTGGTTATTAAAGTGTCTATATCAACCTAAATGTTGTTTTCTTATATAGATTAATTGTGAAACCTTATTTAACCAATTATGAAATGTTTGAATCATAGAACATTGGTCACATGGGCTGAAACATTACTGGTTTCAATTAAATGGTATCTAATTGTTCAATTTATAAAGTGTATGGGCCTTTATAAATTGTATAATTATGACCCATATAATTGAACCATTATAGATAAACATGTTATATTCTAAAGTTGAAGGTAAAAAGTTGGTTTCAATTATATGAATTCAAATTGTAACTTATAAGGGAAAGTACATTTATAATTTAGGAATGGTGATTCATTTAACTGAACCATGATAAATCCTAAAATAGACTTCTTATATAAAACGGTTGTTGTCAAATAATGATGTAAATTGAAACTTATAAGGCTTGTACCTCTATATTTTGGGAATCAAGATCCGTATAATTAAATTATTTAAATTTAAAACTATACCCAAGTATGTTAGTTAGGGTATGTTGCTTATGAGATAACTGGACTTGACCCAATTAGGTCGGTATTGATATGATATTCTTGTATGATGAACCCATTAATGGTGTTTAAAAGATATTAAATGGATTAGTGAGACCCTCACATATCACCTTATCCATTATTATTCTTTGGTACTTGACCCCATAGTGGTGTTTAAATACTAAATAATATTTTTATTTAAAGTGTCTATAGCCACTTATACGGTTATGTATAAATTTATGGTGTCATATTACTTAACTGATCCCCATAAAATGATAAAAGACCATTGTCTGTTTTTATAACTTACTGATATCAATCTTAGGTTAATTAAAATTCCAATAGAAACCTAAAGTGTGTTTCCCTCTATATCTTTCCATTGAAAATTTATTTAATAGATCCAGTCATGATAACCTTTTGGATAAATAAAAAGTTAAAAGGGAAAATTATAAGATTAATTTTCCTAATGTTGCATGACATCAGCTAAATGAAATGATTAGTATAGTTTTCCTTGAAAACTGGTACTTAATACCCTCATATATGAACTGTTTTAAACTTTTATAATAAATAAGAATCATTTAAATGCCCTAAAATAAAATCTTTTATAGTTTCATGTTGTAAGGACCCCCATGCAGGGGTTAGCTTAAAATGTCACCCTGATAATTCCCCTGAATGAGAACATGACTATTATCGTGGATCTCTGATGACTTTTTACTAGCCTACATTGGACATATAGATAGACGATAAGGCCTAGTAATCTTTTAAAGCATGAAATTTTGTTAGAGTTGATTCCTTGAGTATATAAGGAGCTAGCTGACTATGGTAGCACCTTACGATCATGAAGCATTGATAAATGATTCCTTTTAGTTTTCAGATGAGAGGTGGAGTTCAGGTGCCGATTGTCTAGAGTAGGACTCAAGATAATGAAAGGACACCCCACATATATGGGTGGTTCTATGGTAAGATAAACCTTAAGGGGTTATTCTCATGTATGTATGATGTTGAGTAACAGCTCCTTATCCTTTGTATTAGTATTGCGGCCTTTCCATGAGTGATAAACTATTCGGATTCTCAGTGCTGAACAAGGCCTAATAGCCCGATGTTGGCAGGTGATGTATTTACACCTATGGAGATAGATTTTTTCCCTTATAGGGAAATTATTCCTTACTTAATTCAGTTTTAACCTCATTTAAAAGAGGGTTTTCATGTGCATTAGATGCTGTGAAATAAATGCCTATGAATGGGATATGGTAATCATGCTAGAGACCCTTACTTTTGACTCAGACCCTAGTATGCTAATGGTGTTTCCATGTTAAGGACAACCTGTGGAAGAGTTTGGTCCAAAAATATGTTTTCCTTTTTTTGGTAAGATTTATTTTATGCTCCAATAATCCATGGAAACCACACGTTAAACAAAACAAGTCATTAATCTGTGACATGTTAAGTCCAATATACACAATATTAATTTGAAGAATATTCATTGATCAAATACTCTCAATCACTTAACAAACCTAAATTTTGATTCACCCCAATGAGATATTTACTCATCCATTGAGATGATTAGTAATCTGGTTTATTATATTTATGATGATGAATTAAAAAGATAAAAAAAATAAAGGGATAAGAAAAGAGTTGTGCGCTAAACACACACATAAACGGTGAAAAGAATTAAATATGGACTTTCGATTGAATGAGAAAGCAAAATAGAAAATGGATTTTAACTTGGTTTAAAATATTTTAAGAAAATTAATATTAAAAAATAGGGGGTAGATTATATTAATATATAATGAGAAAGAAACATGCATTAAAACAAAATTACAAAATGAACACTTACAAGATTACAAACGAAGAAGAACACAAAAGTAAATGAAAAGAATCAAGGAGAAATGGTATCTCAAGTTGAAAATTGAGTATAGAAGATCCTCCAAAGAATTTGGTAGAGCCTTTTTCATACCAACCTATCCTCCTTTGTCTGAAATGCCAACCCCTTTTAAGGAGAAGAGGAGGATGTATTTATAGCCCAAGGTGGTGGACTGTTTGCATTCCAAATCTTCCCCTCCACTTGGATCGAATATTTGACCATCCAGACAACAAAATATTGAAATATATTCTTCTTACAAGTTGTAGATATACATGTTTTATGTATACTTTGAAGATTTAGTGGCCATTGGACTTAAGGATCCAAATTTATGGTGGGTTGATTAAACAATATTAATATATCCATTTCAATCCAAACTTTTTCAAGGAAAAAATGTGAATGGGTTTTTGAATATGAATATGCCCTCAAATACGAACAATTTATTCAAAAAAACTAGACACCTATATATCCTATTTCACACTAAAAAATCTCATCTCGAATGGATGTCTCTATCAGGAGAAATGTCAATATTGGTGTGGTGATTTCATTTCCTAGACAGAATGGTGGAACTTCATTGAATCATTTGGGCACCTTTTTTGTAGAGTTGGGCCTTGAAATTTTTATCAAATACGAATGGTATTATACCCTGAATTTTGGTGGAGAATAAATTTTTTTGGACTTCTATATTGATCCCAATAATTCAATCTTCATGGCTGGTCCATTTTCTTCACAAATTCTGTGGGGATTCTTATGTGGTCCATACGACCCTTCAAATGGAATAATTGGACAATGATTCCTTATAATTATATGTTGTAAATTGAATAAGGAATCCTAAAAAACAAGAACCATAAAATTTGGATAATAAAGGTGGGATTTATAATTAAAATAGCAAACTGACATAATTGGAATACTTCAAATAATGCTCAAAAATTATATTTAGTATTAAAACATGAGTATCTCACACCAATTATGCACTTTTACAAGAAATTTACTAAAGAGAGTATAAAAAAAGTTATGAATAAATGAATAAAATCAAATCCCCCACACTTAGTCTTGTGAATGTCCTCATGTGAAACAAAAATCACAACTGAATCATCCTCACTTGACAATAAATATTAAAATTTTGTTTTCCCCAATCAGGGGAGGTTTAGACCATTTCACTAATCTATATTGAATTACACAAATTTTTTTTATAGAAATAATATTCCAAAAACAGTTCATTTTTCATGCTCAAATTTAGAAATGGAAAATATAGGCCCTCAAAACCCACTCCTCTCAAGATGATAAAAATTTATTTTTGGAGGTTCACTCATTAACCGATCAAAAGTGAAAATCTTAAAGTTTGAAAGATCTATCAGATTCCATTACTTATCATAAAGTGCATAGGAATTAAGAGGTATTTTAAGGGGTTTTTCTACGGATATGGGATGGTATGATTTTTTTTTAAAATTTGGGGCCGACGCCTCATTTATTATTAAAGCAAATCAAAGACCTCTTTAACCGGTAGAGGGAGACCCATTACATAGCCCGAGGGCCCAGTGGGAATTTATCCCATTACGTGGTATGTAGGCCCAAATTTTTGGCCCAAGGCCCATTCTGTAAATAGCACTGCTATAGTACCCACCTGCTATAGTACCACACAATACCCACCACTGCTACAGTACCCTTCTTCTGCTACAGTGCTCACCATTTCTACAGTACGCCGGTGCTACAGTTGCTACAGTACTGCTACAGTCCTGCACCCAATGGGTTTTGAACCCCCATTTTTCATGTAGGATTACATGGTGCTTACCACTAAGACAAACTCCAACTATAATGGGATGGTAGGAATATAATGTCCAAAAGAGAGGAGAAGAGGGGTAAAATGTTTGCATGGGTAAAACAGTGCATGTTTTTTTTGAAATGAAACACGGAAGGAAATGGAAACCCATTTTTACAAGGGAATGATTTTATGAAGAAATACACAAGAGAGGAAGAAAATTTCAAGGGGATGAGAAGATGAAATATTTAAAAAACACAAAAAATATCCCAATGATATAATAATATATAATGTAAGTGTTCTTTTTTTCTTTTCTTGTTTTTTTTGTTTTTTTTTGAAAGTTGAGCTTGAAACAAATCTCCCAATCATCTCCAAAACCATTTTTTATCTCCTCACAATACTAATTATAATATTTATAACAATATTAAAGGTTGAGAAAGAGTGATTTTTGACCCACTCAAGACACAACCCATTTTTTATGTTTTTTTTGATTTTTTTTCAAAATTTTTGAACACTTTTCAATAAAATTTACAAAATTACATAAATGAAAATACATTCCCAAAAACTCATTGAATGAAAACCTCTCCCCCACACTAAAATTGATGTTTTCTCTCAAGCATATGATAACACGTTGAAAAAAAGGGCACCCAAAAATTAGATCCATTCCCCCACACTTAAATTTCAATAAATAATACAATGTAAATCCATGTAGATGTTGGGTGGGATAAGGTATTGGGCTTGTAATGTGGATATTAAAGAAAAAGTTTTCATAAGCTCAGAGGGTCTTTCAAAAGAAGGATTAATATAAGGGTAATGGGAGGATATTTGGATATTGAGATTCTCATGAGGTTCAGAAAATGACTCTATCATTTTAATGTGCACAAAAGCAGGACATTCAACTCGAAGTTCCACAAAATCAAGACTCACAATTGGGGGTGAAAACACACATTTTTAAAATATGGCCATAGGTGACCTTGGAATGAAAGATAATGTTGTTCCTCATGGTTGGGGAAAATCATTTTCCAAATAAAAAATTGAACATTCAAAATTTTTTGGTTTTGAAACAAGATTCTTTATCAAAAATTATAATGAAAATACAAAATTTTTGAGATTAAAACATGTCTTTTGACTCCCCAAAATGGTTGGAAAAAATTTCAAAACTGGATGGTGAGTAAGTATGACTTCTTTTGTTTTTTTGTTTTTTTAGTTCTTTTTTTATTTTTTTAGTGTTTTTAAAATACACACCCACAAAAAAGAGAAATAGAAAAAAAGGGTTTGATGAAGAAAGTGGTAAAAAATGAAAGATATGGGAAGAATAAGAAAGAGGGAGAGAGAGGAAGAGATAGAAAGAGAGTGTTAAATGGAAAGAGGTTCCCCCTAGTTTTGATTTGGTGGGTTGTCACACTCATCCGGTGGTGGGTCAATGGAAGTTATGGATCTAATGGAAGTCGAAGTGGTTCTCGGTATGTATGTACTCTCATGGTGATTCTTTAAATGATATCCATCAACTGTTAATTTCTTTTTGGAAGAGGGGTCTTGGACTTTCACTGCACCAAATGAGTAAACATGAGAAATAATAAAAGACCTTCCCAATGAGAATTAAGCTTACCTGAGTGAAGAAGAAATAAATATTTTAAAAGAAATACCTATTCACGTTCATGTAATACATTTATTAGGATGTGTTTGTTAGATATTAACTTATAATTTTCTTTATACAGATTGGAATTCTCATAAGAATCAAGTCGAAGCTCCTCCAACTCAGTCAACTGCAAAAATATTTCTTCTCCCATTTTTTCACAATCAAAATTACAAGTTTTCACAGCCCAAAATGACTTATGTTGGATTTCAACTATAAAATAAAATTCTTTACCAAAAACTATCCTAAAAGGAGACATCCCAATGTGTGTTTTATAGGCAGTTTGATAAGCCCAAAGTGCTTCACCAAGTCTCTCAAGCCAGTCTTTTCTAGTGGGCTTAACAATTCTCTCAAGCACTCTTTTCACTTATCTATTAGAGAGTTCATCCATGACATTTATTTGGGGGTGATATGAAGTTGAAGTTTTTTGTAAAACACCATTTTTTTCAAAAGATATTCCATGGTTATATTAAAAAAATAGGTTCCTAAGTCACTGATCAAGGAACAGGAAGTTCCAAACCTATGGAAGATGTGGGTTTTTATGAACTCACTAATAGTATGCGAATCATCCTTTCTAGTGGGTATGGACCCAACCATCCAAGAAACATAATCTACCATAAGAATAATGTATGAAAGTCCATTAGAAGGGTGGAATGGTCCCATGAAATCGTTGCCCCAACCATCAAAGATCTCATAGAAGATTAAGGGATTTTGAGGCATTTTATTTCTTTTGGAAATTTTCCCAAACTTTTGGCAAGTGGGATATGATTGAAAAAACTCATGTGAGTCATTGAAGAGTGAATGCCAGAAAGATCCAGAGTCTAGGACCTTTCAGAAGGTCCTTTTTGGTCCAAAGTGTCCACCTCCAGGAAGTGAGTGATATAATTATATGATGGAGGAATTTTTATTTTCATTAACACATCTATTAATTACCATGTCAACCCTAGTTTTTCAAAGTTTATTTTCTTCCCCAAAAAAGTGTTTTGAATAACTTTTCAACTTCATTTTTTTGTTATTTTGAAAAATTTTCAGGAAAAACACCAGAAAAAAATTAATTTACAATTGGGGCATACCATGGTGACTTTAGAGTGAGAGATAAAAGGTGCTTAGTGGGGAATTCAGGATCAATGATTTATAAATGAGAAGAATTAGAAATTCTACTCAGGTGATTAACCACATGGTTTTCTTTTCCTAGTCTATCTTTGATCTCAAGGTAAAACTCTTGGAGAATTAGGATCCATCTTATTAGCCTAGGTTTGGAATCACTTTTCTTGAGTAAGAACTTTATAGTAGAATAGTCCGTGAAGATGATGATTTTGGAACTTAAGAGATAGGGCTGAATTTTTTATAAGGAAAAAACCACTGCTAAAAGTTCCTTTTCAGTCACAGTGTAGTAAGATTGGGTTTAATCCAAAGTTTTTGAGGCATAATAGATCACATGATGAATATTTTATATTATTTGACCAAGAATGGCCCCAACAACTCTATTAGAAGCATCACACATCAAATCAAATGGTAAGGGCCAATCTAGGGGTTGGATTGTCGGGGAAGATATAAGAGCAGTTTTGAGTTCAAAGAAGGCTCTCTTCCAAACCTCATTGAAATAGAAAGTGACATAATTTTGGAGAAAATGAGTGAGTGGGAGGGAAATCCTATTTAAGTTATAGATGAATCACCGATAGAAACCCACATGACAGAGGAATGAATGAATATCTCGAATAGAGGTGGGTTCAAGAAGTGATTGTATCACTTTAATTTTTGTACAATCAACTTCAATAACCTATTTTGAAACTATGTGCCTCAGTACAATCCAATTTGAAACCATGAAGCGACATTTTTAAAAATTTAACACAAGGTTACACTTGACACACTTTTTAAAGACTAGAGAGAGTGAATTCAAGCAATATTCAAATGACTCACCATAAATGTTAAAGTCATCCATGAAGACTTCCATGAAGTGTTCAATGAATTCAGAAAAGTTACTCATCATACATCTATGGAATGTTGCAGGAGCATTGAAAAGTCCAAAAGGCATTCCCCTACATGTATATGTTCCAAAGGGGAAAGTGAAATTAGTCTTTTCTTGGTCCTGAGGTGCAATTGGGATTTGAAAATAGCTAGTGTATCCATCAAGAAAGAAATAATGTGACTTTCCAGCTAATCGTTCTAGATTTTAATCAAGGAATGGAATAGGGTAGTGATATTTTCTATAGTCGATGCACACACACCATTTGTTCTTCAATCGAGTTGTGACTACCTCCCCATGTTCATTTGTGATAATAGTTATCCCACCCTTCTTAGGTATAACTTGAATTGGACTAACCCATTCACTATCATAAATTGGGTAGATAATACCAGCTTGAGGAATCTTGGTGATCTCTTCCCTAACTACCTCAAGTATGAGTGGATTGAGTCTTATTTGTGGTTGTCTAATTGGTTTGGATGATTCCTCAAGATAGATTTGATGCATGAAAAAGGTAGAGTTGATTCCTAGTATGTCATCTAGGGTCCAACCTAAGGCCTTTTTATTTTCCTCTAACACCTGAACAAGTTTGGACTCCTTGATTTTAGTAAGTGAAGCAGAGATAATGATAGAATAAGAGTGATCATGGAAAAGGAATGCATATTTCAGGTGTTTAGGAAGAGGTTTCAGATCAATCTCATATTTTATTTTTGGGTTAGATAACTCAGGAATGGAGGAAGGGACTTTAGTAGCTTATGATTCATTTTCCTTAATACTGTCCAAGGTGGGACAATAGAGATTAGAGTTGAGATGATATTCAAGAGAGTTTTCAAGATCCTCTAGATTTATGGAGTCTATGAATGAGAGGTCAACATCAACTTCCCCATTTATTACTAGGTTAATCATGGTACAAATATCAAAAACTCCTCTCTCATTAAAACATGATGAACATAATGTAATGGGGTTCAATTGACTCTCAGAAGTGTCCTCAGAATCATGGATTGAGAATTCAAAGTGATCCTCAGATGGGTATCTCATGGATTGGAAAATGTTGAACTTGACCATTTGGTCACCAAATTCCATGTATAAGATGCCTTAATGGACATAAATATTGGTTCTCACTATCATTAGGAATGTTCTTCCTAGAATTAGGGGAGATCAAGAAGAGTTCGTCTCACCTTCCATATCAAGAACACTGAAATCAACAGGGAAGATAAGATCATTCACACAAACGAGGACATCATTGATTATACCCTCAGGACTAGCAGTGCTTTGATTGTCCAATTAAATGAAAAAACCCTTTGGATGTAATAGAACAAGACCAAGGTTGGAGAAGATGTATTTGGGCATCACATTAATTGAGGCTCCTAGGTATATGAGTGCATCATCGAAGTTGGAAATTCCAATTTGGCATGGAACTATAAAGTATATGGATCTTTTTCACTTTATGGTAATATACTGATGTGTGGAATTTTTTTTAAGGTCTTAAATTGCCTCTTATGGGTGCACAATTCCTTAAGAAACTTGGCATACTTAGGGATTTTTTTATGGAATCTAATAGGTGAATGTTGAATTCAACACGTCTATACATGTCGAGCATTTTAGGATTAGGATCAAAGGACTTCCTTGGATTTGAAATGTCTTGAGGAAAAGGAATTGAGTTCCTAAGTGGAATGGAAGGAGGTAAGGTAATTTCTTTAGGTTCCTTTTCTAATTTCTTTTTATTTTTATTTTATAGGTCAAAATTTAAAGGGGAGTTATAGGACTCATCTTGAGGCATAGAAATTTTCTTTCTCGATCTAAGTGCAATTGCACTTACATTACCCTTGGGTTTGGGTAATGGTTGAGCTAAGAGTTTGGAAGAATTTGATTATTGTTTTTGGCTCAGGTGGGATGCAAGTTGACCAATTTGGGTTTCAATATTTTTAAGGCTGGAATGGGTGAAGGAGGAAAGATATTCCATTATAATTTCCCATGGTTTCTTAGAAGAAGAGGCTTGTACCAGATTGGTATTTCCTTGATTTTGGTTCTTGTGAAATGGATTATATTTGTTTGGTAATTGGAAAGGCTCACAAGGATAGTGTAATCTAGGAGGAGCAAGAGGAGGATTGATCCTTTGAGGTTGAGAAACAAAAGGGTATGGTTGTTGGAAGTTTCCAACACCTTGACCATATTGGAATTGGTTTGGGTTTTGAGGAGGGAATTTAGGGGGATGAGAAATGAGATTACCATACCTCAAGCCTTAGTTGAAGGTAGAAAATAATGGCTCAGAGTGGGGTTGGTTGAAGTTTCTAATGAACTGACCTGATTGTTGAGGGTTAGTGTTCCTCTGAGTATATGATTCATTGAGATCCATTGGTCCAGATGAATTATATGGATCCTATTGAAGTTATGGATATGTGTTAGTTGGATGAGATGGGGAGCTACAGATTCCACAGTTCTTGATAGTTCCAGGGAATAGAGATTGTGGAGAAGATGAGGTTGGGGCTTTGACAGCCACAACTAGTTATCACTCAAGACTTGTATGTTCACTCATACACTCTATCATCTTGTTTGGCTCTATATATTAACTATCTTGGGATTTATTGACTTAAGAATGTGCTCGATTATGGAATTGTTGTGTGTTTATAGCCATGTTTCTTATGAGATCTGCTGCAGTTGCAGGAGTTTTATCAACAAGAGCACCACCACTTATAGCATCAATGATAGTTCTCTCGATATATAATAACCCCCCATAGAAGTATTGGATCAAGAGTTGGTCAGGGATTTGGTGGTGTGGGTAGGTTTCCACAAGTGTTTTGAACCTCTCTCAATATTCATGGAGTGACTCATTTGGGAATTTTCGGATACCACTTATTTCCTTTCAGATAGAAGTAGTATGAGAAGCAGGAAAGAATTTTTCTAAGAAAAGTCACTTCATGTCATTCCATGTGGTTATGGAACCAGGAAGGAGGTAGTAGATCCATGACTTGGAAGTGTTAGTTAGACATAAAGGGAATGCTCAGAGTTTGATTTGTTCCTTATAAACCTCTTAAGGGTTCATGGTTGAGCACACCACTTGGAACTCTTTAAGATGAAGATATGGATCCTCACCATCTAGCCCATGGAAATGAATAAGAAGATGAATCAAACCTGATTTGAGTTCAAAGTCAGCCTCTATATTTGGATATTTAATACCAAGGGGTTGGTAATTCATATAAGGGGCAAAAAGTTCTTTAAGTGTTTGTTCCCTAGGATTAGCCATATCTAATTCAATTGGTTGTACAAGGATTGGTTCTTGAATGATTTGATTATCTCATATGTTCTTAATAAGTTGGATAAGAGTTTGCTCTATTTCAGGGTCAAATAGATCTGAGGGATTTTTTGGGAGGCTATAGGGCATTCAAAGAAAATTTTTAAGGATGAGGAAGATGGATTTTTCTTGTCTTTTTCTTGTTTATGGTTTTTATGAGAAGGCGGGTTTTTCATTGTGTTTTTTCCATTTTTTTTAAATTTTGTTTTTTTTCGATAACAAAAAACTAATGACTACTTAATGAACCATCCCTAGAAATTTCATCATTTGAATCACAGTCGATTGTTGCCTATCGACTGTTCAAGGTTCCGGTGATCTGCTAATGTGTATAGTAGCACTTGGGTCGAATCCTCAGCGATGATACTTTTTAATAGTCTATTGTTTTTAATTGATTGTATTTTGATTGGAGGGGGGGGGGGTTGTTTATAGAGCTTAAACAAAGTGATTAGTGGTTTTTGTTTGATTTAAAAATTTGATAAATATTGGGGTGAGTTCATTATTTTAGAGTTAAGATTGTGATATCCTTGAGCTTTGCTTTATATCACATTAAATTAACACCCACTTCACAAGATGATGTTGACTGGAATTACTAAGTGTTAAGGCTTTAATAAAAGACTTAAATTAACTTATAGTTCTAATATCAATCAGTACATGTTGATGATAGTGTATTTATGGTTCCAATAATCCATGTAAACCACACGTTAAACAAAACAAGTCATTAATCCATGACATGTTAAGTCCAACATACACAATGTTAATTTGAAGAACATTCATCGAGAAAATACTCTCAATCACTTAACAACCCTAAATTTTGACTCACCCCAATGTTATATTTACTAATCCATTGAGTTTATTAGTAATATGGTTTATTATATTTATGATGATGAATTAATAAGAGAAGAAAAAGTAAGGGATAAGAAAATATTTGTGCACCAAACACACACACAAATGGTTAAGATAATTAAATATGGAATTTCGATTGAATGAAAAAGCAAAATAGAAAATGGATTTTAACTTGGTTTAAAATATTTTAAGAAAATTAATATTAAAAAATAGAGGGTGTATTATATTAATATATAATGATAAATAAACATGTATTAAAATAGAATTACAAAACAAACACTTACAAGATTACAAATAAAGAACAACACAAAAGTAAATGAAAAGAAGCAAGGAGGAATGATATCTCAAGTTGAAAATTAAGTATGGTAGATCCTTAAAATCCTTTGGAGGAGACTTGGTCATTCCAACCTATCCTCCTTTGCTATGAAATTCCAACCCCTTGCAAGGAGAATATGAGGATGTATTTATATCCCAAGGTGGAATACTGTTTTTATTCCAAATATTCCCCTCCACTTGGATCGAATATTGGTCCATCTAAATAGTAGAATATTGAAATATATTCTTCTTACAAGTTTTATATACACATGTTTTCTATCTAATATGAAGATTTGGTGGCCATTGGACTTAAGGATCCCAAGTTATGGTGGTTTTATTAAAAAATGTTAATCTGTCCATTTCAATCCAGAACTTTTCAAGGGAAAAATGTGAATGGATTTTTGAATATGAAGATGCCCTAAAATCTGAATACTTTATTCAACAAAGTCGGCCAAATATTTCTCCTCTTTCACATTGAAAAATATCAGCTCAAATAGATGTCTCTATTAGAAGAAATGTCAATATTGGTGTTCTAATTTCATTTCCAAAATGAAATGGTGGGTAGACTTAATTGAATCATTTGGGACCCTTTTTAGTGGAGTTGGGCCTTGAAATTTTTATAAAATAATAATCGTATTTTCACCCAACTTTTGGTGGATAATAAAAAATTTTGGAATTCTATATTGAACCCAATAATTCAATCTTCATGGCTGGTGCATTTTCTTTACAGATTCTGTGGGCCTTATTATGTGGTCCATATAACCCTTCAAATGGAAGAATTGGACAATGATTCCTTCTAATGATATGTTTTAAATTGAATAGTGAATCAGAAAAAATAAAAACCATGCAATTTGGATAATCAGGATGAGATTTATAATTAAAATAGTAAACTGACATAATTGGACCACTTCAAATAATGCTCAAAAATTATATTTAGTATTAAAACATGAGTATCTCACAAAAATTATAGACTTTTACATGAAATTTACTAAAGGGAGTATACAAAAAGTTACAAATAAATGAATAAAATCAATCAGAAGATGTGGTTTCGGGCATTGGCTAAGGCTGTTATATCCTGTTTTTTATATGAGTGTGGATCATAAAGAGCATTACATGACCAATGATAAAATCGTGGTGTAATACCTATTTAGAGGTGATAATGAACCCTATCTTGACTTCATCTAGAGTACACTAAGAGATAATAATTTATATAATGAGCTAATTTAAAAAAATTTACTTCATGGTTTGACTGAGAAACTCACTATATGTTGTACTGAAGGAGTGGTCAAAAGGAAATCCACTTGGTGTATAGTACACATTGGTCCGTTTAAGTGTGGTGAAACCTACTGTGTTTTGACTTTCCATGATCATCATGGAGACTATTCTCAGGAAGTGGGAATGAGTGAAGGGTGATGTTTTTGATTAACTCTAGGGGATGAGTGGGGTTTTACTCATGCTAGTTGTATATTAATGAGGGAAATGGCATGACCATTGGATACCAGGTTCTCTTTCCATTGATGCGATGACTAGGGTGATCTTAAGGTGGGGAGTAGAATGTCGGTCTCTGGTGAATAATTCTTGATTAAGAAGGGTTGTGGTATTGTAGGATAAGTTGTGTGATAGTTGTTCAGGATCACTTATTCCATTTTTTAAAATTTCCCATTTAAGAATGGAATCCTTAGTAAATTTCAGATGTGGGTTCATTTATGCATTTGCGTGAAAACCAGATACATGAATTAATCCCAGAGTACCTCATAGTGAACCATGGATGTTGGGTTAGGTATCTAGAAGGTGATGGTGCTATAGAATGACAATAATCTTATCAGGAGATGGTTCAAATAGGAGAAGTCACCAAAGGTTGGGTACGAACTTCAGAGAGTGTGCCTGAAAAAATATTAGTATGCTTTGGGATAAAGGATTTGGGATCCAGTTTTAGTGATGCGTCGATAATAGGAGTCAATAATTTTTAGGAAGTAGTTAACTATAGGTAGTTCATATTATTATCTCTCTTTTATATGTATATGGTTGTAGATTAATCACATCGAGAATGTCATCAGGATGAGACAAGTGCAACTTAAACGGTCAATTGGGGATTTTCAAGGAAAAGCCGACACGACCAAATGAGCTTGGTTGATTGGATTTTGACCATTTTGTTCAGATCAAGGACTGAGGGTAGTTTCCTCACGTTTTTTATTGATAAATGTTTTGGGATAATCAAAGAATGATATGAACATGTTTTAGTAGGCAATTATGATGGTGGTCATACCCTGACTTAGAATTGGATGTTTAAAACTGAAACCTATGGAAGGGAGCACCATAGGCTGGATGATATAAGATACAGTGATGTGATCATGTCATGGGTTATATGGGATTGAGTAAGAACCATCTTGATATTTCAGTTTTGAATACAAGCCTCAGCTTAAGTTTAATGGTTCAAGTACCGTATGATTAAATTAGCATGCAAAAGTTTGTTGGGCATTAAGAAATGCAACATGACCATTAAAATGTGAGGTTACAACCTAAGTAGGTCTGTTTTTTTATTTTACCCAATGATTCTCAGGGATGAGAAATTTTAAGGTGGATAGGTTGTAACATCTCATGTTTTTTTACCAATTGAATTCTTGTAAGAATTTGAACTTTTCAGTTGGTGAACAGGCTAAATATTAAAATAAGACTATGGATGTAAATCCAAGAATTAAAATACTTAAAGGTGTTTTTATGGATGAGGTTTATGTCTTAGAAGGTTTAATAGAAGTTCGGTTGAGTTTGGGAGGCATTTAGACTTGAAAGATCTGGTTTTTGGAAAGGCGGCATGAGGCACATGGTTAGCACATGGTTAGTTTAACTATGCAGGTCAACCATGTGGCCCCATTTCTTAAAGATCATGGTTTTTCTAAACTGTGTGAGGGACCCAAAAGGCTGTGTGTCTTTATGTACGTGTACAAGGGGTGACCCACATATCCTACACATGGTTTTTCCAAACCGCATGCCTAGTCATACCCTTAGTGTCAACTTAACCAATAGCTACACACGGTTAGGCGCACAGTCTATCAAACTGTGTTTCTAGACCATGCAAGGTGTGTGTTCCTTTGATATTATCACTTTACGGTTGGTGCACAGTTTTCCAAAGCATGTGGCCAAACCGTGCAGCTTTTAAAAAGGGGGAAATGATGATTTCCCCCTACCTTCTTTAAAGAGACTTCCTCCCTTTTCCCTCCCATGCGCAGTATCCCTCCACTCGAGATCCTCTCCTCCCACCTAGTATTTGGTAGATATTCCTCATGTGAGCTCTAATTTAGGTACTATTGGGTGCATTGGAACCATATCAGTAATCTATCAACTCCTCTTAAATCCTTTCTTTGTTTATCTTTCCATATGGAATGCTAAATCTGTGCAAGAAAATTCAGCCTATTTTCAGAGAATTTTTATAATCTTTCAATTTCTCCCATTTTGGATTAAATAAAAGGAAGATGTTTGATGAGTGGATAATCCTAAGTATGAAGTAGGTTTTCTATATGATATTCCATTAAATTCGCGTTTTTTATACAATATAGCGTAGTTCCACTTGCCATAATTTTGGGGTATCACTTTAAAATTATAAAATGATTTAAATTAAATGCGTAAACCACCTTATGATTTGTTTTAGAACCCCTTTGATATGGTTGGAGGTTATGACCTCAACCTAACCCAACCATTTAGTATGAGTTCTCATAATTACTCATGAAAATTTTCGTTATCTTCCTTATCACTAGACCACCCTTGGGGTGTATTAATTTAAATGATATATATATATAATGGTATGTTTATGATTTGATTAACCTTTTAGGTGTATTATATTATTCCAATTAAAGGATATTTTTTAACTAAATTATATAATTTTCTTGGTGAACATATCGTGATTTTTAATAAAACCACTTTTGTGGTGTGCTATCTTCTAAATAAAAAAGAAACTGATTAGTGAAAATGTGATTGGATGGTTTGAGTTAAGGTATGGGTGCTTAACATGAACTCATTATTTATCATTAAATTATATGGCCAAATTTATTATTGTATTTTTAATTACATGGATGGTACTCTTGACCTTGTTTTATATTATGGCATGCTTAAGTACATGTCCATCTTTATAACTTAAAATTAAATGATTAAATGAATTATGTATACCATGAGTGATACTCAGGTTCCTTTTTAAAAAACTACTTAGACGAGCTCATAGGATATTTGAGATCATATTTTCCATGAGTGATACTTGATTTTCCTCTTTACAGAATGCCAGGTACTGGCTCATAGGTTACTTCAATTATGTTTCATGAGCGATAATTGGGTTTCATCTTTATGGAATGATAAGAACGGTCTCATAATTTACTTAAATTATATTATTCCTTGATTGATAATTGGGTTTCCTTTTTATAGAACACTATAGATGGGTTTATATTCTAGATGAATCCCCTCATTATTTGAGAGATACTCGGGTTTCCTTTTTACGGAATGTAATGGATCAGATCATAGAGAAATTGGGAGTTGTGAGAGATACTTGGGTTTCCTATTTACATAATTCCAAGGAAGGGATCATTAAATATATAGTGACCCGAGCCTTTTACATATAACATTTCATGATTTTAAGCATAATTAATCATCAGAGTACAAGCCAAGGATTATTAATTCTAGTGTCTTGGAAGACTATGTACATATAACATAAAACATGAGGCTAAAAAACACTTCTTTATTTAATCTCCATAAAGAGATTCTAACTTCCTTTTAGCCCTTACAACTACATAGGGTACCCTGGGGAATACATGAACAAAGGGATGAGCTGAAAAGCCCCGTAATGGAATGAACATAAGGATATATCTCAAGAACATGAGTTAGGAGGCATGGCATAATGGTATCCAAAGCATGAAACTTATAAAATAATTTAATATAAGCATGGGATAATATAAACATGGAATAATATAAATGTGGCAGAATCATAAAACATTTCTTTAGTACGGGTCAAGGCTAACCGCCAATCCCATTTCACATCGCATCTCATGAGACTCAACTTTACCCAATGCATTGGAGCGCTATATGGCGTACCCATCTCAAAATTTTCATGAATATTATTACCACATAAATATTCTCACCACATAAATATTCTTTCCACATGAGTAATCATACATAATCAATTGTTCATAAACATAAGTTTACCCATGGAGAGAATTGGGTACCACAATCATGACATAAAGCATAACCAATGAGTGTATGATGAAAGTGTCCATGAAAGAAAGGGATTAGAACATACATGGATGTTCATAAGGTAATATAGGCATATAACATGGTATGTGGTTACAAATATAAGTGATATCACATAAGAAATGTATTTGAGAGACATTAGCATTAAAACATTTTTGTGCGGTTTTAAGGAAAATACTATAGAGTTTTTAAAATAGTAAAGAAGACATTATTTTATATAAAACCATAATTGAACCAAGAAGGATTTCATAATAAAAATACTGAATTTAAAAAGAAAATGGTGTCTTAAAATAGAAGATAGAGCTCACTTGAACTTGGGTAATAGTTTGGGAAGTTCCTTTAAAACGAGTGTGCTTATTGGGAAGTATCGAGGAGAGATTCACTTAAAAGCATGTATATCCCCTAAAGAGAATGAGAGATAGATCTTGGAACATGAGTTTGGAGCATGTAAACAGAATGTTGAAGTTCTACATAAAAATAAAAGACAACTAAATTTTGGTAAAAATAAAGATAGAGTAACCTGAAGGAATAAAGGAAGTTTGGGTAGAGTCCTTTATGGTTTATCAACATGGTATCAGGTGTAAATAAGAGGGCTTGATGAGAGCGATAAGGGGTTTCTCATCACTTATAAAACATTAGGGCAGTATGGGGGAGGTGAGAAAAAATAACCCATCAATTTATATTACACAAAAAGGCATAGAATAGAGAAAAATATTGATTAATAACAAAAAGGAGAGGATCCCTTACCTTAAATCCGTTGGTGTTCTCCACTTGTTATTAAAGACCTCTTGAGAATTCCTCCTTTGAGAACCTTTTAAGGGGATAGGTTTTGGTATTTTGAAGAGGCTAGGAGCTTTTTTACATGGGAGAGAATCTTGGGGAGAGATTTGGGTAGAATATTGGCAAGACACTAGGCTTGAGAGGAGTGAAGAGAAGGGGGAGTGAAGGGGGGTTTTATAGTGGAGGAGAGGAGGGATTTCATAATATTATAATCATTAAGTTATTATTTCTTCAAAAGAAAAAGAATAGTAATTATTCCATGACCAAGAATAGTAATTTTATCATGTGATCCCTAACCAAGTGGGATTAAATTAGAAAAACATCATCGACGACTCAATTAATCCATTATTTAGCATTTATTGTGAATTATCAGATTCTACTATTCATAAAAAAGTCAAGTATTTCAGAAAAATCCCAAAAATTCACCCTAACCATTTTTTAACATGTAGAATCCAAAAATGAAGTCCATTTTTGAAAAATAATTTTCTAAATATGATTATTTTAATATTTAATTAAAATAATAATTTATTATCAATACCAGTTTTAAAACATTCATTAACTTATTCTAAAATATTGGTATATCGTACTTACAACTTGAATATTATTTTTATACTACCATAGGTGAGGATTCTATTCATTAGGGTATATCACTATTCATAAGGGTATGTTACTATTCATTAGGGTAGGTTACTATTCACCAAAAATTAAGTTTTTCTTATTGGACTCCGAATAACTTACTGATTACAATCGTGAATGCCATATTTTCAAAATTCCAAACACAAAAGTGTCAAAATTATGTTTAAACATCACTTAGAACTTATTAGTTCATTATTTTGTGTTTTCATGTGATTTTATGACATAATTATGAGAAGAGAATTTCCGTTGAAAAAACATTGGGTCGTTACATTCTCCCCCCCTTATGAAATTTTTCCCTTGACATTTCGTTTTACATTCTAAGACAAAAACAGGTGTGGGTAATTTTCCTTCATTGCTTCCTCTAGTTACCATGTTACCTCTTCATACTTATGGTTTCTCCATATTACCTTGACCAGATGAGTAGTCTTGTTGCATAGAACTTTGTCTCTATGATCCAAGATCTTCACTAGCTGATCCTCGTAAGAGAGATCATCCTCCAACTCTACCACCTCTGAAGAGAGTATATGTGAAGGGTCTAGTATGTACTTCCTTAAGAGGGATACATGAAAGACATATTTACATTCAACATGGTAGGTGGAAGTGCCAGTCGATAGGCCACAACTCCGACTCGATCAAGGATCTCAAAGGGTCCGATGTACTTGGGACTTAACTTCCCTTTCTTCCCAAATCTCATGACCTTCTTCCATGGGGATATGTGTAGAAATACCATGTCTCCAACTTTGAACTCAAGGTCTCATCAACAGTTATCTTCATAACTCTTCTGTCGACATTGGGCTGCCTTGATATGCTGCTGAATGGTTTTCTCCTTCTCCACCATTTCTTCAACCATTTCAGGTCCTAGAAGCTTACGATCACCGACTTCATCCCAACACTTCGGTGTTCTGCACCTTTTCCCATAAATGGATTCACATGGTTCCATTCGGATTCTCGAGTGGAAACTATTGTTGTAGGAGAATTAAAATAGTGGAAGATGTTGGTCCCATCCTCCATTGAATTCCATTGAACACTCTCTCAACATGTCTTCCAATGTCTGAATAGTTCACTCAGATTGGCCATCAGTTTGATGATGATAGGCCGTACTGAAGTTCTGTTCAGTGCTTAGAGTATGTTGGATACTTTTCTAGAACTTCTAAGTAAACCTCAGATCATGATCAGATATAATAGATAGTGGTACTCCATGAAGCCTTACCACTTCTTTGATGTAAATCTGTGCAAGTTGATCCAATGAGAAGTCCTCTTGAACCGCGATAAAGTGAGCTGTCTTCATAAGACGATCCACAACAGCCCATATAGAATTGTTTTCTCTATATGTCTTTGGAAGTCCAGTGACAAAGTCCATGGTAATGTTCTCTCACTTCTATGATGGTATGGGTAGTGGTTGCATCATCCCCTTAGACTTTTGTCTCTCAGCCTTCACTTGCTGACACACCAGGCACTTTGACGTATATTCAGCAATCTCCCTTTTCATATTGTCCCACCAAAAGTTTTCTCAGAGATCTCAATACATATTTGTGCTCCCTGGGTGTATAGAGAAGGTCGAGCTATGTGCATCATTCAATAGCTCCTTCTTTATCTTTGGATCAGATGGTACACATAATCGTGTCCCAAATTTTACAAATCCTTCCTCATCAATTTTGAAATCGGAGGATTTCCTATTTTTATCAGCTTCCACCATTTTTTGAATTTCCACATCCTTTCTTTGAGAGTCCTTTATTTTCTCCAATAGGGATGGTTGAGCAATCATTTGAGAAAGGATTGATGATGTTCCTCCCTTAATGATTCCCATGTCCATCCTTTGAAAATCTAAGAAGATCGGATCCTGTTTAATTCTCATCATTGATAAAGATGTAGGATTCTTTCTACTTAGAGCATCCCCCACCTTGTTTGCCTTACCGGGATGGTAGTGGATTGATCAGTCATAATACTTGATGAGATCTATCCATCTTTACTGGCACGTATTAAGCTCTTTCTGTGTGAATATATATTTGAGACTCTTATGGTCAGTATATATCTCACATTTTCCCCCATAGAGATAATGCCTATAGATTTTCAACACAAAGATCACAGCTACTAAGTCCAGATCATGCGTAGGATAGTTTTTCTCATGGATTTTCAGCTGTCTTGAGGCATAGGCTATCACTTTATCATTTTTCATTATCACACAACATAAGCCTTTCTTAGAAGCATCAGTATACACCACAAAGATTTCTCCACTTAAAGGGAGAGTGAGTGCTGGCGTAGTGATAAGCCTCTTTTTCAAATCCTTGAAACAGTATTCACATTCCTGTATCTAGAAAAACTTTACTCCCTTCCATGTCATCTTGGTCATTGGGTTTGACAATTGTGAAAATTTCTTCAAAAATTGTTGATAATACCCAGCTATACCAAAAAAGATGCGGATCTCCATTACAGAAGTTGGCCTTGGCCACTCTTCAATTGCCTTTATCTTGGAAGGGTCCACAGATATCCCATTTCTGGTGATAACATGCCCCAAGAATGATACTTCCTCCATCCAAAACTCACAATTACTGCACTTTTCATACAACTTATCCCTTCACAAAGTCTTTATCATAGTTTTAAAATGCTCCTCATGTTCCTCCTTGCTCTTGGAGTATATCAGAATATCATCAATAAAGACCACCACAAATTTGTCGAGGTAATCTCTAAAGACTCTATTCATTAAATCCATGAAAATTTCTGGATTATTAGTGAGTCTGAAAGGCATCACTATGAACTCATAGTGTCCATACCCTGTTCAAAAGGTAGTCTTGGGAATATCTTCCTTCCTCACCTTTAGTTGGTGATATCCCGACCGAAGGTCCACCTTAGAGAAATAACTGGACCCACGAAGCCGACCGAACAAGTCATCTATCTGTGGAAGGGGATACTTGTTCTTTATCATGATTTTATTGAGCTCACGATAATCAATGTAGAGGAACATTGATCCATCCTTCTTCTTGACGAAGAAGACTGGCTCATCCCATGGTGAAGCACTCGGGCGTATAAAACCCTTCTTCATATTCTTCTGTAACTACTTCTTCAGCTCTTCTAGCTCTATAGTGGTTATTCTGTAAGGTTTCTTTGAAATTGGAAGAGATCCAAGGATAATTTCAATTGAGAACTCAACCTCTCGGTTAGGAGGAACACCAGACAACTCTTCAGGGAATACATCAGTGTAATCCCTCACGATGGGCATGTCTTCAAGCATGATTCTATCCTTTGTCCCAATCATTTGATCTAGACACACTTTCTCACAAGGAAGCAGTATCCAAACTTGTGACGAAGATTCTAAAGGAGACTCATCTTCCTCCTTACACTTGTAAAGAATCAGAGGATGCTTCGGGATGTAAAAAGTGATCTCCCTTTCCCGAAAATTGATATTGGCCTTGTACAAAGATAGCCAATCCATACCCAAGATAGAGTCAAACTCCACAAAAGGAAGTATGACGAGATTTTTTGGGAGGTTCAGTCCACAAACATTAACCAGGGAGGAGTTATAAACCATGGATGCACCGATTTCCCCATTCTCTATTCTCACAGGTAAATTTTCCTCTAAATTTTGAGGTGGTGTTTGAATAGTTCTACTAAACTTGCAAGATATGAAAGAATGCATAGAACCAGAATCAAATAGTACGCTCACTATTCTTGAATGAATAACAAACGTACCTATCACCACATTTTTTTATGGCTCCACCTCAGCAGTAGTGATAGCATAATCCCTTCCTTGTTGCCTAGGAGGTTGTTGCTGATTGCCTCCAACAACCCTCGACTTAGGGAAATTGTTTGCATAATGCCCAAACTCCTTGTAGTTGTAACACTGCACTGTAGGCTGAGTGTTGATCTGAACCTTCCTTTGTTTTTCAACATTAGTGGGGTTTTTTATATCCCTTCGGCAGTTCTTGGCTAGATGACCAAACTTTCCGTATTTGAAGCAATTCTTGGTTCCCTTGAGATAGTCACCAAGATGCTTCTTCCCACAATTTTTGCAAAGGGGAAAGTGAGGCTTCTTTCCATCATGGGGTTTGTTTGATGAACCACCCGTGATGTTATCCATTTTCCACTTCTTATCACTTGGCCCATGAGACCACTGAGAGTCTCCAATCTCCAATTCAACCTTGAGGGCACAACAAAAAATCTCCTCATAACTTTCAAAGTCTCGAATCGCCAACACTTTTTGTAGACTCAGATTTAGTCCATTAAAGAAGGGATCAAGCTTACTTTCAGTGTTCATGACAAAGCCAGAGGCATACCTTGCAAGCCTAGTAAAGTTTTCTTCCTGATGGTCTCATATTCCTTTTGCTTGAGTCCAAGGAACTCTCTTTCCATTTTGAGAAGGAGGGTTCAAGGAAAATATTTGTTGAAAAACATCCTCTTGAATTCCTCCCAATCTATGGAATCAATTTCCTCTTGGGACTTTGTATTCTTGATCAATGTCCACCACTGATCAGCTTCCCCATCAAAACGATAGACCGCCAGTACAACTTTCTCTTCTTCCGATCATTGGAGGACATAGAAAATATTTTCAATGGAGTTAATCTATTGTTATGTGAGGAGGGGATAAGAAGATCCACTAAACATGGGTGGCCTTTTCCTCATGAAATATTCTACGACAACTTGCTCTTTCCTTGGAGGAGGATGACGTTCCACCTGATTCAAGTTATTATTAATAACTTGAGCCAACTGAGCAAGTACTCCCATGAAGTTTTGAGCACCCGCTCCCATCACACCAGACATATCATTAGGGAAATCATCACATTTACTATCACATTGGTTGTTGGAACTTGTTATTATATTTCCCGCCATTAACTAAGAAAAATAACGTATAATTAGAGGTCTTGAATACTTAACGATTGAGCATAAAAAGGAAACTTTGAACATAAAAGTATAAACTTATAAAGAAGAAGTATATCCCAAATTGTGATTCCCTGGGTTTATAACCAGGTTATCCTCGATCTATTTCTTAAATTATATTCTTATGGGATTCTTTTTTTACCTTAATAATGGTTTGTACTATTCTCATGAATCTACCAAATCATATCCCCCGGGAGTGTCATAACCAAGAGTGCAGCAAGACCCGTTTTCGTGCACCAGTTCCCGTTCGAGTCTAGATCAAAGCGGTGTTTTCATGATTTACCCCTAGATACATCTGTTCTAGAGCCACCTCTACCTGATCATATCCAGACAGGGATGTATTTTCTTGATAAACCACTTACTCAATACTCACTAAAACTCTGGAATGTTTTTTTATACTTAGTATCATCCTTAAGGTTCTCACTAAGGTTTTCTATTCCTAATCTACAAAAATAACTAGACCATCCTATGATACCAACTATAGTGACCTGAACCTTTTACATATAACATTTCATGATTTTAAGCATAATTAATCATCAGAGTACAATCCAAGTATCGTTAAGTATAGTGTCTTGGAAGACTAGATACATATAACATAAAACATGGGGCTAAAAAAACACTTCTTTATTTAATCTCCATAAAGATCTTCTAACTTCCTTTGAGCCCTTACACCTGCATAGGGTACCCTGGGGAACACATGAACAAAGGGATGAGCTGAAAATCCCAATAAGGGAACGAACATAAGGATACATCTCAAGCACATGAGTTAGGAGGCATGACATAATGATATCCAAAGCATGAAACTTAGAAAATCATTTAATATAAGCATGCGATCATATAAACATGGAATCATATAAATGTGGAAGAATCATAAAACATTTCTTTAGTACGGGTCAAAGATAACCGCCAATCTCGTTTCCCATTTTAGTACAGGTCTAGGCTAACTGCCAATCCCGTTTCACATCGCATCTCATGAGACTCAACTTTACCCAATGCATTGGAGCGCTATCTGGGTGCACCCATCTCAAAATTTTCATGAATATTCTTGCCACATAAATATTATTACCACATAAATATTCTTTCCACATGAGTAATCATGCATAATCAATTGTTCATAAACATAAGGTTACCCATGGAGAGAATTGGGTACCACAATCATGACATAAAGCATAACCAATGAGTGTATCATGAAAGCGTCCAAGAAAGAAAGGGATTAGAACATACATGGATTCTCATAAGGTAATATAGGAATATAACATGGTAGGTGGTAACAAATATAAGTGAAATCACATAATAAATGTATTTGAGAGACATTAGCATTAAAATTGTTTTGTGCGGTTTTAAGGAAAATACTATAGAGATTTTAAAATAGTAAAGAAGACATTCTTTTATATAAAACCAGAATTGAACCAAGAAGGAATTTATAATAAAAATAATGAATTTACAAAGACAATGATGTCTTAAAACAGAAGATAGAGTGCACTTGAAATTGGGTAATATTTTGGGAAGTTCCTTTAAAATGAGTGTGCTTATTGGGAAGTATTGAGGAGAGATTCACTTAAAAGCATGTATATCCCTGAAAGAGAATGAGAGATGAATCTTGGAACATGAGTTTGGAGCATATAAACAGAATGTTGAAGTTATAAATAAAAATAAAAGACAACTACATTTTGGTAAAAATAAATATAGAGCAACTTGAAGGAATAAATGAAGTTCGGGTAGAATCCTTTGTGGTTTATCGGCGTGGTATCAGGTGTAACTAAGAGGGCTTGATGAGAGAGATAAGGGGTTTCTCATCACTTATAAAACATTAGGGAAGTATGGTGTAGGTGATAAAACATAACACATTACTTTATATTACACAAAAGGCATATCATAGAGAAAAATCTTAATTAAGAGTGAAAAGGAGAGGATCCCTTACCTTAAATCCGTTGGTGTTCTCCACTTGTTATTAAAGACCTCTTGAGACTTCCTCCTTTGAAAAACTCTTAAGGGGAGAGTTTTTGGTATTTTGAAGAGTCTAGGAGCTTTTAGACGTGGGATAGTAGCTTGGGGAGATATTTGGGTAGAATATTGGCAAGGCACTAGGCTTGAGAGGAGTGAAGAGAAGGGGGAGTGAAGGGGGGTTTTATAGTGGAGGAGAGGAGGGATTTCATAATATTATAATCATTAATTTATTATTTCTTCACAAGACAACAAATAGTAAGTATTACATGACCAAGAATATTAATTTTCTCATGTGATCCCAAACCAAGTGGGCTTACATCAGCAGAACATCATCGATGGCTCAATTAATCCATTATTTAGCATTTATTGTGAATTATCAGATTCTACTATTCATCAAAAATTCAAGTATTTCAGAAAAATCCCAAAAATTCACCCTAACCATTTTTAGAAATGTAGAATCCAAAAATGAAGTCCATTTTTCAAAAATAATTTTCTAAATATGATTATTTTAATGTTTAATTAAAATAATAATTTATTATCAAAACTAGTTTTAGAACATCCATTAACTTATTCTAAAATATTGGTATATTGTACTTCCAACTTGAATATTATTTTTATACCACCATAGGTGAGGATACTATTAATTAGGGTATATCACTATTCATAAGGGTATATTAATATTCATTAGGGCATGTTATTATTCACCAAAAATTAAAATTTTCTTATCGGACTCCAAATAACTTACTAATTACAATCGTGAATGCTGGATTTTCGAAATTCGAACCATAGAAGTGTCAAACTTATGCTTAAAGGTCACTTATCACTTATTAGTTCATTATTTTGTGTTTTCATGTGATTTTATAACATACTTATGAGAAGGGAATTTCCATTGAAAAACATTAGGCCGTTATAAAATAAATGGAATTATGTTACTCCTTAGGTGATACGTGGGTTCCTCATTATCGATTACTTGGATAGGAACAGAGGACAATGAATTATAATATGCTTGTTATCTTTATATATGACTAGTGGAGCCCCATTTTAGGTATTGTACACTCTTTTATGGATGCCTTGGATTATACCCATGGGTCCAAGGACTATATTATTATTATTATTACTATCACTTGTATTACTATGTGGTTTCCATGGATCCTCTCTAGTGCATGTATATCATTGCATATATCTATTGACATATATTATTATATATACATGTGGGCATGCTCAGAGCTATTTAAACTTATATCAAAGTAGGTATGGTTATTTAGGTGTCCTTAAGGAATCTGATCCAACCTGGTTACTTTTATTTTATTTACATTACTGACTTGTCTTATATTGATATACCTGAATAATGCTTTATATTTATATACACTAACTGGGTAGCATTATACATCATTGGTGGGGGGATACTGAGTATATCTCACACCCTGTTTGGTCCTCCATTACACTAGGGACCCGAATAGACTTTATGATTGTAAGATTAGGTTCCTGGATTGTGCTTGCTATTGTTATCCTTCTGAGCTAGGATAGAGTGTGGGAGCATAAGACCGAGCGTGTGCTCATGATGCTATTGAAGATAGTTGTTGTGTCTTTTATTAAATTAATTTTTTTATTAGTATTTTCATGTACTGTGTATACCTACTGTATGTATACATGTAAATTATAGCATGTTCATGCATGAATCATTTCATTATTTATTATTATTGGTCAGTTTATCTTTTTTCCTTATATAGTTACTTATGTATTATTTCTTCTACTATATCTATTACTAATCCAGAGGGTATAGTCTCCCCACTATACCTTTATTAGACCCTTGATGCTAGTTATAAGCCTATGGTATGTCGAGAGGTTCACTTGAGGCCCAGTTTCCAACCAAACTAGAGAATTGTTTGAGTGGGTCTTGGGCCGGGATGCTACAAATCACATATCAAACATTCATCTCATGGATACACATAACATCAAGCTTTCTCAACAAGGGAACAAGAAACAATAAATCAATCAAAAAACCGTAAATTTCTAAATGGCCCTTTATCTTATCACATATAGCATATAAATTTGGAAATCCATTTTAAAACAATTTGGAATCTAAACAAAATCCCAATGAAAACACAATAATCAACAATCACAATTATACAATTCAAATGAACACTATTTCACTTTGTTAAACTACAACACCCTTTGTAAACAATGAAAACCCTTTTAATAAAAAATGTGAAACTCTCTTTGAAAACCCCATTTTAATTAAAAACCAATTAAAAAGTGATTTTCTCAATAAAAATCATCCTAAAAATTTTATCAAACATATAGAATGCCTAAAACACCCATTTTGAACAAATCACCATTTAACACATGATATTCCAACCAATTTTCACATGAAAAACAAACTAAGTCAATGAAATATTTTAAAAATCAAACCTAGATAACCCACACCACAATTATCTATGTAAAATATGAATTTTGAAAACCCAAGCATCAATGGAACTCTTAAATAAAATAAAATAAACTGGAAACACCTACCTCAAGTGTCAGAAACTTGTCAACTTCAAAGAAATCCAATATAAAGGAACTTCTTCCATTTATAACAACCATTTCAAACCAAAATCCCCAATTTATACCAAAATTAACCAAGAAAATCATCCAATCATGACCACTAGGGATATAATAGTTTGAGAAAAGGAGAAAAACCAATGAAAATAGAAGAGAGGAGCTCATACCTCTTGAACTGGATGATGAATCGCCAAAAAAACAACCTTGAAATATTCAAAGAGGAACCTGGGATAGGTAGAGATCTCCATGAGAGGAATTGGGGTCATGTGGTTTGAATTAGGTGGCTTAGGGTAGAATCCCCCAATTAAAAAGAAGAGTAAAAGACCAAAATACCCCAAATTGGGCAGACTGCACAAATTTCTCACACAGTTTTCCAAACCATGCATAGAACATGCGTCTTACACTACCTCAAGACCCCCAAACCTCACATGGTTTCCTTAACAATGTATAGACTGTGCACTCCCATCTGTCCCACTACATATGGTGCATGATTTCCAAACCATGTGACTTAACTGTGCACCCCTAGAAATGACTCTATAACTTTAAAAATTCAACTCAGGACACCCTGGCCCCTAGGGGAAAACTAGACACTGTATTATTACCAAGAAAGTGAAACCATAGGGTGTCACAACCTGTCCTTCATAGTGGTTCTCAGTTGGTCATCCAATCGTAATACCCCTCTAGAAAATGTAGGCATACTTCCATTGGTATGAGAAACTGCTAATTTCTATTAGCAATTCTATTTTGACTACCAAATTCTAATTAACAAGTTCATTTCATATCCACTTCACTATAATGACTTTTATGAATCCCCCTTTGTCACATTTTTTTGGAAATAATTTCCCATCTCATCATCAAAGTTCATAGAACTCATGAAATTCCACTTCATGCTTCACCTACTTCAAAATTCCATTCGGCTACCAGAAGATGCCCCTTCTATCTGCCTAACTCCATCTTCATGAAAACCATGATCATTTCTTAGAGTACATGCATTTAAATATCATCCTTATAATTCTCACACTCTTACTCTACTATGATCCCTATGCTAGACTGACTCCATCCAACATCCTCCACTGAACCCACTCAGAAGTGACAAAGAATCTGGTAAATGCACTCTATTTGAACTTCCACTAAAATTACACTTGCTACTTCCAGTGAACTAACTCATCCACCTGATGAACTTCTAGTGAACTGACTTTAGCTACCTGAACCTGGAAATCCATGGTGTTGGTGTAGCTTTCTCCATTTAGTATCTCCCAAATGTTTCTTTTGGTGATTGAACTTCTGAATCTCTGAAAATTGACCTGTAAAATAGTTCTCACACTAATCCCTAACAATATCCCACTTGATAATTATGTTCATAGTTTAAGTACAACAATCTTCCACTTGAAGACTATTTTCATGCTCACACCAAAGTCCCAATGGTCATCTTCAATTCACCTTCCTTCTATAGTAACCATATGGTTCTCTACATCATTATAATTCTAATCATTTGGTATCCCAATGAAATAATTCCCCCTCAGATTCAATGGAACCATGATCACCTATTCTGTTCAAACCAAGAAACTCATATAAATTCCTCTATGAAATTCCTTTAAATAAAACATGCACCCAGTTTTCATCCTCTGAATTTGTTGAATATACATCAACAAGTTGTGTTGTACACTAGGTCCATGTACCCACTCTAACAAACACTGAAATTACAAAGACTCTACAACTGATATTATACAATACCAAGAAATTTTTAGTACATCAATGTTGAATGACATCATTGAAACTGACCTCCATCCAAAACCTCACCTGTTGTAAAGTCTAATGTCATCGACATGATGAACTCCCACTAAACTTCCAATCAGTGAAATCAACGAATCCATGGTACTTTACTCCCACTTATACCACCTATTTCTAACCCCTTAAGGATCCCACCTATATTCTATAAGTCCTTACTATGCTTTGATGATCTTCCAATGATTATTTTCCTAGAGTTAGAAATATTTTCAAACAAACACATGCTGGTACTTGGGGTTATCCATTCTACAACTTTAGTACAGACAAATCCAAACACCTTCTATTGATTTTTTATATGAGAGATCACAATTGTATTACTTACAAACATATAAAGTATCCTCCATGATATCCTTCCCTAAATTTTAATTATCATTATTACACCAGCTTCTAGTATTCTAGGTCAACCATCTTCAACTATAGGAAAACCCTTCCAGCAGTCCTTTAGATCCCCATCCTTGCTCCACAACCACTCATCTTCTAGAACTTGCATACATTCCACCTACATCATGTTTATTTAATTTCATTGAAGGTAATTTGAAGTATAATGGCCTATGTGAGTGAATCTATCAAAACTTGAACACCATCTGTTTCCACTAAAGATTTCACTCACTGCCATTGAGTTCCAAAAAAACATCATACAACCTAAAATTCTTATTCATTATCCTCTCTCATTTCTTTGTGATCATGAAAAACATGCCTCATACTACTTATTTTCTCATATGATCTCTCTATTCCACTCACTTTATAAAGCTTAAAACTTTTCCACACATTTCATAATCATGAATCCCCTAGCATAAATCTACCACACATTTCCACAATTCCTACTATTTTCTAGCTGATCATCTTCTGATGGATTGGGAATGTATCATACCACAACTTATGATCCTTTGTTTGAATGGAACCATTATATCTAATAGATTATATAAAACATCCCACATGATCCCACTCAATAGATGTTGATCTATGAAACCTCAAATATAAAGTCCCAAATCAACACTTGGGATCAAGTGAACATTGGGTAACAATCTCAATCACACCATCATGGCTACATGTTTATGGAACTACAAAAAAAATATATTTTTTAGAATAGACCTTATAGTCATCATAGATTTTCTTAAAATTTAATGAAACTTCTAACAACTTCATTAATACCTCCTTTTGGGAACACAAGTCATTTTTCACCTGACTTCACATTCAAAAAAATCCTCATGGTTTCTGTTGTGGCCTTCCAGTTCAATATCCTTGCTTTCAACTAACTTATCCATCCAAAAGAACTAAAAACCATCTAATAGTAGCAACACCATCATTCTATAAGATATATATCTTCCACCATTGAATCATAAAACCATGCCTAACCCATCCAACACTTTTCTCTAGAAATGTAAGATCCCACTGAATTTGATCAACATAAGGGATCATCAACTTTCGTCATAATTTTTGTTAGTCTTCCACCAACATCCAAAATACTTCCCAATGAATAGAACATGTTTCATGACTCCTATAACAATTTGGAATTTCAATATCCTAGAAACACCATTGGTACTATTTCTATATTTCTATGACATTTTTTTGATAACTTGATAGACCATCTGATCATGAGAACCCAATAGTCTTCTATTAATATCTAACAAGGAGCTCCGCCAGAAACTCTATTTCTATGATCTTCCACCAAGAATAGTAACCAATATTTGATAACCCTTTTTAGGGATGAGGGTGATTTTCAAAATCACTGTAAGTTATCCCTTTTGGTCATCTAGTGTAGTAGAACTTCAGTCAATAGAAGCAGTAAAACTTTTTATCATCAATCCCATATGAATTTGAAGACTATAAATAGGAAGTCCAAACACCAGAACATTGAAATCAAGTCATTCTCTACCTATCAGTCCCATTCAACTCATGATATTCCTTATAATGATCACACAAGTGAGTAAGTACATGAAAAACACACACATGAAATCACAATGCATAAACACAATGCACACAAGGATTACGTGTTTCAGACAATGCGTCATATGCGCATAAGAGAACAATGAAATCAATTTTCATTCCATAAAAATAAGATACATTCAGATTACATTGGAAATAAAATTCTGAAATCCCTACCCAAACCACCAAAATAAGCCTCACAAATTCTATCTTCCAGTCATTTCAAACTTTGGTGCTCCTCCCCCTCTTGGTCTTCCGCCTTTGGGATTTCATCCTCCAACACCTGGATGTGTCTAGGTGTGATCATTTCAGAGCCAACCATACCTTTTTAACGTATCAAGATCCTCCAAGTACTTCATTACTATGTAATTTTTTACTACTTTGCACAAGTGGTTTAACCCACTCTTTATAGTGGTTCGCAACTGGTCATCCAGACACAATTTCCCTTCGACAAATTTGGTAATCCTTACATTGGAATGAGTAGTGATTGATTGTGTGTAGCATCTCTATTATGACCACCATCTTCTGGTGAATAAGTGAAATTCATCTCTACTTCAACCCAATGAATTTGAAAAATATCCCTTTTTCGCATTATCTAGGAAATACTTTCACATCCCGTCATTAGAGTTCATGGAACTCATGAACTTTTGATTCTTGATTCACCTTATTTGGACTTCCATTTGAATACCAGATGATTCCCCTTATATCCATATTGCTTCATCCTCTTGAAAACCATGATTGATACTTTGAGTACAATCATCAGAAGATCATACTTAGTATTCTCGCAATATGAATCCACTGTACTCCATCTGTTGGACTGAATTTATCCAAAATCCTATTATAAAATCACTCAATAGTGATAGAGTATCTAGGTCATCACACCCCAACCCTACCCTATTATGTACTTTTATTTAATTTTTATTTATTTTGTATTTTTTGGGGCTTTATTAGATTTTGGGTGTTTTTGGACCTAAAGGAACTACAAATCAAAAAACCAAAGGTGGTTCACAGTGTGGCACATATGCCACACCGTGAAATTTTTAGGATAGAGACAGAGATCCCCTCTATAATTGAGGTTTTTTAGTTTGAACCTTGGGTTCAAACCACGAACCATTTTTTTCAATGAGTTTCGCGATGTGAACCGCTATGTCATGTTGTGAACCATGTTGTTTAGATTTAAAATTATCTTTTTTTAGTTTTAATCTAACTAAATTTTAGGGTAAATTACCCCTCTCATCCCTCATTTCTATTAAAATAGACGAGGAGTATGACCAATGAGGTTTTACATCATTATCATATTCATTTTTGATCTTAAAATATTTGATTTTGGGAAAATCTTTCAAGGTAAACCCCTTAATTCATCATCCTTTTCATTCTTCTTCCCTATTTATCTCATTTACTGTTGGTTTTACTTCTTCCCAAAACCATAAAATGATTTTGGGCTGATATTAGGGGTTTTAGATGGTTCTAATATGGTTATTTTGTTGTTTAAAGGTTTTAGGGGGCATTCTTTTTTCATGTTTGGGAATTCCCCTCCAAGGGAGATACATTTTGAATTGTTCTGACTCAATTTTCAATTGCCCGAGGTAGGTGTTTTTGTGGTATTCTTTTATTTAGAATGTCATTGTGTTCTTGATGTTTCCAAATTTATTATTTGTTAAATTATATTTATAAATGATACTTATAATTAATTCTAAAATATTTTTGAAGTGAATTATCAATTTGCATAAAGGTTTACTTGGAATTTAAAGTGATACTTGAAATTCCATGTATTGATAAAATGTTTCAGCAATTGTTTTATATAAAATGTGTAGTTTAAAAATGATTTAAATTTTTTTGGTTCACTGACCAAGATAAAGGGGGTTACATTTTAAGCTTTAAGGGGTTTAAAAAAAGAATTTGTTTCCTAAATAGTTTTCAAGGGTAGTTTCAAAGTAAATGTTTTATAAATTATTTTATAAATGGACTTTGAATTATTATAAATAGGATTGTCATCTTGAGTGGTCTTCAAAAAGGATTTTCTAACACCTTTAAATAGTTTTTGAAATGTATGGGTGTGTGAGACCCTCTTTAATCCCCTTTTACTTGTTTACATTATGATTGGTTCTTATTGTATGTGGAGATTGGGTGATGGATGAAAGATGATATTTCTTTTGAGGGTGTTGAAGGTGTGGTTAAGTTATTATTATGATTTTTGATGATTTTATTGATCACTATTATCATTTATCACCTTTACTTTTCTCTGGTCATGGGATCCTAGGTAACTAAGTGGAAATTCTAGATTTATGATACACTAGGTAGTCACACACTTATATTGTCCCCTAGTTATGTGGTAGGGCTAGTGGAGAGTGCGTAAAATTCTAGGCATGGTGAAAGCTAGTTGGGTGGCTTATGTTAGAATGCAACATAGGCTGGTAGTTGGTCCTAGTTTTATAAACTCTAGGACTATCTCATTTTAAGACCTAGGGTAGATCCCATGACACCCATTCTTTGGTTGGTGGTTTGACATAAGGGATTATATTATTATTATTTTAGATCCCCTTCTTGATTTACACATATGGAACCTATGGTTTTTTACTTTCTTTTTTCTTTAGTGATATTGTGGTGACATGTTGTCTGAGGTTTATTTATGCATTGTGAGTAGTTTTCTAAAGGATTTTGGAAATGGTTTTGAAGAATTTTTAAAATGGAAAATGGGTTATTTTATAGGACATGTGTGATTTTAAAGAAATATTTTTAATTTTTTTTATTTTTAACGAATTGGTTCATGTTGGTTTTCTTAAATGAACATGAGAGTTTATTAAAAAAGAAATATCTCATTATTTTATTTATTACAGCTGTGTTAGAAAAGCCTATTTTCATATTGTATCTCAAACTATCATAAATAAACTATTTTTGAAATAATCACATAAAATATTTGGTGAAATACTAATGGGATTTGTTTTCTCACACCCTACATACAACATTGTGTGTATCCAACCTTTCATGTTTTCCTTTTAGGCACATTTCATTTGGTTTCTAGTTTCTTTGGGAAAGATTGGGTTTGTTGGAATGAGGGCTGTTATTTTATAGAAATGGAGTATGGTTTGTGTTTGTTGTCAATAATCACTTGTACGATCAGGGAGATAACAAGTAAAGGGAACTTACAGTTCAAGCAGACAATAGTATTGAAGGTGTTGAAGTTTCCTAGTGTTTTCCAGTTTTTTGGGGTCTAAAATTTGGAAAATGGATTACATCACAAAAGTGGTTTTTTCTTGAAGGACATATGAAAATATGAAAAAGGCATGAGTTTCACAAATATGGGCTTCATGAATTGTGTTTTTTGAAGGATTAAAGTTTGTGGAAGTGTGCTCTATGATTATGAGAATTCAAGAATCAAGAAAGGTTGTTTTCTAGAATCAAATCTATATAAATATAGTAAAGGCATGGGTTTCATGAAGACATGGTTGAGGATCACAAAGATATAGAGCTTTATGAATAGAGATGGTGTTTTTGTGCGATTATGAGAAATGGAGCATCGCGACTCCGTGAAGTGTTGACGGAGAGCTTCACGACTACGCCAAATTTAATTAGAGAATTATTAAGGAAAGAGCTCCATGAAGATGTTTTTGATAGTTTTGAAAAACACATTGGAGGTGGTGAAGCTTTGCGAACAACTAATCCTTTAAATAATAGGCCACCCCTCTTCACTATGTGTAAACTTTTCAAAGAAAATCTAGAATCGCTCTGATTTTATGAAGAAAGGTGTTCTCCACGAAGTTGGTTTTCAATATGACATTGAGCATCACAAAAATACTACTCAAGTATTGATTGATTCTAATACCTCTAAGTAATGGTTGATTCGTGAAGATGGGGTATTCCATGTCGACTCAATGAGCTTAGCGAAGGAACTTCACAAAGGAGCTTTGCTAAAGGTAGTTTTTAAATATTATTTTTTCAGTGAACATGGACTTCAGTGTGCATCAACTTAGGTCTTTTGTGCAAGAAGAGTCATGTGGTAAGTCAGGGACAATGACTTTAATGCCAATGTATTGAAGTGACCTTCAAGTTGATAAACCGAGTTAGACTTCTCTCAAAGTAGTGAGCTTGGGGGATTCTTTAGGAGTGATTTGAAGGACGTAGTGAGCTATCCCTAAAGAATTGTAAAGGTAGTGTGCCTATCACATAGTGACCATGACCAAACTTTTGTAGTCCAAAACTAGTGAATATTAGTGGATTTTGGTATGACCGACACACTATCGACATATATTCCTTGGATATAGCCCTTAGTGGTGAACCAAATAAAATTATTGTCTACTGTCACTTTGCATGTGAATATTTTATTACTGATCATATCCATCATATAGGTTTAAACTGTTCCTACCAACATGGAAATAAGATCCATCAGTTTAAAAAAAGTTGACAGCTTGATTCACCCCTCCCCTCTCAGGGTGTCTTGGGGTCCTATAGGGTTGTTCAATTGTAGTAGTGGGATGTGGTTCGTGGATTATGGTTCATGAGGAGGATGTAGGTATATTTTTTTGGTTTTTATTTTGGTTTGTATTATTGTTTTTTATTACTTTATATATTGGATTTGTTTATGTGATGATTCTTATTTATTTATTTATTTCCAATTTATTATATTGGTGGTTATGTGATGTTTATTTATTTCTATTATTATACTCTAATCAGTCATATTTTCTACTTTATTATTTTTAAAACCATCCCAAGATTGTTTTTTTGATACTCATGTACTAGTTTCCAGCCCATGGGGATCAGAAATTCCTTTCGAGCCTAGTGAAAAGTCGGGTCGGGTGCTGGTTCAGGTGGCAGCTTGGGATGGTTCATTATAAATGGTATCATAGATTAGTCATTAGTGGGTATAGGTTCTTGAATATCCCTTTATGTTATATAGTATGAGTCAGGGTTGAGGGGAGATTAGGATTGTCATTGGGACTCAAGAGGTAAGTCTTGGATGGGTGCTTGATCACTACCCTATGGGAGGAAACTTGAGTAACCATGGGATTTTTGGGTTTGAGTATTTATTTTGAGTTAATTTTGGTTATTTTTTATGATATTGGGATCCCTGTTGAGTGCATCAGTGATTTTAGGGGATGAATTGAAGTTTGAGGGTGAAAATGGTGAAGGAATTGGGCTTTCATGGTTACTATTGCATGGTCTAGAATACCGTGTGGAGATTGTGTAGTTATTTTTGAACCATTCCAGTATAATTTTCATGGTAGGTGCATAGTTTTCTAGATCATGTAGCCAAATTATTAATATATTTGTTTCACCCCTATATTTTTTTCTTTGTTTCTCTTGTCCTTCAGACTGACTCAAGTTAGGTTCACCATCAATGTGAGAAAAATGAAAGGGGTTTTCATTATAGAATTTGATGTTATGGGATTTAAATTTGATTTATGATTGTGTTTTTTATGTGTGTTTGTATTTTGAAAGTTTATTTTATATTTGGGAAAATTGTTTTTGGGATGGTAAAGGAAATATTTTGGTTTTCCTTTGAAAACTTTTCTACTTTTATGGGATGTTTCAAAAGTTTATGGGGGTGTTTTCAATGCCATTTTTATTTTAAAATTAGGATTTTGATTAATTTTGAAATGAAAGTTGGGTCCTCATTTTAAAATGAGTTTTTTGAGAATTTATAAAATAAAATAATTATTTGAATGAAAATTTTATTTTGTTTATGATATTTTTTTTTCAATGGAAGTAATTTTTTTGAAAGGGGGTATGGTTTTTAATTTAAAATGATATATTTATAAAGGTGAATTTTTTCCAAAGTGGAGGAGTTGTGTTTTGAATAAATTCAGCAGAGGTTTTAAAAAAGGGTTGTGATTTTATTGGAATGTTTTACAAAATTTTGTAAAGGGTTATTTTTTATTTGAAATTTATTTGATTAGTTTTTGGGGTGTGAATTGATTTGGTTTTGTTCTATGATATTTAGAGTATGCTTCCCAGTGAGTCTACAAAGAAGTGTAGGAATTACATTCATTAGGATGAAATATAGGATGGTTTCCATCATATCTTAATATTGGTTCTCTCACTCACCAACTCTACCCAAACTTAGGATCGAGTGGTGGATCCAAATTCCCTCTAGTCCTTGGGTTTTATCAAAAACTTTCTAAATCATAGTGGACTTTGTTTGGACCATTGAGCGGTGGTGATTGAGTTGTCTTAGGATATTTTGTGTAAGTCTTCAGTTCATTTTATAACTTTGAGAATGTTTCATCTATGTGGCTGGTTGATTCATCATCAAAGGTTTTGGTGGGTTAGTGTGTTTGAAGAGGAGATCTCAGGAATGGATTTTTAGTTTTTGGGAAATATTTGTGTTTGAGGCCTTTCATTTTATATATGTTGTGCTTATTTAGTATTTTGAATTTAATTGAGTTTCTATGGTTATTATCTTATGGATAATGATAATTATCATTTGTGATATTTCTCTCTTTGTCTTATGGTTATGTTTTCTTGGATATTCTTGATTTTTCATGTGTGAAATGAGGTGAGGTTTTATTTTTCACATTCCTTATGGACTAGGGTAGTTTTAACTTGGGGTGTTTTTGGTTTTTACTTATGGTTGATATTTATGGAGGTTGGTTTCTTGAAATTCCAAACATCATAATACCTAGGGATCCATGCATAGGTGGCTAGGATCAGTGTTTATTTTAGTGATCACCTGAGTGTGATGGTTCTATTGTGGGTTTCTGTGAGATGGTACCCATGTGGAATAGGTCCTAGTTAACTATTTGGAGTAGTGTTACTTAGGTATAAAACCCATATTTTTTTATGAGTTCTATTATGGGATGATTTTTCTTTTAGAGTTTTTTATTTTGGTTCATTGATAGATGTTAAGCTCAGTGATAACTTGAGGATTCTCACGATTTTAGTAGAATTGATGTTCTAAGTAGTGTTTCATCTCAAGGTTCACGTCTTGTTTAGTTTATTATATTTTTTAATAATTATAAAATTATGGTAAGATCTATGTTAAGTTTATTTTGTCTCTTGAACTCTTCTTAGTGTCCATGGTAGTGGATCTTGCTGAGTGGTTTTATTAGGTATAGTTTTTTGAGTCCTTTTTAATAGAATATTCTTTGACCACATACTTTTTGGGGGTAGAATGTGACATAATTGGAATAATTATCACACCTTGAACTTACCCTCTTATGTATTTTTATTTATTTTTTGTTTATTTTGGAGTTCTTGGGGATTTCTTGGCTTTTGGTTGTTTTTGTACAAAAATTAACTATATAACATAAAAATACAGGTGGTTAATGGAATGACACACGTGTAACACCATGTAATGTTTGGGATAAATGCTAGCTTCCTTATGGAAATGAGTTTAACATCCTGAACTATGGGTTCTTTCCGAGAACCAGTTTTGTTGGAGAGGTTCATGATGTGAACCACTATGTCACACCATGAACCATTGTAGCACCCCTAGTTTAGTTATAGGATGGTTTTATAATTTATTTTTATGTTTTAGAATGTTATTGTTGATTTATGGAAGTTTTAGAGTGTTTTAAAAAGTTTTTAAGGCTTTATGGAGGGTGCATAGTTGGTTCACAGTTAGGGGAAACTATACGGTTCAACCATGTAACCATGCATGCATGTTTGGGGGTGTCTGGGTAGGCATATGGTTGACATATAGTTTAGATGAACTATATGGTAACCATGAATCCATGTCTAGTTTTTTTTACATTTTCAATTCATATGGTTTTCCAAAATGTGTGTTTCATTAAAATGTTCCAAAAAATATATTTTTGACCCAATTACTCCTAGAAATGATCATTCTTCCTCCTGTGGGTTTGGCTCTCGAACTAGAAGGTTCCTTTGGGTGATTTTTGTGGTTAATTTACTCCTATAGATTCTTATATTGGATTCTCATAGTGTTTAACTTGGAAATAAAATATAATAGCTCTTCTTATTCTTCGCCTCATTTCTTCACTCGTTTTTTCTTGGGGAAACCCTAGTATGGAACTGTTATGCCCAGATCTAGTGTTTATGGTTTATTTTGATGGTGATTTTGTATGGATCATCATAAGAGGTTTTATAGAGCCCCGATATGTAAGGAAATTATGTTATTTCATCTTTGTGACTTGGTACGAGGTAGGTCGATTCACTCTCTCTACTTTTCCTAGAACTTGAAGGATTGGTTGTTAAAAAGAACTGCTTCATTTTCCTAATAAAAACCCATGATGATTTTACTCATTTACTAAATGATATTTTTGTATGATAAATTGTTTTCAAATAAATATATGGGTGTTATAACTTTGCATGAAATGGATAATGTGAGTTCATGATGCATATTAGGGGCCTTGTTGGTATAGACTTGGCTCTCTACACTAGAGTCAGGGAACACTGAATTATACCACCAAGTGATGTCTTAGGACTAGAGGGATGGATACTACTCGTGAGTAGGAGTTTTCAATGGACATGTTTGTGGAAAGTGCATCTATTGGGCATTGTTATGGGTGTGTATGTATGCATGTCATGTGATATCTTCATGGTGTGAATTATTTTCACTGCTTATGTGTATATATATCTTGGAAAACAATTTTATATTGCTCTTTCTTGTTTTATATGAATTTTATATAACTTTTTTTATATTAGTGGTGTTTTTGTTAAGTCTAGGTGTTTTATTACTAAGTTTCTATACTCACCCTTTTTCATATGCACTTATAAATGTTATTTACCATGATTGAGGAAAGGGGAAGGTCTTTTACTTTTCTAGCAAAGCACCTTGATGTTGTGTTCATGTAATTTGGGGGATAGATCTTGGTGATGGTCTTGGAGTAGAGTTGGTCATGGTTCCACATTTATGCCTTTGCATCTTTTAGGTTTTTGTGTTTTTCATAGAGTTGTTAGTATTTATTTACTACTACAACTTTGATGATATTTCAGGTTTATATATTTTGTTGGATATTTAGTGCTCTTGTTTTTATACCATGAATCATGTTTATTTATGTTATAATTTTTTATTTTTTTCTTTTACATGTTTTTTCATATATGAGGATAAATCATTCCCCAATGATTACATATACCCTTGGAATTTATTTTTAGCCTTTTGCGGTCAGGGGACATCACCTAAAGTTAGTGAAAATTTGGTTCTTCCCAAGCCAATAGGTCAGGTCAGGATGTTATAAATAGAATCAGATAGGTACATTTCATTAATTGGGATAATAGAAAGGAATTATGATGTTTCATAACTTTAAATGTTTAGCATAAAATTATGTAGCTAACCTTTTATGATGATATTTAAGTTACGATGGTGGTTTTGGTGTTAAGAACTTCTAGGAATGTTTTCAACTCGTCATTATGTGTTTATATAATGACCATTTAGTATCATACATTAGTAAATAGGTATCCCAATAGGACTTCATTATTCATGTAATATTTGTTTGGTTATTCTTTGATAAATTTGAACATAGTCACTATTTTTATGGAATTGGTTTCTTATGCTTATGGAATAAATTAAATTTTTATAAGAAGTGGCTTCTAAAATATGGTAAATATAGTTTCTCTTTGTGTTGTGTGATAATTATTTATAGAATTGATTTTTTTCTTTACTTGTGTTTTATTGTTTAAAGGAAAATAAAATTGATATATAAATGGAAATTAAACTAGTAATTTATCGAATGAGAAGTAATAGATTATTGGTAATTGAAATATATGATAGTTTAAGAGAATGTTAATAATCCTAGAATCATTACTCAAAAGAAAAATTCAATGTTTATTGTCGTACTTACTTAAAATGTTGTTTCTATGTTTATATGGTAGAAAATCCTTACTCACGATTGAGTGTTTTTTCCTAACATTTTAATATCTTCATAACATACTTTGTGTTGATTTTTCAAATGATTTGGAAGTTAGTGCATAGTGACTATGATTAGACAAAGAGCATGCTAGAACATTGAGTTATTATTTCCTTAGTAAATTTTATGATAGGTTAAAAAGAATAACATGATGTTTTTATTCCATGTTATGTATGTATTAATCAAATAATGTCTAGTATAATGAGTAGAAAATAATTTAAATTTGGGAATATGTTAAAAATAATATAATACATTATAATTTTTAATCTACATTGCAATCCTTATGATTTTGAGGTTATTCATTATGAAAGAATGCTGTAATTTTTGATATAGAAATTTTGGTTGTTTAATTTGTTAATTAATTAATCATTCTTATTTAGTAACATAATGTATCATAAAAATTTTTAAACTTGGAATATAGTGAAATGAAATATGGTAGTACAATATAAGTCATATATACTTGTTTTCTTCTTTGTTGTAAATAATTTCACAAGGTTAATATTTTTAGCACATTAAGTGACTGGTCTTTGTCTTAAACTGGTTTATGGATCATGAGAAAATAGCAAATTTATTAACCTTTTCATGTATATGAAATGATCAGTGCATATTTATCATGTATTTCTTCATGGTTTTTTCATGATTTGGTTGTTGGTGTTTATGTGATCTGGTTTGATAAGCCATGTTATGATAAAAAAGTCATTTTTAAATTAAAGAATTTTATTGGCAGGTTTTGTTTTGTAAATGATTCTAAGATTTAAAACATGTTTTACAAAAGATTTTCTAGATCATTTTATGAAAATTTATAGGTATTTTGGGTTATAAAAAATATTTACAAACCCTTCTTTAAAAACCTTTCTTTAAATATAACTAGTGTAAAATAAGTACTGAAAAAGAAACATTTTCTTGTTTTTAAATCTAAAATCATATACCTTTTAGAAAGTTTTTTCTTACAACGTGGCATTATTTCATGCCAATTTTTAAAGAGATTTTATAAAAAGGATATAAAAATAATTTTACCAGCATTTTTATTTTATAAAGTATTTAAAATGTTTCTTTAAATGTATTTTTATAAAAGGAAGCATTGAATGAAAATATTATCATTGTTTTAGGAACTTTATATTCTTACATGTGGTTTTTGAGGCCATTACAACATAGTGAATGGGAAAATTGGAACCTTATGGTCAGATGATAAAATGGTAATTAATAATGTAAAATTCCTAGAAAATGTATTTTTGGATACTCCCTTGGTATACTTTTAGTATTGGTTGTGTTTTATGTGCTCGTTAGGCTTGTTATTCTTGTTATCCTGATTATCTTTTTGTGATTCTGTACTTGTTATGATTGTTATCCTGATTTTTCTTATGTCCTACTTTTCAAGATGGGTTGGTAATGATTGTTTTTTTATTTGGTAATATATATAATTCATGAAGAGGGATAATATGGTTTCATCAAGAAATTATGCCTCATGGGATGGACATTAAGAAATCTTGCGGGTAGTGGAATATTCTGGGATCTAGATTGGCCACCATGCTTAATTACCATTTAAATGGTCTATCTTGGGTGGAATTTTCTATCTTATAAGTTTATTTTATGTAACCTTGGGAATGACGTGGTTCCTTGAATCCAATGTCAAATCGATTGATATGCTGGGAAAGTCTCTCCACAATTATCTAGAGGAGTTGTTCATCCTTTCAGTGGGGTTATGACATGACTAAGACAAGTTTACCTAAGACAAGTTAGAACCATCCCTTTTCTATTTCCAACTTAACCATGGAAACTGACATTCTAGTTGGGGGGGTTTATTTGGTAATATTATTTGAATTCATTCATAAGAACCAACCATGGTTGATTTTTTAAATTAGGTATGGTTCTTCATGAGTAGTTTTAGGACTAGTAACCTCTTTTAAAGTTTTCTGTGGTATGTTCAAGAAGTGTTAACCTTGTATCATGTACTAATAATCCTCATATTTTAATGATACATAGTTCCCTTTGTGGTTTAGTTCTTATTAAATTTACCTTTTGGATCTGGTTAATATATGATTATAAGATACAACCTTCTATAAAAAGGGGAATCTGAAGAAATCATTAGTTTAGGGGGAAGTGTAAATAAACTTTGAGATTGTAGGGAAGTCTTGCTTACCTTACATAGAGTTTTCATAGGTTTTTAGTTATCCATATATTCCTTATATAGTCTAATTTGGAGCATTGTATCATCATCTACCTGAATTTTGGTTTTCAAAGTTGGGTTTTCATTATGTTCCAGTATTTTTAGTGAATGATCATGTGTTATTTGCTTATTCTTAGGGTTAAATAACTTCCACCTAAGTAAGTGGTAGAAGTTAGTTCTTTTATGGGTGGTACTATTAGATATTACTGAATATATTTATGGGGTTGTTTATTGGGTATCATTTCCTTCCTGATTTAATGCAATTCATATCATTATTTTTTTCATTATGGTTAGAGTGTGAGTGAAATTTTGGTTATGTGTTGTTTGTGCTCATATCACTCTTGTGATGATTGTTCCAATTGATTCTTTTTTTCTTTCTATCTTGGGATGGGTATGATAATATCATACTAGGTTGATTCATACATTTGGTTTTTATTATTATTGAAGAATCTTTGAGGAATGCTAGAGGCAACATACCTAATATGCTAGACCTATTGTTTGACCTTATGTCTTGACACTGCTAACTTCCAACTTTATTAGTGTTGTACCTCTCGTATCCCCTCGTGGTTTAATTTTCATGATCACAATCACTTTCATGTTTATCTAACTTTGTTTGAAGTGTTTTTGATTGAAAGGCACAAGGTTGCCAAGAAGTTGGCCCAAGAATGAACATCAAATGGACTGAAATTCAGTCCACCGGCCAACCGGTGTGATAGCACCGGCCAGCCGGTGGAACTAGCAGAGGGATTGCCCACTGCCAGGTTCCACCGGTCGACCGGTGGCTCTGTCACCGGTCGACCTGTGGCACCCAGCCCAAATAGTATTTGCTACTGTCTTGCCACCGGCCAGCCGGTGGCTCCTCCACCGGTCGACCAGTAGAGCCTGGATCAAGACTCTTCTTCTCTACCAAGGCACCGGCCAGCCGGTGGAGCTGTACCGGCCAGCCGGTAGCCCAGTCAAACTAGCCGTTGGGTTTGACCAGTCAACCCTCTTTTGGCCTCCAACGGCTCCGAAGACCTCTCCAACGGCTCCGAAGCCTCCCCAAGGGTTCCATTCCTATAAATAAAGGCCAAGGAAGCCCCGGACACCTACCGGAACTATTGTGAAGCCCACGGACATATTTTGCATCAATTGGCCAACCTCCGGCGACTTCCTCCAAGGGAACCCCAAGTGCTCCAACAACTTCCACATCCAAGGAGCTCCTTCAAAGAAGCTTGGAAGCATCCTTCAATATCTCCAATCATCAAAGGTGCCCAAGGCTTCTCCCAATTACGGTTTTTATTGTTTTATCTATTTTGAGTTTTAAAATTGGGTTTGTGCCTACAAACCCCAAACCCTTTTCTCATCCCCCTTTCTTTTGGGTTTCACACCACCATTAAGGTGTGAAGAGGTTTCTTCAAGCCTTTCCTTTTAAAAGGCTTGTGTTTCGGTGAGCTAGCCTTCACCCGTTAAAAAGGCTAGTGGGTTCTTGCTAAACCATTGAAAGCAAGTGGGTTCTTGCTTAACCACCAAAAGCAAGCTGTAATAGGTCCTAGTGCTACCTCAAAGCCTAGTGGGTTTCTTGCTAAAACCATTGAAAATCAAGCGGTAGGAATCTCTCAACGGTTGAGTTGGGAGCGGAGACGTAGGCCAGGTTTTTGGCCGAACTCCGTTATCAATTTTGTGTGTCTTGCCTCTTTATTTCCGCTGCACTTTACTTTGATTTTTAATTTGTTAATCAATTTTTTAAAAGGCAATTCACCCCCCCTCTTGCCATCATTCCCTTGCTTCTTCCGACCCAACAATTGGTATCAGAGGGAAATTTGAGTAATACCCTAACCCGGTTTCAAATTTAAGATCCATTAAGATGGCATCAACCTCTTTCGCCCCCGAGGGCCTCTCATTGGGTCGGGCTCCATTTTTTGATGGGACCGACTATAATTATTGGAAAACCCGCATGACCACCTTTCTTAGAAGTATAGGTTATCCCATATATAAAATTGTCATGCAAGGTTACACCCTCTCCTCTCCCGATGAATCCAAATGGACCCAAGCCGATATAAAAAATTTCGAGCTTGATGGCAAAGCCATGAACGCTCTACATTGCGGCCTTGACCGAAATGAGTTCAATCGAGTTTCCACTTGCACCTCCTCACATGAAATCTGGAAACTTTTGGAGGTTACCCATGAGGGAACCAACAAAGTAAAGGATACTCGATTGGACATGTACCGTCAGGATTTTGAGTCTTTCTCTATGCATTCAAATGAATCTATTTCTGAAATGTTTACTAGATTTACTGACGTGTGCAATGGAAGAAAGTCCCTTGGTGATGATGTTTCAGCTGAAGCAATGGTCAAGAAGATTCTATGGGTCCTTCCGAGCTCATGGGCACCAAAGGTGACGGCGATCCAAGAGGCTAAGGACGTCAAAAATATGCCGGTAGAAGAGCTCATCGGATCCCTTATGATGTACGAGATCACGATGAGGAGGCAAGCACAAAAGGAGGGAACCCCTATCAAAACTCCAAAGAACATCGCCCTCAAGGTTCAAAAAGAAGTAAGCTCCTCCTCATCATCCTCATCATCTTCATCTTCTTCGTCTTCAATCGGCGACTCGGAAATGGAGAATCTCGCCCGACAAATGCACAAATTTATGAAGAAGCACAAGAAGAAGAAATCCCGCAAGCATCGAAAGCAAGAACCCACCGCAAGATCCAAGCCCAAGGTAAAATGCTACGGGTGCGGCGAAAAGGGCCATTACAAGCCCGATTTCCCACTCAACAAAAAACGGGCCACGCAAAAGGAAAAAGGAAAGAAGAAGGTCCTCAAGGCGACATGGAGTGACACCTCATCCTCCTCCTCCTCCTCCTCGAGCGACCAAGGTACAAAATGCCTAATGGCATTCCATGAGGTAACATCATCCGACTCCTCCTCTTGTTCTTCAAATTCCAATTCTTTAAATCATTTATCTTATGAAGAACTCTCACATGCTAGAGACCAACTTGAAAATGGTTTTCATGAACTCTCTTCAAAATTTGTTGCTTTAAAAAAGTCTTTCAAAAAACTTTCCTCCGAAAAAGACCAACTTCTCAAAGAGAAGGAGGAACTCTCCCTCAAAATCCAAAATTTTCCAAATGTTGATTCTATGGAATCAACCATCAAAAACCTTAGGGAATCCTTAGCCAAGTTCACCCAAGGTGAACAAAATTTGTCCAAACTCTTAGGTTCTCAACGAGTATCTAGAACCACCAATGGACTTGGCTACACCAACCAAGCTTCCTCCTCCCATGCACCCACTATTTTTGTAAGGGGGAGCTCTAGTAATAAATTTTGTAATTATTGTAAGAAACCCGGGCACATGATATATGAATGTAATTGCAAAAACGCCCGGTATGGTAGGCCCAAATCGATTTTTTATTCGGATGAATTCTATAGGAGAAGACCCGCTACAAGGCAAGTGTGGATTGAAAAATCCCTCTTAGCGAGTCTCTCCGGGCCTAAAATTGTCTCTTTTCAAAATCCCTCTCCCCGGTGATTTATTGATTTTATTTAGGGGGAGTTAGGTTTGTTTAAGCCTTTGTTTTCATTTAATTCAAACTTCCAATTTCAATTCTTGGTTTCAATTTTTTCAATTCAAAATTCTCTATTCAATTTTTGATTCAAAACTTTCAATTCAAATTTCATTTGGTTTAAAAATCTCTATCTTGTTTTTCAAAGAATTTCCCTCAATCAAGTTTTATGCCCCGTTCTATTTTGATAATCACAAAGGGGGAGAAATTCCTTGATTGATTGGGGGAGAGTCTTCTCTATCATGCTTTGATTTATTTTCAAATTATCCTTTAAGAATGTCTTTAATTTCAGTATTTTACTTTGATTGTTTCGGTGATTGTGATCATCAAAATAGGGGGAGATTGTTGTACCTCTCGTATCCCCTCGTGGTTTAATTTTCATGATCACAATCACTTTCATGTTTATCTAACTTTGTTTGAAGTGTTTTTGATTGAAAGGCACAAGGTTGCCAAGAAGTTGGCCCAAGAATGAACATCAAATGGACTGAAATTCAGTCCACCGGCCAACCGGTGTGATAGCACCGGCCAGCCGGTGGAACTAGCAGAGGGATTGCCCACTGCCAGGTTCCACCGGTCGACCGGTGGCTCTGTCACCGGTCGACCTGTGGCACCCAGCCCAAATAGTATTTGCTACTGTCTTGCCACCGGCCAGCCGGTGGCTCCTCCACCGGTCGACCGGTAGAGCCTGGATCAAGACTCTTCTTCTCTACCAAGGCACCGGCCAGCCGGTGGAGCTGTACCGGCCAGCCGGTAGCCCAGTCAAACTAGCCGTTGGGTTTGACCAGTCAACCCTCTTTTGGCCTCCAACGGCTCCGAAGACCTCTCCAACGGCTCCGAAGCCTCCCCAAGGGTTCCATTCCTATAAATAAAGGCCAAGGAAGCCCCGTAAACCTACCGGAACTATTGTGAAGCCCGCGGACATATTTTGCATCAATTGGCCAACCTCCGGCGACTTCCTCCAAGGGAACCCCAAGTGCTCCAACAACTTCCACATCCAAGGATCTCCTTCAAAGAAGCTTGGAAGCAGCCTTCAACATCTCCAATCATCAAAGGTGCCCAAGGCTTCTCCCAATTACGGTTTTTATTGTTTTATCTATTTTGAGTTTTAAAATTGGGTTTGTGCCTACAAACCCCAAACCCTTTTCTCATCCCCCTTTCTTTTGGGTTTCACACCACCATTAAGGTGTGAAGAGGTTTCTTCAAGCCTTTCCTTTTAAAAGGCTTGTGTTTCGGTGAGCTAGCCTTCACCCGTTAAAAAGGCTAGTGGGTTCTTGCTAAACCATTGAAAGCAAGTGGGTTCTTGCTTAACCACCAAAAGCAAGCTGTAATAGGTCCTAGTGCTACCTCAAAGCCTAGTGGGTTTCTTGCTAAAACCATTGAAAAGCAAGCGGTAGGAATCTCTCAACGGTTGAGTTGGGAGCGGAGACGTAGGCCAGGTTTTTGGCCGAACTCCGTTATCAATTTTGTGTGTCTTGCCTCTTTATTTCCGCTGCACTTTACTTTGATTTTTAATTTGTTAATCAATTTTTTAAAAGGCAATTCACCCCCCCTCTTGCCATCATTCCCTTGCTTCTTCCGACCCAACAATTAGGATGGAAACTATAATTGTGGGGATAATTAATAACCTTTGGTTCAGTTATATGCTAATTTTATAGTTCATTTTTAAGTTTTAAAAAGTTAGAGTTGGTTTCAGGAAGTTCTGGAGAGTTTTCAAAAGTTTTGGAGGATTTATGGTCAGCACACGGTTGGTTCATAGTTAGGGGAAACCGTTTAGTTCTCCTGGGTAACCACATAGGTGTGTTTGGAGGTTTTTGGGTAGGTTCATGGTTTAGATGAATCATGCGGTAACTATGAAACCATGCCTGGTCTTCAAATAGCACTGATTATCATGGGTCGTTCATGGTTTTCCAAACCATGTACATCATTAAAGTGTTCCAAAAATTATATTTTTATCCGTAATTCCCCATAAAAATGTTAATTCTTCCTCATGTGGAAATATCTCTAAAACCATAGTGCTTATTTGGGTGATTAGGTTAATTTTCTCCCATAGCATATTATATTGGATTCTTGGAGTGTTCTACCTAGAAATCAAAGGTAAGGACTCTGGTTCTTATTCTCTTCATTTTATCTCACATTTTTTATTAGGGAAAAAATATATTATGGGGATATTATACCTAGATCTAGTGGTTATGGTTTTTAGGGGATTTTGTTATAGATCATCCTAGGAGGGTTTCTAGAGACCTGATCTATGAGGGGATGATTTGATTCTATGTTGGAAATTTGGTTCAAGGTTGGTCACTTATCTCTCTCCAATTTTCCTAGAACTATAAGGTTTTGTTTTCAAAACAACTATTGTGTTTCCTTGATAAAAACCCATGATGATTCTCCTCATTTTTTAGCTTTGAAACTATGAATTATAGGATTTCCCACAACATTTTTGATGAAATTTTTGAATGAGAAATGGTTTTCCAAGAAATTTATGGGTGTGAGAAATTTTCATGACATGGATGAATGGGTTCATGATTCATATTAGTGTACTTGTTTTTATATACTAGACTACCTATGTTGAAGTTAGGGAACATTGTATTATACCATCAAGAAATGGATTGGGACCAAAGGGATGAATACCACTTGAGACTAGGACTATTTAGTGGAAATGTTTGTGGAAAGTGAATTGGTTAGGCATTGGTATGGGTATGTGTGTATATAATATGGGAGAAATTTATGGTGTGAATTATTTTCAATACTTATGTATATTTATATATTATAAAATTATTTTTTATAACTCTCTCTCAGTTTTTATATGAAATTTTATTTAATGTGTTCTTGTATTAGTGGCATGTGTGGGAAATTTAGGGTTTTCCTATAAGGTTTTTATAACAACTCCCTAAATATTCACTTAGGTGAATATGCATATACTGATGACCGTGATACAAAAAATGGGAATGTATCATACTTTTCTAGAAGAGTAACTTGATGTTGTGGTTGTGTCCTTTTGGAGTTGGATCTTGGTGATGGTGTTGTGGTGGAGTCGATCATGGTTCCACATCAGTGCCTTCATGTCTTTCAGGTCATAGAGTTTTTCATAGACTTGTTGGTGTCTATTTACTGCTATGACTCTGAAGATGTTTCTAGTTTATTTTTCTTTTTGTATTTGTATTTGTTGGTCTTGTTTTTATATCATGAATCATGTTTATTTATGTTATATTGTTTTAGTTTTTCTGTTACTGGTTGTGTCACATCTAAGGGGAAATTATCCCACAATGATTACATATATCCTTGGAATTTATTGTCAGTATTTAGTGTCTAGGGGATTTCACCTAAGTTTAGTGGAATTTATATTCTTCCCAAGCCAATGGGTCAGGTCAGGATGTTAAAACCATGTTGTCCAACATTAAAATTTTCATTTTCCAAGTTTTCCACTAACCCAATTTTAGGGGAAATAAAATCCCTTGCCCTCATTTACATTTGACTTGTTAGGACCAAAAGGGGCTTAGATATCCTCAGGGGAGGTGAATTAGGGTATGAATATTCTTTATAAAATTATCTCTACCCCACTAGATCTTGACCTATTTACTATGAGGGTCACTTATTTTAGTCTTTAGTGTTTATATTTATCTCATACTTTCCAAATTTATCTAATTATGATGCTCTAAAATAAATCATGAAAGCAAGTAAAATGATAAATATATTTTTACTTGGTTCACCACTATGGTATTTTCCAAGGAACATGAATCCAATAGTGTGTTAGTGTACCAAAATCACTATGCTAACTACTTTTTGGTTTAGGATAGGTCACTCATTCCTAGGATCACTTCTCTTACAAAGTTTGGGGCAGATACACTATCTCCTCAAGATCACTTCCCTCATAATTCCCTCTCATTCTCACTACTTTATAATGAAAAAAATTGGAATACAGGATAAAAAAAATATATTATATTATTAATAGTTTCACTGAATGTAATATAGGTTCATCTGAAAATTACATGATCCTTAACAACATTGATGTGAAAATCCACTTGAGCATCACCTATCCATGAGATATCATAGAAACTCTTAACTTTGTATAGTTCTTAGAGAGATGTAAGTATTCCTCTTTTTGGAATGATTCTAGAAATCAATTCACTTGCTGGTATACAACACCACCTTATTCCTTTCACTTCCTCATATGTAGCAGTGAATAAAATCCTTTTACAAGTATTTTTGAATAGTGTGGATCCTCTGTATTCTTCTTATTATTCAGAATTCAGATATTACCATAGTATTGTTCACAGGGTAACCTTGACATGTATCTCATTATGTGAGAGCCTGACATGTAACCCTTATTCAAGAACCCTTCACAATACCCCTTCATGAGACCTTGTTCAGTTTATGTAGAATGTGCATGTGACTTTGACATGAGTCTTTATTCTGCTCACATGAATCATGTGACTCCAGTGCAAGTCCTTATACTTCTCGCACTAATCGTGTGACTTTGGCAGGTCTTCCTATGCATGAAAACACCGATCAAATAATTTCATTAAACTTACACACAATCACCTGATCTCCTTAACTTTATGACAAATCCCTTATGCATTTATTCTTACATGACTCATGGGGTCACGTAACCTCCTTCTCTTCACACAAACCACTTACTCAAATTCAATTGTATAAAATACTTTGCTTCATGCAAATCCCACCTTCATTATTTTTTTCAAATAAAACCACTTAATAAAACTTCTTTACATATTAAGGGTGAGTTAAGGGGTATTTATAGGAATAAATCCACCAACTTAACTTCAAAAATCATGAAAAACCATACGTCCCACTACCTCAATAAACTTAAAATCAGCCTTACACACTTCACGTGATTAGTTCTAACATTCATGTTTGACCTCCATGACATGTCTCATGTCACAAACCCTTCCACTTTTTTTAGTGTAATTATACTATACACTTAATGTAATCATTTATTTATTTCACGATCGACCTATATTGGCATGTCGCATGTCACAAGTACTTCACGTGATCACCTTTGGCTTACACGATTGGCCTCTATTAGCATGTCACATGTCACAAGTTCTTCTACCTTGTTTAACATCATTATCTTTAGGTGCATTGCATGTGTTCATCATGAGATCCATTAACAGTCATGTGGTCATGTGTTTTCGAGTGACTGCAAGATCAATCCTTCATTTACATCATATCTTGCTTCAGGTGGTTCATGTTACTCCTTCACATGATCGGTTTTATTTCATGTGATCATGTGATCTCCTTCGACTCTCTTGATTGCAAGAATTCCAATCATTTATTTATTGAAAATGGTCATGAGATATATCATCCTTGGACAGTCATCCACACTCTGCATGATACTTTAGTACTTACAAAATCCATGTGATCCTTTAGGACTTACATGCTCCATATGATCCTTTTCAAATTACGCGCTTTCATGTGATCCTTTAGAACTTAAGAACTCTGCATGATCCTTTGACACTTTCACACTCTACATGATACTATAAAAAATAGCCTTCATCAACAACATCAAAATTTTTCAACAAACACAATCAACCTTAAAACATCATCTAGAGGGATTTTTGAAAATAATCTCCACCTTTGAGTTTGTTGAAAACACTTTTAAACTTAAAGAACAAACTTATTGACAAGTCATGAACATAAAAAACCATTTTTCTTGTGCAACCCCATATAGTGATCAAGGAATTCCTCAACATGTACTCTAAGACCACACAAGTCAATATCGGTGTGAGAAAAAATAGTATCATAAAAAGTTCATTGATGAATCACTTCATACTTGATCCTATCTTTGGAAACCTTCTCTATACCAAAAGATAAAGCATGCTCAGTCCATAAAATCACTTCTTAACTAGCATATGTTAACTACTAGAATAATAAACCCAAAGGTAACTCCTTTTCACAATTTTTCTTGGTTTAAAGACCATCTTTAGCATCACCATATTTAAAAATTCCCCTATTTTGCTACTCCCCCTATCATCTTCTCCCCTTTCTTTATCCCTTCTTTCTAATCAATAAATTTTCTTTCCCTTTTTCAATGAACCCAAAGGTCACTCATTTGTATTTTGAAACATGATAAAGAAAACATATCATCACATAGGGGAAAATACACCATTCTTTGGGGAGAGGGGGCCACACATTCACATTGTTCAAATGTAGGGAGTCAACTGAGCTCAAAGATCTAATCGATGTTGTTAAAACACTTATTTGGGTAAATCCTTAATCAAGATGTCTACAAGCTATAGTTCAGTAGGCACATAATCCAGCTCCATAAGGACATGATCCACTTTATCCTTGATAAAGTGATATTTGATTTAAATTTGATTCACCCTTGAGTGATGGACAGGATTTTTGCTATGTTTTATAAAACTATAATTATCACAATGGATACTGATCAGATACATCACTTCAATATCCCTATTTATCATATAATTACATAGGGGGTTCATTTATATGTGACTTTACTCCCCCTTAATCAATGATCTATGTGAATTATCTTCACAATAATCTAAAAAATCTGGAGGGATCACACATTATTCTTCCTACTATTGAAATACATATAAAGAGAGATTTTACCCCCTTTTCCCATAAACTTATTATTATACCATGTGACACCATAGGATGATATTTTAAGACCACCTGGATATATCAACTATTTTCAATTTCACCTTTGACTCCATTTATCAACTTATGATTGAAACTTTTTTTTTCACTTTTCAAGCTCAGTGTCATATTATTCTTTATAGTTTTACACTAATGAGATATTTTCAATAAGTGAAATTACCACTTATCATTTAGTTATTTATAGATCCTCTAAGAATATCAATTCAAAACTTTTTTTAGGAAACTAGAGTTCAATCCAATAAACACCAACATTTCCCCTGTCCCTCACTTACTTATATGGATGCTAACAACATTACTTTATTATATTCTTCAATGGAATATCTTGTTATATGAAGTTATATTACTTAGAGAGTTTTTCACCATATATTCCTAAAAACCATCATATTTAGACTGATATATATTATTAATACTAATTGTTGAGATAAATTTAGATGTTGAATTACTCTTCATAACATGGAGACTATATTTTTGGAAATGCTATTGACTTTCTCTAGTAGCTTCTTGGTATACTAAAAATAATCAATTGATACAAAATTTTTAGAAAATAATACAATAACATAAAATACATGAATAATTTTGCTTCTCCACCAACCTGTCTTCTCTCAGTGGACAATTTAACTAAGGCTTGATACCAATGGTTGAATATTCAATGTGACTTGGAAATAATGGATTATTCAAATATAGATTTGATAGATCTTAAATTTCATATTAGCCCCTTCATCGTATAATCTTCTTTTTCCAAAACACACAACTTCAAAATATAAATTTGAAAAATAGAGTTGTAGTGTAACACCACTTGTTGAATCTGAAACTATATGGGAATTTCAAGAGTGCTGATTCTTCTTGTCACATGTATCTCCATTCAACTTATGTACCTATTCCCTTTCAACACAAAAACCCCATGGATCATATCTCTCTCTTAATCACGTACCAATTCAAACACATATTATAAATAGTTAAGTGCACATGGAGAGGGGTATTTTTGGAATCTTAAATAAGAGGATTGTAGTTGATCCTAATGGACCAACCTTTTAATTTTTTCTTACAAAACATTGTACTATTTTTCTACCTATTTCAACTGCCCAACCAAATTTAGCTATTCTAGCCATATAAATAGACATTCTTTACTTGTATGATCAACATTCATCTGATATTTTTCTATAGGATTATTCATTTTCACAACACGAGGTTTCAACTCACCAGTAAAAATTTATTTCCTTGATGCTACACCTATACACCATTTTTCTTGATTATTTATTCAAGAAAGAATATTTACACTAGTTGGATACTCTTGATTCTTCCTTCATTGGATATAACTTTCTCTTACCAACACTTCTTGGATTTTGGTATAAAATGTGAATTTGTTGAGGCATTATTTATTCATTTTTCTCTTATAAGTTATAGATTTTACCTCTTCCTTTATTACCAGGGTGAGTCTTTCATTGAACATACATTCTTCTTACTCATAGTTGGAGTATCTCATCCTTTTTCTTCCAGGTCTATTCACATTATTTCTAAGAGAATTGTTGTGAGTTTAGTTGAGGAGGTTCTTAGTACAATTTGTTTTTGATATATTTATGTTTCCTTCAAGATTATACACCAATTTCTTAACTTTGTAGGTTATCCTCCAATATAGGCTTTCTCCTCATATACCACCAGAGTTGGGGATCTCCTTTTAGGTTCTTTTGACTTCCCTTATTTCTTCCAACAGTAATATCTTGCCAAAGGCCCATGATTATCACATATAAAACACCTCCTATTAAAAACATACCTCACGTCACCATTTATTGGTTGAGATGTTGGTGTAGTCGAAGTTCTTATTTTAACATGGAGTCCCCAAGCTTCTTAACACATAATCACGATGCGTCCTTGTCTTCCAAAATAGTATAATTTCATGGATACTTTCTTCTTAAATATTTTTATTTGATAATTTTTAATAATCTTATGCTTATTCTTAAATTTAGAAATATTTTTGACTTCACAACATGAAATATTTTCCAAATCCTAAAAACAATTGAAATATAACCCTGAATCCCATAGAAATAGCACATGTTGTCAATATTTCCCAAAAATCCTTTTTAGATGTATTTCCAACACCTATATAATTTTATCTATATTTTTAACTATTCACATCTCTCTTCCTATCATGTATAGAAGAGGGTTTATCATAGCCAATACTAGATTTTCCAAAACTTCATGGCCTTTGGGATGGAACAATTATTTTATATTTTTCCTCTAAAATAACATATTTTATTTTTCATTTCATTACTATAGGATAAAGGATAGTCAAATAATAAATGGAAATCATCCTTCAATTTAGGCTTGTATTTGGAATTAGATTACTCCACTTCTTTCTTGACTGATTCTAGATCTTCTCCCAATAGTTGAATATTCTTCTCCCTTGATTCAAGTTGAGTATTAAGTTATCACTTGAGAGTCTTACCACTAGTTATATCATCTTCCAAATTCCTAGGAGAGATTATACTCCATGTTAATTTTCTCTATTTTATAATTCACCCGAGTAATAAAAACTTTAAAACATGCCTTCTCTTGGACTAGTTCTGATAGGTATGTAGTAATATCATCATTTATGGATTCTAAATTCTGAATTTATTTTAATTTTAGATCTCTTCCCTTATCATTATTTTTTATTTTTTCCATCTCTGTGGAATTCACTTTTAGTTCTTTATATTGGGAATTTTTATTCTCCCTTAGATCAGTGTACACTTCAACAAGACTTTTATTTAAACCTTTTAGCTTGATAACTTGAATTTCATTCACTTGGATCCAAATATATTGAGATTTATTTTCTTATCTTAATTTACAATCTATTTCATTTTTCACTTGGAAAAATTCTACCATTTTATTTCTTAAAGTTTATTCATCATCAATAGTTTCACCATCCCTTGGAATGTCAAGTTCTTCAATCATTCCTATAGCACTATTAAATGAGTAAACAGTTTCACAATCTTATTCATCCAAACATTTCTTTATTATATTATTGGGTTCCTTAAATTGAACCACACTATTTCTATAGACACTTAAAAATTGAGTAATTCCACTAATATTCATTTTTTTCTTTGAAGTTCATCCATTTTCCATGGTACACTAAAAACAGAGCAAACTGAAACTTCAACTTTGAAAATCAAATGGACCAAGAAAAATACAATTAAAGGAACCTACCCTATGAGATTATTTTTTAGTCCCAAAAGGGGATTAAATTCCCTGATGGGGGTGAATTAGGGTAAGTATATTATTTACAAAATTCTTCCTTCCCCACTAGATATTGACCTCTTTATTATGAGGTTCACTTATTTTACTCTTTAGCATTGATATTGATCTTATAATTACCAAATTTATTTGATGATGATGTACTTAAATTAAATCATAAAATAATTCACAAGGGTACATAGGTTTTTACTTGGTTCAACACTATGAGCTAGTCTAAGGAGCATGTTTCCAATATTGTGTTAGTTCACCAAAATCACCAATATCGTTGCTTTTTGGTTTAGGAAAAGTTACTCCTTCCGAGGCTCACTGCCCTTAAAATTTTTGGGGTGGATGCACTTTGTCCCCATAATAACTTCCCTCAAACTTCCCTCTTATTATCACTACTATATAAGGAATTGTTTTGGCACACAGGAAAAATAACAATATCATCCATTGTTTAGAGTTGCACTGAATTTAAGATAGGCGCCTTTGAACTTCAAATTATTTTTTATAGACTTGATGTTAACATCCCCTTGAGCATCACCTTTCCATTAGAGATCATGAAAACTCCTCTTAGTTTTGGAAATTCCTTTAAGTGATTCTAAGTATTCCAATTTTTAGAATGATTCTAGAAATCACTTCACTTGCTGGTATGAAACACCAACTTCTTCCTTTCACTACCTTAGATGAAATAGTGAATAAACTCATTCTAAAATTATTTTCGAATGGTCCAAACCCTCTATATTCTTATTATAAATAATTAAAATATCATAATAGTATTATTCACAGGTTAACCTCAGCATGTAACTCCTTACGTGAAACCTTGACATGAAACCCTTTCATGAGACCCCTTTGCAAGACCCCTTCATGAGCCCTTGTTCGGTTTGCATGGATCACATGACTCTGAAATGAGTCTTTGTTTGGATCATGAAGATCATGTGACTCTGGTGTGATTCCTTATTCTTCTCATACATATCACATGACTTTTATGGGTTTTCATATACATGAAAAATATTCAGTACATAATCCCCTTACACTTTCATATAATCATGTGATCTACTTCACTTCATATAAAACCTATTATGTGTTTCTTCTCACATGAATCATGTGGTTGTGTAACCTACTACTCTTCATGTGAACCATTTATGAGAATTCAATCATGTAAACTCCTTCACTTCATATGAAATACCTCCTTCATGTTTTTCTTAAAATAAAACTACTTGATAAAACTTCTTGAACTCTAAAGGATAGGTTAAGGGGAATTTATAAGCATAAATGAACAACCTTAACTCCAAAAATCATAGAAAGTATTCCATTAAACTACCTCAAAAAACTTAGCACCGACCTTATGCATCTTGTGTGATCAGTTTTGGATTTTTTGATCGACCTCCTTAATATGTCAGATGTTGCAAGACCTTTATCCATTTTCAGTTTCATTATATTACATTATTTTCATAATCAGTTTAGATTTTGTGAATAAATTATATTAGCTGGTCTCATTACATAAGTGCTTCATGTGATCACCTCTGACTTACACAATCGACCTCTATTATCATGTCACATGTTGCAAGGGATTATTCCTTGGCCTGTTTCATTGTCTTTAGGTGCATCACATGTTTCTATTTTGAGATCCATTTATATTCATGAGGTTACATGTCTTTGAGTGACTATAAGATGACTCTTTCATTTATATCCTATCTTCCTTCATACACTTCATGTGACTCCTTCACATGATCACTTTTACTTCTTGAGATCACATGATCTCCTTCGACTCTCATGATCATAAGACTTCTAATAATTTCTTGATTCTGAATAACCATGAGATGTGTTCTCCTTGTATGGTCATCTACACTTCTCATGATCTTTATAACTTACATGATCCATTTGATCCTTTAGGACTTACATGATTTCACATGATTCTTTTTCACCTAAGTGATCTATGTGATCCTTTAGGACTTATGTGCTCCACATGATCCTTTAAGGATTATGTACTTCTAGGTGATACTTTTTCACTTAATCACTCTATGTGATCCTTTGACACTTTTATGCTCCATGTGATCCTCTAACAAACAACCTTCATCAACAACATCAAACCTTTTCACCAAACACAACCAGCCTTAAAACACCATCATGAGGGGTTTTTTCCAACACATCTAGAGGGGTCGCATGAACTATGGGATTCTCACTCCTTAACCTATATATTATTGAGATTCCATGTTTCAATTTTGGGTGAATCTCACAAGTTAAACCCCTTTTTTCCTCTTCCTCTTCCTTCTTCTTCCCTATTTCTATCATTTACTCTCGGTTTCAATTATTTATAAAACCTTAGAAGGTAGTTGGGCCAAGATTGGGGGTTTAGGATTGTTCTACTATGGGTCTTTTGTTGTTTAAATATTTCAAGTTTCATTATCTTGAGTGTTTAAGAATTCTTGGCCAATGGTGACATATTTTGAATCATTCCAGCTTGATTGTCGATTGCCTGAGGTATGTGTTTTTGTGATCTTATTTTATTTATAATGGAATTATGTGTTTGAGGATTTGAAATGTCTTGTTTGTTAAATTATATTTATAAATGATAGTTATAATGAATTTTAATTTTTTTAAGTGAATTTTCAATTGGCACAAAGGTTTACTTGGTATTTCAAGTGATACTTGAAATTACAAGGATTGATAAAATGTTTCAACAATTGTTTTAATTAAAATGTGGGGTTTAAAAATGTTTTGGATCCATTTGAATCATTATAAAAGACAAAGGTGGTGACCTTTTAATCTTTGAGGGGTTTTTATAAAAAGTGGAGTTGTTTCCTAAATTTTTTTATGTTAGTTTCAAATGTAATTTTTTAATAATTTTTTATAAATATAATTTAAATTATTATTAAGAGGCTTGTTATCCTAGTTGGTTTTCAATAAGGCCCTTTTAGAACCTTTAAATAGTTTTTGAAATGTGTGGGTGTGTGAGACCCTCTAAAATACCCTTTAACTGGTTTCCTTTATGGGTGGTGCTTATTGTATGTGGAGACTGGGTGATGAATGAAAGGGGTTGTTTCTTGTGATAGTACTGGAGGTGAGGGCGAGGTATTATTATGCTCTATGATACTTTTATTGATCACTATTATCATTTATCACATTCATTTTTCTTTGGTCATGGTAACCTGGGTAACTATGTGGTAAGTCTAGATTTATGATACACTAAATAGTCACACACTTCTAGTGTCTCCCTAGTTATGTGATAAGGTTAGTGGGGAGTGACCCTAATTTCATGATAGGTGTAAGCTAGTAAAATGGATTAAGTTATGACACAAAATGGGTAAAAAATGGTCCAAGTTTGGAAAACTCAAGTACTATCTCACTTTAGGGCCTAGGGTAGAGTTCATGACACTCATTATTTGGTCGATTGTTTATCATAGTATATTCTCATCATCTTCTTTTTGATCACCTTATCGATTGAAACATATGGAACCTATAATTGTTTGTGTTCTTTATGTTTTAGTGATATTGTGGTTCTATATTATATAATGTTTATCTATTCAATGTGATTTGGTTTTCTAAAGGATTTTGGAAATGGTTTCAAAGAATGTTTAAAATGAAAAAATGGGTTATTTTATATAGTGCATGTGATTTTAAAGAAATGTTTTAAAAGTGTTTATTTTGAATGGATTGGTTCATGTTGGTTTTATTAAAGGAAATGGTTTTTTATTAAAAAAGGAAAATTTTCATTGTTTCATTCATTAAACCTATGTTAGAAAACCCTATTTTCATATGGTATTTAAAACTAGTATAAATGAACTTTATTTTTAAAATAACCGTATAAAATATTTGGTGAAATCCTATTGTGCATTTTTTTTCTCACACCCTGCATCCCCCATTGGGTGTATGAAGCCTTTAATGTTTTCTTTTTAGGTGCCTTGGATTTGGTATCAAGTTTATTTGGGAATGTTTAGGTTGTATAGCTTCATAATGGTATGTGGTGAGCAGATCATGGGTCACAAGGAGGCCATTAGTAGAAGTTATTTTGGTTTGTATTTTGAATTGTATCTTTGTTGGTTCCTTATTTGGTTATTGGATTTTTTATGTAATGATGTTTGTTTGTTTATTATAAGAAGATTATGTTGGTTGGTTATGTGATGTTTATTTATTTTTGTTGTTATACTCCGATTGGTAATTTAATTTATGTTTGATTATTGGGTAAACAATTCCCAAGATTGTTCTTTGATGGTGAGGAACTAGTTTACAGCCCATGGGAATCAAGAACTCCCTTAGAGCCTAGTGGCGAGTCAAGTCTGGTGCTAGTTCAGGTGGAGGACCAAGCTAGTTCATTACCTAGTGAATGTACTGCTACTAAGATTCTGGTAAAATCACCATCCAACTACCTTCATCCGGTGACTTGACATCCTAGGGCTCCAATTTAACTTCTGATCAACCCACACTTGTTGTTTCCACATAACTAACTTATTTACCTACTAAAATTATAGTGAACCAAATTCATCCACTTGAACCTAGATATCCATGGTACCAGTGTACTATTCTCCATATGGTATTCCCTAAGCTACTTCTATTGAATGAAATTTTGGATCCCTGAAACTTGACCCAGAAAATAGTTCTCATACCAAACCCTAAAAGTGACCAAATTCTTCATTAATTAATAAACCTAATTATACCATTCTAGTTAATTAATTAATTAATCAAATGAAACCACCTAAATAATACTACCTATGAAACAAATACGACCTTACCATAACAACTTAATGATATTAACTTAAAATATAATTAATGAAATCACACATATTCTATTGTTTTGAGTGAGTAACTCAGGGTGGGGGTGAATTGAGTACCCAATAAAATTTTCTGTTCAAAATTGTTTGAAAATATTCCCCCAATTAATTTAAAAATTTCCCAGTTAACCAAAATAGAAGATCATTATAAATTATAATATTTCAATATATTTATTAGAAGATTGATTAGTTCTTGTATAAAATAATATACAATATTACTCAATCCTTTGAAATCAATTTACTTAACCAAAATATTATAAAAACACTAAATAAGGTTAACTATCAAAGTAATACTTTTGTTTACAGTTCAAAAACAATTTTTACTTTTAAATAATAAATTTAAGGTAAAAATAAATAAAATAAGAAGAGGAAATTTGAATACAAGATGATCAATTTTAAGTTGATAATTAGTCCTCTCCACTTGGTGATCACCATCCACCGGGTAGTTTATATAAATAAATAGTTTGATCTATAACATGGATTGGGTTTTTCAATAGTATAAAACTGTCTAGGATGCATATGGCCTCTTCTACTATTATCCATGGGATTAAAACAAACAAAAGGTCACAAAAGACCTATACCATAGTTATGTGTGGGAGGATAAATGATAAGAAATGATTTGAGAAGATATCAGAGTATCTTCCAGTTTATAGCAGGATACAATATGCGTGAAAATAAATAGAGTATCACACACTGCTCGTAATGTAAAAAAGAAATAAAAAAAGTAAGAAATATAAAAGTATGAAGGGATATAGATGCTTGGTTTTTTATTTAGTGCGGCTCTTGAATCCTTGAAATAATTTGAAAAAATTAATATCAAGTTGGGATCCTGAAACTTCAGTAAAATAGAGTGTCATAAAAACTTCTATTCTTGACTGCAGGAAGGCACTGGATGTGTATTGAGCCTTTTCTTCCTCAGTTGAGTATATCAAGATGAATCTAGTAAGGTCCTCTTATTCTTTCAATATTTTTTATCCATATCATATACATGTAAAAAATATTAGCACATTTTTTTCATCTCTTCATATATTTCACAATGAAATATTTTCCTTTATTAACAACAATAACAGGAAGAATATCCATGCGTATCCGGATATCCTGCTTCTTCGCACAACATGTATGCCAAAATATTCAATGATTTTTTTACAATTTATGAGAAAATAATTAAAATATTTTTGTAATTAAATTAAATAATATATCCTTTAGATAATTTCATTCAAATTAAATAAGTTTCAGAAGCAGTAGCAGTGTCTTAGTTTGGAAGTGTGTCATTAGCGGTGTCATTCTAGGGGTGACTCAATCTGATGGTCTGTCAGAGTATGACAGTGTCTTCTTATAATGGTGACACAAAGATGGTGGTTTCGTATACTGGTGATATTTCAATTCTATACTTAGCCAAAAATTCCATCCTTTAGGTGAGTCATCCTTATTTTGGGGACTCCTCTGATAGTAGGTCCGGTTGGTGGTGTCTCATACTTTATCAAAATTATACCTTGGCAGTGACACTTCTACAATAGTGTTATAGAAACCCTACACTTTTACATATAACATTACATGATTTTAAGCATAATTATACATTAGAGTATAAGGAAAGGATCGTAAAGTCTAGTGTCTTGGAAAACTAGGTGCTTAAAACTGAAAACATGGAACTAAATAAAACATTTATTTATTTAAAATTAAAATTGAGCTCCTAACTTACATTTTTCTCAAACATATTCATAGTTTACCCTTGGGAACACATGAACAAAGGTATGATCTAAATATTCTAGTAAGGTAATAACTATAAGAACAAAGCATTAGCACATGGGATAAAAGGAATGACATAATGATATAAAAAGGCATGAAACATATGGAATCATAACATATAAACATGGAATAATATATATGTGGAGTCATAATAATGTAGAAGAAACATAAAACATGAATTTATCATGATTTAAGTCTAACCTCCAAGACATTTCACATGGTAGCACAAGCCAAGGCTAACCACCAAGACCATCACACATGGTAGAACAAACCAAGGCTAACCGCAAAGACGGTCGCACATAACGTCTCATGAGACTCAAATTTACCCAATGCATTGGAGTACTATCTAGGAACACCCATATTAACATTTTCATGAATATGTTTTCCCCATTAAGAATCATACATAATCAATCATACGTAAACATAAGGTTACCCATGGAAATAAATGAGTATCATAATCATGTCATAAAACATAATGAATGGGCGTATCATAAAATTGTCCATAAAAGAAAGGAACTAAGATATACATGGAAATTAAGAAGGTATAAATAGTCATGTATCATGTTATGTTATTACATGTATAAGTGACAACATGTAAGAAAAGTATTTAAGAAATTTTAGCATTAAAACATTTTTGTGCGGTTTTAAGGAAAATAATATAGAGCCTTTAAAATATAAAAGGGAAAAATCATTTTTATAAAAACAAAATTGAACCAATAATGTATTCAAAATAAAAATACTGATTTTATAAATACAATGGTGGCTTAAAATAGAAGATATAGTGCACTTGAAATCGGGTAAGAATTCGGGAAGTTCCCTTAAAACATGTTTGCTTATCGGGAAGTATTGAGGAGGGAATCACTTAAAAACATGTATATAACTGAAAGAGAATGATCCAAGGGTATTGATAAATGAATTTGGTATATTTAAATAGAATTTATAATATGAACATAAAAATATAAGATAACTTTATTTTGTTAAAAGGAAGATAAGGCAACCCGAAGGAACAAAGGAGGTTCGGGTAGAATCCCTTACGGATTATCGGCATGGTATCGAGTGCACTTAAGAGGGATTAATGAGATAGAAATGGAGTTTATCCTAAATTATATATCATGGGGGAAGTATTGGAGAGGTGATAAATTACACCCCATCATTAGGGATCACACATAAAAGGGCATAATATAGAGGACATTCTTGAATAAAAGTGAAATAAAGAGGATCCCTTACCTTCAGTCTGATGGTGTTCTCAACTTGATATTAATGAACTGAATAATCAAATTAGGTTCTTTAATTAATAATTCAAGAACCTATTCTATATTTAAAAGATTTATTATAACCTTTTTAATTTAATTCATGACCTTTTTGATGGGTTAAGTGGTTCAATTTCATTGATCGGCTCTGTTTGTTTTCTTGGTTTTTACGATCAGTTTACTTAATTTCATGAACAAAGAATCATGTAAAAAGGATATGGTTGTCTATAATTGGAGTTATATTTTATTATTTAACATTAATAAGTTTATATGGTTGTAAATTTAATTTTTTTACTTGGAGTGAAGTTGAATCATTATATAAAAATTTAGTGATAACCTTTTGGGTTTATTGTTGGTTTTTGATCACTATAAACTCATTTTGAATTATAATTTAATATAATGTGTAAAAAAATATTATATAACCTTAAATAGGATATATTAAATAATAATTTAGTTCAACCATAATAAAAATGGTTTCATGACCAGAATTGAGGATGGTAAAACAAATTGAAAACCCATCGTCCTTGAATGTGGTAAATTAACACATCTCAGATGGTGTCTTTACTAGTAGTATAAATAAGAGTAAAGAAGAGATGATAATAAATTATTCCATTATAATAACAAAATTATAGCAAATTTAAGGTACTGGAGTTGTAATAACATTTGTATGAGGATATATAAGGATAGAAAAGAAAACAAATGAACTTGAAAAGAAAGTAAAATAATTGAAAAAAGGAATTTACCTCTTGAATCAATCTTCCTTGGGAGCCTCTTAATGGGAGAGGATTTGGTCTTTTGAAGAGTCTAAGGCTATTGAACGTGGGGGAGGATCTTGGGGAGATATTTGGGAAGAATTTAGGCAAGTCACAAGGCTTTAGAAGAGTGAAGAGGTGTAGTAAGGAGGGGTGATATTTATAGTGGAGGAGAGGAGGGTTTTCATAATATTTAATTCCTTAGTTTATTAATTTACCTCAAGACCAGAAATAGTGATTATTCCAAGACCAAAAATAGTAATAAGTGCATGTGAGTTAGAACCAATTGGTCTTACATCAGCATAATGTCATCCATGACCCTATAAATCATGTATTTAGCTTAATTTGCAAATTATTGTATTTTACTATTCAATAAAAAATTCAATTATTTTAGAAAAATACCAAAAATTCACCCTAACCATTTTCTGATGTGTAGAATCCAGAAATGAAATAATATTTTCAAAAATAATTTTATAAATATTATTAATTTAATATTTAATTAAAATCATAATTTACTTAAAAAATACAAATTTTAAAACTATGACTGATTTTATAATGTTTTCAAAAATTTCATAAGGTATTATAAAATTATCTTAAAACTAGAAGACATAAAATTATTAATTTATGATTTTTTTAGAAAAATTAATTTTCTTTTAAATTAATTAATTAATTGTAATTAATTATCTATGACTTACAAAAATACCGATACTTTTACTATGGTTATATTATCACTTACAAGATGCCTAAATTTTATTTATACAATCATGGGTGAGGTTACTATTATTTTGGATGATTTAATATTCATAAGGGTCATATTACCATTCATAAGGGTAATATTACTATTCATAAAAGTCAGTTACTATTCACTAAAAATTAAGTTTATCTTATGAGACTCCAAACATCATACTTATCACAACTGTGTATGTCCGATTTTCGAAATTCAAAACACAGAAGTGACAATAATATGTTTAAAGGTCATATAGTACTTAGTAGTTCATTGTGTTGTGATTTCATGTGATTATATGAAATAATTATAAGATGGTAATTTTCCATGATAAAACATTGGGTCGTTACATTATTTCACCCTTAGGAAATTTCACCCTCAAAATTTCGTTTTGCATTCTAAGACATAAACAGGTGCTTGTACTTTTCCTTCATTGCCTCCTCTACTTCCCATGTTGCCTCTTCATACTTATGGTTCACTAGTGCAGAAAATGTTATTTACATCACCATTTTTTACATTGGTTATATATAACCGGCGTGATAATCTATGAAACGTGGTTTTTTACGTCAGTTATTTTATAACCGACGTAAAAAATGCGGTGAGTAGATTTTGAACGTCGGTTATTTTAATAACCGACGTTACAAATCGCGCGCGTTCGTTTTTTACGTCGGTTATAAATTAACCGACGTAAAAAACCAAAGCGCGGGGTTTTTTACATCGGTTATTTGATAACCGACGTAAAAAATGATGATTTCTGATGTCTTTTTTACATCGGTTATTCTATAACCGACGTAAAAAACCAACACGCATATTTTTTTACGTCGGTTATAAAATAACCGACGTAAAAAAAGCTGTATCTGGTACATTTATAACATCAGTTATTATAATAACCGACATTATTAATGTAAAAATCAGTTTATAATGTCGGTTATTAAATAACCGATGTTATAAAATATTTAAAAAATTAACAAGCCCCATGGATTGTCATTTACAATTTTTCGATCGACAGTCCGGCGGCTCGTCTCTCTCGCGTGATAAACCCTAATCGGCTCGTCGATCTCACTGCGTTAAACTCGTTTTGCCTTCATCGTTTATCATCTTTACTCTCCTCGGATCTATCATCTCAACTCTCATCACTCAAGTAAGCCTTCCACGAATTTATTTCATTCGTTTTTTCCCCGGATAATCTATATTTATGTTTTGCGATTTTTGTGTTTAAACTAGGTAAGATTCTTTGATTTCGAACCCTCTTACCTATTTTTTCCATCATCATCTTATTTATCATCCCCAGATCTATTAGATCGACTCTCAATATTCATGTAAGCCTCAACTACTTCTATTTAGTTTGTTTTTGTTTCGCGAATGCCCGATATTGATGGTAATTTTTGTTGTCATTGACAACTAATGATCTCATTCACCTATATTACTTCATAGAATGGTTATTGATTAAATGTATGAATTCGAAAATGATATTTCATGTGTTATTGCTGCTTATGTTTATCCTCTTTTATATGAGAATCTATTAGACATATAATGTAATGGCTGTTGATGCATCGCTATGTCTCATGATTCCAAATAAAAATGGGTTCTGCCGAGGGCTTACCCTAGTATTTTTTGAGGCCTTGGCCAAGGCCTTGACAATATGTTTAAGATTTCTAGAATTATCCATTACCTCATTATGATATTAGTTATCGAGAAAACTTGTGATCATTTGACTAGTTGAATATCAATGGTTATTTTTAATTATCATATGATCATTTAAGTAGCCATATTTAATAATATTTAATTCCATATATTTCATGATAAAGTATATATTAAATGCATGTGTTTTTAGTTGTTCACCATTCCTAGTTTTTATATGTAAACCATTGTTTGGGGGGTTGTCCGGGGGGGTGGGGGGCTGTCCAGAGGGTTGGGGGGTGTCTAGGGGGTGTCCAAGGGGGTGGGTGGGTGTGGGGGGCTGTCCAAGGGGGTGGAGGCCTGTCCAGAGGGTTTTGGGGGTTTTCTGGGGGTGGGGGGTGGGGGGCTGTCCAGAGGGTTGGGGGGTTTCCAAGGGGGTCGGGGGTGGGGGGGGTGTTCAGGAGGGGTGGGGTGTGCTGTCTGGAGGGGTGGGGTGCTGTCCAGGGGGTGGGGGGCTGTCCAAAGGGTTGGGGGGTGTCCAGCGGGGTGTCCAAGGGGGTGGGGGGTGGGGGGTGGTGTCCAGGAGGGGTGGGGGGTGCTGTCTAGAGGGGTGGGGGGGGGGGGGGGGGGGCTGTCCAGGGGTGGGGTGGGGGCCTGTCCAGAGGGTTAGGGGGTGTCCAGGGGGTGTCCAAGGGTGTGTGTGTGGGGGGGGGGGCTGTCCAGAGGGTTGGGGGTGTCCAAGGGGGGGTGTGTGTGTGGGGGGCTATCCAAGGGGGTGGGGGCCTGTCCAGAGGGTTTTGAGGGTCGTCCAGGGGGTGTGGGGGCTGTCCAGAGGGTCTGGGGGTGTCCAAGGGGGTTGGGGGTGGGGGGTAGTGTCTAGAAGGGGTGGGGGTGCTGTCTAGAGGGGTGGGAGATGTCCAGGGGGTGGGGGGGCTGTCTAGAGGGTTGGGGGGTGTCTGGGGGGGGGGGGGTGTCCAAGGGGGTGGGTGGGTGTGGGTGGCTATCCACGAGGGTGGGGGCCTATCCAGAGGGTTTTGGGGGTTTTCCGAGGGGGTGGGGGGATTTCTAGAGGGTTGGGGGTGTCCAGGGGGATTGACTAATGCATCGTGGTTTCTGAGATTATGACATGATGATTGTGCCGTGATGATTGGATTTACATTGTTATTTTCTCCATCTAAATTTTTATTTTAAATATGATTTGATTATCAGGTTTACCCCATTTTCTCTAATTTTTTATCAAACATGTAGGCGCCATGGTTTTCTTTTATTCAACGGAATTTAAAACTATTATATCTAACTATATTTTGTTTTAAAAATAATATTCAAGCATATTTTTTTTAAATATGCATAGATTTGTTTTATATTTCAAAATTGTTTTACATTCAAATTATCACTTTTTTCATATAAATATATACTTGTCTTATCTTAAAAATATATATATTTTTGATATTTATTATAGGTAATAACGAGTCGAAGTTGGATTATGACACATCGAATGAGAAATGAATATAAGGAAGGTGTTGATGCCTTTTTGGAATTTTCTAAATGAAATGTTCCAAGTAGTGACATTTTTTTTTCTGTCCATGCCTGAAATGTTTGAATATGAAGAATTTGAAAAGTAGAGAGATAAAAGATCATCTAATTTGTCATGGTTTTAATCCGAGTTACAACCCTTGGATTTGGCATGGTAAAACTGGACGGAATGTCACTGATGATGATGATTCACAAGATGGTAACTCCGATGGAATTGAAGAAATGATTCGTGATATTGTAGCAGAACAAATTGAGATAGAACCAACAATTGCACATCTATATGGTGATGTTGAAAAACCATTATATCTTGGTTGTACAGATTTTACGGTTTTGTCGGTGGTGTTAAGATTTATTAACATGAAGGCGAAACATGGATGGAGTGACAGAAGTTTTACAGAGCTGCTACAACTGATGAAAGACATTCTTCCAAAAGATAACGATCTTCCAGATTCACATTACAAGGCCAATAAAATATTATGCCCGATGGGATTGGGATACAAAAAAATACATGCCTGTACGAATGACTACATTATATATAGGAAGGAATATTAATTTCTATCAAAGTGTCCTAAATGTGGGACATCACGATATAAGGTGAAAGAAAAATCACAGGCTGATGTAGAGATTACAAAGCTCCCTTCAAAGGTATTTTGGTATCTTCCTATAATTCATCATTTAAAACGTTTATTTTCTAATTCACATGATGTAAAAAGGTTAAGATGGCATGATGATGAGTGGGAATGTGATGGAAAAATACGTCATCCAGCTGATTATCCACAATGGAAGAAAATTGATGCGTAGTATTCTATATTTGGAAATGAAATTATAAATCTCATACTAGGGTTGTGCACAGATGGAATGAATCCATACCGAACCCTCAGTAGCACACATAGTTCATGGCCTGTTTTATTGGTAATTTAAAACCTCTCTCCTGAAGTTTGTATGAAGCACAAATATGTCATGTTGAGTATAATGATCTCTAGTCCAAAGGAACCCGAAATTGATATTGATGTTTACTTGCCACTGTTGATTGATGATTTGAAACTATTATGGGATGATGGTATTAGGGTGTATGATTCTTATAAAATGGAATATTTTCAACAGCATGTAGTGCTTCTGTTCACTATAAATGACTTCCCAGCATATGGAAATTTGTCTGGATATAGTGTTAAAGGGCATAAAGCATGTCCAATTTTTGAACAATAGACGTCATATTGTCAATTGCATCATGGGAGGAAAACAGTGTACATGGGTCATCGAAAGTTTTTGCCTATGTATCACCCTTATAGAAGACTAAAAAAGGCATTCAATGGCTCAAAAGAATTTTATACTGATCCAAAACCTTTATCCCCTGATCTACATTTTGAGAGGGTGAAAAACCTTGATGTGACATTGGGAAAGACACAGAAATCTGGTAATGATAGACATATTTGGAAGAAAAGGTCAATATTTTTTGAGCTACCATATTGGAGGTATCATGAAGTTAAACATAATATTGATGTCATGCACGTGGAGAAGAATATCTGTGATTGTTTGATTGGAACATTGTTAGATATTAAAGGAAAGACAAAAGATGGGTTGAATGCAATATTAGACTTACTATCAATGGGAATACGTTTGGAGTTAGCTCCCACTCCTAAAGGAAGATGAACATTTCTTCCCCCAGCTTTTCATACATTATCAAAGAGGGAGAAAATTAGTTTTTTTCAATTTCTTCATGATATCAAAGTGCCTCAAGGTTATTCTTCAAATGTAAAAAATTTTGTCTCATTGAAGGACTTGAAGTTGATAGGTATGAAATCACATGATTGTCACGTCATGATACAACAAATTATACCAGTTGCATTGCGTGGAATATTGCCCATTTGTGTCAGATATACTATAATGAAGTTGTGTTATTTTTTCAATTCAATTTGTAACAAGGAGATTGATGTGAATGCTTTGAACATTTTGGAAAAGGATGAAATTTTTATACTTTTGTCAATTGGAAATGTATTTTCCTCCAACTTTTTTTGATATAATGGTGCATTTAATGATTCATCTGGTTTGAGAAATAAATCTTTGTGGACCTGTATATCTTTGTTGGATGTATCCTTTTGAAAGGTATATGAAAATATTAAAGGGGTATGTTAAAAATCCATATCGAACTGAAGCCTCCATTATTGAAAAGTATATTTCTGAGGAGGTAGTAGAGTTTTGTATGAGCTACTTAGCTGTGGCGCAACACATAGGTTTTCCTCCATCTTGCCATAAACGAGTTAGTAATGATGGAAAGGGGATTCATGGCTTGAAAGTCAAATCATTGTCAGCTAAACAGATGAAGAAGTTAGAATCATACATCTTGAATAACATAGCTGATGCTCAACCGTATATCACATTGCATATTAATGAGTTGAAACAATGTCATCCAAAGAAGAAAGAAATTTGGATTTTGAATGAGCACAACAAAACTTTTTTTGTCATGGATTAAAAAGACTTTGCTTGGTAGATCAGATGTATCAGAGACATTAAAATGGATAGTGGGTGGTCCATGTTTAAATGTGATAACATGGTCTGGTTATGACATTAATGTCTATACATTTCATACGAAAGCTCAGGACAACAAAAGTGCAGTTCAGAATAGTGGTGTATTGGTGTTTGCAGAAGCAATGCATTTTTCAAGTGCTAAGGACAAAAACCCAATTTCTACATCAAGTGCATATTATGGAGTGATTGAAGACATATGGGAGGTTGATTACTTTAAAATTAAAGTTCCTGTTTTTAACTGTAAATGGTTTATCGGTAACAACAGTGTCAGACACGATGAATTTGGAATGACACTTGTTAATCTAAATAGATTGGAAGGCACAGTTGATTCTTTTATAATGGCAACACATGCAAAACAAATTTTCTATGTAGTAGATCAATCAGATATGCAGTGGGCTATTGTTTTACAAGGGACAAAACAATATGTTGGTGAGGATGAACTTGATGAAGATACTGATTTATGTGAGATCCCTACATCCATGGAAAGATTAACAGAACATAATGATGATCATGTTGAAGACATGGTTTGTTCCATAAGGAAAGATCACGACGAAGGAATTTGGGAAAACAATCCATTTGTACATTCCTAAAATTACAGGTAACATATGTTTATTTCTTGTTTACATTTATTTTTTTCATAAATGTTAGATATTGTAAGTTTTTTATTTATTAAAACATGTTTAAAAAAAATAAGTATAAGTTTTTGTTTGTTTTAAGTTTGTTTAGTTTACTTTATCATGTTTACCATTACATGAATTATATATCTATTATTTTTTGTTCAGTGACAATTAATTTACCATGTTTACCAGGTTTTCCATTTTTACCATGTTTACCATCTTGACCATCTTGACCATCTTTACCATTGTTTAACATGCTTACCATATTACCAATGTTTAATATTACATAACTTAGTATACTTTTCTATTTTATGATTACAGTAGTATTAAAATATTTGAATTTGTATATTTTTGAACTAATGTTTGTTTTTTTGATTTGAAGAATAATGACAGATCATTCAGTTGATCAACCACATGATTCTAGAGATGAGCATATTGGTCATACCTCTGGGGAGGAACATCCACATGCTCCTATTACGACAAAGAGTTCAAAGGTTGGTAAACGTGGGTGCACACGTTTACCAAAATTATCACTTGCCTGTACGCAGGATTAGAGGATAGTCATTGAGTTTGATGATGATGATATTCCTAGAGGTCCAAATGCAAAAGATTTTAAGAGTTTTGTAGCAACTCAGGCTAAGAGAAAAGTAAGCATTCTGTATGATGACTGGAGAAGTGTGGATAAAGCAATAATCTCTTAGTTGTGGGAGACGATTTTGGTAAGATATTTTGCTATTGTTTGACTATTCTTTAAATGTTTATAGTATATATAATATGTTTAACCTCTTCTTTATCAGATGACATTTGATATTCCTGACACTGGAGGAGTCCAAAAGAAATGCTTATCGTTGGCTGTAAGGAGATGGAGGGATTTCAAATCAACCCCATCATCTGATTTCATTTATGGTCATAGGAGTCATGACAATCCATGTCGTATATATCCTTTTATAGATGAAGACACATGGAGACCGTTTTTTGAAAGTAGAAGAAAAGAGTCATTTTTGGTAAGGGCAATGTAAAATTTTATAATATTTCTTATTTAAATGATCTTATTAATGTTTTTTAATGATTTATTATTCTTAATTTACAGAAAACAAGGAAAGATCATCAGGATATCCAATCTAAAAATGTATAACCTCATAGTTTATCTCGGGGAGGGTATGCATTTTGGAAGAACAAATGATGGCGGAAAAATTTCAACAACTAAGAGCTGAGTCTTCAAGATCTGGAGAGGTGGACCCTCCATCCCCTCCATCTAGACATGAAAAATGGAAGAGAGCTCGGAAGGGAAAAAAAGGGCAATATCTTTCAGAAGAATCGAGAATTTTAGCTGAGAGGATTGTAAGATATCTTTTTATTTATTTAAGTTAACTATTTTCTTCATATAATTTCAATCATTACAGAAATGTTAAATTAATTAATACATGACTCTCTTGAGGAGCAGAGTTTATAGGGGACATTTACAGCTACTGGGAGGGAAGATATTTTATCTGTAGCATTGGGAAGGCCCGAACATCCTGGTCGTGTAAGAGGATATTCAGAAGGTGTATCGGTAAGAAAAGTGTTTCCACATTCTTCAACTTCTAACGTTGAGGGGGTTTATAAAAAAAATAGAATCCTTGGAGGCTGAAGTTCATAATATTAATGCAACGATGGAGGAAAAGATTAGAGCGTCGGTGCAGTCTATGTTTGCAGACATGCAAAGACAATTTCAGAATGCATCTCCCACTCCTCCACCTCCCCCTGCAGACCCCATTATTTATCCTCCACCTCCTCCAGTAGCTCCCACTCCCCCACCTCAGCCTATGGACCCCATTTTTTATCCTACTCCTCTGCCGCAACTTCCTACTTATTGCGAGTTGTATGTTGATGATTCTCAACATCATATAGTAGCATGTGGGTTGGTATATTGTATAAGAGATACAGTTCATCATCAACAATTAGAGGTAGAGAATCAGAGGGTCACTGTACATGATATTATAGATAGATTAGCTCGGGTACCATTACCTACAGTTGAGGTGGAGACAGTTGGACATAGTATCAACCATTTTTTAATTTGGCCATCCAGACTTCTTCGACTCATTACCATAAAGGTATGAATGTTATATCTTTTATTTTATTTTTTTATTAAAGTTGTTTTATAATTTGAAAACTAATATATTTTTCAATTTATTTTTACTAGAATACTTCAAAGGTAAATAAATACTGTATAGACAACAACAAAGACAAATGGATATGACATCAGATACAGATTCCAGTAGTCTTGACAGATTGTCAAGATATTCAAATTGGTTGGCGGGTCATTATGAGTTTCCAATGGAAGCTCATGTTTATGGATGTGAAATAAGTGTGGGGATTATGAAAACATATATCAGGGATCTTGTTACTGGAGATAAGTTGGGCATCAACATGGTTAATTTTTTTTCCATGTAAGTCTTAACACCTTTTCCCTGCGTCATATTTAATAAAAATGTATACTTATGTCTATTTTGTATTAGGTATCTTTATAAAATTTGTGAGAGGAATGAGCTGACAGATGTATATGGATTCATGGACCCACAATTGATTTCCCCTGAAGCATGTGCATTGGATGAGGAAAAAATAATGATTTATATTGCTGAAAGACTTGAAAAGAATATAGTCACAAAATGTTGGATGATGCCTTTTTGTGAGAGTTATGAAACACATCTCTCTCAAAGAGTTAATTATCTTTTAACATAAAAAACCACTAAAATTAAATTTCCTTTTATCAGTGATCATTGGATGTTAGGGTTTTTTTGCCCAAGGGAGAAAGCACTTTATTGGATATGCTCTGTCCATGATGATGTGCGGGAAAGTTTTAAGAATATATTGGAAAAGTAAGTTTCAATTTCTCAATAGTTTTATATATTATAATGAATTTTAAATTTACCCCATTCGTATTATTTTCTAACAGGGCATGGGCCTACTTTCGAAAAAACACAAAGAAAAGGAGTGCAAAGATCAAATATGTAAATGCGAAGTTAAATATCCATTTATAATTTTTACTTTTTGATTTATTACATAAAAATAATATATTGAATTTACACTCATTCAAACAGAATTGTCATGAACAACAAGGCGTCATCGAATGCAGATATTATATGTTAAGATTTATGTATGAAATAATAACAACTGGGACAGTTATGAATTTTGACCTGGTAAGATTTCCTCTTAAACTTTTACATAATATTTAAATTTGATTTATTCATTATACAATTTAACTACTATCCTTTTAATTTGTAGATTTTTGATGACCCTGAACCCTATACTACTGAAGACATCAAACACTTACAAGTGGAGTGGTCAAATTATTTTACAGGTTTGATTGAATTTTAGTTGTTTGTAATGTAAAATGTAATTTTGAATATTTTCATTGTAATTGTGTATTTGGTAGTCGTTTAGGTTGGATTTAGTTTTTTTTGAAGTTGAAAATGTATGTTTTGAATGTTATATATGTGAATGTTTAATTTTTCTATACTTCTTGTTTTGGTATACTAATGATGATTTTTCTGGTATGGATTCTGGTTTGGGGGGAGGGGTTCCAAGGGTGTGGGGGGGGTGTTCAGTGGGGATGGGGGTGTCCAGGGGTCTGGGAGGGCTTTCCAGTGCGGTGGGGGGGGGGGGTAGTCCAGGGGGTGGGAGGGCTGTCCAGGGGTGTGGGAGGGCTATCCATAGGTGTGGAAGTGCTGTTCAGGGGGTGGGGGGGTATACATGAGGGTGGGGGGGTTGTCCATGGGTGTTTGGGGCTATCCAGGGGGTCGGGGGGCAGTCCAGAGGTGTGGTGGGGGCTCCAATGGGGTGGGGGAGGGCTGTCCAGGGTTTGGGGGGTATACATGAGGGTGGGGGGTTGTCCCGGGGTGTTTGGAGGTGTCCAGGGGGTCGGGGGGGGGGGGGGGGGCAATCCAGGGGTGTGTTGGGGACTATCAAGTGGGGTGAGGGGGTGCTGTTCAGGAGGGTGGGGGGGGGGTTGTCGAGGGGTGTTTGGGGCTGTCCAGGGGGTCGGGGGGCAGTCCAGGGGTGTGGTGGGGGCTCCAATGGGGTGGGGGTTGTGAAGTGGGGTGAGGGGGTACTGTTCAGGAGGGTTGGGGGGGAGTCCAGGGGTGTGGTGGGGGGATCCAATGGGGTGGGGGAGGGATGTTCAGGGTGTGGGGGGTATACATGAGGGTGGGGGGGGGGGGGTGTCCCGGGGGTTTTGGAGCTGTCCAGGGGGTCAGGGGGCAGTCCAGGGGTGTGGTGGGGGTTGTCAAGTGGGGTGAGGGGGTTCTGTTCAGGAGGGTGGGGGTTGTCGAGGGGTGTTTGGGGCTGTCTAGGGGGTCGGGGGGCAGTCCAGGGGTGTGGTGGGGGGCTCCAATGGGGTGGGGGAGGGCTGTCCTGGGTGTGGGGGGGTATACATGAGGTGGGGGGGGGGGGGGGGTTGTCCCGGGGTGTTTGGAGCTGTCCAGGGGGTCGGGGGGCAGTCCATGGGTGTGGTGGGGGCTGTCAAGTGGGGTGAGGGGGTGAGGGGGTGCTGTTTAGGAGGGTGGGGGGATTGTCAAGGGGTGTTTGGGGCTATCTAGGGGGTCGGGGGGCAGTCCAGGGGTGTGGTGGGGGCTCCAATGGGGTTGGGGTTGTCAAGTGGGGTGAGGGGGTGCTGTTCAGGAGGGTGGGGGGGGGGGGTTTCAAGGGGTGTTTGAGGTTATCCAGGGGGTCGGGGGGGCAGTCCAGGGGTGTGGTGGGGGCTCCAATTGGGTGGGGGAGGGCTGTTCAGGGGGTATACATGAGGGTGGGGGCTGTCAAGTGGGGTATGTTTTATATGTTATCAATGTAAATGCTTAAATTTTCTTTAGTTCATGTTTTGATCTCCTTCTGTTTTTGTGGTATGAATTATTGATTTGGTTTCTGGTTGATTCTGGGGGAGAGCAGAGGACTGTAGTCGATTTTTTTTAAAAAAAAAATTTGTCTTCCATTTCGGTTATTTTATAACCGACGTGATAAAGAAATCGGGAAGGGTTTATCACGTCGGTTTTTTAATAACTGACATAATAAACACCTGTGGCATGGTTTATCACGTCAGTTATTTAATAACCGACGTGATAAAGGACATGAGAAATGATTTATCACATTGGTTAATAAATAACTGACGTGATAACCCCCCCCAGACGGGTTGAGCACACATGTTATTATATAAACGATGTGATAAACCATCACCCAGGAGTTTATCACATCGGTTTTTTAATAACTGATGTGATAAACTCCCCCACACATGTTTATAACGTCGGTTATTATATAACTGATGTGATAAACCCCCCCGGTTTATCACGACGGTTATATAATAACCCACATTATAAACCCCGCCCCCCGGTTTTTTCACGTTAGTTATTAATTAAACGACGAGATAAACACCGAGATGTTATGTTTGTTACGTCGGTTTTTAAATAACCGATGTAAAAACGTTATTTATAACATCATCCGTATTAACTTCGGCTAAAAACCGATGTAAAAAATGAAAAATAACTGACGTAAATAACGTTTTCTGCACTAGTGGTTCCTCCATAGTACTTTTACTAGGTGAGCATTCTTGTTACGTAGAACTTTATCTCTATGATCCATGATCATCACTGGCTTCTCCTCAGAAGAAATATCATCTTCCAACTATACCACCTATAAAGAGAGTACATGTGAAGGATATGGTATGTACTTTTTTAAGAGGGATATGTGGAATAAATTTTGTACTTTAGACATGGTAGGTGGAAGTTCCAGTCGATAGGACAAAAATCTTACTCGATCAAGGATCTCAAAGGGGCCGATGTACCTGGGACTTAGCCTTTATTTATTCCCAAATGTCATGACCTTCTTCTATAGAGGTATATGGAGAAATACCATGTCTCTAACTTTGAACTCAAGTTCTCATCGAAGATTTTCTGTATAACTCTTTTTTCTACTTTGGGATGCTTTGATGTGTTGCTAAATGGTTTTCATCTACTCCACCATTTCTTCAACCATTTCACATCCTAGTAGCTTACGCTCACTGACTTCATCCCAACACACCAGTTTTCTACACCTTTTCTCATAAAGGGCTTTATATGGTGCCATTCAAATGATCGAGTGGAAACTATTGTTGTAAAGGAATTCAACCAGTGGAAGATGTTGGTCCCATCCTCCTTTGAATTTCATAGAATATTCTCTCAACATATCTTATAGTGTATGAATAGTCCTCTTAGACTGGCCATCAGTTTGAGGATGACTGGCTGTATTGAAGTACAGTTCAGTGCTTAGAGTATGTTGGAGACTTTTCCAGAACTTCAAGGTGAATCTTGAATCTCAATCGAATACAATAGATAGTGGTACTCTGTGAATCCTTACCACCTATTTGATATATATCCATGGAATTTGATCCAATGAGAGTTCCTCTCGAATTTCGATAAAGTGAGATGTCTTTGTAAGACGATCCACAGTGACCTATATGGCGTTGTTTCCTCTAGATATCCTTAAAAGTCCAGTGACAAAGTCCATGGTGATGTTCTCCCACTTCCATGTTGGTATGGGTAGTTGTTTCATCATCCCCTTAAACTTCTATCTTTCATCCTTCACTTGTTGACAGACCAGGTGCCCTGATGTATATTCAACAATCACTTTATTCATATTGTCCCACCAAAAGTTCTGTCAGAGATCTCAATACATCTTTGTGCTCCCTTGGTTGATAGAGAAGGTCGAGCTATGTGCATTATTAAGAAGCTCCTTATTTATCTCTGGATCTGATGGTACAAATAATCTTGACCCAAATCTTACAACTCCTTCCTCGTCAATCTTTAACTCTGAGGATTTTCCAATTCTAATAGCTTTTACCTTTTTCAGAATTTCCACATATTTTCTTTGATCATCCCTTATTTTATTCACGAGGGATGGTTGAGTAACCATTTGAGAAATGATTGATGATGTTCCTCCCTTAATGATTCCCATATCCATCCTCAACAAATATAAGAAGATTAGATCCTTTTCAACTCTCATCATTGAAAAAGATGAAGGATCCTTTCTACTTAGAGCACCCACCGCCTTATTTTCCTTACAAGGATGGTAGTGGATTGAGAATTCATAATCCTTGATGAGCTATATCCATATTCACTAGTGCATATTAATCTCTTTTTATGTGAATATATATTTGAGACTATCTTGATCATTATATATCTCACACTTCTCCCCATAGAGATAATGCCGCCATATTTTTAACGCAAAGATCACAACCTCCAACTCCAGATCATGCGTAGGATAGTTTTGATCATGTATTTTCAAGTTCCTTAAGGTGTAGGATATCACTTTATAATTTTTTACCAGCACACAGCCTAAGCCCTTCTTTGAAGAATCACTATACACCACAAATAGTTCTTCACTTGTTGGGAGTGTGAGTATTGGTGTAGTGATTAGCCTCTTTTTCAACTCCTTAAAGCAGTCTTCACATTCCTGAGTCCAAAAAAACTTTACCCCCTTACATGTTATCTTGTTCATTGGGTTTGAAAATCATGAAAATTTCTTCAAAAATTATTGGTAATACCCAGCTAGACCTAGAAAGCTGTAGATCTCCATTACAGATGTTGGCCTGGGCTAGTCTTCAATCACCTTTGTCTTGGAAGGGTCCACATATATCTCTTTGCTGGTGATAAAATTCCCCAAGAATGATACTTTCTCCATCCAGAACTCACATTTACTATAATTTTCATATAGATTCTCCCTTTAAAAAGTCTTTAACACAATATTTAAATGCTCCTCATGTTCCTCCTTGCTCTTGGAGTATATCATAATATCATCAATAAATACTACCCAAAATTTGTCGAGGTAATATATAAATACTATATTCATTAAATCCATGAAAATTTCTAGAGAATTAGTGAGTCTAAAGGGAATCACTATGAACTCATAATGTCCATACCTAATTGGAAAGGCACTCTTGGGAATATCTTCATTCCTCACCTTTAATTGGTGATATCCCGATCGAAGTTCCACCTAAGAGAAATAACTGGCCCCATGAAGATAATCGAATAGGTAATCTATTCGTGGTAGGGGATACTTGTTCTTTATTGTGATTTTATTGAGCTCATGATAATTAATTTAGAGGTGCATTGATCTATACTTGTTCTTGATGAAGAGGACTGGCGCACCACATGGTGAAGCACTCGAGCATATAAAACCCTTCTCCAGATTCTTCTGTAACTTCTTATTTATCTATTCCAACTCTATGGTGGCCATTATATAAGGTTTCTTTGATATAGGTAGAGATCCATGAATAAGTTCAATTGAGAACTCAACCTATCAACTAGGAGGAAGACCGAGAAACTCTTTAGGGAATACATCAGTGTAATCCCTCAAAATGTGTATGTCGCCAAGCATGATTCTATCCTTTGTATCAATAATTTGATATAGACATTCATACTCATAAAGAATTAATATCCACACTTGGGAAAATGATTATAAAGGAGATTCATCTTCCTCCTTGCACTTGTAAAGAATTTGAGGATGCTTCGGGATGTGAAGAGTGATCTCCCTTTCCCGAAAGTTGATGTGGGATTTATATAAAGATAGCCAATCCATGCACAAGATAGTGTTGAACTCCACTAAAGGAATTATGAAGAGATTTTCTAGGAGTTTCAGTCCACAAATGTTAACCAAGGAGGATTTATAAACCATGGATACAATAATTTCCCCATTTTCTGTTCTCATAGATAACTTATCCTTAAAATTTTGAGCTGGTGTTTGAATAGTTCTACTAAACTATAAAGATATGAAAGAATGTGTATAACCAGAATAAAATAGTATTGTCTCTATTTTTGAATGAATAACTAGTGTACCTGCCACCACATAATTTTCTGGCTCCACCACAATAGTAGTGATAGCATAATCCCTTCCTTGTTGCCTTGGAGGTTGTTTTTTATTGCCTTTAACAACCCCCAGCTTAGGGAAATTGTTCACATAATTTCCATTATCCTTGTAGTTGTAACACTGCACTACAGACTGAGTGTTTATTTGAACCTTCCTTTCTTATTCCATATTATGATGACTATTTATATCCCATCGACAGTTTTTAGCTAGACGTCACAACTTTCCACATTTGAAGAAATTCATGGTTCCCTTAGATAGTTCCCAGGACGCTTCTTCCCACAATTTTTAAATGTGGGATGATCGGGATTCTTTCCATCAGGGAATTTATTTGTAGAACCACCCAAATTAGATTCCATTTTCCTCTTCTTGTCACCAGGCCCCGGATACCACTGAGAGTCTCCGATCTCTATTTCATCCATGAGAACACAACGAACAATCTCCTCCTAACTGTCAAAATCTCGAATCGCCAATGATTTTCGCAGACTCATCTTTAGTTTACTAAAGAAGTGATTCGAATTTATTTTTGTGTTCAAGATAAACCCAGAGGAATACCTTTCATGCCTTGTGAAGTTTTCTTCATACACCCCGATGAACTCATCTTCCTCCTGCTTGAGTCCGAGGAACTCTCTTTCTATCTTGAGACGGAGGGTTTGGGGAAAATATTTATTGAAAAACATTTTCTTTAATTCCTCCCATTCCATGGAATCAATTTCCTCTTAGGGATTTGTATTCTCGATCAGTTTCTACCACTGATGTAATGTCCTGGTTCTGGGTGCCACTCAACGGTTGCCCCGAACCCGGTTCGCAACGTGACCTCAAGTGCATTTCCCAAAATGCCAGAGGCTGCCGACTAGCAACGAGGGCCCAGGTCTGATAGTGGGGAAACTATGTCCTCATTTGTCAAAGTTTAGCACAACAGAATTTAAAAAAACATACAACAAAAATGAAAGAAGTAACAGTATATGAAACTGAATTGCGTAACTGATAACAAAAAGGGAAACCAATAGTCATATATATATATATATGAATATGCAGCATGTCACTATTCTATGAAAACAACCAGAACATGTTACATAGTAGTACAATAAAATACAACTGAAATACAAGTACAGAAAGTAGAACAGAACAACCCGTAGAATCACGAGCCAATGCTCGGTCCCATGCTCTCCTACGCCCCACTAGTAATCATGTACCTGTATAAGGGCCTTTTCCCTTATCTACACCTGCAGAAATATAATCTTTTTGGGCCGAAAAGCATGGCCCAAACATGGTGTGAGAAACGAATCCCAGTAGGTACCCACCAAAGTCTCGTGCCCAACCGTGTGAAAGCATGCAACAACAGTGTGCAGTAGTAAAAATGAAACTAATTAAGCAGTACCAAAAGTAACTAAGTTAACCGATTATATTTCCATTTTAATATCCCTTTAATCATTTAATTTAAAATATCACCACAGTGAATATTCTAAGTAAACAGATAATGTCCTCAGACACGTAAACCCCTACCCTCAGGTAAAGAGTATCCAATACAAGAATCTTCCCACAGGAATACGGATATTGCCCACAGGCATAAGAAGTGTCACCCACAGGCACAGAATCAGCTGCCCACAGACACAAAAGAAGTTTCCCACATGCGAAGTAGTAAAATGCCCACAGGCTAATCACAACACTGCCCTCAGTCTAAACAGGTAATCGGGCCATGCCCAAAATGTAAATAAACATTCACAAGCAATTCCTCTCAAGTCAATTATACAAAAATTACTTTAAGGGCATACCCTCGGGTATCCTGGACAAACAGCTAAACAGAGGAACACACCCCTGGGGTGGTCCTGGATCCAAACAGCGATCCCAAACAACATTTTAATATTGCAATTAATTACCTATACAATTCTAGGTAGTTAAAATAGTCACGGCCTCAGCCACACAACACCCCAACATGGGTTCGTGGTACCAAAATACACAAAACACACAGTAGTTGGAAAACTAAACACTAAGCCACCTACCTTATACATCAAAGAGCAGTATATACGATCGTCAATCCTAGAAACGCCCAAGAACGGCGTAGATCTGAGGTAAGAAAACTTTAATTCAGTCTCAAATAACTCCCGTTAGGGAAAGAATTGGTAAGAAACACGCTAGGAGAAGAGAGGGATTACCTGCGCAGTTCCAATGAGATCGTCTGAGGTGGAATCGGATTCCCGGTTCGCGATCGATGGATCTCCAAAGGCTCGATCGTCCACTCCTGCTCCTCTCGTCCGGTTCTAAGCCTTCCCTGTGAATAGGGGAGGCTACTGCCCATTTAAGCAGAAAAAACAAAGTACACGGCATGTACTTCCTTCATTTAACTGTTCCTCTGGTGGCACCGCCACACTGTTCATCCGTCGACATGAGTACACGACATGTACTCCCGAGTACACGGCGTGTACTGTCACCCAGCTGGCGGATACTCCACCGCCTTACTGTTTTGGCCTGCCGAATGACTACACGGCGTGTAAAGGACCACTACACGGCATGTAGTCAGTTCCTACACCCTTTTTCACTGACATGGCTATACGCCCCGTGTACCCATTCCACACGGCCAAAAGTACACGGCGTGTGGAAAAGTACACGGCGTGTGGAAAAGTACACGGCGTGTAGTTCCAAAATTTGGGATTTTTCCCAATTTTCCATATTTTCTCAAAAACACTTAAGGAAAAGGGAAAGGAAGAATACCGTACCTCAAAACTAAGAACCGGGTTCTTACAAACTTCCCCCCTTATAGCAATTCGTCCCCGAATTGCCCTTCCAAGGGTGGTGAAGATATAACCGTGAACAACTCTGGCCACTGGGCACGTACGTTGGTCTCCCGCTCCTAGGTTTTGTTCTGCACTCAGCCATGCTGCCATAGCACCCATACGAGAGGAACTGACCGGCCTCAGAGAACCTTTGTGCTCCTGTCAATGATACGAATCAGATTCTCCTCAAAGGACGCATCCATCTGAAGCTCAACCTCCTCTGGCTGAAAGGTGTGAGACATGTCTGAATGATAGCAGCGCAACTGAGATACATGGAAGACGTCGTGCATGGCTCGGTACCGCTGTGGTAATTGAAACCGATAGACAACCGGCCCGACTCTCTCCAAAATCTCAAATGGCCCCACATACCTCGGTGAAAGTTTACCATGTCTCCTGATCCGCTTGTGTCCCATCTTTGGCGAAACACACAAGAAAACCTTATCCCCGACCACGAACTCCAAAGGTCGTCTGCGGTGATCAACATAAGACTTCTGACAAGACTGCGCGGTAGCCATCTGCTTCTGAATCAAATGGACCTGCTCAGAAGTCTCCTGTACGAGACATGGCCCCAGTAAAGCTGCCTCACCTGCTTCTGACCAGCACAAAGGTGATCGGCATGGTCTACCATATAAATCCTCATATGGTTCCATCTCGATAGTTGCCTGAAAACTATTGTTATAGGAAAACTCGACTAAGGGTATATGCTTCTCCCAAGATCCCCCAAAGTCTAGGACGCATGCACGTAACATGTCCTCAAGAACCTGTATCATACGCTCTGACTGACCATCTGTCTAAGGGTGGTATGCTGTGCTCAGAATCACCTGTGCACCCAGTTCCCTCTAAAAACTCTGCCAGAAACGAGACGTAAAGTAGGCATCCCTATCTGAAACGATAGAACGGGGGACCCCATGAAGACGTACGATCTCTCGGATATACAGAATTCTGATATCGTCAACACCGAAGGTCTCCTTAATCGGAAAAAAGTGAGATACCTTCGTGAGTCTGTCCACAACAACCCAGACAACATCAGTGCCTCGAGGTGACCTCGGCAAACCCGTCACGAAATCCATCGTGACATCATTCCATTTTCACTATGGAATAGGTAACTGCTGTAATAGTCTAGCTAGTCTCTGGTGCTCCGCCTTCACCTGTTGATAGGTGGAACATCCCGTAACAAAACTAGCCAGGTCTCTCTTCATACCCGGCCACCAGTACTGACATCTCAAGTCTCGGTACATCTTGGTAACCCCGGGATGAACTGCCCAAGCTGAAGCGTGAAACTCCCGCATCAGCTCCCCGCATATATCCGCTGGAACCCATACTCGTCCATGGAAATGCAGAACCTCTCCATCGCCTATCTCCCAACCGGGAGGAGGGCCTTCACTTTCCACTGACTCTCGTAGAACTAGGCCTTCCAAATCAGATAGCTGTCTCATCCTCACTCTGTCCAGGAGGGTAGATGTCACAACTAATGATGAAAGATAAGTCTTCCCCTGACTGTCGTGCACCTCCAGATGCATCTCAGAGAACAAGGCCATAAGCTCCCACTCACTACTGGCCTCCTGCACTGCATGTATCTGAGTCTTCCTGCTCAGTGCATCATCGACTGCATTACCTTTACCAGGTGTATAGGCAAGCTCAAAATCGAAGGGCTGTAGGTACTCAACCCACCTCCTCTTCCTCACATTATGGTCATGCTGAGTAAAGATATACTTGAGGCTTTTGTGGTCGGTGAAAACGACAAAATTCTCTCCCAATAGATAATGCCTCCAACAGTGCAACACATGCACAACTACAGCCAACTCGAGATCATGCGTCAGGTAATTCCTCTCATGTGTCCTCAATTGCCGAGACCCATACGCAATAACTCAATCACCCTGCATCAACACTGCTCCCAGCCCAATACCTGATGCATCATAGTAAACTGTATAGCTCTTCCCCTACTCTAGGAGTATCAGGATCGGTGCTGCTGTCAACCTTCCTTTCAGGTCTTGAAAGGCTGCCTCACAAGCTTCCTACCAAACAAACTTCACACCCTTCTTAGTCAGACCCGTAAACGATGCTGCTAAGCGGGAGAAGTCCTGTATGAAGTGCCTGTAGTAACCAGCCAACCCTAAGAAACTCCGTATGTTAAACACATTCTTAGGCTGCTCCTAGGAAACTACTACTCTCACCTTCTCTGGGTCTATTGTAACTTCTGCCTCTAAGATGATATGACCTAGGAAGTGAATCTGGTCCATCCAAAAGTGGCGCTTTGAGAGCTTAGCATATAGCCGATGCTCTCTCAGTGTACTCAATATGATCTCAAGATGGGTTTCATGGTCGTGTCGAGTGTGAGAGTACACCATGATTTCGTCCATGCATACTAACACAAAAGAATCAATATACGAATGGAATACACGATTCATCAGAGCCATGAAAACTGCTGGCACGTTCATGAGTCCGAACGACATAACCAAGTACTCATACAGACCATATCTGCTCCGAAATGCTGTAAGCGGTATATCCGATGGTCTTACGCACAACTGATGATATCCTGAACTCAAGTCAATCTTCGAGAACACTCATTATCCACAAAGTTGATCAAAAATATCATCTATCCGCGACAAAGGATATCGGTTCTTGACCGTCAACTAGTTCAGCTTCCGATAATCTACACAGAGTCTGAGGGTACCGTCCACCTTCTTCGTGAAGAGAATTGGGGAACCCTATGGAGAAGTATTGGGTTGGATGAAACCCTTCGCCTGTAACTCCTCTAACTGCCTCTTGAGCTCCTGCAACTCAGGTGTGACCATCCTATAAGAAGGAATGGACACCGGTGGTGCCTCTAGCACATGCTCGATAGAGAAATCCACCTCTCTCTTCAGAGGTAGACCTGAAAAGTCGTCCGGGAAGACATCCCTGAAACGATCAAACACTGGAGGGAAATCCGTCTGACAAGTCCCCTGATCATCCAGATATAAGCTCGCAATCTGGGCTGTGACTCCACCTCGCCCATGATGCTCTATTCCAACTCGACTCGCCTGAACATCCCACTCACCCTTGTATAGAATCTCTCCGCCCTCTGGTGACGTGAAACACACCCTGCGACGATAGCATTCTACAAAGGCTAGAAAGGGAACCAACCAGTCCATCCTAAGAATGACGTCATAAGCTGTCATCTCTAAGACATAGAGGTCCCAAAGAAAGTGACAGCCTACAACCTCAAGGGGGAACTCCTTGCACTGATGCACTCCAGCCGTTCTAGTCCCCAATGGAGTGTCTAGCGTCATAATATCAGAAGAAGTAGAAACACAGATCCCAAGGCTCTCCACAACGGGTACAAATATGAAACTATGCGTAACACCCATATATAAAAGTAATGAAGATATGACAGAAGCTACTAGAATAGTACCTCTGACTGTAGAAGGTCCAGGATCCTGGTCCTGCTGGGTCTGTTGCACTGCGTATGCCTGCCCAGTGTCGCGGCCCTGCGACACAGCCTGGATACCCTGAGCTGTCCCACCCTGCTGCCTCTAAGATTCTGGTGTTTGGCTACCACGGCCACGACCACCATCTCTGCCTGCATGCCCTGACATATTTTTATTCCCCAACTGGTAAGAATCTTCTGGTCCTTCTCCCGCACGTGGAGTCTGAACAGAACCCCTCTCACTAGCCATCGGTGGAAACGCCCTGCAAAAGTGTTGCAGATGACCCATCCTGCCACAAGCTCGGCACTCCACTGGGTCTCGTGGACACTATGGCCTCTTGTGCCCCTCTCTACCACACTGGTAGCATATGAACTGTCCACCTGAAGCATTCTTCTGACTGGTACTGCCACCCTAAGAGAAGTCTATCTGTCTCTTCCTCTTGCCAGCAGAAATAGTACCAGTAACTGGTGCTAAACCACCCTGGCCCACACCACTAGATTCCCGAAGGTTCCTTTATGTAATCAGTGCCTAGTTCACAATAGCGTGTACTGAAGGCAACCTGAAAACATTCACCAGCGCTCGGATATCATACCGAAGACCATCCTCAAAACGTCTGGCTATCAACATCTCATCACCCACCAGCACAGGTGAAAAATGTTGAAGCTTGGTAAAGTGAGTAGAATAGTCCATCACCGACATAGCACCCTGCTGCAGATTCATGAACTCTCGAGCTCTATCTTTCCTCAGAGTCTCTAGAAAGAAGAAGTCATAGAAGACTACCTAAAAATATTCCCACACCATATCTCTGTGATTCTATGACTGGGTGGTAACATCCCACCACCTCTTGGTGGAATCATGTAGAATATAAGTCGCAAGCTTGACCCTCCACCCTGGAGGTGTCTCAAGATGCTCGAAAATAGTCTACATCGATCCTATCCAAGACTCTGCAGCCTGTGGTCCACCATCACCTAAAAATAGAGGCGGATGCTGCTGCTGAAAGATACGAGTCAGCTCGGCCATAGATGTGGCAGCCTGCGGTGCTCCTTAAAAGGTCTAAATGAACCGCATAAAGCCTTCACGGAACTGAGACTCCATGCCTATATCCGGTATAACACCTGGCGCCGCATCTAGCTCTACTGGAGGATCCACTGGTAGCCCATGGCCCACCATCTCTGGAGTATACTCGTTGTCGCTCTCCTGGTGAACAACGCGTGGTCGTCTAGGCGGCATGACACTACAAGGTCAAAAACACAGCTTAGATTCAAGATTATCTAGACTGAAAGTGAAGGAACCACAAAGGGAACAAGAGGAAGAAGGAATTTCAAGATTTTCAATACAAGACTACACGGTGTTTACAATGACTACACGCCGTGTACTTGACTTCCCTTCCCCTGCCCGGGTCCTTCGACATGACTAAGCCACATGAATCCCATTAAAAAAAAACTACACGTCGTGTATGATATCTACACAGCGTGTATGGTGTTTATTTTCCAACTGCCCGTGTCGTTTGTGACACGACCGACTATTCGTCATGACACCACATGACGTGTTACACCTGCACACGGCGTGTACATCACCCCATTTCCTAGCCACATGACTAACACCACACGGATAACACCACACGGTCTGTCCTCAGATAAGACTACACGATGTGTCCCACAGGTACACAGTGTGTTCAAAGAGAGGTGACACCGACCTGTGTTGTTAGTTACACGACCGAGTCCCCTGGTCACACTACACGGCGTGTCCATCATTGACACGACGTGTTCAAGGAAAGAGTTCACCTACCCGTGTTGTTAGTTACATAGCCGGACTCCGGGTCGACACTACACGGAGTGTACATCAGGTACACGGTGTGTTTTACCCAAGCCTTCCCTACCCCGTGCCGCCGCCCACACGGTTTGTGACATGGGAAGAGACTACACGACGTGTACTCAGAGTACACAGCGTGTACTTAAAAAGTTCATTTTTCTTCTCGAACAGAAGACCATACACGACGTGTTTAAAGTACTACACGGCGTGTATACTGGGTTTCTGGATAGTATGCCTCAGAAACTTCCCCGGAACCCAGAAAATACCAAAAAACAACACTTAAGTGTCAAATTTTGACTCGTGAGGGCCCATACTCCCCACGAATCAAAGTTTGACATCTTATCTGTGTTATAACTAATAAACAGCTAATGATCCACCAAATTCTGGCTAGTGGGGGACCATACTCCCTAAAAACAAATGTTTGGCGTCCATTCTATAAATAGGATCACACAAGAAAATACCCTATCACAAAGCAGGTATTTATCAAGCAGCTATCACAACAACATGCTTTTCTAGCACATCAACTATCACAAAAACATGAAATTTCTAATGCACCTACATGGCATGGAACTATGCATGACTTGTGATTTCTAGCATGTTCCTATATGATGCATGAGATGGCATACCCTCATCTCATCGGGTTACAACTAAATAGAACCCATAGATAAAATATAAACAACACAATCCAAGTGCGTCACCCAATGGTGAAATCATATCAACTGTAAAATTTGCAAAATCAAAAGAATTGCAAAAATACGAGGTAGACTGGATTTTCGTTGTACACGGGTTAGCTACGCCCGTGCACAACTTATTACCAACTATCGTTCGTCCTATCCCTGACTACGGCTCCAAATAGTAAGTCAAAGAAAAGAAACCGCCTCTGATACCACTTTGTAACGTCCCGGTTCTGGGTGCCACTCAACGGGTGCCCCGAACCCGGTTCGCCACGTGACCTCAAGCACATTTCCCCAAATGCCAGAGGCTGACGACTAGCAGTGAGGGCCTAGGTCTGATAGTGGGGAAACTATGCCCTCATTTGTCAAAGTGTAGCGCAACAAAATTTAATAAAACATATAACAACAGCGGAAGCAGTAATAGTATATGAAACTGAATTGGGTAACTGATAACAAAAAGGGAAACCAACAGTCATATATATATATATGAAGATGCAGCATGTCACTATTCTATGAAAACAGCTAGAAGATGTTACATATTAGAACAATACAATACAACTGAAATACAAGTACAGAAAGCAGAACAGAAGATCCCTCAGCATCACGAGCCAATGCTCAGTCCCATGCTCTCCTACGCCCCAGCAGTAATCAAGTACCTGTATAAGGGCCATTGCCCTTATCTACACCTGTAGAAACGTAATCTGTTTGGGCTGAAAAGCATGACCCAAACAGGGTGTGAGAAACAAATCCCAGTAGGCACCCACCAAAGGCTCGTTCCCAACTGTGTGAAAGCATGCAACAATAGTGTGTAGTAGTAAAAATGCAACTAAGTAAGCAGTACCGAAGGTAACTAACTTAACCAGTTATATTTCCATTTTAATATCCATTTAATCATTTAATTTAAAATATCACCACAATGAATATTCTAAGTAAACAGCTAATGTCCTCAGACACGTAAACCCCTACCCTCAGGTAAAGAGTATCCAACACAAGAATCTTCCCACAAGCGTATGGATATTGCCCACAGGTGTAAGAAGTGTCGCCCACAGGCACAGAATCAGCTGCCTAGAGGCACAAAAGAAGTTTCCCACATGCTAAGTAGTAAAATGCCCACAGGCTAATCACAACACTGCCCTCAGGCTAAACAGGTAACCGAGTCATGCCCAACATATAAATAAATATTCACAAGAAATTCCTCTCAAGGAAATTCTACAAACATTACTTTAAAGGCATACCCTCGGGTATCCTGGCCAAATGGCTAAACAGAGGAACGCACCCCTGGGGTGGTCCTGGATCCAAGCAGTGATCCCAAACAACATTTTAATATCACAATTAATTACCTATAAAATTCTAGGTAGTTAAAATAGTCACGGTCTCAGCCACACGGTACCCCAACATGGGTTCGTGGTACCAAAATACACAAAACACACAGCAGTTGGAAAACTAAACACCAAGCCACCTACCTTATACGTCAACGAGCAGTATATACGATCGTCGATCCCAGAAACGCCCAAGAATGGAATAGATCTGAGGTAAGAAAACTTTAATTCAGCCTCAAATAACTCTTGTTAGGGAAAGAATTAGTAAGAAACAAACTAGGAGAAGAGAGGGCTTACCCACGTGGTTCCAACAAGATCGTCCGAGGCAGAATCAGATTCCCGGTTCACGATCGACGGATCTCCAAAGGCTCGGTCGTCCACTCCTGCTCCTCTCGTCCAGTTCTAAGTCTTCCCTGTAAACATGGGAGGATACTGGCCATTTAATAAAAAAAAACAATGTAAACGATGTGTACTTCCAAGTACACGGTGTGTACTTCCTTCATTTAACTGTTCCTCTGGCAGCACCACCACACTGTTCATCTGTCGACATGAGTACACGGCATGTACTCCCGAGTACACGACGTGTACTGTCACCCAGCTGGAGGCTACTTCTCTGCCATACTATTTTGGCCTACCGACTGACTACACTACGTGTAAAGGGCCACTACACAACATGTAGTCGGTTCCTACACCCTTTGTCACCGACATGGTTACATGCCCCGTGTACCCATTCCACACGGCCAAAAGTACACGACGTGTGGAAAAGTACACGACATGTAGTTCCAAAATTTGGTATTTTCCCCCATTTTCCATATTTTCTCAAAAATACTTAAAGAAAAGGGAAAGGAAGAAGCTCGTACCTCAAAACTAAGAACCAGGTTCTTACAACTGATCAGCTTCCCCATCAAAACGATAAACTTTCAGTACAAATTTCTCTTCTTCTGAGCACTGGAGGACAGAGAATATCTTTTCAATGGAGTTAATCCACTATTACATGAGGAGGGGATCATAAGATCAAATAAACATGGGAGGCCTTATCCATATGAAGTATTCAATGGAAAATTGATCTTTACTTAGAGGAGGAGGGTGTTCCACATGATTTAAGTTATTATTCATAACTTGAGCCAGCTAAGCAAGTACTGTCATGAAGTTTTGAACACCTGTTCCCACCATGTTAGGCATATCATTAGGTCAATATTCACATTCCCTATCACATTTACTATTGGAACATGTTCTTCTATTTACTTCCAATAACTAAGAAAAATAGTGTACAATTAGAGGGCTTGAATACTTGGCTATTAATCATAAAAAGGAAACTTTGAACATAAGAGGATAAACTTGTAAATGAGAAGTATATTCTAACTTGTGATTACCTATGTTTCAATCTAGGTTATCCTTGATCTATTTATTAACTTGTATTCTTATGGCATTTTTTCATTCCCTTAATAATGGTTTGTACCAAGCTCACAAATTTACCAAATCATATCCCTCGGGAGTATCAAACCAAGAGTGCAGCAATGCCCGCTTTCATGCACCAATTCCCATTCAAATCTAGATCAAAGTGGTGTTTTTGGGTTTTACGCATAGATACATCTGTTCCAGATCCACCTATACCTATTTGTATCCAGATAGGGATGTATTTTATTGATAAACCACTTACTCTATACTTACCAAAATTTAGGGGTGTTTTCTTATACTTAGTCTCATCTTTAAGGTTCTTACTAAAGTTCTCGATTCCTAATCTCTAAAAATAACTAGACCATCCACTAATACCAACTATAGTGACCCTATACTTTTACATATAACATTACATGATTTTAAGAATAATTATACACCAGAGTACAAGGAAAGGATCAAAAAGTCTAGTGTCTTGGAAGACTAGGTACATAAAACTGAAAACATGGAACTAAATAAAACATTTATTTATTTAATATTTAAATTGAGATACTAACTTAAATTGTGCTAAAAAAACATCATAGGGTACCCTAGGGAACACATGAACAATGGGATGAGCTGAATAGACCAGTAAGGGAATAACCATAAGAAAAAAACATTAGCACATGGGATAGAAGGAATGACATGATGATATAAAAAGGCATGTAACATATGGAATCATAACATATAAACATAGAATAATATAAACATGGAGTCATAATAATGCAGAATAATCATAAAACATGACTTTATCATGAGTCAAGGCTAACAACCAAGACCGTTTCACATGGTAGCACAAGCCAAGGCTAACCACCAAGACCATCACACATGGTAGTACAAGCCAAGGATAACCGATAAGACCGTCGCACATAACGTCTCATGAGACTCAACTTTACCCAATGCATTGGAGCGCTATCTAGGAGAACCCATATTAACATGTTCATGAATATATTTTCCAAATTAAGAATCATACATAATAAATCATACATAAACATAAGGGTACCCGTAGAAAGAAATGAGTATCATAATCATGTCATAAAACATAATGAATGGGCGTATCATAAAATTTTCCATGAAAGAAAGTAACTAAAATATACATGGAAATCTATAAGGGGAAAATATGAATTTATCATGGTAAGTTATTTCAAGTAGAATTTACAAAAATTAAGAAAAATATTTAATAAATTTTAGCATTAAAACATTTTTGTGCGGTTTTAAGGAAAATACTATAGAGCCTTTAAAATAGAAATGGGAAAAATCCTTTATATAAAACCATAAGTGAACCAAGAAGGTTTTAATAATAAAAAATTATTATTTTATAAATACAATGGTGTCTTATAACAGAAGATAAAGTGCACTTTAAATCTGGTAAAAATTCGGGAAGTTCCCTCAAAACAGGTTTGCTTCTGAGGAAGTATTGAGGAGGAAATCACATAAAAACATGTATATCCCCAAAAGAGAATGATGAAAGGGTATTGATAAATGAATTTTTTATATTTAAATAGAATTTATAATATGCACATAAAAAGATAAGATAACTTCATTTTGGTAAAATAAAGATAAGGCAACCCAAAGAAACAAAGGAGGTTAGGGTAGAATCCCTTACGGATTATCAACATGGTATCAGGTGTACTTAAGAGGGATTAATGAGAGAGAAATGGGGTTTCTAATAACTTATACATCATAATAGAAGTATGGTTGAGGTTCTAAATGATACCCCATCATTAGTTATTACACATAAAAGGGAATAATATAGAGGATATTCTTGAATAAAAGTGAAATATAGAGGATCCCTTACCTTAAGTCTGATGGTGTTATCCACTTGATATTAACCACCTGAATAATATAATTAGGTTCATTAATTAATAATTAAAAACCAATTATATATGTAAAGGATTTAACATAACCTTTTTATGTTCATTCATGACCTTTTTGATTGGTTAAGTGGTTCAATTTTATTGATCGGGTCTGTTTGTTTTCTTGGTTTTTATGATCGGTTTACTTATTTTCATGAATGGAGAATCAGGTAAAATGGGGATGGTTGTCTAGAATTGGAGTTATATTTTATTGTTGAACATACATAAGGTTACATGTTTGTAAACTTAATTTTGTTACTTGGAGTGAAGTTGAATCATTATATAAAACTTTAGTGATAACCTTTTGTGTTTATTGTCGGTTTTTATCACTACGAACCCATTTTTCATTATAATTTAATATCATGTGTAAAAAAAGATTATAGAACCATAAATAGGATATGTTACATAATAATATCGTTCAATGATAACAAAAATGGATTCATGACCAGAATTTAAGATGGTAAAAGAAATTTAAAACCCATCGTCCTTGAATGTGGTAAATTAACACATCTCAGATGGTTTTTTTGAGAAAAGTGAGCACAAAGGATATTATATTGAAAAAAAATAAAATAGTTATACAATGAAGAAAGAGGGAGTTTTACATTTTTCTTGCACAATAAGAGGTATCATTTCATCAGACACATTTTTCAGGTTGATGCTTCCCACTTCCAAGATACCTTTATTGGAAAGTACATCCTCAATGTAGTTCGCTTCCCAGAAAGTGTGTGTGACAAACTAATTCAAAGAGGAAATACTTTCAAGGAAATTGATCTATTTATCTTACTGTTTCCATGAAAGGTGTTTTTGACCTACTATTATTACCTGAACAACCGCAGTTGAGTCACACTCAAGCCATATATTGTTCCAACACTTTTGATAAACAATATCCACTACTTTAATAATTGCCATCATTTCATCTTCCAATGTATTGGTGTGACCACATGAGCCATAACTAAATTTCACCACTTCTCCCTGGTGGTCCCTGAAGATAACTATGAAGCCTGATGGTCCCAAATTTCTCTTGGAGGCCCCATCAGTATTTCATTTCAACCATCTACTAAAAGGTGCAGACCAGAATACCTCCATTATGCCCCATGGATTGGGAAAAGAAACGATCACTTTCAGACGATGAAGGATGGTGAAATCCCTAATTGAATTTCTACAGTGTTCATTGATCCTATATTTTTCATCCTGGATGGCCATGATGATGCTGGAAAAATAATTGCCTTCATGAAATCGGGCATGGAAATGAATGATGTTGTTGCGGCCTCTCCAAACAACATGGATAAGTTCAGTGCATGCAATGCGCAACAGAGAACTTAGTTGGTGAGAGTGCTGAATTCTGGATAGAGATTCATGAAAATCTAGTATAAAAGTAGTGTTAGGGATTTGCAACTCGAAAATGTTGAGAATGGATTTCCACAGTGAGGTAGTAGTGTTGTAAGACAAGAAAAAACGATTCACATCTTCACGATGTTGATGGAATAACACACACTTCGAGCACAGTGATATACAAACCCTTTGGATATTCTCATTCACTGGTATTTTATTATGATATAGTCTCCAAAGAAGTGTACATCTTGAGGGTAATAACCATTTTTGATTCCAAGCACCTATCCAGTTTTAATCTCCCTACATCAAGAAGAGTAAAGGAGAGATGGTGTCTTTACTACTAATATAAAAGAAGAGTAAAAGAGAGATGATAATAAATTATTCCATTACCATAACAGAATTATAGTACATGTAAGGTACTTGAATTTTCATAACATTTGGATGAGGATAGGTAAATATAGAAAAGAAAAAAAAATGAACTTGAAAAGAAAGTAAAAGAATTGAAAATAGGAATTTACCTCTTGAATCAATCTTACTTGAGAGCCTCTTAAGGGGGGAAGATTTTGTGTTTTGAAGAGACTAAGGGATTTTGCAGGTGGGGGAGGATCTTGGGGAGATATTTGGGTAGAATTTAGGCAAGGCACAAGGCTTTAGAGGAGTGAAGATAAGAAGTAAGGTGGAGTGGTATTTATAGTGGAGGAGAGGAGGGTTTTCAGAATATTTAATTCCTTGGTTTATTAATTTCCCTCAAGACCAGAAATAATGATGATTATATGACCAAAAATAGTAATAATTGCATGTGATTTTGAACCAATTAGGCTTACATCAGCAGAACATCATCCATGACCCTCTAAATCGTGTATTTAGTTGAATTTTCAAATTATTGTATTTTATTATTAATAAAACATTCAAGTATTTTAGAAAAATCCAAAAATTCACCCTAACTATTTTTCAACGTGTAAAATCCAAAAATGAAATGTAATTTTCAAAAATAATTTTCTAAATATCATTAATTTAATATTTAATTAAAATCACAATTTACTTGAAAAATATAGATTTTAAAACTATGACTAATTTTATAATGCTTTCAAAAATTACATAAGGTCTTATAAAATTATATTAAAACAAGAAGACATAAAAATTTTAATTTATGGAAACCTTTTAGAAAAATACATTTTCTTTTAAATTAATTAATTAATTGTAATTAATTATCTATGACTTAGAAAAATACCAATACTTTTACTATGGTCATATTATCACTTATAAGATGCCACCATTTTATTTATACATTCATGGGTGAGGTTACTATTCTTTTAGATGATTTAATATTCATAAGAGTCATATTAATATTCATAAGGGAAACATTACTATTCATAAGGGTCAGTTACTGTACAACAAAAATCAATTTTGTCTTATCGGACTCCAAACATCTTACTCATCACAACCGTGTATGTCAGATTTTCGAAATTCAAAACACAGAAGTGACAATATTATGTTTAAAGGTCACATAGTAATTAGTATTTCATTGTGTTGTGATTTCATGTGATTATATGACATAATTATAAGAAGGGAATTTCTATTAATAAAACATTAGGTCATTACAGGTGTCACATGTGATGGTGAATTATTTTAGGAATTTTCCATTTTTCGATGTTGAAGATGAGATATGTATGGTTGTGTGTCATTTTGGAGGTGAGTCAATCTTGACGGTTAGTCATACTCTGTGGTGTATCAACTTCAACGATGACTCATAATTTGTAAATTTCATCACTTGTCTCAGATTATAAAATACTTTCAGAAAACCTAAAACTTATTAATATCATTAGAATCATGATTTAGTGATCATTAAAACAGGGAGTTCAATAATCTTCCCCCTTTTGAAGATCACAAATCATGGAATCAAAGGTAAAATATTCATGGAATCAAATGTAAGATCAAAACATTATACTAAAGTGATATTATAGGAGTGTACATATATATCAGTGTACTGTGTTATCAAAGAAATATAAGAAATATTATTAAAAAAATATCAATGTAAATAGGCAGAAATAAATTAGAAATAAATGTCATACTTTTCTTCTTCTCCCCCTTTTGGGATTATCAAAAAGGTTAAACATAATCAAAATACAAATAGTAAAGGTAGTAAGAAATTTAAGACAAATAAGATACAATAAATCATTAAGAAAGAGAATGAATAAGTAACCAAAAGTTGGAATCATGTAGTTATTACATTTTTTCCCATCAAAACAAAAATTTGAATCCTACAACACTGTAAAGATTGGTAAAAAGGTATTCGCAAACGGCTTTTTGCGACGGGGGCTCGTCGCAAATGACCCGTTGCTGAAAACGGTGTCGCAACAACAATTTTTTGCGACAGGTCCGTCGCTAAAGCCTTTTTCCGCGACGTGGAGAATCCCCGTCGCAACTAGTACTCAGTATATTTGTAAAAAACTTTTCAAAAACTATTTGCGACGGGACCCGTCGCAAAAACTATTTTTTAAAAAAAATAAAAAAATATTAATAAATTATTTTAATGCATATAATAATAATACTATTTGCGACGGGCATAGTATCCCGTCGCAAATACTATAAAAAAAATAAAAAAAATAAATTATTAATAAATTATTTTAATTAATATAATAATAATCCAATTATAAATAAAAAATAAAAAATAATAAAATATTAATAAATGATTTTAATTAATATAATAATAGAATTATAATTCACAAATAAAAATAATAAATTATTTTAATTAATATAATAATAATAGAATTATAATTCAAAAATAAAAAATAATAGAATATTAATAAATGATTTAATTAATATAATAATATTAGAATTATAATTCATAAATAAAAAAATATTAATAAGTTATTTTAATTAATATAAAAATAATAGAATTATTTTACATTCAAATATTAAAATAATTCTAGTATTACAAAAAAATATAATTAAAATATAATATTATAAAATTTTAATATATATATAAATTATAATATTATAAAATTTTAATATATATATAAAATTTAATATTATAAAATATAAATAATATCATTATTCATATTAATATTGTTATTTAAAAATATAATATTATTAATATTTTATAATAAGACAGAAACTACACGAATAGAAAAAAAATCATATTTTGATTTCACAAATTTTATAACATAAATACAAACTCTAATATGAAGGAGGGGGGGGGGAGGGGGGGATCTGCAGATGGTGGTGGAGGAAACTCCATCCCTAAAGCATGAGTGAGTCGGCGCATGTACCCCATCTGCTCTTGATGTTGCTGCTGCCACCGACTCGTCTGCTCCTCGTACAGCTGCTGCTGGCGTCGACGCTCCTCCTCATGCTGCTGACGCATCTGCTCCTACTCCTGTCGGAGACTCTCTATCAGTGCAGTCTGAGATCGCAACTGATCCTCATACTATGTAGCAGAAGAAGATGCACGAGCTCCTCTCGAGCTGGACGCCGACATCGCAGCACTGCCATAATAATCTCCGGGAGTCAGTCGAGAGCTGATACCAACTACCCGGTCCTTCTCGAAGGCATACTGGGTGGCCTGCATCCATGCCGCCTCATCAAAATGATGGCCAGTGGTCTGATCTGATGACTCGGCCTGACTCTCAGGGCGGGCCTGTGACGCTGCGGCCTCATATGACTCCTGTAGTTGCAATTTAAAATTAAAATTGTAAATATATTATATGCAATTAATTTTTAAACTTGAAAACAAATAATACTGACCACGATGTGATGCTGACGATCACCTCTAAGCTCCCCAGTAGCAGGATCACTATACATCCTTCGATATACGTCGTACTCCGTAATATCGGGGTGCTCGACAGCCTATAAGAATAAAAAATAAGCTGTTAATATTTATAGTTATATAAAATATTTATAAATAATGTACGTACCAGATGCTATCTATGAGTACTGAAAGAACGACTCCCAGCTCGATGAGTCACCTCCTGTCTCCCCCGATTCTGCCTCCCCACCGATGATCTCCTCTGAAAGGCACCACTCAACCAGTGCGCACATAATCCATCCCATACATGGGATGAAATGTACTCTGGTCAGTGTGCTCTACATGACTCGTCCAAATCTGACACTCCTGCTTTCTTCATCGCAGCTTTTCTTAAATTGTGCAAAAACTGACGAAGGTGATCACGCATGGCCACCTCCCATGCCTCGTGGATGGCGTCACGCATGGTATCCTTGATCGGATACCATAAACCCTACAAATAAATCAAAATATCAAGTTAGAAATGAAATAATTTTCAAAATAAAAATTATTTATTTACGTACGTACCAACCAATGGCCGAACATGGCCTGCTGCACATCAATGAGAATCTTCTCCCATGTGGTCCACGACTGAGAGAAATAGTTGCGCAAAATAGCACTGCCCTGTCCGACTGCTATATGCGGAAAACTATAAAAATAATAAACATTTATTATGTGAATAGATTAATGAAATCTTAGTCAAATCCACAGGTTATCACACAGGTTATCACACCTCCATGTGTGTGGATCAAACCCAAGACGTGGACGTCGCTCGGGGATGGGGTCAGGAATCATTAATCGTGCAAGATCGCGCCCCCTCCGCGTACTCCCTGGAGCGCCTGCAGGCTGAGGGTCATCTGTCAGCAACTCATCCGCATCGAAAGTCAGGTCAGCATCCGCCAACTCATGAAATGTGGTGTCGTCCATCTGAAAAAGAAAATGTTAATGTTGTTAGAAAATAATTGATAATTACTATTATATATACATATATACATATTATGATTGTATATAAATACCATGGAATTATATCAGTGTTCATCTTCATCATCATCTTCATATATGTCAATGTCATCTTCATATTCCTCCTCAACATCATCGATATCCATTCGAGTTACAGTTGCTTCATCTCTTACCATTTCAAATTCATATGTGACATCATTAACATCATCTTCATCACCGACTCTTAAATGTGGGGTGTCGTCATCGATACTTATGTCTCTTTGTAAAAAAGATTGATTTTGAATACTCTCTTGAAAAACTTCAATTCTTTTCACATCAGTGAAAGCACATTCACTTTGACTAAACTGATTGTCTCGAATTTTGATTTTTATTACACTCCACCAATCAGTCAAGTCTCTTGATGTAGCACAGTACTTTGCGTAATAAACTTGATATGCCTATTGAGCCAATAAGAATGGTTCATTTACTGCGAGAACACTTTTACATTTATTATCGATGATTCCATGAGTCGGATGAACACGCACGCCTCTCTCTGTATCCAACCACCGACATTTTAACATGGTTATGTAATATTGTCCAAGATAACAGAGTTCAATGATTTCATCAAGTATGCCATAAAAGTCAACTTCATTTTCTCGATGATGAGATCCTCTCAAGCTAACTCCACTGTTCATTGTTTTTTTCAATTCCCCATATGCATGTGTGTGGAATAGAAATCCATTCACCACATATGCATTATAAGTTTTAACAAGTTTGGAAGGTGGGTTACTCAATACACACAGCCGTTTGTCAATTTTATCAGCATGTCGAGACACCTGAAAATTTGTGAAATAATTATCAATATAGTAAACTATACGTTGAATGAGTTGCTAAAAGATAAAGAATTTATGTTACCAGTTTTTAAAACCACTGAGAGAAATTTTTCAGTCGACGTTCTTCGAGAGCAACTACTGTAATTTGTGGAATTTGTTTCTTGATATGATTATCATACAACCTATAAAAACCAAAGTTATTTACTGTAACATAAATGATAGAATAAGTGATATAAACACTTACAGTACAACTGATGTCATCTCTTCACAGTTGAGCAGAACATACGTATGAGCTCTATGATGTTCATCATCTGAAAGCCAGAGTTCATAAACTCCACCAAAACCAAGCTCTGACTGGTTGAAAACAGTTAATTGATTGTCGATTTCATCAATATTCCTCTCGTTCCGTCCCATTCGGTTGTGTTTTGAAGGATACTCAGATTCAAAATAATGGGAGAAGAAAAAATATATTTCCTCTTGCAAATAAGCTTCTACAATAGATCCTTCAACAGATTCTTTGTTACGTACTTTTCTTTTCAATTTTTGCATGCATCTTTCAAATGGGTACATCCATCGAAACTGTACTGGACCTCCACATTTGGCTTCATATGGAAAATGTAGCATCAAATGTTCCATTGAGTCGAAGAAAGATGGCGAAAATATTTTTTCCAGTTTACATATAATTACAACAACATTTTTTTCAAGTTTGCCTAGAGCATCATAATCTACTGTAGCCGAACAAATTTCCCAAAAAAAATGAGACATGTCTGTTATGGAATCCCAAATCACAGAATTCAACAGACCTTTTAATCCAATGGGTAGCAGTCTTTCCATTATAACATGACAATCATGACTTTCTAATCTAGTAATATGACCATTCTTTACACATCTACCCAAATTGGAAGCACAACCATCTGGAAGTCTCAAATCTGCAATCCACTGACAAAATAATAAACGGTTTTCTTTAGATAGTGTATAAGATGCTTTTGGTTTCAGTAACCTTTCTGTTCTGACATTCTCAAACAGTTCCAATTCTGGACGCCTGCAAATTTGGGCAAGATCTAAACGTGCATTTACATTGTCTTTGCTCTTTCCTGGCGTATCCAAAACTGTATGAAACAAATTATCAAAACAGTTCTTCTCAATATGCATGACATCTAACATGTGTCGGACCAACAAATCAGACCAATATGGAAAATCCCAAAATATGCTACGTTTAATCCAATTGTGTTCTTTCCCAAAACCATAAATTTTCTGTTGGTTTATTGTGGGACCAAAAGTGATGGGAGGTAATGAAAATACAACTGATTTTAACTCCGAACCTGATAGCATTTTTGGAGGTCCTTCCCTTTCAACTGTTCCTTTTCTGAAATGAGATCTGTTTCTGCAAAAAGGATTATCAGCTGGAAGAAATCTGCGATGACAGTCAAAATAACAAGGTTTCTTTCCATGAATGAGCATAAATGATTTGTTCTCTCCCATACAGTAAGGACATGATTTTTGACCATGTGTACTCCAGCCAGATAACATCCCATAAGTCGGGAAGTCACTTATTGTCCACATCAATGCTGCTCTCAGTATGAAATTCTGTTTCGTTGCAACATCATATGTACTGACACCGGTACTCCACAATAAATTTAATTCATCAATCAATGGTTTCAAATAAACATCAATATTTTTCTTTGGATGTCCTGGAATTAGTAAAGTCAAAAAGATATATGGCTCCTTCATCAACATCCATGGAGGTAAATTGTACGGAGTTAAAAAAACAGGCCAACATGAATATTGACTACCATATGATCCAAACGGACAGAAACCATCAGTGGAAAGACCCAGTCGAACATTTCTAGCTTCTAAAGCAAAGGATGGATGCACTCTATCAAAATGTTTCCATGAATCACCATCGGCTGGATGATTCAAGCTTTTATCAGTTGAAATATTCTCTTTATGCCATGACATCATTGTCGCTGTATTCTTAGACATGAATAAACGTTGAAGTCTGGATGTAAGCAGAAAATATCTCAACTGTTTTACAAGAATCAAACCAGACTTTCCGTGTTGTCCTTCTTTATATCTCAGTTTCCCACATGTGGGACAACTATCCAACGACTCATTTTCCCCAGAATATAAAATGCAGTCATTTGAACATCTATGAATCTTCTGACAAGTAAGTCCCAAATTTCGAACCAGCCTCTTACTCTCATAGTAATTTGCAGGTAAAACATTTCCTTCAGGTAACATTGTTTTAAGAAAAGAAAATATCTGGTCAAAACAGATGTTTGACATTCCGTTATCTGATTTGATAGCCATAAATTTTGCAACTGCTTCTAATTTTCTCATCTTGCAGCCAGGATATAATGCATCCTCAATAGACTTCAACAACTCATAAAATTCAGACAGTGCCAACTCAGGATTTGAAGCTATATCAGCCAGAGTTTCTGTATGTTGAACAGATGAACCTACAACATCATGTACTAAATCTTGAAACCGGGATGGATCCAGAATCAAGTTGGTATCACCTGCTCTGGAACTACGTTCACCATGTTGATACCAAAAAACATAATCTAGTTGAAAACCAAAACGCAAGAGATGTTCTCCAACTTTGTCAAACGTGTCAAACGTTCTCAATGCACATTTTCTGCAAGGGAATTTTATTTTGCCTTCTGAAACAAATTCTAGATTTGATGCCGCAAATGATAAAAAAGTCTCCACACCCTCTACATATACTGGATTTAAACCAGAACCGTTTGGATTTCTACGTTGATTTATCCATATGCGGTCACCTAATAATGATTGTTGACGACCTCGTTGTTCCATATTTCTCTATAAAATATAAAAGCATTACTGGTTTTGAATAATTTGTTAGAAAAAACACTCAAGCTAGGATAATTATAGAGTTTAGATCATACACGACTGACGTAAACTTTTTATTGAGATAGACCTAAAAATTGACCCTTTAAGAATTAAATATGTTGAGAATAAAGCAAAACATGTTACAAATATTGATAATTTTAATATTATATAAATTTTTTATTATTTTCATAGTACTAATATTATTGGTAATTATTCTTAATTATTGTCAATTATTACTAATTATTACTAATTATTACTAATTATTGGTAATTATTACTAATTATTACCAATTATTGGTAATTATTGGTAATTATTACTAATTATTACCAATTATTGGTAATTATTACTAATTAATACTAATTATTGGTAATTATTACTAATTATTGGTAATTATTAGTAATTATTGGTAATTATCGGTAATTATTACTAATTATTGGTAATTATTACTAATTATTACTAATTATTGGTAATTATTGGTAATTATTACTAGTTATTACTAATTATTACTAATTATTGGTAATTATTGGTAATTATTACTAATTATTGGCAATTATTACTAATTATTGGTAATTATTACTAATTATTACTAATTATTACTAATTATTGGTAATTATTACTAATTATTGGTAATTATTACTAATTATTGGTAATTATTACTAATTATTACTAATTATTACTAATTATTACTAATTATTGGTAATTATTACTAATTATTACTAATTATTACTAATTATTGGTAATTATTGGTAATTATTACTAATTATTGGTAATTAATACTAATTATTGGTAATTATTGGTAATTATTACTAATTATTGGTAATTATTACTAATTATTGGTAATTATTACTAATTATTGGTAATTATTACTAATTATTGGTAATTGTTACTAATTATTGGTAATTAATACTAATTATTGGTAATTATTGGTAATTATTACTAATTATTGGTAATTATTACTAATTATTAGTAATTATTATTAATTATTACTAATTATTGGTAATTATTACTAATTATTGGCAATTATTACTAATTATTACTAATTATTACTAATTATTACTAATTATTACTAATTATTACTAATTATTAGTCATTATTACTAATTATTACTAATTATTGGTAATTATTTCTAATTATTACTAATTATTACTATTTACCGGTAATTATTGGTAATTATTGGTAATTATTCCTAATTATTGGTAATTATTACTAATTATTGTTAAGTATTACTAATTATTGGTAATTATTACTAATTATTACTAATTATTACTAATTATTACTAATTATTACTAATTATTACTAATTATTATTAATTATTGGTAATTATTACTAATTATTACTAATTACTACTAATTATTGGTAATTATTCCTAATTATTGGTAATTATCGGTATTTATGGGTAATTATCGGTAATTATTACTAATTATTGGTAATTATTACTAATTATTGGTAATTATTGGTAATTATGGGTAATTATTTCTAATTATTACTAATTATTGTTATTATTACTAATTATTGGTAATTATTACTAATTATTGGTAATTATTACTAATTATTACTAATTATTACTAATTATTACTAATTATTGATAATTATTACTAATTATTGATAATTATTACTAATTATTACTAATTATTACTAATTATTAGTAATTATTACTAATTATTTTTAATTATTTCTAATTATTACTAATTATTACTATTTACCGGTAATTATTGGTAATTAGTACTAATTATTGTTAAGTATTACTAATTATTGGTAATTATTACTAATTATTACTAATTATTACTAATTATTACTAATTATTACTAATTATTACTAATTATTGGTAATTAGCGGTAATTATTGGTAATTATCGGTAATTATTGGTAATTATTACTAATTATTGGTAATTATTACTAATTATTGGTAATTATTACTAATTATTACTAATTATCGGTAATTATTACTAATTATCGGTAATTATTACTAATTATCGGTAATTATTGGTAATTATCGGCAATTATTGGTAATTATCGGTAATTATTACTAATTATTACTAATTATTACTAATTATTACTAATTATTACTAATTATTACTAATTTTTACTAATTATTACTAATTATTGATAATTATTACTAATTATTACTAATTATCGGTAATTATTACTAATTATCGGTAATTATTGGTAATTATCGGTAATTATTGGTAATTATCGGTAATTAAGACTAATTATCGGTAATTATTACTAATTATTACTAATTATTACTAATTATTACTAATTATTACTAATTATTACTAATTATTACTAATTATTGATAATTATCGGTAATTATTCCTAATTATTACTAATTATTACTAATTATCGGTAATTATTCCTAATTATCGGTAATTATTACTAATTATCGGTAATTATTACTAATTATCGGTAATTATTACTAATTATTGGTAATTATTACTAATTATTGGTAATTATTACTAATTATTGGTAACTATTGGTAATTATTCCTAATTATTGGTAATTATTCCTAATTATTGGTAATTATTCCTAATTATTGGTAATTATCTGTAATTATTGGTAATTATCGGTAATTATTGATAATTATCGGTAATTATTGATAATTATTGGTAATTATTACTAATTATTCCTAATTATTACTAATTATTACGAATTATTACTAATTATTACTAATTATTACTAATTAGTACTAATTATTACTAATTATTACTAATTATTGGTAATTATTGGTAATTATTCCTAATTATTACTAATTAGTGGTAATTATTAGTAATTATTACTAATTATTACTAATTATTGATAATTATTAATAATTATTACTAATTATTGGTAAGTATTACTAATTATTGGTAAGTATTACTAATTATTGGTAATTATTACTAATTATTGGTAATTATTACTAATTATTGGTAATTATTATTAATTATTGGTAATTATTACTAATTATTCCTAATTATTCCTAATTATTGATAATTGTTCCTAATTATTCGTAATTAAATGAATAATTACCAATAATTAGGAATAATTACCAATAATTAGGAATAATAACATTGTTAGTATATTTTATTATTAATATTAAAATAATATAATTTTCTAATTTATATACAATTCTCCTTTCATCTGTGTGTTTTTTATCTCCACATACAAATAATACATGTGGAGACAGCAAACACACAGATGAAAAGAGAATTGTATATATATAAAAAATTATATTATTTTAATATTAATAATAAAATATACTAATAATGTAATAATGTTATTATTCCTAATTATTGTTATTTATTACTAATTATTAATATTTATTCTTAATTATTAAAAATTATTACTAATTATTCCTAATTACCATTAACTATGAACAATACTAATAATTTAAATTTATTAAGTAACAAAACAATGTAAACATAATTAAATTACAACTAATTAAGAATAATTGAAACTAATAAAAAATTAAAAATAAATATTAAATTAAAATGCACATAAATACCTTGAAAATTGATCTGAGGTTGATCTATGATCATTCTTCAAAACATCAATATCGACTCCGGAGAAAAAAATTAAACTTGAGAAAAACTGAACTTTAGAAATAAAATTTTGAGAGAAGAAGAAGATGGAGTTTGAGAATGATTTGAAAAAAAACGGATGGGGGTATTTATAGGTTAGATTATTTGCGACGGGTATCCCGTCGCAAATACTATTATTTGCGACGGGTACCGTCGCAAATACCTTAGCCATCATTTATTACGGTCAACGGTTAAATAGTTATTTGCGACGGGTCCCGTCGCAAATAACCACCTGCCGACATACTATTTGCGACGAGGAAATATTCCCGTCGCAAATACCTTTTACCGCTGCCGGTTATTTGCGACGGGAATATTCCCCCGTCGCAAATATGTTTCCCGCGATTTGGCGCGCAAAGCGCGCCAGTCCTTTTGCGACGGGAAACCTTTCCCGTCGCAAAAGGCTAATTATTTGCGACGGGAAAATACCCCCGCCGCAAATAAGTTTTTAACGGGGCTATTTGCGACGGGATTTATTCCCATCGCAAATAACCCGTCGCAAATACCCATTTTTCCCGTAGTGAGAGGGGAATTTCCATTATCCTTAGATTTATCCTAACCAGATATAGTTGGTGCAGTAGGGTCTGAATGAACTATAAGAAGGTAGTTGAAACACCATGTGGGATTCCAGCTATAACATGAGGTTGATACTATATAATAATAACCAACCTGAGTTGTCTCATAACTTGTGCATGATGAAGAGGGAAGGGTTGCAATTGGGAAGGAAAAGGTGCAACGAGATCCCTTGTAACTCTTGGTCTAAGAGATACTGGTGGGGTAATAAGAATTGCTTCCTAGGCCACAACTACCATGCCATGTACATAGAGAAACCATTTCATAAGATTTATGAAATCCATTATTATTTTACCACCTCTCTCTATGAAACTAAAGACACCCCCTTTATCTTCCATAAATTGATTTTGTACTAGAGTAATCTCTTTCATTTATCTGACTAGCTCCTTAAAGGTTTGAGTCATCACTGGCATCCGAAAATTCTCAGCCAAAAACTTGAAGTTGGATTCCATGTAATTCTTCGTATAAATTCTTGAGAGATAATATTTGATGGCTTTGGTAATTTTCTATCTATTAGTATTTATATCCTTGTAATAACCCCTTGTCATCATGTGATCATGTTTAGTAATCTGCTCAAAATTCATCAAAATTTTCCAAGAAGTGACAGGTTCCCCACTTAAAGGTCAACTGGTAACAAAAACAACTTATTCTCTAACCAAGGTTCTGATCAAATCAACATAAACTCAAGGACCAACAACTGAAGTATCCGAGGATTCATATTTAACTATTTTAATAATTCCATCCAAAGAAGCTATGAAAGAATTCTTTAAATCTTCAAGAATAAATTTTACTGATTCCATCTCATTATTTATCCTCTTATTCTAAATCTCAATCTCTTAAATGTGGTGCATCATTTTGGGTTGAATGTGGTGAATGATCAATTCAAACAAGTACCGAGCATCATTCTAACTTACTTTAGTGAGAAAAAGAGCTTGAATTTTCAAACACTTTTCAAAATATGACAACAGTTTCATAACAAAAGTATCCAAGTCACTTCTTATGACTAAATTAACAGGGACGATATGGATTGGAGCAGCTAGTATAGGTTCTCTAATAGAAGTAAATTTTTCTAATAGTCTATAAACATCAATTTGATTGATCATAGATCCCTCAGGATCTCTTTTATTTCAAATATCTTGTCCACCATCCTTTAGTGGAATTAGAACTTCACTAGAGAACTTACCACATTCTTCTAACATAGGTTCGATCCATCTCTCTAAAATATCATCAGTAATAGGTATAGTGGAAGGAGTTATCACAAAAATAGGTACAATAGACAACTCAACACTTCTCTAACCACCTGGACTCTATCCAGTTACAGTCTCCAAAATGGAAGCATGGATCTCATCTAATTTATGAGCATAAAAAATAGCTGATTCAACTTCCAGATTCCTATCAATAGGAGGCTCATCATCCAACTGTTAAAACACAAACTGATTAACAGTAGGATCATCAGTAGACATACCAACCAACTGTTCATCACTAGATAGATCAAAAGAAAGCATCTCTTTTTCATATTTCTTATCCACATGCTATTCTATAGCAGCTATAACAGCTATATGTTCTACTATAACAAAGTCATAAATAGTTTGACCATTAGAAGCACCTACAGAATTAGCTTCAAAACTTGGGGTTTTCTCCCCCTCAACACAATCATCTTTCTCTTTAAAAATTGGATCCACTTCTTCATGCAGTTCTAGTATCTCTATAGAAAAAATAGTAGAATCAAGAATTTAGAAATGAATTTCTACATCTTTTCTTATGATTCATCCAAATAAACCATCAAATTCATAATCAATATCATCATCATCTTCAACATCACTCTTTTTAGCATCTCTATTTCCACTAACATTTTCTCCATTTTCTTCTTCCTCTTATTCATCCTCTTCATCATCACCATTTACATCTTCAAATTTGGAGCTACTTTTTATTTTATCTTCTCAAGAAACCTTAGTTTCTTCTTCATCACTTTTCACTAAATTTTCTCTTTTGGGAAGTCTCCTAAGTGAGCTAAGAGCTCTATACATGATAGGTGGTGATATGGGAGATAGACCAGGGTTACTCCCCTCATCAATAAGACATTCATCTTCTTATTTTCTTGAGGCAACAACCACTTCTTCATCCTCATTCAAATACTCCATTATCTCATCAGGTTATAGACCAGGTTAAACAAGATCCCTTGGCTAGGATGGATGATTCACAGGATTAAAATCCACATATAACTTCTCACTATTAGCTACCCATTTCTTCTTCCAGGGGTTCTAGATAATTATCATCCTTGAAAACATTGATTTAGAAATACAAAAAAAACTACAGTATATGATAGACTCTTCATCTTCTGAAACTAACCCTTTAGCTTTTAAGAAGGCTAAAATGATCTTGGGATAGATCAGGGAGTTAGATGGAGAAGTAGGCCTGATCATTTCTGACAAATGAACCATAAGATACCAACAAAAATTGATCTTATATCCTATTTTCATAAGATATAATAAATAGAAATTATTATACCTTAAGGTGGAAAATCACCTTTTTTCTAGGGCATAACATGTGTTGTATAAAATTGAAGAACAACCTACATTCCCCATCAAACTCAGAAGCTACTGGTATTCTAGTTATTCTATCACCTATTACTTCAGTTAAAGTGTCCTCATACATTAAAACATAACTTTCTTCAAGTATATGTCCTTGATAATCATCTAAAACACCTTCATGAGGAACTCCCAAACATTTGGACCATTATTTTGAAGAAAAGACAACTTTACGACCTTTAAATCATATTCTTATCCATTACTCTTCTTCTTATTCGAATACAAACTCCACATACTCATAGATCTCATAAAATAGATTAGGATAGAAGTCTATCTTGTTTGAAGAGAACCAATCTAACCAACCTTGGTTCTGGAGTACTTTGAGTGCCAAAGATTTACTTGAAACTAACCACCCTGCTTCAACTTATTTTTTATCTACAACAACTCTTCTTGAAATCTCTGGATGAACTGGGTCTCTAACAGTAGGAACACTCACCTCACCCTTTTGTTTCTTAGCTAGTCATGACTTAGATGGTGGCAATAAGGACGATTCAGTATTTCCATCCGGATAGGCCTGGTAAGCTTGGTCGAAAGTTGAAGGCTTGAATGTTGGGAGATGAAGGGTTGCACTAGGCTTGAGAGAAAAAAAGGAATGAGAATATAGGTGTGTTTGAATTATACAAACATCTATTTCATATCATTTGGGATTTGGGTATTTGAAAAATAAAAATTTAAATAATACTTGAAATCAAAATCGAGTATTGATAAATATTCTAATTGGGTCTCTGAAATTAAACCAAAAACATTTAAAACAAAAAAAACCTCCAACTCAACAATTTAGAAAAGAGAATTTCACAAAGGCATGAAACCAACAGTGTGTCACCCAACAGTGTCACCCAACAGTGTGTCACCCAAAAATAAATATAATCAAAGTTGATAATTCCTAATTCATGTTTGATATAGTTTATTCTATAAAAATTTAAGGGGCTAGTAAAAATATCAACTAACTAATGTTCTATACCAATAAATTCAAGAGTGATATCACACTTTTGAAAATGATCTCTCAAAAGGTGATGTATTATATCAGTGTGCTTTTTCCTAGAATAAAAAACATGATTCTTAGAAATTTTAATAGCATTTGTATTGTCACGATTTATGGGGACTTGTTGGAATTGATATCCATAATCTAGTAATGTGTGTTTCATCCACAAAATTTGTGCACAACAGCTACCAATATCCATGTATCCATCTTCAGTAGTAGACAATGCAACATAATTTTTATTCTTACTACACCAAGAAACTGAAGACTTTCCTAAAAAGTGATATGTTCCAGAGGTTATTTCTCTATCTAATTTACATCCACCAAAATTAGCATCATAATAACTGACTAAATCAAATTCTTGACCTATAGGGTAAAGCAATACTAAATTGCTAATATATATTAGGCATTTGAAAATTATTTTAACAATAATAAAGTGTGACTCTTTTGGATTATCTTGAAAGAGATCACACATACACATACTAAACATTATATCAGGCCGGATAGTATTCAAGTAGAGAAGACTTCCAATCATACCTCTGTAACTAGTTTGATGCACTAGTTTCCCAGTTTCATCAAGATCTAACTTATAGGTGGTACAAATAGGAGTATCACTACTCATAGTGATATCCATGTTAAAATGTTTTAAAAGATATTTTTTATATTTAATTTGATTTAAAATAATTCCTTCTTTATTTTGAAAGATTTGAAATCTAAGAAAGTTCTTAAGTTTACCCATAAAACTCATTTCAGAATCAGTTTTCATCATTTTATAAAAATTAGTACACAGATAATTTATTGAAGATACAAAAATAATATCATCAATATATATTTGTACCACTAAAACATCTTTTAAAATTCATTTTATAAAAATATTAGGATCAGCTAAACATTTTGAAAATCATTTTCAAATAAATTTTTTTGATCCTGTCATACCAAGCTCTAGGAGCCTATTTTAAACCATATAAAGATTTAGTTAATTTTAAAACTTGATTTGGAAAATGGGGATTTTGAAAACTAGGGGGTTGTTCAAAAAAACATCCTCAATTATAAAATCATTCAAGAAATCACTCTTTACATCCATTTGATAAAGCCTAAAATCTAGATGATCTGCATAAAAAAATAGTGTTATAATGGATTTAAGTCTAGAAACTGGTGTAAAGGTTTCCTCATAGTTTATTCATTATTTTTGACTCTAATATTATGCAACAAGTATTTACTTATTTATAACTACTGTGCCTAACTCATCTATCTTGTTTCTAAACATCCATTTAGTGCCTATAGTTAAGTTGTCCTTGGGTCTATCTACAAGTTCCCACACTTTTCTTCTATCAAATTTATTCAATTATTCTTACATTTCCATCACCCATAATTCATCATTTATGGCTTCATTGATGTTATTATGTTCTACCTGAGATAAGAATGCTTGATGTTCAACCTGATTTCTAAGAGAATATCTTTTCTATGTACCTCTATCTAGATCTAATATAATAGAATCTAAGGGGTGATACTTTAGGGTTCTAATATCTCTAGAAAAATTAGGTCTGGTCACTTCAAGATTTTTTACAGGTTCGAGTTTAGGAAATTCTAGAAATGATTCAGAATTGGATGATTTTTCTGGATATTTAATAGTTGAATCTAAAGGTTTATAATTTAAATTCAAAGTTAATAAATCATCCTCAAGGTTTTATAAGGAGTTATTAGGATCATGTGGATCTTTTTTATCAAATTTTACATGAACATATTCTTCCATAGTTTTAGAATTTTTTATTAAAAACACTATAGGTTTTACTGGATGTTGAATAACCCAGAAAAATTACTTCATCACTTTTAAAGGCATTTTTTTAAAGATTATCCTCAGTATTAAGAATAGACTTTATAACCAAAAGATCTAAAGTAATTAACCTTAGTATTCCTATTATTCTAAATATCATAAGAGGTATTCTTAAAAATTGGTCTAATTAAAACTCTATTTATTATGTAGTAGGCTGTGTAGATAGCATGTGCCCTAAAATAGATAGGTAAGTCATACTCATTTAACATAGTTCATGCTATCTCTTGTAAAATTCTATTTCTTCTCTCAAAAACTCCATTCTTCTATGGTGTCCTAGGAGAAGAGAAGTTATGAGTGTATCCATTTTGTGAGAAAAAAGATTCAAAATATTGATTTTCAAACTCACAATGGTCACGTCTCAAGGTCTTAATTCTAATTACACTTAGGTTTTCTATAGATATAGCATACTTGGTGAAATATAAACAAACTTTACTCTTGTGAGCTAAAAAGAACACCCATGTATACCTAGAAATGTCTTCTACTAGAACATAGACATAGTGCATCCCATTTAAACTAGAAACTCTATATGGTCCAAATAAATCCATATGAACCAACTCAAGAAGTTTAGAAGTTGAAACTTCTTTATTTAATTTAAAAGAAAATTTGTGTTTCTTCCATTTTTGATAGGGGTTACAAGATTTATCATTTGGGAACTCTAGTTTTGATATATCATTGACTAAACCTTTCCTAGTAAGATTCCTAAGTGAATGTATATTGAAGTGGACTAGTATACTATTCCAAATCCAAGATTCTTTGTGAAAATAACTCAAACATGAAACATTTTGAGAAATTAAAGAATTCAAATCAACAGCATAAACATTATCATTTCTTAAAGTAGTAAAAATTAAATCATTCTTAGAATCATAAACATTGAAAGTATCATTCTCAAATTTAACATAAAAACCATCATCAAATAACCATTAAATACTAAGAAATTTATATTTCAAACCATCAACAAACAATACTTTAGAAATTAAAAGAGAATTAGTATTACAGATTTAGCCAAGACCAATGATTTTCCCATTAAAATTATAACCAAAGGTGACATGAACACCATAAATCTTAATAAATCTCTTGAAGAATGAATAATATCCTATCATATGACTTGAAAAATTTCTTTCAAAGTAACATAGAATTATATTGGAGGTCTTTAAATAGTTTTCCTATAAAAAATATTTATGCAAGAAATGACTTTAGTACCCAGATCTGTTTGGGTCCAGAGATGTTAGTAATTAATTCTTTAGGAACCCACATTTATTTGATAGGTTTCTTATAAAAATATTTTTTTTTGAAATAAATACTTTATTGGTTTCTTTAGAAAAATATTTGGCAGAATAACTTTCTTGTACGGACTTAGGAACAAAAGTGCTTTTTGTTACGCTTCTTTATTAAGGTTGGTATCCAATACCGGTAACATATCTTGGTGAAACTTTGTTTCATAAAATATATGTGACTGTTTCTATACCATTAGTGAAATTTTCTAATTATTTATTTATTTTCTCATTTGAAAACTTAATTTTAGTATTTTCTATTAACTGTTGTGCATTATTATTTTTTCAATAGACATATCAGATTTCATACTGGCAATTAGAGCATGTTGTCTTTTAATAACTTCATATTTATATTTAAGCTCATTAAAAGTATATTACATCATACTAAAATATTCAAACATTTATTACTTGGTCATACTATTATCTAGTTGTTCTTTCTTAGAATTATCAGAAATATATACAAATGCTGCAGTAGGTAAAGAAGATACAATAGGTACCTCATTGACTTTTTTCATAAAGCACATGTTTTATCTATCTAATTTCACTTAAGGAGATGAATCAAAATAGATGGAGCTTTATTCTAAGGCAATCCATGTTACTTTTATGGCCTTATTATATATTCTATCCTTTTTCATCATGGCTCTTTTTTGTACTTCAACTTTGGACAGTCAGCCTTTACATGACCCTTCCTCTTACACTCATTGCATACAATATCATTTTCATTATTATTCCAGTATTTCTTAAAGGTTTAATTAGAATAATATTTTAAATTATTATTGGTCTTTATGAAAAACTTATTTTTACTATAAAATTTCTTAAACCGTCTGGCTAGATGATTAATCTCCTCATCACTTTTTGGAGGTGACTCACTGTCACTTGAACTTGTAGATTGAAATTTATCTTTTTTCCTTTTGTTTAGATGAATTAGTAAAAGGATAATATTTTTATTTGGATATTCATCATCTTCTTAGTTGAACTTTAAATCTTATTCATACATCATCAGTTTACCAATTAACTCTTTAATAAGTAGCTTTCTGATATCACAGGATTATCTAATTGACATAGAAATGCCTCTCTATCTTTTAGGTAGAAATATTAACAGTTGCATGATCTAGTCCTTGTATGATATAGGATTCCCAAGTGAGCTCATTATTTTCACAATATCATTGAACCTAAGGTACATTTCAGAAATAGGTTCATCGAGATTCATCTTAAAGTTTTCAAACTTAAAATTATATGTGTTAAGTCTCATCTCCTTAAAATTAGTTTTTCCCTCATGTGAAATAGATAAAGTATCCCAATTTTCATATGAAGTTTTGAAAGAGGATATTCTATTGAATTATTCATCTCCTAAAGCACAATACATGGAATTCATACCTTTACAATTATTTATCTTCTATAGCAGTCCAAATTTCATAACCCATACTCTCAATGTGCATTTTAATTTTGATTTTACATTGAGCATAATTGTTACCATTGAAAAAGGAAGGTCTATTTGTAGCAGAACATTCTTGATTAAAATCCATTTAAAGAACTAAATTTAGAAATGATAGAAATTATATATCTTTAAAGCTTAACAAAAATTGTATTTGAAAAGTTTGTGGAAAACTTTGATACCAAAGATTAACACATCTGATACAAAATGTTGGTCAGAGTGAGTAACTCAAGATGGGGGTGAATTGAGTACCTAATAAAATTTATGTTCAAAATGGATTAAAAATATTCCCCCAATTAATTTAAAAATAACCTAGTTAACCAAAACAGTAGATCATAATAAATTATAATCTTTCAAGAGATTTATTAGAAGATTGATTAGTTATTAGATAAAATAATATACATTATTACTTAATCATTTGAAATAAATTCACTTAACCAAAATTTTATAAAAACACTAATTAAGGTTAACAATCAAAGTATTAATTTTCTTTATAGTTCAATTGTTTTCATTTTTAAAGAATAAAATTTTACATAGAAGCTTCTTACCTCCATTGGATTGAAATTTCAATCCCACTCAGGTATGTACAGAACGCCCAGCTTGAGGGAGATTGTGCCAAACCCCATGCCTTCATCTTCAGATATTAAGAGGGGAATAGGATGTGAAAAAAGCCCCATCCAATCAAGACACATTTCCAATTACCTAATCCCCATATATTCGAGAGTCACATGACCAAATCCTCCACTTTCCATGGCTTATAATCCTTTAGCAAAATAATTCAAGAAATTACGGAATGCTTCCTAATTTGCAGTCATTTTGAAATCACATCAGTGTCATCTTGGACATGGGAAACACTACCTTTGTAAATAATCAAACCAATAACTAATTACTTATATAGAGAGAATGAACATTCTATAGAACTGTTGGGAATCAAAACAGCTGGTTCAGATCCACCACGAATAATCCTTGGGCATTCCAATATGAAAGAGGCATGCTTGTATGAGTCGAAATTCCCTCAATGAAGGAATATTTCATCCATTGAAGGACCATATGGAATCATGAAGAGGAATCAACCCTAGCTTCCATCAGTGCTCAGTGGTACTTGGTGATGGATATTAGCGACAGGCGGGGAGGTGCTGATAGCTGCTCGACGGTGGGTTTCAGTTATAGGTGGGGTGGCACACAATGATGGGTTCCCTTGATAGTGGGGTTGTGCCGCCAACACGGTGTAGAGGCTTTCAAGAGGTAGTAGAGTGCCATCGGGTTTGCGGGTCGACTCTTGAAAGAATATGAGGATGATATGTGGGTCATATACCCGATTGCAGTCCCAAATGTGGCCATAGCAAAAAGATACCTCCTTCAATGCAATCCGATTTGGATGAATGAGATGGTATTACCTCGCCATCAATACTAGGCCCATGAAGTTATACATTAGGATTGATTGTTGTGCATCTTTGTAGGTCGATAGCTTTGGAACAAAAAATTAGCACCAGTTGGGTGGCGATTATTGTTGGGTGTTTGGTCTTTGGGCCTGAAATGGACATGTATTAAGACTTTGTGCCTCTAAATTTACAGACTATTTAAAGGTTACCCCTCATCCTTTAAAAGGTGATTATAAAAAATTAATAAAAAATAAGGCCTTCAGGCATTCATACAATGTATTTGTGTAAGCTTTATGTTGTGTGTGTGTGTTTTGTGTGTGTGAGTGTATATATAGATATTGTATGTGTACAGATGTATATGTATGTATATATATATATACACATGTACGTGGGATGTACACACACACACATATAACATGTTCACATGTGTATGTGTGGAATATACTTAAATAGCTAATTATAAAATTATAAATATATATAATCTTTAAAAAAACTATTTATAAAATTATAAATAAATAATTATTTATTTAAATAAATAAAAAAAATTATAATGAAATATTTATTATATTTATAATTATACAAATTATATATTAATATAAATATATATATATATATATATAATTATATAAATATATTTATCTATAATTAGAATTATAAATAAATTAATATATATTTAAATAATTATAAAATTATACTAAATATATTTAAATAATAAATATATTTACTATATATATAATTATATAAATATATATAATTATATAAGTATGTTTACAATTATATATAAATATATATAAATATATTTATTTATAATTATAATTATATATCTATATATAGTTAAATAATTATAAAATTGTAATAAATATATTTATTATATTTATAATTATATATATTTATATATTAATAAATACATATATAATTATATAAATATATATAATTATATATATATATTTATAATTATATATAAATACAGTTTAAATATATTTATTTATAATTATAATTATAAATAAATATATATTTACTTATATATATATATATATTAGGTGCTTGGGGGTACAATTATAAAATTATAATGAATACATTTAAATAATATATTTATTATATTTATAATTATATATATTTATATATTAATAAATATATATAATTATATATATATATATATATATATATAATTATATAAATATAGTTATAATTATATAAATATTTTTAAATATATTTACATAATAATAAAAATATAGATATATATAATTATATACATATATGTAATTATATATATATATAATTATATGTATTAATTTTTTAATAAATATATATTATTAAATAATTATATATAATTATATATATATATTTTTAATTATATAAAAAATGTTTTTAAATAGATTTATTTGTAATTATAATTATAAATAAAGAAATATATATATATATATATATATATTTAAATAATTATAAAATTATAATAAATATATTTAAATAATAAATATATTTATTTATAATTGTATTTATAAATACATATTTTTAATTCATTAAATATTTATTTATAATTATATAAATTTACATTTTTTAATTATATATTATTAAAATAAGGTCTTTATCAACGGGTTTTTAGTACTGATAAAGAATGAGTCTTATCAATGCTTAAAAGGCGCTGATAAAACCTATCTCTATCATTTCTTACCATTTTAGCAGTGATAAAACATATCTTTGTCCTTGCTTTTTTTAAAGCATTGATAAAAGTCTTATCTGATGCATTAAATAGAACCCTAACAGAGTCCCCCTCCTTTTCACCTTCAAGATTTTGTGGACCCTAACTCTCACCGCTGCTCTTCATCATGCTTCACGATGAATCAATCCTCTGAAGATATAAGGTATGTGATTATTTCTTCTACTCTTTAATCGTGATATTCTTGCATCTAGGTCTTTACCCCCTCTGACCTCTACTTGAACTTTATATATGTATATTATTTGGGGCACCCATAGGCCACCCCCACAAATATGTCAACCATCATCACTAGGAGGAGCCTTCATTCTCATGCCAGTGTTGGTGGGACACAGTCCAACCACACACACCGACCTCCACTGAGAACCGTTGTATATGCCTAGTTGAACCACCGACTACTCGACCCACCACCTGGATCTATCCCCCTAAAAGCCATGCCAAATGCTATTCCTTCCCTTCATCAGCCATCATCGCCCAACCACTAACTTGTTTTAGATCTTTTCCAAGAATGGTGTGAACCAACCTTATTTTAGATATTTAGTTTCATGATGTTGGGGATTTATTTGTGATTTTTTGTTTCCATTACTATCTAACTCGCTTGTTTTGGCCCTTCTCGATTGAGTTCACAGTGGGTTTGGGGTATACTGGAGGTGGTGTTCGATTCTCCTTGGGGGTTTTATATGTTTATGGATCCCTGTTGGATCTATCATTAGTTCTCCCATCCCGCATTATAGATCCCATCTTGGTATAGTTTTTGGTTCATCGACGGTTGAGGTTCCCGCAAAGCTAGTGTTTGGTATCCTCTTCTTTGTTCTTGTTCAATATCTAAGAATTATTTCTTGAGTTCAACCATTTGTTAGAGATTGAGAGGTCATGATTGCATCTATTTGGTGGAGTTTATTACTATATGAACATTCTTAGATTTTTATTTTGGAGAGATTCATATGTTCTATCTATAGATTATGTGTATATAAATAATTATAAATAATTTATAATTTTTTTTATTATACATAATTTTGATTATCTTGAATTAATAATTTATATAAATAATCAATAAATAATATTGAATTAGTATTTTTTAATTAATATTTATTGTGAAAGAATGAAAAGTGTGTATTACATTAATAAATTATAATGATATATATATATTTTAAATATATACATCCTTTTTACCATTTACCATATTTTATAGTATTTATTATTTATTGATATATTTAACTATAATATATTTTTTACCAATAAATGACGTTTACTCTCTTAATCAATTTGGATATCTTGATTAAAAATATGGAATGTTTTTTAAATCAAACTCTAAATATATATAAATGAATTATTAATTTAACGTATATAATGTATTTTGAATTTAAGTTTTTTTTGTAAGAAACACTTATTTATTATAAAATATTTTATTTTAAATTCCCAAACATTCCAAATTACTAATTATTTTCTTTTATATATACAAACATATACAATCTATTTTTTAAAATTAACCATTTAATTATAATAAATTTTATTTTCAATTAAAAATATTAATTTAATAAAAATAACGACTTCCTATAAAATACATTTTATAATTATTAAATGAGAGTTTTATTTAATAAATAGTTACATATAAATAACTCCCTAAATTTTAGTTACATAACACTTGTATACATCTATATAGGACCAAAGTGTGATATAATTGATAGTGGTACTTTCAAGTGGTGATTTAGCTAACATGGATCTCATAATGATCTCCACTAATGTGAACTTATCCCATATGCGATCATGTTCTAACCAAACTTATTGTAATTTAATTTAATCTTAGTATAAGAAAAACCTTAGTGACGATACCTTCTTCCCAATCTTAACTAAATTTCTTATATGGGTTTTAAATTGTGAGACATATGTATGTGTAAAGTTTTATGAATTCATCATTAATTTTTAGTTGGTTTGTTTCATGTTTTGTTTTTATTATTATAAATGGATTTATTTTCTTAACAAATTTCCTTCAAAAGGTGAAATCCTTGATCCATTTTTAAACTAAATTTACCTTTAACTCATTCAGTTCAATTTATTTTTCAATGATTAATAAAATTTTGTTTCATAATCAAGGAGAAAAAAAAATAAAGTTAATAAACTATTTAGAAAAAATATTGATGGATTATAATTTAAAAAAGACATATACTAATTAATTTTTACTTACCAAAAATTAATTAGAATATAGGAAACAAATTAATAACTGGAACATGTAATATATGGATATGTGTTCATAATACTTTAAATAACATAACCAAAACATTCTTAGGGGAGCATTTTAACTAAACAATAGTACCAATAAGGCATTCCAAGGTGTGATCATGTACAATGTTACCATCATTTAAAAGAAACATGAAAATACCAAAGGTGTGTATATAACTCATAATAAAGACAAAACAACTTCTAAATAACCCTTAAACTCTATACAAGATAAATTAATAAGTCATTCCTAACAAAAATTGTTAAATTTTACTTAAATCCACTCAAATATATATGGATTTTAGACTATCTCTAAGGGAATATGAGAGGGAATTGGTGTATGCCTACCAAAAGAATTATAGAGAATCACTTTGGATTCAAAGGAAGATAATACAACCACCACTTTAATATAAGAATCAAACAAGAACTAACATAAAATTAGGGATTGGTTTTTTTATATGAAGTATGAAACTAGAAAAGGGAAACAATGTATTACCTTGGTATCATCCAAGAAAAACAAACACTACAACCAAACCTAAGGAATATTGAAGAATATAAAAATATTTAGTGGCCTAATACTAGATTGGAATGCATAGATATACTATAAAAAATAAGATATTGAAGATGAATATTATAGGAGAGAATAAAAGATTACCTTTTGGGGGAATAACCCCTATTGAAGATTCTAGTGTAGTGGTAATTTATCATTGATAAGGGGAGATAAATAAGTGATACAACTTTTATTTTAAAATTACACTTTACAAATTAACCTCTATTACTGATTAAAGTCTTGATTCACTATATTACCAATATCCTTTTCCTTTTTGAAAGCTTCTTAAAATACGTGTCAAAAATTTGAGTGTTATCTATATTTATAAATTCAATGGTATGAGTGGTATTTATATTTATAAACACATACATGTGTAAGGATAAAGTGTCATATCTATATTTATATGATCATATTAATTTTCAGAGACCTCCTAGATACGCAAAGTCTTAACTCCTACATAATATTGATGATAATAACATCATGAAAATGGCATGTCACTAACTCCATCCAACCCATATGATATCCATCATGACCCTAATCTTGCAACCTTGGCCTCACATGAATCTAAGTGCTTCTCAAATTCAATCCTCAGACCAAAAGTCTTTTCACTTTCATGGAGTAATTGAAGGATTTATTTTAATTTTGAAACTGCAGTAGTTGTCTCGGCATGAGTGTGTGTAAGACCATCCACCTGAGCCTTCTCATGGTCAAAAAAATCAAGGAGCTGCTTGTAGGGATCATACTATTGCTACTTTTTTTTACAACTTTATATAGTAAACAAAGAAATGTTTTGATGTGCTTTTCCAAATCTCCATATTGGGAACATTTATATTTAAGGAGACAACTGTCACCCTCATCAACTTCATCTCCCAAATAGTTATTATTACATTTTATTTCTTGAGACTCATCCCCATCTATTTTGGACTTGTACCTGTGTTTCCTGAACTACTCTAAGTATTAGTCATCCCATACCAGGTACCAATGATCATTGTGGATGAATTCATAGGATAACACCTACCACTAGTAGAGTAATTCTTTTCTTAAATTCAATTACACATTTCCTTCAAAGCATGATCAAATTATTTGAAACATTATAATATTGGGTTCCCCTTATTTTAAAGGACCCTTTTTTGTATTTATTTATTTATTTTAAATTTTAATATTAACGAATCAAATAGGATGGATATGAATAAAAAATGGTTAGATGTTAATCTTATGACAAAAGAGTATGAATATGGGGTGAAAGAGTTTATCAAGTTTGTAAAACATCATGCATATAAACCTTATCAAATCCTTTTTCTATGATTATGCTATTGTTGTTCAAGACTAATTAGTCAAAATGAGTTGTAAGAAAACTTTATCTTTTATGGAATAGATCAAAGTTATAAAATCTAGACTAAACATAGAGAAAAAGTGAATGTAGCTAGTGATGGGGATAACAATGCATTTTATGGATCATTTAATATGATTATAAGAGCGAACAATGAAGAAGTCCATATCAAGGATGTGATTATAGATGTGAATGATGATGAAGATTATAATGAGGAAATGACAATAACATTTGAATATGAACTTAGTGATTGCCCAAAATTATTTTAGAAGTTAAAGAGTTTTGAAAAGACACCATTGTATGCTGGTTATGATAAATATACAGCATTGTCATCCATACTCCAAATTGATTTTTTTTCATTTAAAAAAAGATTCTTTAAGGATAATTGGGAAACCAAACACTCCAAACCTAATTCTGCATTCAATTCAAATTACAACTTTCAAAAAACATCATCATCATCTCTATTCCCGTGAATCTCGAGTCAACCACCTGCCTCGAGTCGCACACCTATCGTGTCGAACATCCTTCCCTTTCGCCTACCAATAATCACCATGCCGGGGAGACACACCGAAATCCTCATCACCGTCATCTTCAACTTCACCGCTGTCTCACGGAGTTCCGAGTTATCATTGTAACTATCATTCACACTAATTTGATCTCGTTCCACTATCTTTGTTTTAGTCCAAACACCACACCAACACATTAGATTACGTCGTAGTTTCTGTCATGAAAACAAGCCGGATTAATCTGCGAGTTCACCACCATCATCACATCTCCAGCCATACCCCATCACTATCTTCGCATTAATAAATTGAAAAAATCATCATCCTCTACACCTAGTCACCATCGGCATATGCAACAATGATGAACACCTTCACAACTAACAATTCCTGGACCTTCGATGCTGAAATATGCCACCGCCATCGATTACCCTGAACTGACCGCTCGATCTCATTACCCAAAGAACCATGAAGACCACCTCATTGCTCTATATCGGAGAGATTGTGGGAGTCCTGGAACCAGAGTAGAGAAACTAATGAACCAGGACAGGATGAAATGCCAGTGAAAAACATCTCGACATCGTTGCATCATCATCGCCATCGCCATCAACACAACATCATAAGAAACACAAACATAAAGCAAACCATACTTAAATCACTGTGAATCACATATGTAGAAACAAAACCCCTAAAACATGGGAAAACAATATCGATGAAGGGCCATGCGAGGCATGCCAAGGACCGCCACACTGCACATCCCAATGTCTCGCCATTACCACTGCTCCCGATACGCCTTGGAGGGGTGCATAAGAACGAGAGACCAGATAAGGGAAGGAGTAATCGAGGGATTCAAGCGACGACACCATCATTGAGACACAAAACTAGACGATGGAAAAATATGAATACCATCCCTCAAGTGAGCACATAGGCCACTACCAAAGACTAAATAATAAGTAGGAGAAGCAAGAAGAGAGGGAGAGGGGGAGACAATGCTGGAGAGCCACACAAATGCCTCCCCCACTCTAATCCTCCACCGAGGGAAAACCATATCCTGAGAGAGAAATTAGGGAGATGCCAATTCGAGGCCTCATCACAACATTGTCATCCATACTGAAGCTATATAATTTAAAAGCTAGCAATGGATGGAGTGATTCTAATTTTATTAAACTACTTTATCTCTTGAATGATATGCTCCCAAAATATAATGAGCTTATTAGACAAATATATGACACTAAAATAATTCTACGTTCAATGGGTATGATCTTTGAAAGAATATATGTATGTACAAAGGATTGTATACTATTTCACAAGGACCAAAAACCACTTAAATAATGCCCAATGTGTTTCGATTATTGATACAATTAATATGAATCGGGTAGTACAAAAGTGGTATGGTACTTTCCAATCATTCCATGGTTTAGGTGCCTATATATAAATGAGGAGACTGCAAGGAAATTGATGCAGGATGCAGATACAAGAAATAAATATGGAAAACTTCATCACCTGACAGACTCTCCTCAGTGGAAGATAATTAATCAAGAGTATCCTAAATTTGGAAATTAGCCAAAAAACCTTCCTTTTGCGCTATCTGCAAATGGATTGAATCCTTTTGGTTTTTAAATAATCACTCACGGTACATGAGCGATTATGTTTGTAAATTATAACTTGCCACAGTGGTTATATATGAAATGAAAATACATCATGTTATATCTTCTTATAGCAGGATCAAAACAACTGAGTAATGATATTGAAGTTTATTTGGATCCATTGATAGAAGGTTTAAAATTATTGTGGGATTCAGGTGCTACATTGTATGATACTTATAGAAATGAAGATTTCACATTGGGAACCATATTGCAGGGGAAGATAAATGACTTTACTTCATAAGGAAATTTTTTAGGATATATAATTAAAGTAAATCAAGGGTATCCCATTTGTCAACAACATATACATTCAATTAGGTTGAAGCATTAATAAAAGACTGTGTTTTTATAACATCATGTATTTCTACCTCCATGATATAAGTACTGATCTTGGATGACATCATTTTATGGGAATTAAGAAGAACATAAAACACCATCTCTACTAAAAATTAATAAATTGTTTGAGAAATTAAAATATATGGACACTACTTTTGGTAATCCTTTTCTAAAAAACCTTATGAAGACTGGTTGGAAAAATAGATCATTTTTTTTAATTTCCATACTGGAATTGTTTTTACGTCATACATTTTCTTGATGTTATACCTATTGAAAAAATGTATGTGATATTTTCATTGGCATATTAATAAATGAAACTGACAAAAAAATTATGGAATTAAGTCTAGGTTGGACATGATTGACATGGGAATATGAGAAGAGTTGGCACCAGTGAAGGCTAAAAAATAGACCTTTCTTTCTCTAGTTAGTTACACTCTTTCTAGGCAGGAGAGATACTAGTTATTCAAATTATTGAATGTTGTAAAGGTTCCAAAGGGTTATTCATCGAATATCAAGAATATCATGTTAATGACTGATTTAAAGTTAAAGGGCCTGAAATCACATGACTATTATGTTTTGATGTAAGATCTAATACATGTAGCTTTACATTACATTTCCCCTAAGAATGACTATCATACATTAACCATGATATATTTATTTTCGAAAGCTATATGCAACCAAGTTATAGACCCAATGAAATTTACAACTATAGAAAAGGGAATTTCCATCATATTATGTGAATTGGAAATGTTCTTCCCACCAAAATTCTTTGATATGATGGTTCACTTGATGGTTCAATTGGTAAGAGAGATTTGATTATGTGGTCCTGTAAATTATAGATGGATATACCCCATTAAATTATATATGAATATTTTTAAAGGGTATGTCAAAAATTGAATTTGATGATAAGTTTGTATTGCAGAGTGATATATTGTTGAGGAAGCTGATGAATTCTGTATCAACTATTTTTTTGGTGTGGAAAGTATTGGTCTACCAAAATATCCTCACACTGGGAGGATTGAGGGTGAATGAATTTCTAAAATAGATGTTGTCATAATCACTATTATAGATCGGGAGTAGGCCCAACATTACGTTTTGTATAACATTTTAGAGTTTTCACCATATATTGAAACCCATAAAGATATTCTTAGCCATTTTAATCCATAAAAGGATGAAATTTGGATATCAAATACAAAAAATCAATAGTTTATAGGATGGTTTTGAGACCATATTTTTAAGGAGTTGGCTGAAAATCTAGATTCAGTTTTATATTGAATTTGATGGATATCCATAGGACCAAGTGTACATGTATTATATTATAATGGTTATGTAATTAATGGTTATGTGTTCTATACAAATGAACATAATAAATTTAGTACCATGAAAAATAGTGGAGTTATACTTGCGGCTGAAGAAATTCATGTATCTAGTACTAAGGATAGAAATCCAATTTATGGGAATATGTTATACTTTGGCATCTTCAAAAAAATATGGGAGTTGGATTATAAAAAAATTCCAAGTGACAATTTTTTAATGAAAGTGGGTTGATAATAAGAGCTCTATTAAAATATATGAATTGAGATTTTTTGAAAGTGTATTTCAGTAAGGAAGGGTATAAAGACAAACCATTTATAATGGTACCATAGGAAGTACATGTATTTTATGTTCTAGATCCCACAGACCAAAAGTGGCCAATTTTTCTGTTATCAACCAAAAACACTAAATGGTCAGATGAAAATTCAATTAAGGACAATCCTTTAGTTGGGAAATCACAATCATTTTACATGGTCCCAATATAGAAAGTGTCTTGTTTGTTAGATGAGACCACAATGAAGGGATTTGGATACTCGATAGAGAGGTCAAATCTCTTCAACCTTTAAAAAATAGAGTTCAATGATTTGGTTATATTTTTTTTATAATATAAATTATGTTAGATCATATTATTATCTATTCACTAATTAATTTATGTAATATAAATTAAATGTTCAACCGGTTTTATAGATAATGACTTCTACACATGTCGATGATTGCAATCCTGAGGAACAAGAGGTTTCAAAACCTACTAGTGCTCCCAATGAAGAGGAACAACTACCTTCTTCACATGAAGATGCTAACAATATAGAGTAACAACATATTGATTATGTTGAACATAAGGAAATAGTATATGGTGAAAAATTGATATCCCAAAAAAACTGGAGTGTCGTAGAGTGACGATGTTAGAAAAAACTATTAAGGCGAGAAGAAAAGACATAAAATTTGAGGTTGGATGGAATGCACATGGCCAGGATGTTAACCCCAATAAGGCCATGTTCATTAGTAACATTGGGCTCACAACTCAGAAGCACGTGATGATTGTTATAGATTCATGGAACAATGTTGTGCGTATGCTTAAGACACTGATTTGAGAAGACATTAAGGAAACATTATGATATAATTTATTTTAATGACACATTTAATTACTCTTCATCATCCCTTGCAGAGTATATTTATTGTAGATGAATCCTGAATGAAATTTGTATTAATGATTGTTGTAAAGGATCATAGAGTATTTTTCACAATTCTTATGAAGTTTCATCTCAAAGATGCTGAAGAAAAAATAAATTCGCACCCACCATGGATGTATGCACACCTAATTAGCTAAGAAGCATGGGATGCATTTATTGGTCATCATGAGGAGAAATATTTTTAGGTACATTTTGACTAGTAGTGCATTGTTTTAAAATACTTGTATTAATCAAATTGATTAAGATTTGTTGATTTATGAAACAAAAAATAAGTGCTGAAAATAGGAAATGAGCAACAAAAACAATGTACCCCTACATTAAAGCAAGGATGGGGTACGCTTCACTTGAAAAAATGGTATATATTTTAAGTAAACCACAATAATTTTATGTGACATGAAACAACAACATAATTATGTTCCTCTATTTATATGTATATTGATGAATCAAAATCAAAATCCACTTCCATCCCACATCATGTGCTATGGAAGAAGGCGTGTGTAAATAAAAAAAGGATACTAATAGATGAAAACATACAAAAAGAATGGGAATCATGTTTAAGTATGACATAATAATGTTCTGTTTTTATTTAATCAGTATTAAAAAATAATGATTACTTATTTTCCTATATATTTTATCCGACTTAGAAAAAAGAATCAACCTCAACTATACTCAATGAATGGCTACTATCAGTGGTCATGAAGCGGCCTGAACAGTATGCACTACTAGAATCTAGTATTTTCCCAATGATAATATAGAAACGGTTTGATGAAAACATTGATATAGTGTAAAAGAGGGCAACATTTTCCAATGGTTTGTTCAAACCGTTGGCAATGTGTATATATTCCTAATATTTCCCAATGGTTTGCCAAAACCGTTGGGAAATAACTATTTTCTCTAAGGTATACCAACAGTTTATCAAAATCGTTGGTAAAGAGAAGCTTTCCCAACAGTTTTTAAAAAACTTTGGGAAAGTTTTCCCCCAAATACCCAGCACCCTAGGTCCTAGTTATCCCGATTTAAGACCTAATCCAGACCTCCTCCCGAAGTCTTCTCAGCCACGAAACTCCTTCCAGCCGAAGATCCTTCTACAATCAAACAAAATTTTATATCTACACTTAAAATTTGTAAGTTTTACCTTAGTTTTAGTGTTCTTCCTCTTTTTTTTTTCTATTTTGTGTTTTGATTGAGGCTAAATTAGAGTTATTGCTGTTGGAGTACCGAACCATTTGGTTTGTTTTATGTTTTTTTGTTCTACACTTCATATATGGTAAAGTGACTATTTAGTGGGGTTTGTTTAATTTAGGTGGTAAGGGGTTTGTTTTATGTTTTTTGTTTAGTGGGGTAAAGGGTTTGTTTTACGTTTGTTTTATGTTTTTTGTTTAGTGGGGTTTTATGTTTTATGTTTAGTGTAGGGGGTAAATGGTTTGTTTTTTATGGATTGGAATTGTGAACACCCCCACCCCCACCACCCTGGACACCTCCCACCCCCTAGACAACCCCCAGCCCCTGGACACCCCCACCCATTGGACAACTCCCTCCCCCACCCCCCTGGACACCCCCACCCCCTGGATAGCCCCACCCCCTTGGTCACCCCCACCCTTTGGACAACCCCCTTCCCCACCCCCCTGGACACCCCCACTTCACCCTCCCTAGACACCCTCACCCCCCTTGGATAACCCCCAACCCCTTGGACAGCCCCCCCCCCCCACCTCCACCACCCCGAGACACCCCACCATCCCTAGAAACCCCCACCCCCTGGACACCCTCTACCCCCTTGGACAACCCCACCCCCTTAGACATCACCCCCTGGATGCCACCACACCACCTAGACACCATCGTACCTCCTAAGTGGCATACCCAATTTTTAAATTGTAATTAACAATGTAGTTGATTTATCCTTTTCCCAATGACATTTTCTAAGTGGCCTATAGATCCTTATAAATTGAATTTTTCATGTTTTGATAAATTGAATTTGTCATGTTTTGATAAATTGAATGGGTTGTTTAGAATGAAATGACTAATGAATGATAGTTTGGCTTTCTTAATGAATAAAATGATTTTAAAAAAAATACCCTAAGGGGGGATGCGGGAGGGGTGGTGGGGATTTCCATGTGTGGGGGTCTATCTAGGTGAGGGGTGGGTTGTCCAGGGGGTAGGGGGCTATAGGGGGGGGGGGGTAGGGGGGCTATAGGGGTGTGGGGGAGGGGGGTATGGGCTGCCCTAAGAAGGTATGTGGGATGTCCAGGGGGGTCAGGGTGTGGTGTCCAGGTGGGGGAGGGGGGTGTAGGGTATTCAGGGAGGGGGTGGGCTGTCAATATGGGGGGGGGGGGGGGCTGTTCAGGTGGGAGGTGGGGGTCGGAGTGGATGTCCAGGTGGGGGGTGGGCTGTCCAGGTGGGGATGGGGGTGGGCTATCCAGGTGGGTGGGGGGGGGGCTGTCCATTTGGGGGGGGGGTGTCCAGATGGGTGGGGGGGTTGTAGGGGGGTGTGGTCTATCCAGGGAGGGGGTGGGATATACTGGGGGGGGGATATCTAGGTGGGTGAGGGGGGGTATGGGATGTCCAAGGAGCAGGGGGGGTGCCCAGTGGGGGGTGGGGGGTAAGGGGACTGATTAGCCACTAAATGAGGCTAATATTCATTGTTATTATACATAATATTTGTGTTATTTATTATTCATAAACACCATTTTAGTGCATTTTACACTTTGAACATCATTTCACATTATGATTGTAATACCTTCTTAAAATGCACTATTATGTGGTACATTTTTGAACATCATTTAAAGTACCCAATGATTCATCTGATTTTAAGGAATTGAATTATACAGATTTTAATTTGATATTTTTGGAAATTGATCTACACTTAAATATTAACATGTTTGATTCAGGGATCAGTGGAGAATTCATGGAGGATGATGGAGATATTTGGAAATGAAAGAAAGCAATTCTGGAGAAGGCAGATTGGACATCAGCCCACTTATGAGACTGTGTATCCCAACATACAGGCCCAATTAATCCCAAATGTCGTGGGATGATAGAAGATATGTATAGGAACAAATCACTCCTTAGGGGTTAATGCTAATTCGGCCTCCATGTTGGTCATTTAGGCGGCCCAAGTTAGAGATAAAATTTTGGGCCAGATTCTGCGTCCCAGAAAAACAGCCCACTACTTTGATCATATCTCGGAATCCAAAACTCCAAATGGGCCCAAATTTTACAGACGGTTAGAAGACACCCGGAGATCCATTTTCTTCTTCTGTGGCCCACTCTGAGTCAGCCATCTAGAAGGTCTTACAGACGCATCTGTTCGGTAAAGGAAAGCTGGCTGCCACCTCGGGTCAAGGGTGGAAAAATCAACTTTCCACAAACTTTCCACCACCCTAGGCCTACCATACTCAATTGGGATGACTTGTACTATTAGAGGCTCAACCCAAGGCTCCCAAAATTCCTATTTAAGGTAGTTTTCGTGAAGGAGTTTGAAATTTTGGATGCTTTTTTCAATTGTAATGTTATGCTTCATTTTTGTTGCCTCAAATTTGTCTTTCACATGTAAGTTGTTGAATTCACTTTAGTTTCTTAATAAAAGTTCTTCTTATACTCTTATTCTGTTTTTATTCATATCAATTTGATACCTTTGGATCAAGGTGTGAATTTATTCACACAACGGTGGAGTGATCATTTTATTTTTGTTGTTTTCTTTACTTCTCCATTTTCTCCCTCATGAGTCTACTTTCCGCTTCCATTGAAACCATGGGATCAATGGAGGGCTAAACCACTTATGGGTTGATCCAAGGGAGTAGAAAGGGGCTGGATTGGATGTTATTTATCACCTAATTAATGTATAATCAATTCTTTAATTGGGATTTTTATTTGATGATTTTTAAACTCCATCGTCCTTGTTGAATTTAAGGCCACACACTTCAAGTACTAATACAAACCCTTACCTTGAAGTGCTCAAAACTTTGATCCTTCAAGTGTATAGGTGATTAGTATTTAAGGGTGTAGGAATTAAAACAGTAAGTGATGATGTTGTTTTATCTCCTTAAATGAACCCATCTCAAATTTAAGAAATTGAAATCATTAAAAAGAAAATACGTCCAATCCACCCCGAGCGATAACCTAGGATCAACTCATTCTTTTAAATTGAATTCACTTAAATCTATTAGATATATTTAAAACCCATCCAAAATCAATCCAAGTTGGCCACTTCATATCCAAAAACAGTCCATAGAATGTACGTGTCTATAGGTTTCTTCTTAGGTCTCTATAGATTCGATAACCCAAGCTAAACTACAAGGACAATCTTACCTTCTTCTCTTGGGTAAATTTGGGCGTGAACCAAATTTTGGTGCCGTTGCCGGGGACCTAAGTAATTTATCTTAGACACCTTCATCCTTTTTTTCATTCCACTTCTCTTTTCTCACTCCTCACTCCTATGGAAGTCAATTTTGAACAAGTCCAAACATGGGAAACCTATCCCTACTTTGATCACTCAACCCCATATACGATGTACAATGACCATCCTAATTCCTACTTGTGGGATCATCAACAACCTACTGAACCAAAATGTTTTTATTCATATGATCCACAATACATTCCAACATATTATGAGTTCCAATCCCAACAAGGCCAATCTGAACATCCTCCTATGGAATTCCAACAACATAGTTATCCTCCTGGAATAGACCATCTGTCACAACCCCTTGACCATCATGATCCACAACCATTACTTGAAAAACTGTGTCAACAAATGGAGATAATGAATTTTGAGGTTTCATCATTGAGGTTAGAACTACAAAGTATTAAAAATTGCGAGGAACCCATCCCTACACAAACTGTATCTTCCATAACCTTATGTGAAGTGTCTAGTTTCCCACAAACCCCACATGAATTTATTGAAGAACAAACCTTTGGATTTGGGATAGATGAAGAGGATCAAGGAATTGTTGATGGGTTTTTAAATCAAGAGGAAACTGATTTTTTGGATTCAAAAGAGAATAATTTGACATCATGGATTGAGTCTCCTAAGTACAACCCCATTGATGAATTTTCAAAAACACCAACCATTGAACCATTGAGAGAAATCACAAACATTGAGTCCATACCCATTCTTGAAACTGATCTTTCCAATTTGGTGGTTGAATCTTCTATTCAAAAGGAACCAATTCTGTTGAGCAATTTTGAAAATGAAATTGAGTTTGATTCAAAGTCCCAACCTAGGTCTGAAAGTGTTAGCCTACCTAAACTTGAACGAAAGGACTTTCCATCCAACCTCAAGTTTCCATTCATTGGGGACAGCCAAAAACTTCCAATTTTCAAAATTTCTTATCTTGAAACCAATAAAGAGGTAATGATTCTTAATGTCTTTGTAAAGACTAAAAAAGAAATTGAATCCACCATTTCTGATATTCCTTGGATTTACCCTCTCATTTTAGAACATTGGTTTTTACATGACACAAATTATAAACAAAGAATAAATATCAATAAAGTAGAAGTGGATAAATATGGGGTCTGTAAAATTTTTAAAGTTGGTATTGGATAATTTGGGGGGGTTCAAGTCGAGCTAACGACATTAAAAAAAGAGCTGCATGGGAGGCAACCCATGGTTTTCATGTTTCCTATCATTTTGTTGTTTTAATAAAATTTATATTTTAATTAATAATTTTTATATTTAAAAAAAATAGACTGTTGACCTGTTCTTCTATTATGAGTATGGATGGGTATGAAAGGGGAGCACCATATTCATCCGTGTCACGTGGTGTGATCCTTGAGTAATACCTTACCCAGAAATTTAAAAAGAAGACAATGTATCATCAGTTTATTTTGTTGTATTTTTATTATTTTATAGGTTAAAATAAAAATAATAAAAATAATAAAAATAATATAATAATTAAGAAAGGGGACACGCCATAGGTCGTGGGGCAAACCCCGTCACAACCGGCGAAGCTGCGGGGACTCGAACCCGGGACCGAAGGGAGACAGGGGCGCGCACTTACCACTGACCTACGGCTTCTTGTGCTTCATTATTCTATAATTTTTATATATATACTTATATTTTACTTCCTTTATTATATATATATATATATATATTGTTTGTTTTTGTTTGTTTTTGTTTGTTTTGTTTTTCCTTTTCCCACTAGGGAACTTTGCAAGCGACATGGATATCAAAGGAATAAATTGGAGCAGCAAGAACTTCAAACTTCAACCACCAGGTGACTTCATTCCATGATCCTCATTTTCAATTTCCTTTTTGAACATTCATTCTCTACCTCTACCCCCTTCTAAATTTTATTTTCTTTAAACACTGGGGACAGTGTTATTTTAAGTTGGGGGGGGAGATAAAATAAAAAATGATTTTGTGTAAAAAAAAATGATAAATGATTTGAAGAAAAAAAAATTGTGTAAATGGAAGGAAAAATTCCTTTAACTTTGAACATGGTAATACACATTGCACACTTTGAAATTGAATATCAAATAATTTAGCATACCCTAATTCTGATTTTAATCCTTGTATAATTTCATGAGCATAGATTTTGGAAAGTGTGGCTGTCCAATGTGATATTTCATCGTTTATATTTTCATCTAAATAAAAAAAAATGCCACAATGCACGTCCTCTAGACTATGGGGTACTAATTTGAATTTTTGGGGTCCCATAATAAATATCATAGGCTGGTTTTATTTTTATGAATAATATGAGTATTCAAAAAAAAACTAAAAAAAAAATTATTAAAAAAAAAAAATTTGCGTGTAGAGCAATGGATTGATAAAATGCGAGGATTTCGGCACTTGGGGATCATGACTCCAGAGTTGTCTAGCCCTGAGTTTTTCAATATATCTCTATTTATGGTAATATGACTTTGTTTTTTATTAATTTCACTCGAGACGATGCCCGAGTATGTGGGATTCACTTGGTGCCCTAAGGCCTTTGAGTCTGGGAGTCATCGGCAAAGTCTTGCAACATGGGTTAATTTGATTAACTGCAATCTCAATTACTATAGAAATATTGCAAAAAAAAAACAAAAAAAAAGGATGAAGAATACTCATATTAGGATTAAATGTGATTCCACCTAGCGCTTCCATGATTTCCCCCTTGAATGAAAATGAATCCTCATATCTATTGTGATTCACAACACATCATTACACCTAATTGAGTTGGATGAAGTATGATGAGGGATTTGATCAAAGGAATGTGCTTGGGATTGGGATCTGCTTACGAAACTATCTCGTATTAAAATATTTTGATGGGTTTCGTGATTGTTTGGTATAAGTTTTTTTGGTGATCATTGTGTATTAAAATGTTTTTAGAAAAGGGAATTCGAATTTCATATTGTTGAGATATATTTTGCTCGGGACTAGAAAAACTCAAGTTGGGGGGTGTGATTAGCCACTAAATGAGGATAATATTCATTGTTAATATACATAATATTCGTGTTATTTATTATTCATAAACACCATTTTAGTGCATTTTACACTTTGAACATCATTTCACATTGTGATTGTAATACCTTCTTAAAATGCACTATTATGTGGTACATTTTTGAACATCATTTAAAGTACCCAATGATTCATCTGATTTTAAGGAATTGAATTATACATATTTTAATTTGATATTTTTAGAAATTGATCTACACTTAAATATGAACATGTTTGATTCAGGGATCAGTGGAGAATTCATGGAGGATGATGGAGATATTTGGAAATGAAAGAAAGCAATTCTGGAGAAGGCAGATTGGACATCAGCCCACTTATGAGACTGTGTAGCCCAACATACAGGCCCAATTAATCCCAAATGTCGTGGGATGCTATAATATATGTATAGTAACAAATCACTCTTCAGATGTTAATGCTAATTCGGTCTCCATGTTGGTCATTTAGGCGGCCCAAGTTAGAGATAAAATTATGGCCAGATTCTGCGGCCTAGAAAAACAGCCACTACGTTGATCATATCTCGGAATCCAAAACTCCAAATGGGCCCAAATTTTACACGCGGTTAGAAGACACCCGGAGCTCCATTTTCGTTATCTATGACCCACTCTGATTCGGCATCTAGAAGGACTTACAGATGCGTCTGTTTGGTGAAGGAAAGATGGCTTCCACCTCGGGTCAAGGGTGGAAAAATCAACTTTCCACAAACTTTCCACCACCCTAGGCCTACCATACTCAAGTGGGATGACTTGTACAGTTAGAGGCTCGACCCAAGGCTCCCAAAATTCCTATTTAAGGCAGTGGTGGTGAAGGATTTTGAAATCTTGGATGCTTTGTTCAATTGTAATGTTATGCTGCATTTTTGTTGCCTCAAATTTGTCTTTCACATGTAAGTTGTTGAATTCACTTTAGTTTCTTAATAAAAGTTCTTCTTCTACTCTTATTCTGTTGTTCTTAATATCACTTTGATACCGTTGGATCAAGGTGT